>CAMZMU010000040.1:6487695-7087695 GCA_947311845.1 Poa pratensis
CAAATATGAGGAAAAAGGAAATGTGAGAAAGCCGCTGAAGCAAATAAAAAATCACGTTTAGGAGATAAAATGACAAACAAAAACCAAATTCAAATAAACTAACTAAGAACTCCGACGAATAAGTTGACCGCAACTCGGAAGATTAAAAATCCTTGTCTTTTAAATCAAATATAGAACTCAACCAATCACAAGAAAATATTCAACAACGCGTTCCATCGTGAACTCAACATTTTCAATTATAAACAAACATGCCAATAATCGCAAGTTAGTTACAATAAGATCTAAAAACCAACTTCCACCCAGAGGCCAACATGATTCCATTCCCTATATCAAATAAATACAACTTAAGTGTAGCACTCACTCGAAAGCAACAGATATGAGAAACAAAAGAAAAACGAGGAAAGCCCCTAGATGCAAACAACAATATCACCCTTAGGATAAGAAAACGGCGAACAAGGCCAATCACATCAAAACATGCAACAACGTGTTCCATCGCGAGACTCAAGTAGTAAACAACATGTCAATAATCACAAGAGCAAAAGCTTGAATCTATGTAACAGGTCCACACATTTACATAACAACTCTACGACACTAAAATCAACATCCCTCTAGCCGGTCATCACACCTCAAAATCGTACAACTTACGTCGCATCGCAATCCAACACTTATGATTTTATCCATTACATATCAGCAGCTAAACCATTCTTTACTTTCCGTATAATTGGACCCTTCTCCAATATTTATATTAATGTAAATTCCATAGGAAATTTGCAACATCACATAATCCAATCACTATCAACTCCATTGGATCCACATTATACCTAAAAATCCAATTAGAATCCTCTCACTCAAGTACATGTATCAATACAATCATCCTGCTAGAACCATAGAAACTCATCTTCATAAACAAATAATTCTAAACCAACAATCACATAGTCCAATCAATATCAACTGCCTTAGATCATCTATAACCCTAAAATCCAATTACAATCATCCCACTCAGGTTCATGTATCAATGCAATCATCCTGCTAGAACCACCGAAACATATATTCATACACAAATAGGTCTAAACCTAACATCACATAATCCAATCAGTATCAACTCCCTTAGATCATCACATTATTATACCCTAAAAATCCAGTTATAATCATCCCACTCAGGTTCAGGTATCAATGCAATCATCCTACTAGAACCACCGAAACCAATCTTTATAAACAATAATTCTAAACCCAAATCACATAATCCAACACTATCAACTCATTAGATCATCACTTATTACCCTAAAATCCAATTATAATCATCCCACTCAGTTCCATTTATCAATGCAATCATCCTACTAGAACCACCCAAAACCAATCTTAAAAAGAAAATAATCTAAACCCAACAACCCCTTAGATCATCAATTTATACCCTAAAAATCCAATTATAATCATCCCTCGGGGGTTCATGTATCAATGCAATGATCCTGCAAGAACCACCAAAACCAATTTTTGTAAACAAATAATTCTAACCTAACACTTGTAATCAAATCAATATCAAGTCGCTTAGATCATCACATTATTATACCCTAAAAATCCAATTATAATCATCCCGCTCAGGTTCAGGTATGAATGCAATCATCCTACTAGAACCACCGAAACCAATCTTTACAAACAAATAATTCTAAACCCAACATCACATAATCCAATCACTATCAACTCCATTAGATCATACCTAAAATCCAATTATAATCACCCACTCAGGTTCAGTTTGAATGCAATCATCCTACTAGAACCACCGAAAGCAATCTTTATAAACAAATAATTGTAAACCCAACATCACATAATCCAATCACTATTACTCCATTAGATCATCACATTATACCACAAAATCCAGTTATAATCATCCCACTCAGGTTAATGTCTCAATGCAATCATCCTACTGAACCAACGAAACCAATCTTTATAAACAAATAATTCTAAACCCAACATCACATAATCCAATCACTATCAACCCCTTAGATCATCACATTATATCCTAAAATCCAAATAATCATCCCTGGGATGTTCATGTATCAATGCAATGATCCTACTAGAACCACTAAAACCAATATTATAAAAAATCTAAACCCAAATTACATAATCCAATCAGTATCAACTCCCTTAGATCATCATATTATACCCTAAAATCCAATTAGAATAATCCCACTCAGGTTCATGAATCAATGCTTCATCCTGCAAGAACCACCGAGACTAATCTCCATAAACGCATAATTCTAAACCCAACATCACATAATCCAATCAGTATCAACTCCCTTAGATCATCACATTATTATTCCCTATAATCCAATTATAATCATCCACTCAGTTTCAGGTATCAATACAATCCTACTAGAACCACCGAAACAATCTTTATAGACAAATAATTCTAAACCCAACATCACATTCCAATCACTATCAACTCCATTAGATCATCACATTATACCTAAAATTCAATTATAATCATCCCACTCAGGTTCATGTATCGCAATCATCCTACTAGAACCTTCAAAACCAATCTTTATAGGGCCAGCCCGGTGCAGTAGCTCCCGCTTGCGCAGGGTCCGGGGAAGGGTCCGACCACTTTGGGTCTTTAGTACGCAGCCTTTCCCTGCATTTCTGCAAGAGGCAAATAATTTATAAACCCAACATCACATAATCCAATCAGTATCAACTCCCTTAGATCATCACATTATACCCTAAAATCCAATTATATCATCCTACTCAGTTTGATGTATCAATACAATCATCCTACTAGAACCACCGGAACCAATCTTTATAAAAAAGTAATTCTAAACCAACATTACATAATCCAATCACTATTAACCCCTTAGATCATCACATTATACCCTAAGAATCCAATTATCATCCCATGGAGGTTCACGTATCAATGCAATGATCCTACTAGAACCATCAAAACCAATCTTTATAAACAAATAATTCTAAACCAAAATCACATAATCCAATCAATATCAACTCATTTGGATCATCATATTATACCATAAAATCCAATTATAATCATCCCACTCAGGTTCATGTATAAATGCAATCATCCTACTAGAACCACCGACACCAATCTTTATAAACAAATAATTCTAAACCCAACATCAAATAATCCAATCAGTATCAACTCTGTTAGATCATCACATTATACCCTAAAATCCAATTATTCGAAATAACCATTGAACAAGGGTACATCAAATAATGCTCGAAAGTATAGTAAAACACATAGTAAAAAACAATTAGATATGAGAAACAAAGGAATATGAGAAAGTCGCTAAAAGCAAATATAAAAATCACCCTAAAACCAACTAAGAACCCAAACGAATAAGTTAACCACAACTAGGACGAATTAAAATCCTTGTCTTTTAAATCAAATATAGAACTCAACCAATCACATGAAAATATTCAGCAAGCGTTCCATCGTGAATTCAATATTTCAAATCTAAAACAACATGCCAATAATCACAAGTAGGTTTGCAATAATTTCTAAAAACCAACTTCCACCCAGAGGCCAACATGATCCATTCCCAATAAGCACTGAAACGGTTTATCAAATAAATACAACACTCGAAAAACAAAGATATGAGAAAGAAAATAGATATGAGAGTCTCTATAAGCAAATAAAAAATCACCCTTAGGATAAGAAAACGGCGAACAAGTCCAATTTAAAAATAACCAACTAAGAATCCAACAAAAAAGTTGACCAGAGTTTGACCAAATTAAATCCTTGTCTTCTAAATCAAATATAGAACTCAACCAATCACATGAAAATATTCAACAACGCGTTCCATCGTGTGACTCAACATTGAAGTATTAGATAACATGCTAATAATAACAAGAACAATAACAATGGTGACATTTATCTTAACTAGGCTAAATTGACTTTAGCTCAAGAACATAAAAC
Organism: Poa pratensis; assembly: GCA_947311845.1. Lineage (NCBI taxonomy): Eukaryota > Viridiplantae > Streptophyta > Magnoliopsida > Poales > Poaceae > Poa > Poa pratensis. The sequence continues at coordinate 6,491,621 of CAMZMU010000040.1, forward strand.
TTTGCTATTCCTTATAAGTCATTGTATACCACCATATGTTATCATCAATACAGTGCTTTCGTTTCCTTCATCTTACAATCTAGCGTAGCATCACATTGACTAAACCCATCAACAAAAATATTTTTATCGAGCTACTTCTAAGTTCTATAATAACTAAAGGATAAGTCTCTCCTAACATTACTGTCTATGCTAACGCTTAGAAACATCTCCAACCAAACCAAATTGCAACATTAAAAAGAGCAAGGAGATAGTATAGAACTAAGACCAACACATCGAATAAACAATGAGAAGTTTACCTGTTCGTGGACATCCTCACTCGGGGTGTGCTTGACAAAGATGGGCACAACAGCCTCAACCACCACTTTGGTGTTATCTACTGTGTATGACCCAATGTTTATCCGTGTTCATGCAGCCTGAAACTGTAACAAGCAAAACAAAGTATTTTTTTCTCAGTGTGGGTGATTGAATGTAAGTACAGACAAATTAACCCAAGTACTCACTTCTACTGGAGTTGGGATAGTCCTGGCGTGTAAGGAAGACAGTGAAGCGAGAAACCAAGCCTGTTTTGATCACTTCTCTGATTGGAGGGCTCCGCTCTACAAACATTGAGGAACGCATCAGCAAGTAAAACCTTCACAAATTTGACATAGAAGCAATCAATCTTGGAACAACTGGTTGTCAGACTTTGTCCAACAAATTGCATGAACCAAACCGAAACTGATTTACTACCGCATGTTTTACAAATGGTTTACAACGAAAAAGCATGTGATGTCTCCCTAATTAATGAAACTTCAAGCGTCACAGGGTTACCGAAACAAGTAATGCTTAGATCCATAAACTTGACCCAAAGATCAGAGGAATTTTGAGAAAAAGACAATTGCAGAATCGAAGCTTCAAGAGATAAATCGAATATTAATTTTCACAAACATATGAGATAATCACCACTTTATTAATGAATGATTAGTAAGAACCAAATGCCATGGTCAAACTTTATTAATCACACAAACAGTTTGTATGTACTTTCCTCCACATGATCGTTCAAGAAAGTACATTGTTCAATTTACAAACCAGGAGGGTATAAAAATGCAGATAGAACAGAAACATATGATCCTAGTCAGTTTCCTCAGTTCTAGTCATCACTGCCCAGGTAAATACTCCAGTTTCAGAGCCAAAGACAAAGTTGCACATAGGCTAGACACAGACTTGGCCAGCTGAGCTAAAAAGCCATGTACTCCAGTTTCAAAGAAAGCAAATAAAAAATGCTCAGTACCTACAATTAGTTTTCGAATTGTGCAGTACCTTACAGCAAACATACATTCAGTACTCTAGTTTCAAGGAAACAAAAGATGCCGGCCAAAACGGTAACTAGTGGGTAACCTATGCGATAGAAATACCTTTAATGATGGATCAACTTATTTAAATATCATCTCAGCTAGGCGTATGCCTGCAATAAAGGTGGCTTCGGCTTTCACATCAGTTGGTATGGTAGCAAAACACGAAACATCCCCTGAAGGAGTTGGCAAACAGTTAGAACATTATCACACAGAGTAATGAAACATGTATGACCATTCAAAACCAGAAAAGGGTTTCAACATCAAAAGTTGGCTGTCAGTTTCAAACTGAACAAAGTATCCATGTACTCATGGAGTAAATTCTGTACTTCTTCGGTACAAGCTCATGTTATACTCCATGTTCGAAAGCATACTCTTGAGATAAAACATAAAGAAGAATGAGTAAAATCAAATTTATAGTTGTACTCTAGTTGTAGCTGAAACCAGCGCAAAAAGTTAAGGAGCAGTATTATTGCAAGCACATTCCTCTTTGTCAAATTGTTTCATCAATAATTTGATCAAGTTTACAAATCATGCATGTAGAAAAATAGGAGTTCAGATAAAGTACTCCTCTACTCCAGCAAGCAGTGAGCACATGTAACCTATCCATGAAGTGGATGATGTTGAAATTCTGGTTATCATTTATACTCCAGCAAGTACCAAATCGTGCATGAAGGAAAGAAAAATATTCTGAAGATATGAGAAATTCAACCATTTGAACGTGATAAACATTTTTTAGAAGAAAAGCACATTGAATTACAACTACTCCCTTATACTGAAAACCAAGCATACTTTATTTGGATTAATTTGATACCTTACTCCAGGAGCATTACTCCCAAGTTAAGCAAGATTACAGATTCAGTTTCACTTTCAGTACTACACTCCCAAGTTAAGCAAGAATACATTTTCAGATTTAGTACTCCATTTTTTAGTTAGCAATTCAGTTACTCCATTTTACAGAAAATCATTTTACAGCACAAGCAAAAAATAAGGAGTACTTGCACTAGCAAGAGTAGAATGGAAGGTTGCAAATTTATTTTTTGCAAAATAGCAATTCTGCATGAGTACAATTGCACAAGAATAAGGAGTACTGACAATTTTTGCGTGAGTACAATTGCAATCTCATGAGTCTCTATATATACAATGGCCCTCGACTATTTCCATTTCTTCTTCAGAATTTGGACAAGAGAGAAGCTACCCTTCAGTTCTCACATTCAAGACTAACTAAACTAAAATAGACCGGAAGTTCATACACAAAAACTGACTGCACTAAATAAATGAAGACAACATCACCGACCAAACTGATGACAATGACTAAACTATGCACATCGACTAAACTGACTGCAGTGAGTAAACAACACATCTAAGCAAGCACATCCAGAGAGGGAATGGGGAGAGGATGCTGACCATTTTCGGTGCGGAAGGCGTCCACGAACCCCTACTGCTTGGCCATCTCGTCGGCCAAACCGCAACCCACGAAATCACTGTAGGGGCTTCTCCCCGGCGCTATCCTTCCCAGCACGACCCCTGCTCCTCTACAAGAGAACACTGAACATTGGTACACAAGAAATATGTATAAATGCACCAGATATATGAATAAACGCACTACTCCATGCATTGGTACACAAGAACACTGAATAAGCAGCAGATATACGTTCAGATATATGAATAAACGAATGCACTACTCTATGCACAAGAAATTAAACATGCACAATAAATTTGCCTAATCTGCAGAAGAAAACATCTTGCACTGAATTTTTACCCAAGCTACTCACTAATTTCTACAGAAGCTACTCGCTGAACATCACAAGAAATCCCAAAAGTAAAGTAGATGGCATCGGTTTATACGCTTTCGGTTCAGATGCGCCGATAAGAGCGGAAGTCTTAATTCAAGTGACGCTGTAATAAAAATAAAGATGTGCAAAACTCAGTGGAGTCCATCTGATGCAGCTTTAAGCATTTGCATGCATGTTCTAAAACACCCGTGAACCATTTAAGGATCTTAAAAGACAGATCATGATCAGTTCAGGTGCTAATCCACAAGTGTGCAGTTGATGTGCTTACGACATATATGAATCTTAATCAGTTCTTGGTCTAAATGTGCTCAACTGCTCATACAAAAATAAGAAATTATATCCTGGTTCATGGTTCGAGTGAGGCTGCAACTAATGTGTGGGACAGTAAGGTCCCACTCATATCATATATGCTTTGTTAAGACTTCTTTTCCTAGTGTGAGTAGCGAACAGATTCAAAAATTTCTGCAACAAGATCAGCTAGAGGTGGAACCTTTCAAGGAAGAGAGTGTGTTTTTTACCATGAGCTCGCACACCTCGCAACCCCAACGAATTCCAGAACTGACCAAGTTATCACGTTACTAGTCCATAATTAAGCCCAGAATCATCATAGTAATACTCAACAAAGGAAAATATTATCCAGAGACGGCAGCTTGATGTAAATTCAAGTCTCACCGACGGAGAGCAGTTTCCGGAACTGGGCGGTGGCCTCCAGCTGCACGGCCCCGTCGTCCGAGAGCACCGCCTGCACCTCCCGTCGCCGGCAGGCCCGGCCTCGAGCTGCACGCAAACACAGATTCAAAACAATAAGGTCGAGGACCCCCCGCCTGAGCCATATACCAGATCGAGAGAAACGAGCGTTACCTTCTGCTGGAGTGCTCAGGAGTGGCCAATCTGCGCCGCGCTAACCGACGGCGAACGCGGCGGAGGCAGGGGACCCGTCGCGACGCGGCGGCGGAGGTTCGCGTCGCGGTTGCTTTTCCGGATCTCCGGCATCTGGTCCTCTCGCCGGCGCCGGCCGTCGGCCGCCTCGAGGTCTCGAAGTCGAGCGACGGCACGACGGCGCCGACGTCCGCCGTGGCCGCGAGAGAGCCCCTGCCGGTTGGTAGGCCGAGAGAGTGGCGGTGGGGCGGCCGCCTCAGCTCACCAATTGCTGTGCAGGGTACCCCCGTAGATCTCCTACGGCCTCCCCAGCTCACCAAGGAAGCCTCGGCGCCGGCGCCGCCGCGCCATTGGAGGACCGACCGAAGATTTTTTTTCTGGGCAGGAGTCTAACGCCTAACGGTCTAATCGGTAAGTGGGCTGTGTGGGAGAGATAGAATGCTGTGCTATGGGCCTAGTTTGATACGTGAAAGACCCAGTTGAATTGGTAGCTCTGCCCATAACTAGTGCCGACCTCGACACTGTTTTGGGATGTCCAGAAAAAATCTTTCCCGTCTCTCTAGTTCTCAACCCCCAGAAAAAAAAAGTTCTCAACCCCCGAAAGGTTATCAATCCCCTGAGAATATCTAGTGATCCCACCCCTTGCATGCTCCCATGATCCCGTTTTGAAAAAAAATCAATTTTACTTGTTTCAAAAAATTCTGAAAAACATTGTGAATGTTCACATAGCATGTGCTTACGACCTCTAAAAATTTCATGTCACACATGAAATTTTTTAGAGGATTTGGACATGAAATTTTTAGAGGTCGTAGACACATGCTATGTGAACATTCACAATTTTTTTCAGAATTTTTTGAAACAAGTAAAATTGATTTTTTTCAAAATTGGATCATGGGAGCATGCAAAGGGTGGGATCACTAGATATTCTCCATTAACCAATTTATTACTCAATCCCCTAGCTTCATTTACCAATCTCTCCTTAACCATCTAACTATTATTTGAGTAATAAAACTTGCCATGATAGCCTTCCTGTAAAAAATCCCCATCTGAAAAAAGAAATTCTCACAACCAAATTTGAACGAACCGATACTTTTTTTCCAACAAGGAGTGCGGTATTGTTCACTAATTATAATTGAAAATCCTAACATGTCTATATAGTGGTAAAGAGTGTGGTATTGCTCAGTATGTAATGAAAGAGGGGAGTCTAAATCAACTTTTATCCCTTAGTAACCAAGAATTGGCTATCCTTATTAACTCTAAAATCTTTGCTTCATTCATTCAGCACACAGAAGTACGGTAACACGTAATCATATCAGTCAGTACGGAAATGACAACGATATAATGAGAAAATGGTTTATGATACGTTTTCATTCCTACAAAGATCGTCGAGGTAAAAAAAGTTTCATCTTGCTAGCGCAACTACAACTAAACGGTATATTATCAAAATCTAGAACTATTATTGCACTTGCTAAGATTTAGACTCACAAATTTGTCACGTGTTTAATTTTTTCACATGTTGTAACTATCTCCCCAAATATTGAGATCATATGGTGGCACCTAATTGAGCAACACAATTGAATAACATGGACATGTGGCTTCTTTTTTAAAGCTTGTCTTTATGGTTTTGTTATTCGTAGTTGTACAAATCGTTGTCTACGAGTTCATGAATATTTTTGGATTGAGTGAAAGGCACCGGAGATCACGAAGTTGCGCGAAAAGTAAGGATTGGTCACCAAGTTGAAAAAGCTCAATAATTAGTCACGAAGTTGTGGATTAGTCAATCTTTGGTAACTCCGTCAAGACGGACGTTAAGTCGGGTGACGTGGCAGTTTGTTTTTTACAGAAAAAACCCCCAAACTTTTATTTCTCCTAATTGTTAGGTCATTTTCAGTATTTTTTTTTTGCCCAGCCTATCTCGGTGGATTTTGCAGACCGAGAAACAGGAGCAAGAAGAGACAGAGATTGGGGAGGGCCAAGAAACAGAGTCGCTGCCGTTGACGACGGTGGTGCCCGCGAAGACCATGCACTCCTTGGCCTGGATGTCGGCGTCGGCGGCGGGCACCCTGCTCGACGCGGAGCGTGGTGGAGACGAGGCCGAGGACGCGCATGTCGGCGGGCACCTTATCCCCCACCCGGAGCTGCACGACGTCGCCCGGGACGAGGTCGCGGGCGGGGAGGGCGGGCACCCACTCGCCGTCGCGGAGCACGGCGGCGTGGTCGGACTGGATCTGGCGCAGCGCCTCGAGAGCCTTCTCGGCGTTGGTCTCCTGCCAGACGCCGACGGCGGCGCCCCACGTTCCATGAATCAAAGGGAGGGGATGGCGCCGCCGCCGTACCAGGATGCAGGGGACGGGCAGGGTCAAGCCGGACATGAAAGCCGCCGCCGCATCTACTACCGACGGGAGCTGAGGTTGCTGCCCGAGAGGCGCACGCTCCGGCAGATGGTGCTCCTCTGCCGCGTCAAAGGAGGTCGGGCTAGAGACGGTGCGCGACGGCGCCGTACTGGCTGGTGTGCGCAGCGCCACCACGGATGGGGTGCCGTGCTGGATCCAGAGCACGTTGTCGTCGAACAGCTCGCGCCCCGTAGCGAGGAGGATCCGAGCAAGCGCGAACATTGAGCGGACCAAGGAGAGTGCGACCCGCGCTGGCAGTAGGAGTACGAGGACGCCGTATGTGTAGCTGCCGCCGCCACCATGGTAGCGGCTCTGTTTCTTGGCCCTCCCCAATCTCTGTCTCTTCTTGCTCCTGTAGGCTGTCTCGGCAATCCAGCGGCAATCCTCGAACTGCTGCGCCCATGCGGGGAACCCCTCGTCATCCTTCAGTGTCGCCGCCGGCGCGTCGTGGCCGGCCGCCCCGCCCATCTCGATTTCCTCGAGCGCGCGTGCACGGCTGCTAGCTGATCCAAAATAAGAAAATAAATATACAGAAAGACCTAACAATTAAAAAATATAAAAGTTCAAGGTGTTTTTTGTAAAAAAACATATTGCCACGTCAGCAACTTAACGTCCGTCTTAACGGAATGACCAAACATTGACTAGTCCACAACTTGGTGACCAATTATTGAGCTTTTTCAACTTGGTGACCAATCCTTACTTTTTCACGCAACTTCATGACCTCCGTGAGTTTCACTCTTTTGGATTTTTTGAAGTAAGCCGTCACATACTTGTGTAGTACCAGTTGATTCGAGAGAAGTACTGGTAGCTAGCTATAGATGCATGTCCACGTTAGGTGAAACAGAACCAACAAAAGAGACCGGCCGTGTTCAGTGTTCTGACTTCTGAGCTACAGCCTAGAGCACGAGCCGAGCTCGTCGGCACGGCGGCACCCTTGCGTCTGCGAGTGAGTGTGTCGAGTGTCGTACGGGCGGCTATCTCCCTGTCTTGTACTTGCCGCTGTGCGTGCGTGTGCACGTACGGGCAGGCGGCAGGAGAAACAACCTGTCTTTTTTTTTTTTTTTTTTTTTTTTTTGAGAATTCCTGGTCTTATTACAGCTTGTAGTATCTGAACTCACGCACTACGCACTCACACACACACACCACACGCACGCCACCCGTGCGCAAGCTAGACCTAACCAAACCATACTAAGACTTGAGCCTCCGCGAGCCTAGATCTTCCGGGAAATCCCTGCGGTGGTGGGCACACCACAATACCAGTGTCGAACCGCGGTGGAATTGGCTCCGTAGCTGGAACTGGGGCAGACTGATTTATGGGCTCAGTCTTCTGCGAATATATGCAGCCCATGTGGCCCTCCAGAAATTGCTACAGCGACAACACTGTTCACGTGAACAGTGTTGCGCTGGACACTGTTCACGCGAACAGTGCCGCGCGCAGGTGCGGGACGCAGAGTCGAACTCTGGCCGGCTGGTTGACGCCACCGCGTCCCAACCACTGGGCTGAGAGCCCATCCGCGGAGAAACAACCTGTCGATCGGCCCTCCGGCCGCCGATGCTCCCGGTACACGTACGGGGCGGCGTAGCTAGCTTGTGTCTTTTTTCCTTTCAGGCCAGCATAAGATTAAATCCTATAGGAATTTTCCTATAAAGCTATTTGATTTATAGGATCAAATCCTATAGGATTTTTTTCCCATAAGAATCTTGTAGTACAAATCCCATAAGAAAATAACATGAGCTCCAACCTCATGGAAAATTATTTCACCACAATCAAACAAACTTGCTCTTCCTATAGGATTAACTTAGACGTGCCATCTCAATCCTATAGGATTCCTATTCGTACAATTTTCCTATCCTATGAATCAAAGGAGCCCTCAGAGAGAAGCTGGATTGTGTCTTAAGCATGGTGCGTTCCTGCTAGTCGAATCTAGCTGTGGGAATTCTACAGAGAGGTATTAAGGAAATAAAAAGTTATAACACATACCCAAACTTTTGCATCAAGGACCCAGAAACAAATTTGAGAAACGCAATTGGGCCCCTGATCGCCGCATCGACGAGACACGCATCACGCCCAAGCCAGCTTCGCCGCCAGTAAGGAAAAAATCACATAGGATTGATGTGGGGACCCCGGACTAGCCGTCCGAAATACCCGATTATGCTTAACACAACGATCCCGTGATCAGTCTGTCGTTGCACATAATCCGAACTGAATATCAAAGTTTACATCCATACAATACCGAGTTTAAAGTCTTACAAACCTGGCCATACAGGCCTAATTATACATAGGTGCCTTCAAGGGCCAAACCATCTTTATTCAGCGGAAGCTACGGTAGTAGGGCTAAACCAACTCGACAACACCCGACAGGCAGCTGACTTATGAAGATCTTAGTTCGCATAGACGTCGCCAAACTCCTCTTCAACGTAGGGTTCCTCGAAATCTGGCTAAGACAATAGCCAGGGACGAAACCAATATGAGTACATTTGATTGTACTCGCAAACTACCCCAACTAGAGTAAGCACTAACTAGTTTTATTTTTAAAACTTTTATGTGAAAACTCTCAAATCCTTACTGGAAAGGGTTGAGACGAAGTTTATAACCATCCTTTGAGAAAACACCACTTTAGCTATTTTTCCCGAAAAATCCTTCCCTGTCCGACCAAATCTCAATCAGGGTTCCAAACCCTTCACCACCTTGCACCAACTCATTGGTACAGGTAAGCAACCTTTTCCATCTCAGTTTCCTTTCAAACTCAACGCTTTATAAAACTTTTATCAAAACTTGCACATGGTCTTAGGACAGCCTTCCAACTGTCCATATCCGAGGACTCGGCTATTCGAATAGTTTTACCCTCTGCAGAGGTAGTACGCTTTTCCCACACCCATCCGGTCACTCATCGTGTCAGCCACGTCCCGCCATACCGGAGGTATGCGAAGTTGAGTTCCCGGCCATAGCCTGTCCTTTGCTCATGCTAGTATAGGACCCTGCCTCTACGACACTTTCCATCGACACTCAAATCCTCAGAAACTAAGTGTGAGGACTCGTAGTTCTGTCCGGCGGACCCAAGGGAGCCCTTCAATCCTCTTCCTCCGATACGCTCATACCGGCTTCCGGTAGACTTCAATGAAGAGGACCCAGGTCAGGGGGTAGGTCACCAAACCATCCCCTCATGGAACGAGGTCATCCTCGTTGTTGAGGTATCCAGTACTAACACGAGCAAATTATATGACTACGCCCTTGCCCATATGTGGGTAAATGTGGTCGCACAGGTTATCGGCTGGTAGTCATAGTACTAGGACACAATGTGCATTTTTCGCAAAACAACACCATCCTTCTTTAACTGAGCACCGACCTTCCGGCAGGTCTATCCAAGTACTTTCAAAGGAGTTTCAAGAAAACATTGTTTTTCCCATCCTATAGTTTTAAATAACTACCTTATACTCCTACACAAGGTGGCAAAATAGTTTTTCCGGTAGTTTGTAAAAAGGGGGTTTTTCCAAAACTCATTGTTTCCTTTGAACAACTCTTGAGACTAAAATAGAGGTATATAAATGCAAGCTCAGTGAAGTAGCTTGCCTTGCTCAGCAAAGTTCTCCTGTCTGTTGATCAAAGTACTCCCCTTCCTCGAAGACTCCGGCAGCGTTTTCGTCTAACGTCAACAAGCGATACAAACAATTACTATACTAACTCAAGCATCATCACAACATCACACTTGCTACACATAGCTACTGCACACATCAAGCAACACAAGGTGGTTTCAAACTGATTGAATTAATCTTTATTTAATTAATTTCAAACTAAGGCAGAAACTAGTTGTACACTAATTAATTCACCACTTAATCTATGTTTGTCACAAAAATTCAAACTAAAATTCTATGGATAGCTACTGGTGTGTAGAAGATCACCCAATTGGTTTGGGATCATTTGGAGTTACAAAACTCCCTACACATCTGTTTTACTTCAGAAGGGTTTTAAACAAGTTTTAGCTACCAAACAAATTTGGTTGCTCCAAAAATTAAATCCTTTTAGGGGTATCTAACCTTGGTTGAGTGTGACCTAACAAAATTGGTTTTAGACCAATTGGATCTACCAACAGTTCACACTAATTGTTTTAGTGCAGAAGGGTGCACTGAAGTTCAACCAAAGGATAAGGATTTTATACTACTCAATTAATTCTACCAAAATTTGGGGAGCTAAAGGATCCTAATACAAAGCTACCAAAATTGGTTTCAAGTTATTTGGATTTATATAACTCCAGAAACAAATGGTTTAGTGTTTTAAACCTTCTGGAGCATTTTTACTAATACATTTTTATTATTTATTTAAATGAGATGAGACCACTTTGGTGAGTTAAAGAATTTTATAAGCTTTCCAGAACATCTGAGTTTGATTTATTTGGATTCCTAGAACTCGAGATAATGAATTTATAAACTAGGTCCAGTACTGACTTATCCAGAGAAAAAGAATTAGGAAAATCATCTCCTCTGGATAATGTTTAAAACTATGACATGTGGGGTCGGGTGGTCAGTGACTCAGTGGAAAACGTTTCGCGCGCGGTTTAAGTTTAAAACGCTGACGGGTGGGGTCCACCAGTCAGTGTCTAAACAAGGCGAAGCGGTATGCTACCGTCGGATTTAAATCCAACGGCGCAGGATCAACTTCTTCCTCGACTACCGGCGTACGACGGAGCCGTGGCTCCGGCGGCGACGAGGTGGGTCAAGGGCTCACCTAGGGGCCTCGGGTGGTGGCGGAGATGACGTAGATCGACGGCGGAGGGAGTGGGGAAGCACTGGGGTGAGTTGCGGGTGCTGGGACGGCTCCAAACGACAGCGGCGTGGTCAGCACCTTCTCCGCGGCCGTGCTCCAAGTCCGGCGACTCCTCCGCGGCGCTGCTGTGCACAGAACACGGGCGAACCGCGGCGGGTGAGCTAGGATGCAATGGTGATGCGGCTAGGGTGCAAGGAAGAGAGGGAGAGAGAGAGGCACGGCTCGGCCGTGACCGTCGCCCACCTTCTGCTCCGGCGAGGTGCAGAGCACGGGCAAAGGCAGCAGCGCTTCCGCGGCTGCGAATCCGCCCTCCTGGCGGTGCTCTGGAGTGAGTGGAGTGGAGTGGTGGCCGTGAGGGAGTGTGGAGAGATGGCGAGGCACGGGTGGCCTTTTATGGGCGAGCTCGGGCTCGTCGTGGACGCTGTGCAGGGATGGGGCTGGGGAGTGGGAGAGCTTGCCATTGGCGCGGAGCCGGTGCAGGTACGGCGTAGTGCGGTGGCAAACGAGGAGAGGGTGCGGCGGTGTTGCCCGCTGACCCTGGCAGGGGTGGCGTCGCGCTCGCGCTCTGGCCGCGGCGTGGCGAGGGTGCACGCAAGGGGTGAGGGGGCTCTGCGGCGCTGCGGTCACTTCGAGCAGACGCAGAGGTGAGTGAGGGAGGCGTCGAGCAGAGCGTGGCGTCGCATCGCGGTTTCCTCTGCTTCCTCCACAGAGGGACCACGGACGGCAGCGCGTGGCGTCGCGTCGCGGACGGTGGGCACGCCAGCGAGCTCGGCAGCGCTTGAGTCACGTCGACTAGAGGCAGAGGGAAGAGGGTGGTGTGGCGGGCACGGCGCGGCGTCGCCTCTGCGTCGCGTCCTTGCTCACCACGGAGACGACCCGTGCGGCAGTGCGCCACGGGCGGCATCGGCGTGGCGCACGCCACACTCCACCTCCGGGTCCACGAGCTCGTTTCCCTCGCAATCATTCACGTGTGAGAGGTGAGGAAGGGGTGGGAGCTACTGGAGTGATCGATTTCACCGAATCGAGTTCGAATTTTGGATTGGATTTTCAGTTTAGGGAAGAACACAGTGTGATCAACAAGTGTTCGACGAAATTCCAGAACCAAATTCAAATTTGAATTTTCTGAAATTCTTTCCATGGTTTGCTTCAAAATAATTTGTCAAGGTTTGTGGTACCACTGGGGTATTTATTTTGGAAGTGTAGCTTGGTGATCTTGATGATTTCCAAAGTTAAAGAAACATTTGAAAATTGAAAATAGAATTTTGGAATAATTTTGGAAATAGAATTAGAGGGAAAAGAAATAAGAATGAAATGAGAGAGGTCACTCCTCTCCACTGGATTCTTATTTGGAAGAAATTTTGAACTTACTTGGAGTTTTTAGGGTGACACTTGTCACTTTAGTTTTATTATTTTATTTCTTTTCTTCAAAAATTCAAACAAACAACACAAGCAAGCACTCATAAAGTAACAAAAGTTTTTGTTGGCCCACAATTTTTGACTAATAACACTGGGTTACAAATTTGGGATGTTACAGATCCTTCCCCCCTTAGGATAAATCTCGTCCCGAGATTGGCTGGGCTTAGGTGCTAAAGAGGTGGGGAAATTCGCTCCTAAGATAGTCTTCACGTTCCCAAGTTGCTTCCTCTTCGGAGTGGTTAGTCCACTGGACTTTATAAAACTTGATCTTGTTCCTCCGGGTGAGACGAATATCTTCGTCGAGAATTTTGACCGGTCTCTCACGATAAGTCAGATCATGGTTCAGGTCAATGGATTGGTGGTCAATGTTCTTGAAAACATCGGGCTGGTCAGGAACTTCAAGACACTTCCGGAGCAGAGAAATGTGGAAGACGTCATGAAATTCCGATAACTCTGGGGGTAACTCTAGCTGATAGGCTACTTCTCCGCGACGGGCAAGAATCTTGAAAGGTCCAATATATCTGGGTGCCAACTTTCCTTTGACATGGAAACGTTGCATCCCTTTGAGTGGTGTCACCCGAAGATAGACAAAATCTCCTGGTTGAAAGGTGACATCACGACGCTTGGAATCAGCATAACTTTTCTGACGGGATTGGGCTGTTTTGAGACGTTCACGGATAAGTTGGACTTGCTCCTCGGCTTCACGGAGGGTATCTGGTCCAAACACTTTTCCGTCTCCGGTCTCGGACCAGTTCAAGGGTGTACGACACTTCTTGCCGTAAAGTGCTTCAAATGGGGCCATTTGCAGACTGGACTGATAACTATTGTTATAGGAAAACTCTGCAAATGGAAGGCAATCTTCCCATTTAGAGCCATAGGCTAGGACACATGCACGAAGCATATCTTCCAGAATCTGGTTTACTCGCTCGGTCTGTCCTCCAGTCTGGGGGTGATAGGCTGTGCTGAAAGATAAGTGTGTTCCGAGGGCTTCATGAAGAGCTTTCCAGAACCGTGAGGTAAACTGCGTGCCTCTGTCAGATACAATTCTCTGGGGAACTCCGTGTAGGCTTACTATCCGGGACATATATAAATCTGCTAACTGGGCCCCGGTGTATGTGGTCTTGACGGGGATAAAATGGGCAACTTTGGTCAGCCGATCAACGATGACCCAAATTGAGTCATGGCCTCGGTTTGACCTAGGAAGTCCGGTGATAAAATCCATTCCAATTTCATCCCATTTCCACTCGGGGGTCTTGAGGGGTTGGAGCAATCCGGCAGGGCGCTGATGCTCTGCTTTGACTCGCTGACAATTATCACACTTGGCCACGAAAGATCCAATTTCCCGCTTCATTCCATGCCACCAAAACTTCTCACGAAGATCTTGGTACATCTTGGTTCCTCCGGGGTGGATCGAGTATGGGGTATTGTGGGCTTCTTTCAGGATTAGACCTTTAAGTTCCTTATCATCGGGCACACATAGGCGTCCTTTGAATCTCAGAACTCCTTCAGCATCTATGGCAAAACCAGGTGCTTTATCAAGGGGTACCTTTTTCTTAATACCTTCAATACTCTCATGACCCTTCTGGGCTTCTTTGATTTGGTCCAACAGGGTTGGGGCTAACTCCAGGTTGGCAAGATATCCATAGCTAACCAATTCAAGTCCGAAATCTTCGAACTCCTTAAATAAGGTTGGCTGCTCTGCTTGGATTAGGGTATTCAGGGTGCATGGCTTCCGGCTTAGGGCATCGGCTACCACATTGGCTTTTCCGGGATGGTAATGAATTCCGACATCATAGTCCTTAATCAATTCCATCCACCTTCTCTGCCTCAGATTCAACTCCTTCTGAGTGAAAATGTACTTCAAGCTTTTGTGATCTGTATAGACCTCGCAGCGATGACCCACAAGATAGGGTCGCCATTTTTTTAAAGCAAAAACCACAGCTGCTAACTCCAGGTCATGGGTTGGGTAATTCCCTTCATGCGGTCGCAATTGTCGAGACAGGTACGACACAACTTTCCCTTCTTGCATCAGAACGCAACCAAGTCCGAGACGTGAAGCATCACAATACACGTCGAAACTCTTGGTGACGTCTGGCATGATTAGGATTGGGGCTGAAGTCAATCTCTTCTTCAGTTCTTGGAAACTATCTTCACACTTCTGGGTCCATTCAAACTTCTTATCTTTCTTCAACAACTGGGTCATGGGTTTGGCTATACTGGAAAATCCTTCAACGAACTTGCGGTAATAACCTGCTAGTCCGAGAAAACTTCGGATTTCCGTCACACTGGTGGGTGATTTCCAGTCTAGAATGGCTTTGATTTTCTCGGGGTCAACAGAGATTCCTCCTGCAGACACAACATGTCCGAGGAATGCCACTTCACTTAGCCAAAATTCACACTTGCTAAGTTTGGCATACAGTTTGTGTTCTCTGAGGGTCTCCAAAACCACACGCAGATGTTCAGCATGCTCTTCTTCCGTCTTGGAGTAGATAAGGATATCATCGATAAAGACAACCACGAACTTGTCGAGGTACTCCATGAAAATCTTATTCATGAGATTCATGAAATAAGCTGGGGCATTGGTCAAGCCAAAGGACATAACGGTGTATTCAAACAATCCGTACCGGGTGGTGAAGGCGGTCTTGGAAATGTCAGACTCTCGAATCTTCAACTGGTGGTAACCCGTCCGAAGATCGATCTTAGAAAAGACTCGGGCTCCGTTCATCTGATCGAACAGATCCTCGATCTTGGGCAGGGGGTACTTGTTCTTGATGGTTACATCATTGAGCTTGCGATAATCCACACACAGGCGTGTGGTACCGTCTCTTTTGTCCACGAAGATGATAGGTGATCCCCAAGGTGATGCGCTTGGGCGAATCAAACCTTTACTGAGCTGATCAGCTAACTGCTTCTTCAATTCCACCAGTTCTTCTGGATTCATCCGGTAGGGTCTCTGAGATATAGGGGATGTTCCAGGAATAAGTTCAATCACGAACTCAATATCCCGGTCTGGCGGCATACCAGGCAATTCCTCCGGAAAAACATCCTTGAATAGATGGACCACACGGATCTCATCTAGGGTTGGTCGGGCTATGCCTTCATGACAACAGGGTTGGGATTCGTTGGCTTGTGAAGCATACTCCACTTCAGTTCCTTCGTCTGTGGTGAGAGATACGGCTCTTCTGGCACAGTCGATGCGACCATGATACTTTGCTAACCAATTCATACCCAGAATGACATCTATGCCTTGGGTTCCTAGAATGATTAGGTCAGCTGGGAAATTCTCTCCTTTGATCTCAAGAGAGACGTCGGGACAAAACAGCTTAGTTTCTACTAGGAACTCTGGGGTTTGTATGAGTAGGGGTTTGGACAAGAGACTCCCGACCAGACCTCCCTTAACAACAAACTCCTTGGTAACAAAGGAATGGGTAGCACCAGAATCAAACAGGACAGTGGCAGGTACTGAGTTGACAAGGAACGTACCCAGCACAACATCTGGCGCTTCCTGGGCTTCTTCAGTGTTGATGTGGTTCAGACGGCCTCTTGCAACAGCAGCATTGCCACGGGGTGCAGTATTCTTGCCATTTCCATTTCCATTACGGCCTTGTCCAGAGTTGGGTGCCGGTGCATTGGGGCGCGGAGCATTCCTCTTGGGATTGGGGCAGTCTCGGGAGTAATGACCCTTGTTGCCGCATTCAAAGCAGACAACGCTGGCAGTAGGGGTAAAAGGGTTGGTGTTTCCTCCGGGACGATTGTTGCCATTGGGGCGGTAGTTGTTGTTGATGTTTGGGCGGGGGACATTGTTGTTGCTGTTGGGACGGTTGGGATAGTTGGGACGTGGAGCTGGGGGTGGTCGATAAACTGGCTTGGGTGCTGGCTGGAAGGTGCGAAGCTTCTGGCTGCTGGAACCTTCCTGAATATTCATCCTCCTCTTGCGACCTTCAAACATGGACTTGCGCTTGGTCTCCAGCTGAATGGCCTTGTCCACCAGTGACTCCAAATCACGGAAGTCCTGGACAACCAAGGCACATTGCATCTCATCATGGAGTCCATTCAGAAAACGCTCCATCTTCTTCTTCTCCGTGTCGGTATCTTCAGGAGCATACCGAGCAAGATCGGTAAACTCATCCAGGTAACCAACCACATCTCTGCCTGCCTGCCTTAGCTTACGGAACTCATCCTTCTTCCTCTCGATAAGACCGCTAGAGATGAACTTCTTGCGGAATTTGTCCTTGAACTCCTCCCAGGTAATGACATGACCTGCGTGCTGGAGGGTCTTGGTAGTCTCCCACCAAGCTCTTGCAGGTCCAGCAAGGTAGTGGGTAGCATACAGGACCTTCTCATTCTCTCCCACCGAGGCAACTTCCAGGTCGTTCTCAATAGTGCGGATCCAGTCATCTGCTTCCAGGGGGTGAAGTCCCTTGGAATAGGTGGGCGGTGTGGTCTTCTGGAAGTCACTCAGGGTAGAGCGTTGATTTCCACCCTCGTCGCCATTTCCATTGCCACCATTGTGGTTCTGGTTGGCGTGGGCAGCGGCAAGTTGCTGCAGGGCGGCGAGATGAGCTTGGCGCTCCTCTCGAGCAGCTTGGCGATCCTCCATGATGATCGCAAGCAGTTGGGCAGCGGTTGGTTCCGGCGGGGGTGGTGGTGTCGCGTGCTGGTTGTGGCGAGTGTTCGTCATCCTGGAATAGATACGATATAAGAGGCAAGGCAAAGAGGCTTTGGCTAACGATGAAGTCACGAAGGGAGTGGTTGATAAATCACTTCGTCAAACAAGACCATCATTTTTTTTTTATTCAACACAACATCACATCAAGGAGTTCACACAACAAGCTTACAACATCCTAATGCACCTAATGTACATACAACATGATTTCACTAGGAACCATCACACACACTCTACTCGCATAGGGGGGGGTCGACACAGTCCTAAGGTAGTGCTCTCGTCGCTCAACTACTGAGGTGGAACCCCAGGCTCGACGACCTCAACGTCTGAGTCGTAGGGTGGCTCCTCGGGATCCTCCTCCTCGAGAACTGGCTCAGACGGCTCCTCCTCCTCGTCAACTAACTCCTCCTCGTCGTCCTCCTCCTCGTAATCCATCTCCTCAAGGTAGTCCTCATCATCACTGATGAAGGCACTGTTCTCCTTGCGGAGATCCTCGCCCTCCTCCTCCATCTCGTTCGCCTGCTGCTCCATCTCGTCTATCATCTCGTTCTGCTCTGCTACCGTCTTGCGGAGCCTGACGATAGACCTCCTCTGACGGGCCAGCTTCAGGCGGAGATTATCATTCTCCCACTTCAGCTGGGTCTCACGGTCTCGGGCATCGTCGAGGGAGCTACGCTGGAAGTGAACCTTGAGTCTAGCATCGCGCAGGTTCTCCTGGGTGTCGTGAAGTAGCACCTCCATGTCGGTGATGTACTCGCCGAAGAGAGTGTGCTGCGCGGGGTAGGTGGGGTTTCCATCGTCGTCACGCCTTCCGAAGTACTGGAACCGAGTGCCCACCAGCTCGTCCTTGTGCTCCTCACAAAGGCGGGCTAGTAGCCTCTGCATAACTCGGGTCAGACCGTCAACCCAAGTAGTGTCCATCGTGGAGTAGACCAAGTCCTTGGAGCGGGGTGGCTGAATCCTGCCTCGGACGGACGACTTGATGAGCCAGGACAGGTTCCCATCACCGAGGGAATCGACCTGAGTTCCCTCAAACTCTGGAACAGGGCGTCCCAAAATCTGGCTCAACTCGTACAAGTCCTGCTCGAACATCAGCAGGCCGTCCTTCCTCACTTGGACGAACTCGGACACGTTGGGTGCCATCTACAAGTTTAGGCAAAATTTTAAGTTAGTTAAGTGACATGAGTATCAAATGTAAACTTAATGGAGTAACAAGTGTGCAAAATTTTAAGGGTTCAAGAAAAGATTACTCTTAATGAGTGTAGGGTTTTAAATAAATAGGGGGGGGTTGGGGAGATAAGAAATTTTCGAAAATACTTCACTTCCTTGTTTTAGAAATTAACTTTTGTAACTCTTGACTAACGCCCATGCTAACTAAAGTCTCCTAAAGTCAGGATGGCTCTGATACCAGCTCTGTGGGGACCCCGGACTAGCCGTCCGAAATACCCGATTATGCTTAACACAACGATCCCGTGATCAGTCTGTCGTTGCACATAATCCGAACTGAATATCAAAGTTTACATCCATACAATACCGAGTTTAAAGTCTTACAAACCTGGCCATACAGGCCTAATTATACATAGGTGCCTTCAAGGGCCAAACCATCTTTATTCAGCGGAAGCTACGGTAGTAGGGCTAAACCAACTCGACAACACCCGACAGGCAGCTGACTTATGAAGATCTTAGTTCGCATAGACGTCGCCAAACTCCTCTTCAACGTAGGGTTCCTCGAAATCTGGCTAAGACAATAGCCAGGGACGAAACCAATATGAGTACATTTGATTGTACTCGCAAACTACCCCAACTAGAGTAAGCACTAACTAGTTTTATTTTTAAAAACTTTTATGTGAAAACTCTCAAATCCTTACTGGAAAGGGTTGAGACGAAGTTTATAACCATCCTTTGAGAAAACACCACTTTAGCTATTTTTCCCGAAAAATCCTTCCCTGTCCGACCAAATCTCAATCAGGGTTCCAAACCCTTCACCACCTTGCACCAACTCATTGGTACAGGTAAGCAACCTTTTCCATCTCAGTTTCCTTTCAAACTCAACGCTTTATAAAACTTTTATCAAAACTTGCACATGGTCTTAGGACAGCCTTCCAACTGTCCATATCCGAGGACTCGGCTATTCGAATAGTTTTACCCTCTGCAGAGGTAGTACGCTTTTCCCACACCCATCCGGTCACTCATCGTGTCAGCCACGTCCCGCCATACCGGAGGTATGCGAAGTTGAGTTCCCGGCCATAGCCTGTCCTTTGCTCATGCTAGTATAGGACCCTGCCTCTACGACACTTTCCATCGACACTCAAATCCTCAGAAACTAAGTGTGAGGACTCGTAGTTCTGTCCGGCGGACCCAAGGGAGCCCTTCAATCCTCTTCCTCCGATACGCTCATACCGGCTTCCGGTAGACTTCAATGAAGAGGACCCAGGTCAGGGGGTAGGTCACCAAACCATCCCCTCATGGAACGAGGTCATCCTCGTTGTTGAGGTATCCAGTACTAACACGAGCAAATTATATGACTACGCCCTTGCCCATATGTGGGTAAATGTGGTCGCACAGGTTATCGGCTGGTAGTCATAGTACTAGGACACAATGTGCATTTTTCGCAAAACAACACCATCCTTCTTTAACTGAGCACCGACCTTCCGGCAGGTCTATCCAAGTACTTTCAAAGGAGTTTCAAGAAAACATTGTTTTTCCCATCCTATAGTTTTAAATAACTACCTTATACTCCTACACAAGGTGGCAAAATAGTTTTTCCGGTAGTTTGTAAAAAGGGGGTTTTTCCAAAACTCATTGTTTCCTTTGAACAACTCTTGAGACTAAAATAGAGGTATATAAATGCAAGCTCAGTGAAGTAGCTTGCCTTGCTCAGCAAAGTTCTGGTCTTGTTCCTGCTGATCAAAGTACTCCCCTTCCTCGAAGACTCCGGCAGCGTTTTCGTCTAACGTCAACAAGCGATACAAACAATTACTATACTAACTCAAGCATCATCACAACATCACACTTGCTACACATAGCTACTGCACACATCAAGCAACACAAGGTGGTTTCAAACTGATTGAATTAATCTTTATTTAATTAATTTCAAACTAAGGCAGAAACTAGTTGTACACTAATTAATTCACCACTTAATCTATGTTTGTCACAAAAATTCAAACTAAAATTCTATGGATAGCTACTGGTGTGTAGAAGATCACCCAATTGGTTTGGGATCATTTGGAGTTACAAAACTCCCTACACATCTGTTTTACTTCAGAAGGGTTTTAAACAAGTTTTAGCTACCAAACAAATTTGGTTGCTCCAAAAATTAAATCCTTTTAGGGGTATCTAACCTTGGTTGAGTGTGACCTAACAAAATTGGTTTTAGACCAATTGGATCTACCAACAGTTCACACTAATTGTTTTAGTGCAGAAGGGTGCACTGAAGTTCAACCAAAGGATAAGGATTTTATACTACTCAATTAATTCTACCAAAATTTGGGGAGCTAAAGGATCCTAATACAAAGCTACCAAAATTGGTTTCAAGTTATTTGGATTTATATAACTCCAGAAACAAATGGTTTAGTGTTTTAAACCTTCTGGAGCATTTTTACTAATACATTTTTATTATTTATTTAAATGAGATGAGACCACTTTGGTGAGTTAAAGAATTTTATAAGCTTTCCAGAACATCTGAGTTTGATTTATTTGGATTCCTAGAACTCGAGATAATGAATTTATAAACTAGGTCCAGTACTGACTTATCCAGAGAAAAAGAATTAGGAAAATCATCTCCTCTGGATAATGTTTAAAACTATGACATGTGGGGTCGGGTGGTCAGTGACTCAGTGGAAAACGTTTCGCGCGCGGTTTAAGTTTAAAACGCTGACGGGTGGGGTCCACCAGTCAGTGTCTAAACAAGGCGAAGCGGTATGCTACCGTCGGATTTAAATCCAACGGCGCAGGATCAACTTCTTCCTCGACTACCGGCGTACGACGGAGCCGTGGCTCCGGCGGCGACGAGGTGGGTCAAGGGCTCACCTAGGGGCCTCGGGTGGTGGCGGAGATGACGTAGATCGACGGCGGAGGGAGTGGGGAAGCACTGGGGTGAGTTGCGGGTGCTGGGACGGCTCCAAACGACAGCGGCGTGGTCAGCACCTTCTCCGCGGCCGTGCTCCAAGTCCGGCGACTCCTCCGCGGCGCTGCTGTGCACAGAACACGGGCGAACCGCGGCGGGTGAGCTAGGATGCAATGGTGATGCGGCTAGGGTGCAAGGAAGAGAGGGAGAGAGAGAGGCACGGCTCGGCCGTGACCGTCGCCCACCTTCTGCTCCGGCGAGGTGCAGAGCACGGGCAAAGGCAGCAGCGCTTCCGCGGCTGCGAATCCGCCCTCCTGGCGGTGCTCTGTGAGTGGAGTGGAGTGGAGTGGTGGCCGTGAGGGAGTGTGGAGAGATGGCGAGGCACGGGTGGCCTTTTATGGGCGAGCTCGGGCTCGTCGTGGACGCTGTGCAGGGATGGGGCTGGGGAGTGGGAGAGCTTGCCATTGGCGCGGAGCCGGTGCAGGTACGGCGTAGTGCGGTGGCAAACGAGGAGAGGGTGCGGCGGTGTTGCCCGCTGACCCTGGCAGGGGTGGCGTCGCGCTCGCGCTCTGGCCGCGGCGTGGCGAGGGTGCACGCAAGGGGTGAGGGGGCTCTGCGGCGCTGCGGTCACTTCGAGCAGACGCAGAGGTGAGTGAGGGAGGCGTCGAGCAGAGCGTGGCGTCGCATCGCGGTTTCCTCTGCTTCCTCCACAGGGGACCACGGACGGCAGCGCGTGGCGTCGCGTCGCGGACGGTGGGCACGCCAGCGAGCTCGGCAGCGCTTGAGTCACGTCGACTAGAGGCAGAGGGAAGAGGGTGGTGTGGCGGGCACGGCGCGGCGTCGCCTCTGCGTCGCGTCCTTGCTCACCACGGAGACGACCCGTGCGGCAGTGCGCCACGGGCGGCATCGGCGTGGCGCACGCCACACTCCACCTCCGGGTCCACGAGCTCGTTTCCCTCGCAATCATTCACGTGTGAGAGGTGAGGAAGGGGTGGGAGCTACTGGAGTGATCGATTTCACCGAATCGAGTTCGAATTTTGGATTGGATTTTCAGTTTAGGGAAGAACACAGTGTGATCAACAAGTGTTCGACGAAATTCCAGAACCAAATTCAAATTTGAATTTTCTGAAATTCTTTCCATGGTTTGCTTCAAAATAATTTGTCAAGGTTTGTGGTACCACTGGGGTATTTATTTTGGAAGTGTAGCTTGGTGATCTTGATGATTTCCAAAGTTAAAGAAACATTTGAAAATTGAAAATAGAATTTTGGAATAATTTTGGAAATAGAATTAGAGGGAAAAGAAATAAGAATGAAATGAGAGAGGTCACTCCTCTCCACTGGATTCTTATTTGGAAGAAATTTTGAACTTACTTGGAGTTTTTAGGGTGACACTTGTCACTTTAGTTTTATTATTTTATTTCTTTTCTTTTCTTCAAAAATTCAAACAAACAACACAAGCAAGCACTCATAAAGTAACAAAAGTTTTTGTTGGCCCACAATTTTTGACTAATAACACTGGGTTACAAATTTGGGATGTTACAATTGAGGAGCCAGGGGTTTCCCCCGGTTTCGAGCACCCCCAGCACCTTCCACCGGCCAGATCCAGCGAGACCGGCCAAGGGGAGGGAGCAGCTGTAGGAGGAGATGTCGGTCTTCACAGATCTGACGCAGAGGGCGGCGGAGAGCCCCACGCGCCGCGCCACCCGCTCCCCGTCACCCCACCGTCCGCACGGCCAGGGTCACGTGCTAGCACTCACGGCCGCGCTCGCCGCCGCCATCTTGGTCCAGAGCCGCCGCCCCGGCGTCCTCCACCCCACGCGCCCAAAACAGCACCTTAGCTCCGCTCGCCAGGACGTCACCAGGAGCGCCCACCGTGCCCTCCGCCTTTGACGGGCAGGGCGCCGCCACCGCCGCCGGCAACGGCGGCGACAGCGGCCAGGGGAGATCGAATCTGGGGGCTTTTTGCTAGGGTTTGGGGGCCTCCGGAGTCGCCCGAGCGGGAGCGACCCGGGAGGCAGGAATCTCCGTTCAAAAAAAAAAAATCTACTAGGTCTAGGTCCAGTCATTTTTTACCAATGTACAAGAATAAAACGAAATAGCTCATATGATGGACTGAAAAAAAAACGGCTCTATGTGTGGTGAACAGTGCGATTTTATCAAACTTGTAAATTTGTCATTTTTGCTGAGCCCTGAATACACAGTAATACACATCGTTGTCTACGTAATTCATGAATATTTTCGGATGTTTCGAAGTGAGCCAGTACAGACCTGTGTAGTACTCTTTGAATCGTACGAAGTAGTGCTAGCTACAGAAGCATGTCCACGTGAGGTGAAACAGAACCAACAGAAGAGCTCGGCGGCACCCTTGCGTGCGTCCGTGCGTGACTGTGTCGACGGGACCCTGAGTGAGAGACGTACGGGCAGGCAGCACCAGAAGCAACCGTGTGGAACGGCTCTCCCGTCGCCGATGCTCCCGAGACACGGGACAGCCTCTAGCTAGCTTGTGTCGTAGCAGGGTATGTGTCTCACTTTTTTTACCCGGAATTTGCATTAGATTTCGGCGGTGAAAAATACATTTTGCGGAGAGGTCCAAAGTTGGTCCCAAACATTTCACCAAAGACCCTGAAACAAATTTCACAAACGCATTTGGCCCCCTCACCACCACATCGACGACGAGACGCACATCCTCCCGGTTGAGATGGCTTTGTCGTCGCCCAGGACGAAAATGTCTAGTATGTTCAAAATATGAAGAAGAAGATTAGATACTCCGATTAAGCTAACATTAGTCTACACACTATGGTCCATTTGGAGGAATTATTTTGGTTTTTATCTCAAACTTCAGACTTCTTGGCATAGTTTGACAAAAAACTGCTCGTTTATGACCCCACTTCTCATATTTTACATCAATGGGCTAATATATGGAATTCAGAGTATGTGTTGCAGAAGAACCTAGTTGTGTTGGTCATATATCAACATATCAAGTTATCAACGACAAGGCCTCGGCTATGGTGAAGAAGACGTGGTTGTGGGAGTCATTTCTTAGAATACCAACACTACGATTTCCATTTATCCAATCCAAATACTATCAAACATATCCGGGCCAGGCAGGGTTCTTCATCATGAACAAAAGACCAATCCCAAGCCTGGCCCCAAACAGTGAAACAATGTCCTTTTTAATTTACAAATGTCATCTTAATCGTAAAAATATTAATACATTATAATACCCAAGTTTGCAATAATGTACCAACTTTAAGTTTTCTGGCAGAGCTTGTGACAGATAAAAGAGGTATGAGCCCCACCCTAACGCCGCGCTTTGGGTTGGGCATGTCAAACTGGGCTGCCCAGGTTTGGGTTGGGTTATATAGCAAACAATGGATATCCATTTTCTGTAGTAACAATACCATATCAGGCATTACGATAAAATCAACCAAGAGAAGTCTGGACTTAAATTCTCATGCACGTTGCAAATTGCAAATGCGAACATTCTGAGACCAAATATAGAGAAATTATATATAGGCCGTCAAAGAACTACCGAACCCTCGAAGGGTAGATCGGAACAAGAAAAAAAACAAGAAATACTAACCGCCAACGAGGAAGAGTGTGGAAGGAAACCCAATTGTTGACATCCCATACGCTCTAGGATTATATATTTAATTAGTTGCACCAAAGTACGAGTCGTTTCTAATCTAGAAACCTATATCATATTTATTGAACAAGTCTGTTGTAATATATGATAGCCATATATTTTAAATATATATGGATTTATGGTATGAACACATATAAACACAACATTGTTTATTAGATGTCACATATAGCTTTTTTTAGATGTGTTTTTCGTATAACTTGATTTGTTTCAATTTAGGGTGATTTCAGTTTAACTTTGGATTTTATAAGGTTTACAAAGAAAAATACAAACCTAATAATATATTTAACCACAACCAAGTGGAGTTTCAGTGAGCACAAGAAAACTATTTGGATGATATACATTGAAACTACTATTAATAAGATGATTTGTAAATATTTAGCGGCACATTTACGTTTTAAATATGCTAAATTAGATACGATAACATTTATGTCAAATTAATACTTAATTGTTTGGGAGAAATATATCACTAAGTAAGACATATGTTTAGTGATATGATATGTTATGGAGAAGTAAAAGAGTTTTGTATAAATTTATGAGAATTAATTTACCGTCACCTGTCAGGGGAACCAAATGCTCGCAGATTATTGTCAAATCACAATTTGGTCTATTGGGGATCTTTGCGATAGGTATGGGACATGTGAACACCTCTGGGTGTGCCTAGGAGGTGGCCCTCCATGACTAGCGAGACTTCTAGTTAGTGAATGTTAAAGAGCGCGCTCAGGAGAAGGGGGTCGACGAGCTTCTTGGTAGAGGAAGAAAATGCCAACGTCGGCGAGTTCAACGACCGTCCCTGTGGAGTTATGGTCGTAGCTAGATCCCACAGGATGTCCGTGTGACCCTACCAGTGAATTCATTAGTGCAAATCTATATCATAAACTTTTCAAATTTTATTACACTGGAAATTATATTATCAACATTCCCTCATTTCCCTCTTTCTTTCTTTCTCTCTCCATCTCGCCCTTGAGACTCGCCTCACATCCCTCGGATCCCTCCCCTTCATCTTTTTTGGCGCTGCTAGCTGGAGTAGGGATGGGATAGCACGCCAAATCTCATTTGTATGTAGTTGATGTAGATGTTTGTTTGCCTCTTGGCATGTTGGTGTATGTCTATATCTGCAAGTGGACCACAATCTCTAGCGAGGAGCGACATTGGGTCACCAATAAGCTTCTCTGCTCGAAGAGGAAGGGTTGGCGTAGGTATGGCAATGGCTTCTTCAATAATCTCGGGGGCAGCCCCTCTTTCGCGCTGTTCATGTTCGATCGAGTCACTGTGGTTGAGAGAAATGGGGGATGGTGCCCGAATATCGTGCTCCTTGTGAAGTAACTGAAACTACGATGAACGCAATATGTCAATGACGATGATATTGCATTGATGTTATCTTCGGTGGACGAGGCCACTCCGTGCATTGGCACTTTCCACACATCTCCCTCTTCATCCTCTTGGCCGACGTGCTTCTATGGAGTATTTGACTTTAGCGTGGCACCTCTCTTCTCCCCCGCCCTAAGTGGTGTTGTCCTCGACGGCGAGAACGACGTCCATGCTTCGAGTCCCAATGCAGCAGCAGTGGAGAAGGACCGGATCGGTTTTTTCTTTCTCTTCGAGGATCCTTTCCGGAAGGACCATGTTGTAATTTTAGTTTCTCTCGGTGTTCTCTTTGCTAGTGTATACCCACAACTATATTAAGTTCTGGGGTCCTTCCGAACCCTTTCCTTATACTAAAAGATAAACATTATCGTCTTTCGGGGACAAGTCGTGGGCAATATCGGGCCCTGGTTTATAAAGAGACACGGATACAAGCTCGATCCAGGTAGTGCAAGTTAGCATCCCGTCCTATATCAGAAGCTATACTACTTATAAAAACCAACTTTGTACGCAGCACGAAGCAATGGCGAATGGAAAGGTAACCAAAGGTCCCTCCCCTCCTTTCCAAGGCATGCATGCATGCATCACTATCAACACCAAAGTTCAACAAACACAAACACAAATAAAGAAGTTCGTGTAATCTCTCACTGAGTCACTGAACTTAATTAGTAGCTCGATGATCACTAGCTTAGCTGGCTAGCTTTCAAACCAGCACAAATATGTGAAAATTAAGCATCTTTCCAGAAAGGCATGCTAATATACTTCCATGAGACGAGAATAAAAGAGGATCATATCAAGACACGGATACAAGCTCGATCAGTCAGTGTAAGTTAGCATCCTATTCTATATCAGAAGCTGTCTTATAAAAACCAACTTAATTTGTACGTAGCTACTCCCTCTGTTTTTTAATATAAGATATTTTAGTTTTTGTCCACATTCACATGCACATAAATGTATGTAGACACATTTTAATTTATATGTTCACTCATTTAGTGTGTATATAGACAATATGTGTACCACCTAAAACATCTTATATTAAAAAACGGAGGGAGTAGCACCAAGCAATGGCAAATGGAAAGGTAAATCAGAGGTCCCTCCTCTCCTTTTTCAAAGGCATGCATGCATCACCATCGACCCCAAAGTTGGACAAACACAAATAGAGAAGTTCGTGTAATCTATCACTGAGTCACTGAACTTAATTAGCTCGACGATCACTAGCTTTAGCTTAGCTGGCTAGGTTTCAAATTTTCAATGCACCACACCAGGACACCACCGCGCGCTTATAGCTGCAAGCAACTTGCAAGCATCAGCAAAATGTGAGCCGTGTATGACTCACCACAATAACTAAAGCTATGCGCTACAAATATGCTATGGTAATCGAGGGAGGCCGTATCCATGAATGGTGTGCCTAGTTTGGCTTAGCTTTTAGCTTGTCCTCATTGCACGCACACAGAGATCGATCGGTAGCTAGCGAGAAGCCACCGGAAATGGATCGATGCGCCCTGACGGCTGGCCGCGCGCAGCTGGTGAGTGGTGCAACGAAAGCAACCGGTCGATCGGGCGCTACACGTCGACGTCGGCATCCCGGCCGTTGCCGGCCACGAGGCGCTTCGTCTCCTCCTCCTCCGCCTCCACCTGCTCGGTGACCGTCGCGATCATCTCCGCGCCACCACCGGTGCCGGTCAGCTTCCTGGCGCGCATCGCCTCGACGCGCCAGTCGGTGCGCCACACGACGGCGACGAGCACCAGGGCCACGCAGGCCGCCTGCGCCGACAGCAGCCCGTACCACAGGCCGCCGAACCCGGCCCTCGACCTGGCCCGAACGCCAGCGCCACCGCCACGGGCGTGCCCACCAGGTAGAAGGACAGCAGGTTGATCCGGGCTCCCACGGCGGGCCTCGCCGTGCCGCGCAGCACGCCGCAGCCCGTGGTCTGAGGGCAGTTGCCCAGCTCGCACAGGCCCAGCACCGGCATCGCCGCCGACGCCAGCGCCAGCACGGACGGGTCGCGCGTGAAGAGCGCCACCCACTGCGCGCTGAACGTCGCCGTCCACGCCACGTGCGCCAGCCCCACGCCCGCCGCGCACCACAGCGCCACCGTCGCCGCCATCCGCGCCCGCCGCGGCTTCCCCGCGCCCAGCTCGTTCCCCACCTGCATCCATCCACGCAGTTCCATGAACATACTCTTAGATAAATCTTTACAGATTTTCAAACAGGATTTTAAGAAGCAGAAATGGTGTGCGGAAACAGTGGAGCAAGATATCAATCTTGTCTTGTCCTGGAACTGAGCAGTATGGTGAGTCAGATTTCAGGCGGCGGCCCGCACAGGCCCGCATAACCAGCTTTTAGTTCAAATCAGCTAGATTTGACCGAGTCAAAACGAATTAGGCTAGCATCGAAGGCAGTAAACGGGATGCCCCCAAGGGGCTCTCACAGCGATTTGGATTCCTGGCCGTCGGATCGAGGGGTCGTGGCGCGATCTCGGCCGTCCGTTCGCGGTGGCAGCAACAGTAATTTAGTCCACCGTCGTGGTGTGTGTTCCAGGGGTCACTGGCTGTGGGTCCAAGCCGTCGCCGGTCCCACGCCGGTCCCGCTCGCCAGGGACACAACGGGTCGCGCCCTCGGTGCGCGCCGGCCATTTTGCGAAAAACCGCCCGCAAAGGGCCGTTTTGCAAATCTCGAAAACGACAGGGGCGTCCGTGCAAAAACGCCAGCACAGCCCCCGTCTCCTCTTCCTCTCCTCTTTCCTCTCGCTCTCACTCCCGCGCCTCAGGTCGCCGCCGCCGTCGCCGCTTTAATCCGGCGAGCTCCGACCACCTCCGCCACCGTGCTATGGCGCGAACGACGCGCCTCGCGGTCCTCTCCGTTCCTACCCCGGCGATTCATTCTTCGTCGCCTGATGCGTCCGTGCGCAACGCCGCCGCCACCACAATCCCTCTCCTCTGCCGCTGTGCCGTCGGTGTTCTCGGCGCCTCCATCTCTCCTCCGGAAGAAGGAGGCGGCGACGGGCACGGGCGTCGTCGCCGGCACCCTCCATGCCCCCTCCAACAGCAGGAACCGGGAGCGGGCGCGGGCGCCGTCGGCCTCCTCCACCTCCCCTCTAGCAGCGGGAGCCAGACGTGGGCACGGGCGCCGTCTCCGGCCTCCTCCATCTCCCCTCTAGCTCGCGGGATGAGCGAGGAGGCCCAGCCGTGCCAGATGCTGCTGGCCCTCACCCTGATTTGCCACCGCCAAGAATCGCTCTCCAACTCGTGGTGTCACCTCGCCGCCGGCTACAGTTTCCTCAGCCTTCGTGCCCTTGGATAGCGACGAGCAAGGTACCTTCCCAAATACAAATCTCTATTCCCCTCATGGTTGATTTTTGCCTGCTGCGCTGCTTGATTGATGCGTGTGTGCTTGCTTGATGTAGGGCTGCCCATGCTCCTTTTGCTGGTGAGGATGAGCAACGTGAGACGGAGATCAAAGAGGGGCGGAGATACAGGCTGCAGAGCTCCGACAGCCACAGCTGATTGAAGGTCTTCATCGCAGGACCGGCCAAGAACGTCGCTGGTCAACAGGGGAACTGGGGAAGCTGTGGGCGCAACCACAGCTGACCTCACACCTCTGCTCCATCCATCCTCGCTGCATTTGTCTCTCTCGCAGGTGCCCAGCGTCCCCTTCCTCTTAATCTCTCTTTTCACTCTGTTTTTTAATCCCTAGAACATGTGTTATTTTTGTGTGAATATACTTTTATCTACGCCTACAATGTGTCCGAAATTCAACCATGCTCCTGTGTGTACTCATTTCGTGCATTGTTATTTTATTTATATACCTCAACCAAATAACTCAATTCAGTTTGCTCTATTGCTGTAGGTGTAGGTGCAGTCTAAAATTGGTGTTTGCCATTCTACTCTACATGATTATCATGAAGCAAAGGTAGTATTTGTTCTCTTAATTGGTGTCAATTTTTAAATAGCTTGCAAGTCATGAATAGATGAATATAATTGATGTGGTTCATGGTCTTTGTTTCAGGTAATCATGTAGATGATGGTGTGATGACATCAAAAGTGGCGGCCATATGGTGATGGAGGCATGTCGGAATTTTTTACGAGCTCAACCTCTAGCTCCAGTGAATTGATTCCCTCTTTTACTATCATATGGGTTGGCAACTAGGATATTCTATCATTTTGCTTCAGTACGCTGCAAGGAAAGGTGAGAAGAATATGTCCACATAGTAGTATTGCGCATGATATGATGTGCTTCCAGCATTTAAACTCTTATCATGTATTGACAAGCATGCTCATATTTACAAACCTAACGTCTCCCCACAAAAAATTGGCTGACTGCTCCCCCTCACTCATATTTTGTGTGATGCCAATCTGTAGTTAATTTACCTTTTTGTTCTCTGGGCCTTTTGTTTACATGGTAGGTTTGCTGCCATGGTCATATTTTTCGTGCACAGAAATTTATATTTTTCAGGCAGCAAACATATCTTTGAAAATAAGAATCAAGAATTTCTTTGGTAATGGTACCATGTTAGTTTTATATGATCCGAAAGCTAGCATTATTATATCCTTTCTTTCATGTAGTTTGATGGATCGATCAACTAAAGCAGATCTTGCTTGGCCCTACGGTTTTCTTTCTTTCGCTGTAAGCTTTGTTTGTGACATGTTCTTAAATAAAATTTAAAAGCAACCAGACAACCATTCCATCTCATATTTTCTATATTAACACTAGGGGTAGCTGAGAACAACTAAAGTAGCCTGTAGTCAATGCAGAATCTGCCCTACTTAGTCCAAAGTGATAATAAGTGGCAGCTTTGTCAAAATATCAATAATAATCAGAATTTCCCATCCGTCTTTTGTCCATGTTATTACCAAAGAGGGTGAAATGAAAATGTCAAAACTAAGTTCATAATTGGCGAGAAATCCATATTGGTTACTGGTACAGGAGTAGTAGCAATGCTTGTGCAAGCAGGTCAACTTGGTTTGTGCTGACTCACTCAATATTTGTTTGGCGACTTTGGTGATTCTTACATGTCCTATTAGTATATGCCCTTTGTCTGGGTTCTGGATCTACGAGTCAAACTAATATTTAGATTTAACTTTAATATCTAGATAGCCTTCAGACCTGTTGTATGGATATGAAGCTGGGATCTGATGTTCCGTGTGCTATCTCTCATTGTCAGTTACAAGTCATGAACTTATTAAAGGCTGCTTGAAGGACTAGCCTGTATACTGTGAGCATACCAAAGTTGTGTGCCTTTGATCAATCATCAGTGTCTGCTTGATCAGGATATTCCCCTGGGCAAGGTGAGTAATGCATGCCATTTTAGACGTTTTTACTAATAAATCAATGCAACATAAGAGTATGGACTGGAAGCAGGATTGGTTGTCTTTTTCACCATTTCTTTTTTCTTCGCTATAGCTATTTCTAAGCCTTAATTGATCATTTAGTGGCATATCATTAGTTTTCCTACAGGACAGAAATAAGCAAATCCATGTTAAGGAGGAGTGCCCTCTTTTTCTTGACTTTATATACGAATAACTACCCAAGAATTTTATTTGTTATTTGTTGCGGATCATCGCTGCTGGTTCCCAAAAAAATTAAAACTATGTTGTAATAAGCGCTGGCGGACAGATCTGATTATTTCTATTCATCTGAAGTTTTTAAATCTTTGTACTTATGTAGTGTTTTCCTTACATTTCTATAGGGAAGGGAATTTTGACCTTTACCCTGGATGACTCAGCTCGGCACAGCTTGATTATTGGGCTGCTACTCGAGCTCATGGGTTATCCTTGCATAAATGAATGGAGAATCATAGGTATAGATATCCCTTTTTCATATCCCACGCTATGTAGTTTCCATTTTTGGGGTTCGATATGTTTTAAGCGTTGTTCTTATGGCAAAAGAAGAACATTTAGCAAGAAGGCCATATGAAATAGATGGTGTTAGGTACAGATATGAGTGCGATGAGTCAGTTTGAAATTGACTATGTTGTAATAAGCGCTGGCGGACAGATCTGATTATTTCTATTCATCTGAAGTTTTTAAATCTTTGTACTTATGTAGTGTTTTCCTTACATTTCTATAGGGAAGGGAATTTTGACCTTTACCCTGGATGACTCAGCTCGGCACAGCTTGATTATTGGGCTGCTACTCGAGCTCATGGGTTATCCTTGCATAAATGAATGGAGAATCATAGGTATAGATATCCCTTTTTCATATCCCACGCTATGTAGTTTCCATTTTTGGGGTTCGATATGTTTTAAGCGTTGTTCTTATGGCAAAAGAAGAACATTTAGCAAGAAGGCCATATGAAATAGATGGTGTTAGGTACAGATATGAGTGCGATGAGTCAGTTTGAAATTGACACATGATCAATTGATATGCATGTTGCTGTGAAACATAGTTATTGATTTTGTATAAAAAAGATCTCATGTCAATTATACAACCTTGCTAAAGCTACATACGTTGAGTTTATGTTGAACTAAAACTTTAAAAAATTGAGAGACTTCACAATGCCATGACCAGTTGAGGCATATAGGATCCGACATAGATAGTACATAGGCTAAGTAGAGTAAAAGGAGTGGTATATGACTACTGAGTGTCTGAGTATAACTGAACACTACATCCTCTCTATAGTATTATGGACTGCCTTAACTGTCACAAGGCTACTGAGTCCTCAAGCCTCACTTTGTTCTTTTTCAAAAAGACAATCATCAACCACAATTCTGGCACTGCCAATAGAAGAATCATCATTGTCAAATGCAATTACAATGCCTACCTTTGTTTCATTCTTCTTTTTTTGAGCACACACTCCTTTTGTTACCACATAAACTCAAAGTTAATGCTTTACTCGCATACCAATCATCATTCTTGAGTTTGATAGATATATCCAGCATTGATCCCTTCTTTTGACCACTTTATATTTGCCATGTTAGTAGTTTATTTTTCTCATTATTTGTGGTTCTCATTTCAGCCAGCTCCACAGAGAAACTGAATGGTAGACACCTACTCAAAGCAGAGATGTGCCTCGACACACTAGGTGTAGAGTTAATTGTGCAAATGTGGAGTTTTGCGATTAGCAGCTACATACAAACCTACAACCTGTAGCATCACGTTGAACTATCGTGCCTCGACCAAAATAGGCCTTCCTTCGGCTATGGCCATTTCTCGGGTGGAAACTTGGAACATTGCATCAAATACAATCTTATGCTTGCGGTTTTCAGGCCATATTCTAGGGTGGAAACGCCGGAGCAAAACCGTGCCAGAGAAGACACTGTTTTAGTCTGCCATATATGATGTACTTATGTTCCTTCTAATCTTTTATTTCTACTTCATGTGGGCATCTTGAATTCGTATAACTCTGATGTATGCAAATATTCTTATAAGACTTCCGTGTATGTAAGCTCTTGATTTAAAGTCACCGATATGTCTAATATGCTTTCATATATTCTTATTGGGGAGTATCATTTCCACTGGAATGATATTTTAAATAGCCTTTTACCTGTTGTTAATAGTGTTTATCATAGCGTTTTGCACACTGAATACCAGTGTCATCGGCGGGTGGCGCGCGGCGAAGCCGGGGGATCTAGTATATTTTGAAGAAGTGGGCCGGATCCGGGCGCCGCGTGACACCCTCAATGGTGAGCACTGTTGCCACGTGTGGCCCGGCGGCGAGCAACTGTGCCGCGGACATTGATTGGTCAACTGCTATAAGCGAACAGTGCAATTGCGTGCGTGCTGCCATGAAAAGACCAGACCAGGTACCCTTGGACCAGTGGACGAAGCAGGATAGAAAGCTACTACAAACCTTGTCGTTTGTGCGTCGCTGTAACTTGTAAAAGTAGCCAACTTTGGACTACCATTGAGAAATACTACAGTGGTGAGGGTAAAAACAAGCAGGACCCTAGCTACCCAGGAATCTAGGATCTACCAAGAAAGGAACGTGCGAGTAGTGTTGTTTTGGCGCAAGCTTGAGAAAGTATGCATAACAGATTAACAGTTGATTCACTGTGTGCAAATATTTCGTTCCCCGATATGGTGCTGATCAAATGCATTGTTTCAGTAAACATGCACACAATTTTAAAGGGAAGGTGTACTTGGCGGTTATTGATCCCACTTTTTCGAAAAAGAATTATGGAGCTAAATTAAGAATTTCATTAACAGAAAATAAAGCAAAATATGTACGCATGCAAGAAGTATATGCAATGGCGGTATATGGTGTGGTGTAGTGAGAAAATAGTAGCAAACTTGCCATGCAGCTGAGTGTGTAGTGCAACTGCATCCAGCTTTTGTTCTGGCTGATATATGGAATGCAACTATATTTTGACAAGAATATCTCAAATCAGCTAGACAGACTTGCGTGTCCACTAAAAATAAACTCAAAACTTCGAGATCTACAAGAATCCTCTATTATGAAGCATATTTTGACAGCCAAATAAACAACGGAAAGTCATGCAGAGGCCAGCCAGGATAGCAATAATTTTCAAAAAGCAAATATATCACTTGCCACAATTCTTGCGTAAAAGAAGGAGCGGACGTTTTTAACTTGAGCCTGCAAATCATGGAACCGAAAACGGAAGGGCATCATGCAAATTAATACTACAAGGCGCACAGCGAAAACAAAGAAGGAGAAAAGACCAGAACTTGTGTGAGCAAGACGGCTGTCTGGGCACAAGTTACGTGATACGGGCGGCGATGATGCTCTCAACAAACTCATCACCACCGGGTCCGGGAGTAACAACCTCTCGGGCATGCATCACGAATCGATGTGACAAAGAAACTCCACAAAAGAAAAGAAATCGGCAGTTGGATCGACACGAATCAAACAAATTACTAGTTCTTTTCAGAAAGATGACAACAATGGCTGGTTGGAAAGTTGGCGATGGCTTTACCCGGGTGGAAACGCAGGCGGCGAGTGCCATGGGCACGGTGTACATGAGGCTGGTGGTCTGGATGAGCACGCCGGCGGCGCCGACGGCCGCGGTGGGGTTGGGGAGGTACCCGGCCAGCACGGTGACCACCTCGTACCACCACCACTCGAGGCAGACGCCGATGCAGCTGGGCACGGCGAGGCGGACGAGGCCGGCGAGGCCGCGCGCCACGTCGGCCGGGCGCGCGAAGCCCCTCCAGGTGTCCTCGCAGGCGCCCGCCCAGCGCACGTACGCGAGCAGGAAGAGCACCATGTTGGTGTTGGTGAGCGCCTGCGCGGCGGCCACCCCGCGCACGCCGTAGCCCATGACGAAGACGAGGAGGACGTTGAGCGGGACGTGGATTGCCACGGCGATGGCGGAGCAGGCGGCCATGGGCTTGGTGATGCCCTGGGAGCGGAGGTAGACGCGGAGGGGCTGGAGCACGGTTCCCGCGGCCAGGTCCGGGAGCGCCCACGCGGCGTAGGCGGCGGCCGAGGCGGAGATGGCCGGGTCCTGGCCGAGCGCCACGAGGATGGGGCCGACGCGCAGCCAGAGGAGCGCGATGGGGAGGGAGGCGATGGCGAGCAGGAGGACGGCGCGCTGGAGGGAGAGCGTGAGGAGGTCGTAGTTGCGGGAGCCGTAGGCCTGCGCGCAGAGCGGCTCGAGGCCGGAGGCGAGGCCGAAGAGCACGCTGTGGCCCGTGATGTTGGTGAGCCCGATGGCCAGCGCGCCGCCGGCGAGGTCGAGCGGGCCCAGGCGGCCGAGGCAGAGCACGGAGACCATGGCGCGCAGGTAGACCACGCAGTTGAGCGCCGTGATCGGCGCCGCCATCCGCCACAGCTCCCGAAGCTCCTCGGGCGCCGATGGGTTGTCGTCGCCGTCCATGCTGTCACAGGTGTCGCTATCCTTCCTCTTCAACTGAAGCGGGATGGCCATGGCGGCGGCAAGAAGGAGAGAATGGAGTGCGTGCGAGTGGCAAGCGGAGAGACGAGTGGTTTTGTGTGGGCGATCCTCTGTAGCCTGTAGGCTGTATAGGAATGACGACGACTCTGTTTCTTTCTGTCTTGGGCTCGCGTACTCGCGCGTACTCTCCTCCGAAGTGAACCGCCGTTTGCTCCTCCGGCCTGTACAGCTCAGCTTCAGCGCGTTACCAAATTGAGATGAAACGATGCTGCCGTTTCGGTACCACTGTCGCCCGAACCAGTGGGCTACGTGCCTGCCAGGATTGGTCGATCGTGAGGGCGCAACTTTTTGGTGCATCCGGTGCACCGGCACTCGGTTTATATGTATAGAAATTTTGAAAATATAATTTCACTATTTTACAATTCAATATTAACCAAAATTGATAAATTTACTACCATTGAAATGGGCCGAATTCATAGCCCAGTTTAGACGAGAGTAGACAAATGGAGGCCGAGCTCCATGCAGCCCTTTATTTTAAATAATTCGAAAATCATATTTTGATATTTCAAAAAATTCTGAAACAAATCCTAGTTGTATATATAATGTTGCATTCTACTAATGTGTGAAATATCAGCTAGAAATATCTTGTAATCTGGGCTGCACAAAAATAACAAAGTCTGACATTTGAAAGCAGTGAACTGTGCAAAATTTCAACTCTTGTAAATTTGTCAGATTTTATTATTATTTTGTATCACGTAATATGAAATATTTTAATTATAAATTTTGCAAGTTGGTAGAATGGAACATTTTCTACACCTAGGATTTTGTGGAAACTTAAAATTAAGATTTCCGAAAATTTTAAAATAAATGGCTCCATGGAGCTCGGCCTCCATTTGTCGTTTCTGAGTTTAGACATGCAGGCTATAGACTAGGAGTATTTACATAATGATATTCGTTTTTCTCGAATAATGTTTTGTAATTAAAGTTGTAGTTTGACAATATGGTAGCCGAATGTTTACAATATATGCTAAATTTGTTTGGAGCTCAACATAGGGTTAATAAGATCGAGTGAACCGGATATGTTCTCGGGAGGCCTGCTACGTGAAGCTAAATGTGTTCGTGGGAGAGCATGGCATGTGGTTCATTTCTTAGAACTAAATATATGACACATTTTTTTTATTTATAAAAGACACCCGAAAGCAAAATAATAGCAGGTACAAGGGAGATACAACTCGACGTATCATGATCTATACAAAATAAAAATAAACTAAAAAATCATGTTGATCGTTTTATTACTTCGATTCTTCGACAGCTCGCAGAGGTTCAAACATGCACTAAATAAGCATAAAAAACTGGAACACCTGTAAATGCCCTCGCCAATAAAACTTTTGAAGACCGCTATAGCCACTCTCCGCGAACAATGAGATCAAATTACTGCTAAAGAATATCGGCTTGGGGCCCACCACAAGCAGCATAGGTTTGCAATTTGTCACCGCCAATCACACATCCAGAGGGTTGGAGAAACCGAACCTTAATGAATACCCAAATGGACAAAAAGATCGAAAATGTCCAACCATAAACCAACGAACAACTTACTTTGAATGACATACCAACTGCCAAGATTCAAAGAAATCCAATGGCAGCACCTACCCTTACTGGCCCTTCGCCAACTTAAAAAACGTTGACAAGGTAGGAAGAGGCCGGAGAGAACGCCACTAACCACATAGTCAACGCCGCTGTTTCACCCTAGGGCAACGCCTCGGTGCACCAATAAAACCCCCACTGGAGGATGGATTAAGCGGGGCGTGGCGAATACTCAAAAGATTTGCGACCACTAGTCACTACATTAGATTCGATGCTCTGTAGTAGATCGACTACTTGACAGCTGGTGTAATTTGAGTGCGATGAAGTGCACGTGTAAAGCAGAACCCATCCACTAAAAATATGGGCTAGAACATACCTGAAAAACAAAGAAAAAGAACGAGTGCTCCCTGCTCCTTTTCCACGAGTGCCTACAATTAAGAAGAACACAAACATCACGTCTACACACTCATCTGCAACGATCTCTCTTTGGACATGATCGACCGAGATATTGATTTGCTTTTGACCTCATCGTCCTACTCGAACATGCATTGCTTTATGGTCTATCTAAATATAAGATGTTTTAGCATTTATCCATATTCATATGTATGTAAATGTATGCAGACACATTTTAGTGTGTATGTTAACTATTTTTAGTACGGATCTAGACAACATGTATACCACCTAAAACATCTTATATTATGAAACGGTGCGAGTATCCTACCTATATAAAAGGCCACCCCTTAAGGCCTCAGCTGCATGTGGCCACGTCGACGGTACTGTTCACATGAACAGTACCATACTTCTACAGTAACTTTTTTTTTGGAAATTTTTTTTTTAGAATTTTTTCTCAGAAAATTGAAGTATTTCTATAGATACCCATATCAGTTGGAAAAATATGTAAAATACATCAAAATGTTCAAAAAAATAAATACTAACTATTTATGGCAAAAAACAAACATGCTTAGATGTTTTGAATTGGTGAATATTTGAACAAAAAAACAAATGCACTTCCTCTAACTATGTGAAGCTAAATTTATTAAATGCTCACGTAATGTACTTTCTCTAATTATGGACATAAATTGAACATTTCAATTTGGTAAATATTTGGATATAATCTAGATGAACTTTCTCTAAATATGAAATTCAATTCAACAAATGTACATCAAACATGTTTAAATATTTTGAATTGGTACATATTTGGACAAGAAACAAATGTACTTCCTCTAATTATGTGAAGTCATCAAAATGCTCAGAAAAAAATGCTAATTGTTTATGTCGAAAAAACAAACATGTTTATATATTCTGAATTGGTGAATATTTGGACAAAAAGCAGCTGTACTTCCTCTAATTATGTAGAATCTAACTTATTAAATGTTTAAATATTTTGAATTAGTGAATATTTAAATAAAAAAATGCACTTCCTCTAATTGCGGAATTAAATTGAACATTTTAATTTGGTAAATATTTGGATATAATCTGGATGAACTTTCTCTAAATATGGAATTCAATTCAATAAATATGCGTTTCCACTCATTATGGACTTAAATTAAATATTACTGAACAGTAGAAACATATTTGAACATTTCAATTTGCTAAATTTTTTGGAAATACTCTAAAATATATCAACATGTCTCATATATAAAAGGCCACCCTTAAGGCCTCAGCTGCATGTGGCCACGTCGACGGTACTGTTCACATGAACAGTACCACACTTCTACCGTAACTTTTTTTTTTTAGAATATTTATATAGATACCCATATCTGTCGGAAAAATATGTAAAATACATCAAAATGTTTAGAAAAGTAAATACTAACTATTTATGGCAAAAAACAAACATGCTTAGATGTTTTGAATTGGTAAATATTTGAACAAAAAAACAAATGCACTTCCTCTAACTATGTGAAGTTAAATTTATTAAATGCTCACATACTGCACTTTCTCTAATTATGGACTTAAATTGAACATTTCAATTTGGTAAATATTTGAATGTAATCTAGATGAACTTTCCCTAAATATGTAATTCAATTCAACAAATGTACATCAAACATGTTTAAATATTTCAAATTGGTGAATATTTGGACAAAAAACAAATGCACTTCCTCTAATTATATGAAGTCATCAAAATGCTCAGAAAAAATAAATGCTAACTGTTTATGTCAAAAAACAAACATGTTTATATATTTTGAATTGGTGAATGTTTGAACAAAAAACATTCCAATTTGGTGAATATTTGGATACAATCTAAATGAACTTTATCTAACTATGGAGTTAAAATTAATAAATAATCATATCATGCATTCTCTAACTATGTACCCACGTGTCTCGAGCACTGTAGATGTACAAAATTCGCACTTCTACAGTGCGAGGCCATATCCGCGCCGTCCCTTCCCGATCGGACGGTCCACGTGTTTTTTTGCACAAAAGCCACTGCGTTCACTGAAAATAGCGGATCGGTCCCAATCTCCCCACGTAGATGGACTCATCTGCAAATGTCAGAAACTCAAGGGACTTCCCTGCAAAAACGCCCCCACATCCCCCTCCCCCTTTCTCTCTCACGCGAGACGCTGGAGGTAAATAAAGTTTCACCCTATTGGACACTAAAATATTTCTGTTTACATCTTATGCAAGCTGCTTATCAGAGTTCATTCTTGCTTTTTTTATATGAAATTGCTCTCATTGTTAACACTTTACATAGCTAAACTGAATTTTATCACGGAAGGTCTGAATTCAGTAGCTCTTTCTAATCCGACTCCGACAATACTGTAGTACCTGCACTGACTGCGATGAACAATGATTTTTCCCGACAGGTTAACGGACGGGCGCGGCGTGTCGTTATTTATGGCAAAGAAACAAACATGTTTAGATATTTTGAATTTTGAATATTTGGACAAAAAA
Source organism: Poa pratensis (assembly GCA_947311845.1). NCBI lineage: Eukaryota > Viridiplantae > Streptophyta > Magnoliopsida > Poales > Poaceae > Poa > Poa pratensis. The sequence continues at coordinate 6,532,214 of CAMZMU010000040.1, forward strand.
ATGCATTTTCTCTAATTATGTGGAGTTAAATTTGAGAATTAAATGCTCAAGTAAGGCACTTCCTCTAATTATGGACTTAAATTGAACATTTCAATTTGGTAAATTTTTGGATATAATCTAGATGAGCTTTCCCTAAATATGGAATTCAATCAAAATGCTCAAAAAAATAGACTTCCTCTAATTATGTCAAGTCATCAAAAATGGTAAAAAAAAATGCTAACTGTTTATGTCGAAAAAAACAAACATGTTTACATATTTTGAATTGGTGAATTTTTGGACAAAAACAGCTGTACTTCCTCTAATTACGAGTAATCTAACTTATTAAATATTTAAATATTTTGAATTGGTAAATATTTACACAAAAACAAATGCACTTCCTCTAATTGTGGACTTAAATTAAACATTTTAATTTGGTAAATATTTGGATGTAATTTAGATGAACTTTCTCTAAATATGGAATTCAATTCAATAAATGTGCATTTTCACACATTATGGACTTAAATTAAATATTACTGAAAAATAGAAACATATTTGAACATTTCAATTTGCTAAAAAAAAATTTGGAGATACTCTAAAATATATCAACAAGTTCACAAAAATATATGCTAACTACTTCTGGCATAATGCAAACATATTTGAGCATTCCAATTTGGTGAATATCTGGATAGTCTGAATGAACTTTATCTAAGTACGGAGCTAAAATTAACAAATGCTCATATCATGCATTCTCTAACTACGAAGATAAATTAAAAATTTATGTCGCAATACAAGCATATTTGAACATTTTTATTCACTAAGTATTTGGACATGCTTTAGACGAAAAATTCCACCGGATTTCAACATTTCGAATTACAACGGGTGCGGCGTGCCGCCGCACCAAATTCCACTAGTATACATACATGTTTGACTAAGATAGTGAAAAGACACGGCTCGACTCTATATGCACCTAGGTAGACGACAGAGAAGAAATGGACCAACTAATGAATCTGTATCAGCAATGACTTTTTTTTTGACAATGCATCAGCAATGACTTAACTAAAGTAATAAAGTGACTCATCTAATGTGATTTCAAATTGAATTTTGGGGGCCGATGTGCGGGTTGGCAGCGAGTGTTGAAAATTAACTAGCTGTTAGGATAGTTTCAGTTTCATCAAGTGTTAGCAACTCTTTCAGTTTCGTCAGGTTTAGGTGTTAGTTTTCAGTTAGCACTTTTACAGATATTTCCGTTGGGCGATGTGCGTTGACGTCTGACATTGTAGGATCACTCGTGGGCTCGTTCCGAATCGTGGGGATGTCACGACTCAGTAGGGAACGTGGGCGATCATACCGCGGCATGTTTGCTTTCGTTCTGAATCAAAGGAGGAAGAAGACAGAAGAGCGACAAGTTGAACGCTGCACAAGTCCTCGTGTTCATCTCTCTCCGTTCTTCCAGTTGGTGTGTGCGATCCACAGATCATAGGTTGTAGGCAACAGCGAGGTCGGGGGGCATCCAGTCCGCGTACACGACGGCGGAGATGGATGGGGCCGACGGGCAGCCAGAGGAGCGCGATGGAGAGCTGGAGGTGAGGGAGAGCATGAGGTTGTCGTAGTTGCGGGAGTTGTATGCCTGCGCACAGAGCTGCTCCAGCCCCGACGCGAGGCATACATGAGAGCACGCTGTGGCCCGTGAATCGAGATGTTGGTGAGCCAGATGGCCAGCGTGCCGCCGGCGAGGTCGGGCGCGCCCAGCCGGCAGAGGCAGAGCACGGAGACCATAGCGAGCGCGCAGCCATCGGCGGCGTGGTACCACGCAGTTGAGCGCTGCCATCGGCCACAGCTCCCGCCGGCACCGCTCTCTTTCCTCTTCAACTGAAGCGCGGGATGGCCATGGCGGCAAGAAGGAGAGATTGGAGTGCGTGCGAGCGAGCGGCGAGAGAATGGTTCGTCACAAAGTGTCTCCGACCTCTGTTCTCTGTGAGAAAATGACAAAAATCCATCACATTTGCGGATGAGTTGTCACATAACCACCACATTTGAAACTTTGGACACATAACCACCACCTTTGGGGCTAGTGTGTGACGCTGAGCACTGATCCATCCTTGTTAACGTTTTAACCATTTTTCTGGCAGGTGGGACCCGCTGTCAGTGTTTACGTGGCAAAGGGCGGACGGACGGACCAGACGGCCATTAACGCGCGCGTTAGGGCACGGGCACTCCTTATTGCCGTCGCATCTCACTCCTCGCTCGATCCTCTCATTCCCCTACATTCGTCTCTCCTGCCAGCCATTACCGCGCCATCGCCGCCCCGCCGCTGGAGAAGAACCAAGGACGCGCCGTTCCGCCATAGTGTCGTGGGGCGATGGAGAAGAATCGTCGACCGATCTGAGCTCGGATAGCGGAAATGTGAGTTCTTTGTACACCGAATTGGGGATTTCTAGGGTTCAAGTCGATTTCTAGGGTTCCTGTCGATTTAGTTGAAATCCAATCTAATTTGTGTTGCCATTTGCACTTGTTATGTTAAAGTATCAACACCATTTTCGATTCCGAGTATTGCGGAGGAGCCGACGATGGGGATGAGCCTGTGCTCAGTCGATGTGGCTATGTGGCGGCCAAACATGTGGGATTTCAGGGCTACAACACTGGCAGGAGGTTCCTAGCTTGTGAAGGGCCGGTATGTGCACACTGTTTATACTTGAAATTTTGTTAAATGTAGCTAATTTTAGGTAGTGGTTTAGATAAATGAACTGTCCCTACCGATGCTAATTGTAGTGTGTGCCTGTGCTCTATCATTTAGGAACCAGAGAAGTTTGACTTTCTGGAATGGATTGATCCAGTCCCTACTGATGCTATGATGAAGGCATTGGGGAAGCTATGGGAAATGTATGAAGAAACAAAGCAAGGCAGAGTCAGTGATGCTCTGGATTTCATGGATCAGAAGTTTGGATATCAAGACCAAATAGAAAAGCTCCACATTGATCTGAGGAATTCACAAGATGAGGTTGCTAAAGAGGTGGCAGAAAAGCATGTGACTTTAGCCCACAAGGCTAGAGCTGAACATGCACTGATGGATGCTAGGGCAGAATTAGAAGAGAAGAGGATCACTGATGAAACAACCTGTAAGATGCACAAATGCTTGTTGAAGAAGGCTGAGAAGGACAGAGATAAGTACAAGGAAGAGAAGAGGAAGTTAGAGAATTATATTTCTGATTTGCTGAATAAGAAAGAAGACCTCAGGAGAAGGTTCAAGAAGATAAAGGATCTATGTGATGTTTAATTTTAGCTTGGTCATGTAATTCAGTGTTGTTGAATTCAGTGTAATTGTTGGATTATGAATTATTTGTTGCATTATGAACAATTTGTGATTTGTGAGTTGTAATAAGTACAATTATTATCAGAATCATTATGTGTTGTTGAATGGTTATTATGTGTCAATGAATGGTTATTGTTGCTGTTTTTAATTAATGCTGGATGTTTTTTGGTCCATTTATGTGGATGGTTTTGGTCTCGACAACTTGTCGAGACCTTTTTGGTCCATTTCCGAGGATGGTTTTGGTCTCGACAAGTTCTCGACAACTTGTCGAGACATTTTTGGTCCATTTCAGAGGATGGTTTTGGTCTTGACAAGTTGTCGAGACCTTTTTGGTCCATTTCAGAGGATGGTTTTGGTCTTGACAAGTTCTCGACAACTTGTCGAGACCTTTTTGGTCCATTTCAGAGGATGGTTTTGGTCTCGACAAGTTCTCGACAACCATGGAGTCAACAAGTTTAAGGAGATCACATAACATTCGGATTACTAACATGCATCATGGAGTCAACAAGTACCAAAATATAGATGTTTTACATCAATGAATTGCTCCCAGCAATTCAACCATGTCTGTGACAGCAAAATAATAGGTTCTACATCAATGAATTGCTCATAGCAATTCAACCATCTAGAGGCCCAACATTCCTATCCCTCCCAGGACCTGCATTTGCCCCAGCTGTGAAGTAGCCCAGTACACCTCCTTCTCTACTTGGTGCCGTACTAGCTGAAGCAGTAGGAGCTAAAGCAGTTGGACCATGTGCATCATAAGTTGATCTAGGTGAAACAAATGAAGACCTAGTTGATCTGGGTGAAACAAATGAAGACCTTGTTGGTCTGGGAGCAGCAGCAGCAGATGATCTTGGTGGCCTTGGAGATGGTTCTGTCACAGGAGGTGCAGCATGAGAGGAAGATGAGCGTGCGCCATCACCACTTGGGCCTGCCCCATGAGGAATTTTCTTGTTTGACTGCAAAAAACAGAGTTAGTAACTGAAAAATAAGTGAAATGCATTAATCATGTTTTAAATTGTTTAGCTACCTTGTGCTGGCTTTTCCTAAATGCAAGATCAGGTTTGAGTGGTTGTAAACAGCTTGTGTACTTGTGTCCTTGCAATTTGCAGTTGCTACAGGTAATAGTTGCCATCCTGGAGGTTTCCTTAGGTTTAGGGACCTCATATTTCTCTTTTCTCCTCTTTTCCTGCCTTCTCCCCTTCAGGTGATCTTTGAAATCAGGTGGCATAATGTCTTCAGTGTCGGTTTTTGTCCAGCCATGCTGCTGTGGCATTGGATAGAACACTGGCCTGTAGGCATTTAGGTACAAAGGTTTCTTGTAGAAATCTGAGACTAAATCTTCTGGATATTTTCCTGATTTGTAGATTGCACTAACTGCATAGTTGCAGGGCAACCCAGATAAATCCCACTTTCTACAACTGCATGTTCTTTTTTCAACATTTACCTCATATATGTGATTACCACTTTCTACCTGCCATAGTCCTTGGTCTACTCTTCGTGGAACACAATTTCTTGCATATTTTTTCATCAGTTCAGGCTTCTCACCATAATGTGGTGTGATTTCCCACATAGATTTTCTCCCACCCTCTCTCTTCTCATCAAACCTGACCAATTTCTTGTCATGGATCCCTACAAGCATTGTCACAATTGGCTTGTTTCTTTCATCCAGTATGTATCTATTGAACACCTCACTCAAATTATTGTTCACTAAATCTGTCTTGCAGTTTGTGTCAAAGGCCCATCTAGCCCATGTGTGCACTGGAATTTTAGAAAGCCACTGCCATGCTAGCTCACATTGTTTTTTCATTTCTTCCATTGCTTTGTCAAATCCATCCTTGGTGTAAGAATAGGCTGCATTGTCCATTCACTTCTTGAAGTTGGCATATATGTGCCTAAGGCAGAACCTTCGAGGACAGTTTGGAAAAACAGTGCTCAATGCTTTTATCAACCCTTTTTGCCTGTCAGATGTGATGGTGTAGTGTCCAAACTGGCCTTCCTCTCCACCAAGTGCTTCCTTCAACTGCTCCAGAAACCACTGCCAATTCTCAGTATCTTCTTTGTCAACAATGCCCCAAGCAACTGGATAAATGTTGTTATTGCCATCTCTGCCAGTAGCTGCCAGGATTTGAGCTCCAATACTGAGTTTTATGAAACATCCATCCAAGCCTACGAAGGGCCTGCAACCCTCTAGGAATCCAAGCCTAGCAGCATTGACACAAAAGAAAAGCCCATGGAATCTTGGCTTGTCACTGATCCAAACCTGCTGCTCTTTCTTCATTGCTTCCTTCTCCGCCTCTGTTGGCCCCATCTCTGTGGTGACAATGCATCTAGATCCTGGATTTTTATCTATCACTGTTTGGAAATAATCCCTTATTCTGTAATATTGCTTCTTGTGATCTCCCATAACAATATGTCTTGCCTTTGTCCTAACTCTGTAGGCCATCCTCTTTGTTATGGTTACTCCAAATTCCTTCAAAGCTTTGTCGGCGACAGATCTGATCCCTGTGTTTGGAGCTGATCTGAAGTCATCCACAAAAGCAGTGCTTAGCCACTTACTGTTAACTCTGCTGGATTGGGGCTGAGTAGGACAAGTGTGCTCCAACTGCATCTTCTTGATGCAGAAGGTGTTTTCTTTCTTTATTTTTGAAGCTGACATAAAGAACTGGCACTTGTGTTCTTCTGGAATTTCCTGTATATCTTTACCCTCTTCAGCTGCAATTTCTAGACCATCCTCAGACTTCTTCTTCTTCTCTGGTGGCTTGCAGCACACAATGATCCTATCTGAGCAATTCCTGTGGTAATGGAAATTCCTCACTTGTGCAATATGAAGTCCGCACAGTGCTTTGCTGAACTGATAAACATCCTTGAAACAAAGCTTAAGGCAGAATTGTTGCGCTGGATTTTCCCTCGTCTCATCATACCAAACCCTCTCTTTTTGCTTCTTTGCTCTGCTCTTCCTCCCATTTGGCAGCACAAATGGCTCAGGCTCAAACCCATCATCATCCTCTTCTTTAAGAAAACCTAGGTCCTCTTCATCATCAGATGGAGCCCAATCTTTCCTAACTGGCAGTGGTGCATGAGAATGTGATTTGCTTGTTGAGCCCTGCCTCTTTACTATCTTCATCACTGGCTCCTCTGGTTTCTCTACATAATAAGTGTCAAAAATGTCTTCTGCTTCAGACTCATCCTCATAGAGTTGTTCATCCATCTTTCTCTTCCTCTTAGCAATTGTTCTGCTTTATCCGGGTCATACTGGCAAGGATACATACAACTGTCATCATGAGATGCATCTCCTTCCTCTTCTTCCTCTGCATCTTCTTCCTCTTCTGCTGATTTCTGCAAATTATCATCAAGTTGTGTGCACAAAAGCTGAAAATACACACTGTTCTGAGTCTGCAAAGGGTTGTTCTCACACTGCTCTTCGTCCTCCAAATCAACTACAATTGGGCTCGGATATGACCTAGCATACAGCTTCTTCTCCTTCCTCTTCTTTGTTTTCACAGGAGACAGTACAATGGCTTGCTTTTTCTTGTTCCTCATCACTGTTAGTACTAGCTTCCTCGACCTTTCATACTTTCTGATCATCTCTTGCACCTTAATATTGCTGTCAACCAGTTCTAGCCCATTCAATCCTTCCCCTTCTTCTTTCACATAGTACATCGAATCACATAGCCCATACCCTTGCTTCTCCATCAGCTCCAACAAATACAGCCACCTAATGTCAGACCGGCGCATAGTGGTTGACACAAATTTGGCACCGTCAAATTGGATGTACAATTCCCACATCTCTGAATGTTGCCTATATACAATTTAAATTTGTGTTCAACACACACTTCACTTAAATTCCCCAAATTCAGAAACCTAAAACGAGAAAATCCCCAAATTCAGAACAGAGCCAGGGAAATTCTTCTTACCAGTCATCCGAGATGTAGTTGCTAAGCGGGTCGTTGCTGCACTGGCTAGCCGGAGCAAGCTGCGAGCACCCCTCCTCCGGCGCGACCTCGTGCTCTTGGTCCGGCGCACCCTCGTGCTCTTGCTCCGGCCTCGCCTCGCTGTCCTCCTCGCTGTCAACATCGATGGCGCCCATGTCAAAGCCCGGCCAGGTCAGAGCGCGTCCGCCTATAGCACACGCGCCGCCCTGCCTCTCCGGCGAGCCGCCGTGCCCGTCCGGCAAGCCGCCGCCACCTCCGGTCGCCATACGAGTCGCGGGAGAGAGACTGACGAGAGTGAGCAAGAGTGGCAAAGAGCGAGAGTGCCCGTGCCCTAACGCGCGCGTTAACGGCTGTCTGGTCCATCCGTCCGCCCTTTGCCACGTAAGCACTGACAGCGGGCCCCACCTGTCAAAAAAATGGTTAAAACGTTAACAAGGATGGATCAGTGCTCAGCGTCACACATTAGCCCCAAAGGTGGTGGTTATGTGTCCAAAGTTCCAAATGTGGTGGTTATGTCACAACTCAGCCACAAATGTGGTGATTTTTTGTCATTTTCTCGTTCTCTCTTCTGAACCGCCTGTAAATCTGACCGTGTACGTACAGCTCAGTGTATACGCGTGATACCAATTTGAGTACGAACCGCATACGTGCGGACAAACAAGGGAGGTGATACGGAGCTCAAGGAATTCAAGGATTCTGGATCTCGACAGGACTAGTTGAATTCGGCGCGGCGACACGCCGCGTCCTTTAAGAGAAATTTTATGTATGAAATGTTTTGTTATAATGACATAATAAATGTTGAAGGAAATTCGAATTTGAGAAATCCGTGAAATGGTTGTGCGAATTTGGATCCAAAATTGAGGAGTTAGAATCGACCAAACTCGAAACCGATCACGGGGATGGAACCTACTTGTCGACGCGCATATATTTCATGTATATAATTTTTGGAAAACGCGGAGGACTTTTCTGTAAAATTTTTGACAAAATTCGTCAAATGTTTGTGCGAATTTAGATCCAAAATTGAGAAGTTAGAATCGACAAAACTCGAAACCGATCACGGGGTGGAACCTACTCGTCGACGCGCATATATTTCGTGTATATAATTTTTGGAAAACGTGGTGTTTTTTCTGCAATTTTTTGGACAAAATTTGTGGAATGTTTGTGCAAATTTGGATCCAAAAATTGAGGAGTTAGATTCGATCAAACTCGAAAGCGATGACGGAGATGGAACCTACTCGTCGTCGCGCATATTTTTCATGTATATAATTTGTGGAAAACGCGGGGACTTTGCAAAAAATTTGACAAAATTCGTTAAATGTCTGTGCGAATTTGGATCCAAAATTGAGGAGTTAGAGTCGACCAAACTCGAAACCGTTCACGGGGTGGAACCTACTCGTCGACGCGCATATATTTCGTGTATATAGTTTTTGCAAAACGCGGGGTTTTTTAAGCAAAAAGTTTGACAAAATTCGTCAAATGTTTGTGCGAATTTGGATAAAAATTGAGTTAGAGTCGACAAAACTTGAAACCGTTCATGGGAATGGAACCTACTCGTCGACGCGCCGCATATATTTCTTGTATATAATTTTTGGGAAAACAAAAAAAATTCAGAAAAAAAATCTAGAAATTTTTTTCGCAAGGGAACACTGTAGAGTAGTGTTCATGTGAACAGTAAGTACGCGCATATATATTTCCTGTATATAATTTTTGGAAGAACAAAAAATTTTCAAAAAAAAACCTAAAAAAAAAATTCGCAAAAAAACAGGGGCAATGTAGAACAGTACCCGGAGTGCTCACAGCGCGAGAAAGTCTCCCGCCTTTATATACTAGGGTATATGAACGCTGAACTTTCATAGAAATGATCATTTTTATCATTTTACGCTTTGTACAGTGTTGTATTTTAGACAAACTTGCATGTGTCTGATGGCCGTGGCCGCTACGAGCGCAAGAGTGACCGTCGGTGTGACGACCGCCGCTGGTATGCTCCGCCCACGCCAGACGAACGCTCGTGGACACCCGAAGCGCCCAGATGCTCCAGGACGACACTGTCACTCCGGCTGAGGGACGCCGTCAGGCCAGTTCTCCTTCGCCTCCTCTTCGCCGGGGACGCGCGCCAGCAGCCACGAGCCGTGACGCTCGCCCACGGCATCTCCGTCGATCAACGCTGCCCCACGCTCCGACTGCTTCGGCGCGCTACGCCTGACGCGCTCGCCGTCCCCTGCAACAACTCTGCAGGGCTCGCCATCATTCCGTCGCCGCCCCCCTCCTGCTGCCTGGGCATCGGAGACCATCAGCTCGCCTGACACGCCGGTGTCGACGGCCGCGCTCGCCTCCTCGTTACCACCCACGACAGCGTTTTGTCCTCGCCGCGTCCGCCCTCCAGGACACGGCGTAGTCAAGAACGTCAGTGACGCTGCGGCCACGGGCCACCTCCCGTGCATCAGCAAGCACGCCATCACTGCCGTCCACGACTCCTGCGCCTTTCAGGCTCTTTCCGAGGTCCAGGTCCTCGCCGCCGTGCGTCACCGGGTCCAGTGCCATAGAGGATGATCACGGAGAGGAGGGAAAGAAAGATCAAAGACGACCACACGCTGGCGACCCCACCGTCACTCGGCTCTTCTTGCCGCTGCTTGCTCCAAGCTCCAGGCCCTACGCCGCCGCGGCCCGCGGGCACCGGCCAATGGTCGTTCCGTCCATCCGCGCCAGCCCGAGACTGCAGGTCAAGACAATCTCAGCTGGCTGAAACACTACTTTGTCGTCGCACGGGGATCGTCGGTGATGACGAGCAAGTCACCCGTCTGTCCGTCACCGAGGTGGCCATCTCCAAGCTTGCACGTCGGTAACTAAAAACAAAGGATCGTACTGTCAGGAAGACCGTGGCGGACTTGTGGAAGGTCAAGCCGAGGAGGTGCCGCGACGGACAACCTGGATGACGCACCCGCACGGATCACGCTTTGCCGTGGCTATACATGGTCGAGTTCCAGCAGCTTTGAAACTCGGTCCTCACTGGCACTCCAAATTAGTGCCAGAGATATACAAGAGTGCAAAATTTTAACTCTAAATTATTGTATTTTAAGCTATACAAAAAAGGCAAATCGGTCAAAATTCGAATTTATAAAACTGTGTACTGTTTTTTTTGCGAAAAAAACCCTGGCATTAAAACAAACACCGAACAGTACAAAAACCTCAACAAAATCGAAAATTACAACGAGATCCTTGAGATGCCCTTCATCTTCAACCTCCAGACCGTGTCGACGGCGTGCCGCCGCTGCCGCTCCTCCCAGAGACGGCCTGACGTTGTTGGTTGCGGATGGAAAGTCGCCGAACGGGTCAAGAAGACCATATCCATCTCGGAGCCAAAAAGAAGGATGAACCGTCGATGAACCTCCATGTCAATCCGGAGACCACCACCGCCAGAAGAAGTCCTCGAGAATCACACCACTCCCACAAGCTTCTCGACATCACCGTCGAGATGGGGCTGAACCCGGGGAGACATTATTGTAAGAAACGCCGCCGCCACCAACAGAGCGCCGACCCAGCAAACCTGGACACTAAAATTGTATACTGTTCACTGTCCAGATCCACTTATTTATCACTTTCGTCCAGCGAACAATACAACGATTTTCGAGTTAAAATTTTGCAGGCTTGTAGATCTCGACAGTATTTACATGTGGGATTGTTAACCTGTTTTTTTATTTTCAAATATTATTTTTGTTTTTTTCAAAAAGGAGCTCTGTGAAGCTCGAGAGCCATTTGTCATCTCTCACCGTCTTCTAACAATTTGTTCAGCACCAAGATGTTCAATACCAAGAATTTCTTTACAAAGGAACCCAATCAAAATTCATAGTAGAACTTTCGAGAGAAGACACCTTGTAGGGTTCCTGTAGCTGCCAGTAGGACTGAATTTCAGGCCAATCCGTGGAAGATAGAAGAAGATACATCATGTGCCACGGCACGCCAGGCACTGGAAGCTGCTGGCGTCTACCAATCCCTCTGACACCATGTTGAAAGCGGACTGCCAGGGCACCCCGAATATGTCACACAAGCAAACAACATTGACATTCTTTAGGTGGACTAACGCCATGTTCGGCGATCTGAATAGGGTAGAGAGTAGCTATAATTATCTCCTGAGCATCCACTCGGTGCGCCATCCATGTGCAGCGACCATGTCCGGAGGTGGACGCCGCCGTGCATGTCCATCTGCACATACATGAGACACCCGGTGCTCACGTTTTTTAGTTAAATAAATATAATTACACTAAACATTTATACATTTTTTACTTCTTTTTTCACCTTTTTTCTTAATATATGTTATATACTTAGTTATTATTGTTAACCATGCAATATTTTGAATTGTTTTCCACTATATAGTTGCAGTGTTTATCATTCAAAATATATCCGAGTTACGCGAAATGGGTTTTTTGTGAGACATTATCCTTAACAAGAGAGAAAATTATCTTAAATGTGAAAAGAAACAAAAATAAAAAGAAAAAAGTGCACGCCTCCATGATGTTGTTAGAATTATTATATAGCCTATATGAAGATTATTGTGGAAATGTTATTATATATTTTTGGTATTTAAATAATTTAGTAGATCTAGATTCCAATGTAAACAACCTAGCAAATATCTTAATAGAAGTGTGTAGCGTATGGTCATGTGAGCAAATATAGAAATTCTAACATATAAACTGAACAGTTGACATGATCATTATTTACTTGGTCAAATGTGTCTTATAGTGACAGTGGATTTAGTAATATTTAACAATATGTTGATGATTTATGCTTATATAATCATCAACGAACATAAAATATTATAGGTTCTACTATTGCACACACAATATTCAGTTATTATATATGCTCACTTTGTCTCTATATACAATTGCTTCTCTTTGTTTTTCAAAAATAAGAAGTTATGCATAAATTATACATTAATAATATATCAAACAAAACATTTAATATAGCATGTCTAAGGTATTCACAAGGGAGACCAGCAGCCAAGTTAAACCCAATATCTTTTATTTAATAGGTTTGTTCTTATGTGGTACATTATATTGGTTCATCGTTTCAATTCTTAATGTAAACTAAGGTCAAATTTGTGCTATTTATAAATGGCCAATAGTCTCTTATAGGTGACATATATATAATAATACAATAGTTACAAGCATACTCTCGAGCCCGGGGCGGTCACCATGTTTGACCGGCTTATGGACTGGCCCAGTTGCCCAGGCAGGATCATCCACCGTAGAATCCCTACGCAGAAGAGCAACCTTCTGTGAGCATTCACGGGGATTTTTACAAATGCTAGTTGAATTTTCCATGCCCCTTACCTGAGAATAATGGAGCGTCATGTCGACGGCGTGGGCGTCTTCTCTGTCGCTAGCTTGGGGACGGTAGGGCCAGGCTAGGGTCGGGGTTTTGGCTCCTTATCCTTCTCAGTTTCGTTGTAATCTTCTCATACCGATCCTTTAGCCGATTGTAATCCTCCAGCAAGTCAGTCATGGTCTTCTAGCGCGCCTGAAGTTGGAGAAGAAGCACCAAAAGACGACGCACCATGACTTCTCCCCGAACACCCTCCCCTCCTCAACGACATCCACCTGCAGGCCCGAGCCGGGGCGTAATGCCGCGAGGTTGGCATGCAGTAGGAACATTAGAATACCTAGACTCGACCGTATTGGGAGACCCCGAAGATTCACCAAGGGTAAACAAGATTTTCACAATTATATACATTCTAGAGAATCATATAACTAAAAGCCTACAAATATCGACATACTTTTCTCAACCGTGATTGCAAACAACCTTTGCAATGATCTAGATCCAAATACCATGTCCATGGCAGAGTTCGAAAAACACTCGCTTGGACTGGATCAAACAGACGATGCAACACAAGAAATAGCCTTGTTATATCAAGGAAGGTGTACACAAAGTCATACCTACACCAGGTTTCATAGAAAACAGGAATGAGAATAGCAAGGTGGTGAGTCAATAGCAAGGCTTGTAGCATAAGCATTTCACAGATACCCAAAATCCAGTCTTTGACCACAACTGGAATCATTTTCCGATAACTTGTCTCAATGGCAGTACAAATCATCTATTAATGCAAATGATAGATGTAGCTAGTGATCATATATATATTCGTGTCACTTGATTCGGACATACATGTTCTCCTTAGAATCCAAATTCTGAATCCAACTACAAATCGCAAGATGCCAACATGCATAGTGTAAACTCAATAAATAACCTCATGACATACAATAGTCGGAACAAATTTGGTACACCCGACTTAGTGAGTTTCTTATAAGAATGGATTACTCTAACAATGATGATTGCTCACATGTGTTCATCAAGAAATCATCAATAGGGTATTAATCAAATCAGTGTATGTTGATGATTATAACATCATTGGCAACACACAAGATATTGACAAAGCATGTAATCATCTAGATACGGAATCTAAGATGAAGTATATAAGCAAAACCAATTTTGCTTTAGCTACAATTCGGGCACCTTCACTCAAAAAATATGGTACACCATTTTTCCTATATCCAAAACGTGTTGGAGAATTCAAATATGACAACTCATATCCATCTAAACTTTATGGTTGTTCAATCTCCAGACTTAGAGAAATTTACATTCAAACGATAAAAGATGGAGAAGGATGTTGGTACATAATTTCTATATCTAAGTTCCATTGCACCTAACACTAGGGGACACATCTCCAAGGCATCAAATGTATTGACCTGTTTTTTGTTTTAGAGAAATCTAAACTCCAATATCATCGGATGCGCTGATACTAGCTACTTTTCTGATTCCCATAACACTAAATCCAAAAGGGCTTTATATACCACATGATGGACTTGCCATTCAATTGATGCCTCCCAAACAGACTCTAATGGATACAACCACCTATCGTTCTAAAATACATGGATTCACATAGATATGTATGGATTTACGGAATGGTAAACCAATGGTGTAATGGTTCTATTGAATCATCAACTATTATCTACAAGATAATAATGCTTGTGTTGCTCGAACGCAAACATGTTATACAAAAGCAATATCACTAAGCATATTGCGCCTATATGGCAAGGATCAGGGGAGTATCTTACTGAATTATAACCTACTCAAACATTATATTACACTATTTTTCCTTTTCTGACTTTAATCTCAAAGCTCTCATCAAGGTTTTTAATGAGGTAATATCAACACAAGAATATATGTCATATATCCTATCCCCCCCCCCCACCGGTGTTTTGGACGGATGTATACAAGGCATATTAATTGTTCTCTATACTTAGAAATGTGTTTTATCCTTTCGAGGGTTTCTCATATAAGTTATCAAAGAGACAATTACCATTATATGTTGTATCATTTTCTTCTTATTTTCCCACTTGGTTTTTAAGAAGTTTTAACAACATATCAAATACTCTCGACATGTCATACTTCCTATTTTCCGCATCGGGGATTTTAAAGGAACTATACAAGATATATTTATTGTTCTCTCAACTCGCTTATGTTTTTTTTCTTGTTTTTAAGGTTTTCTCATATGAGTTATCAAAGAGACAATTAATCCATTATATATTGCACCATTTTTTTCCTTATTTCCCACTGGGTTTAAAGGAGTTTTAGCAACATATCATACACACTACTCTCCTCATATTTTTTTCACAGGGTTTTTGAAGGAGTTATCCAAGATAAAGATACTTGCGATCAAGACAATTATTTTCAGTGTTATACAAGGATACAAGACAACAAGATATACATGACGCAGCTTTGTGCAGGGGGGAGTGTTAGAAATAGATTTTAACTGCCAAAGGCAGTTATTAGACATTCAAAGCGCCGTACGGACGCATCTGTTCCGTACGACCGCCTTCGCTTAGTATAGAGTACGAACCGACATTGTTTCACCTAACATACGCCCCGTACAAGCGACATCCGTATAACCGACACTGCCAAGAGGCGGTAACCCTTGCCCCTTTGATGATCAATGAAAGAACACAAGTTTCACATAATTCCTTTACATCTTGTTTCACTCTAACACTTTTGTACGGTTTAGGAGGGCACAAGGTGGTTTTCTTCTGTGCGCCCGTGTGTAGCAACACTGCAAGACTACATCTTATCTAAAGTAAGTTCGCATGAGCATATTCGCTTGATTTCATTCAAGAGATAAAAATGATAGCCAAGCATGTTCCTAAAGAACGTACGTACGTTCGGTTCAGTTATTAATATTTGAGTAAATAAGTAAATTAGTTTTGTGCCGCATTTAGCATTTTTGTATAAAGACACACAGTACACGTCTATTGAAAATTCACCAAAACTCGTCGTTTCAAAAATTTCTGGCTATTTTAATGAGCTACAAAAGACTATTTTTGGTGTCCAGAAACGATTTCAAAGGCTTGTGACACCCACTACACGGATATTGAGAAGTCATGAAAGCTCGTTGTTTGGGGCAGTTTTGGGCGGCCGCAGCCAAAACATATTTGGTTAATCAATCTTCCGAATGATCTAGATATTCCTGTAAACATTATGATTACTTAATAAAACTTTGGTCGGCGTGCTAAAAAAACATCCTTACATAACCATACACTAAACATCTGTGTACATATTTGCTAGGTTCCGTTGAAATCTTTACCAAAATATTTAATAATATTAAAAATAGAGATTAACATCCATAATATACATATAAACAATATAATTCATCATATCTTAGAACATCGAGAAACCGTGTATTTTCTATTTTTGTTTCACAGTTTAGATAAATTTATATGTTGTTAAGAATAGTATCTCACAAAGGATTTTTAATAACTCAGATGATATACATTAAACCTATATAATGGAAAACAATTAAATATAGACCATATAGGTAACAATGCTAACTAAGTACATAACCTATATTTTTTAAACCATAATATGGTAAGAAAACAAAAATATATTACATTTCAGTGTAATTAAATTTATTTAAGCCTCCTCCAGCCGAGGCCGTCATGCGTGCAGAAGTCGATGGTGTGAGGGTCACCCTCTCCCTCTCGTGCCAGAGCCTCGAGCATGTCTGGCTGATGAAGGACCTTGAGCGCGAGAGCATAGAGCTTCTGAGGCAGAGGGACGGAATCGAGTACTGAACCGGATGGGAGCGGAGGAAGAGGGTGAAGGGGAGACGGCCGCGGAGGCGCCCGTTGATCATCGCCCACCACTTGCGGAGCGTCGCTGGATCAGGGATGGCCTGCTTGCCGATAGCGGTCACATTGTAAAATACGGTCACATTGTACTAAAATATATGCCAAATCATATACAAAAGATTTCACAAGATGGAGAAAATAATAGTTCACATGGAAACCAATAGCTGCTAAATCTTGATGTGTTACTAAGCTAGCTACCTTATATGGTATAGATATCACGGAAGATTACATCCAGCTGCAATCACACGTGCATGCATGGATTAGGCAGGAAGATTAAAAAACCAATGATGGGCTAATTAAATATAGCTTGTTGTAGCAAACATGCATGCATGAGGTGCTGTAGCCTACGTCCGTGCATGCATGGATTTACCGCCACCGTGGTATGAAGCATTAAGTGTACTGATAGAGTATACTCGCAAAAAAAAAGTGTACTGATAGAGTAGTATCAGCTCATGGCCCACATGGCCCACATGACAGCGACCCATCTAGGCTAAGAACATCTCCGCAGTCACCTTCGAAAATTTGTCGGACACACCATAAAATGTGTCCGGTTTAGGGTGTCGTACACATGCCCGACACAAATAGGGTATGCCCCGACTAACACTCAAACAGTTGTCCGTGTTCATTTTTACCTATTTTTCTCAATGAAACAAATAATCACCGCCAACATCAAATTCGGTTACCAAAATTTCGATAAGCTTCAACCATACCACACCTACTTCGTCCACATCATAAAAACCATCAAAAAAACGTACATAGAAATCATTCCTTGCTTTCATCCACTCATGATGCGTTCTCTTTCTTCTAGAATGTAAGCAATTTGATTGGGACTCATCATGCACTGGATTAATAGGTTAGTCCAGAAAACAATATAAAATGATGTAAAATTATGATAAAATATATAACAATGATATAAAATAGAACATATCAATCAAAATTATAAATACTTTTGCGATGTATCAACGTGCAACTACATTTTAGTCGGAACTTTATGTAGCGCAGAGGTTTGGATCAGAGGGTCATGTGATACACGAATGCACCAAGTATCGGATGCATAGGATACGTTGCAGAGAGAAGAGAAGGATACAAATTAGGCCTAATTAATTTCACCTCTAGTCTATTTTTTAGTTGCACGCTGTTGGATTAGTTAGGAAAGAATAACTAATTATCCCTTTAATTGGGCATCTACTCGCCAGAATTTAGGATATATGATGTTTTTAGAGCTTATCCTTTTCGGTTGTGGATCAGATGTGAGATAATAAGAAAAATTAGACCGGAGGGGGAAGAGGCCCCCTCGGCATCGCATTAAGAAGAAAGATGTGCACAACACCGAGTTGCGAGTGTGGAGACTCGAACTCGGGCAGGCTAGGACGCAAACGGGCCAAGCCTCGGTTCAGCAGATGTGAGATAATATGCAAATCAAACGGTCTGGATGCTTCCGATGAGTGATGAATATTGAGTGTTCAGCACTTGAGCTATGTACCTCCATCACTAACTCCTATTTTGATACTCTGTGTTTCGTATTAAGTGTTACTGATTTAGTACAATTGACAGAAATTTAATTGAAACGGAGGAAGTAATAGGTAATTTTTCACAAAGTTAACATATGTGATCGTATATATGACAGTGTGATCAAATGCATGGAGGGCTTGTGTGCCCAATAACGGGAGTCACGAAGATTTCCATGGCACATGTTTTACTAGGAGGCGAACACATAGAAAACCAAATTCTCCATACCAACAATGCAATCTTTGACCGGCGGAGGAGACATCAGGGTGCCGCGCGTCTAGGGTTAGCGCTCCCGCGACTCCTAGGCGCCGCCGCCGCCAGCCCCTTCGCCGGCGTCTCCCCCGCCGCCGGCCTCTCCCCGGCCGCCGCGTGAGCTCCTCCCTCCCTTCCCCCCCCTCCCCCCCATCCGCCGCGTCCGCGCCGCCCCCGCGGCGGCCGGCGCGGCTTCAGCTCCCCTGCTCCCGTCCCCAACTCCGTCTTCCCCTGTCGCCGCCGTCGGCGTGCCAGCCGAGCGCGGCTCGGGCTGGGGCCGGCGGCGGCGGTCTTCTTCTTCCCGCGCCGGAAGGAGGTCGCGCGGGGCGGCTGATCTTCGGCGGCGGTGTTCGTCTGCAGCGGGGCGGCGCCGTGGTGAGCTCCGGTGTGCAGCGTGGCAGTGGCGGCTGGGCCCTGCGGCCCAGATCTGGGCCCGGCGGGCCCCATCTGGGTCCGGGCGGGCCCCCCTGCTCCGAGGTGCGCTCTATAGCTGGCGGTGAGGTGGAGGTGGCAGGGGGCAGCGGCGACGGCAGCTCTTGTTGCAGCTTGGCGGCGAGCTTCACGGGCCCAGCTCGGGCCCGACTGGTGTGCCACTTGGGGGCTTTACGGGCCCGCTGGGCCCGGCCGGACCTGGTGGGGACTGGTATGCTCTGCTGCCTCGTCCGGTCGACTACCGTCCTTAACGGTGGAGGTTGTTCCCTCCCGCGCGGCTGTGGCTTTGTTGACCCCGGTTCATTCTTCGCCGCACCCTCGGCTTGCAGACCTCGTGACGGTCACTGTGGTGAGACGGCGTTGGTGGCTTCGGAATCGTTTTGGCGCATGCTGGTGGGCGGCTTGTCTGGTGGTGTCGAGGTCCGTCCTCGCGGGGCTCCTATGCTACGGATCGCACGGGGTTGTGGATAGGGTTTTCGGAGAAATCCTTGTCGGTTCGTCCGACTCCGACGCGGTGCCGCTCCGGGTGGCACCTTTCCTTCCTGAAGGGCGTCGTGGCTACCCTTCATCCACTTCCCTATGTGCCGGGGGAAACCCTAGGACCAGGTGGTCCGGGCAGCAGCATAGCTTTCCTTCTTGAAGGTGCTGCTTGGTACTCGTCGATTCCATGGTAGGAGCGTGGTGGTACTTCGTCGGAGAGGGCGCAGCGGCTCCGGGTCACCGTCGTTTAGTCAATCCGCCTATGTCTCCTTTTTATTTCTCTTTTCTTTTCTTTGGGTGTATGTTTGCTGCCGCCCCAGCATTGCAATTCGGTTGGTTGTATCGGGTGTTTGCTATATTTATATAGCGGGGCTACGGCCTATTTCGTCATCTTTGACCGGCCTAAGTGGGAGAGGGTCCTTGTCAAAGCCATCGGCGATGATGCAATTTGCAAATTCTAAAATTCACAGGCGTGCTCGTGCATAATAAGATCGATGCCAATGTGTCCTCTCCTCTGCACTACGTCGAGAGCGCCGCTCGGTTGGGTCCTGGTTCCAGGTTCGGGCTCGGTGCGAGTGCGACCGCACCTGGTGCAGGGCCGAGGCCCTCGGACCCAAACCACGCTGCTCGCGGGCCCAGGCCAGGCGTCTCCTTCCCTCGTCGTATGTTTGGGACTTGTTCGCATTGAACCATTGCCGCACGACCGGCTGACGAGCGCCTCCCGGCGAGCCGCCCCCCCCCCCCCCCCCCCCCGTCCGTGTTCCCTGATTCAAGCGCCTCCCCTACCGCCTCCGCCGGACACCGCGGCCAAGCGCCTGCCCTCCTGCCTCCCAGCGCGGCCAGCGCCTCCCCGATGACGCCGGCGCGCGCCTCCGCCGCCGCCCACTCCCTGCTACGCAGAACAAGGTGCGCCCCACTCCATCCCCTCGTCTCGATCCGCGGTTTGTTCGGCCCCTGCCTGTCTGACTCGTCCCGCGTCCTGCCACTCTCCCCCCAAATCAGATGCTGCGCGGCGGCGAATCCGATCCGGCCGAACGCGAGGGCCTTCTCCGGCTCGCCGGTGGGGCAAACCGAGACGCAGGTGACCTTATCTCTCCGCGAATTGCATGTGGCTCTGTCCCCATAGGGCTTAGATACTTCAGATTGATCGATGCTTTTGTTGGTGATTGTATCCGTGTACATGTAGGCTCGGGCGGAGCAGGTTGGTGGCCTCAAAGCTGGGGTAGGTGAGCTCGACGTTGCTATCGTCGGTGGCGGAATGGTGGGCTTGGCCGTTGCGTGTGCACTCTGTAGGTATTGCTGCCTTTGTGTTCTGTTTCTCTGTTTAGTTTTAGTTGTTCATGAGCCCAGCTTCTTGTAACTTGTAGGCTGACAGTTGATCCTTGCAATCGTAGGATACAACATTAGTTATGAAGAACACCCTGTATGTATATAGTCTCGAGTTTCTTATGCGGTTATTTATGCTACCTGCAGCTAATATGCCATTGACCAAACATCTGCGAGTTGCCATCATCGATAGCAATCCTGCATTGAAGTCAAGAGCTTATCTGAAGAAAGATGGTATGCCTGATTCAAGGGTCAGCACTGTTACCCCTGCAACCATTTCCTTCTTCAGAGGTGAGATTTAAAATGGATCGACATTATTTGTTTCAGTTCAGAATTCTGTATGTGTCTGACATGTATCAGTATTTGGAATTGAAGGTGCTTAGTATGTAATTGTTGATAATACAGAAAGGTTGACCCTTTTGTTCGGTTTGGCAGTTGTTTCTAAGTACTCATAACCTTCTGCATTAAGTTAGGTAATTGATATGCGCCTAGCACAAATCACAACACAATATTCAGCTGAGCTCATTTCTTCTCAAGTGAGTGATAACCTGAAACTTATGTCAAATAAGCACAACCACGTGGGTACAGCCAACCCTGCTGATCTATGTATGCCCAGCAGTCCTTTTCTGCTGTGACCAGTGTGCCATTTCACTGGGAGTGAAAATAGGAAACTTGACAACATGTAGTTTCAGAAGTTTAACATCTAAAAACATTTATTATCATGTGTTTGCAGCTACTTCTAGTTTAGCTACTAGTGATAGTATTGCATAACAGGACATATTTTTCTTACTTGTACTGTGTCATTTTTCAGATATCGGTGCGTGGGAGCATATTCAAAAGCAAAGACATGCTTTCTTTGGTAAAATGCAGGTGATGACATGCAATCGTTTCATATGTATGGTGATTACTTTTATCTGTACAACTGCTTGTGCTTCATCAGACTCTGAACAAGTCACTGATGCTTGTTGTAGTATGTTTCCTCGTTCATGCCTTTGTCTCACTGAACCAAGTTGAATAAACTAATGAATCAATCGCTATACAAATGTAACATGCAATTTATACTTCACATTTTCAAAGTATTCCACACAATTCCCAAATGGAAGTATGGAACATGAAAGATAGTGACACTATTTTATTACCTTATTCTGCATGTGTTTTATCTAGCCCATCTCATCTGTTGGATACAATAGATCACTTGAAGCTTAGCTATTTGATGTTACTTATTATATGGTTTAATTTATGTCTATTAGGCTATTGTTGTGTGATCCTTGTACGGAAACTATATCCAACCATATGTGCAGGCATTGTCACTTGACTCCTTCACATTTGGTCATGTCCTCTTATTTCTTGCACTTCGAAACTATCGGAGAAACAGTTTCTTATTTCCCGCTCTGGCACACAACGAGAGCAAGAGTTTCTTGCTTAGATAATTGTTGTTCAGCATAAGTATTGATTGCAATTTGGACTAACTATTACTTGCAGGTATGGGATTACACTGGACTAGGATACACAAGGTACAATGCGAGAGATGTGTGCAAAGAACATCTTGGGTATGTTTTAAGTGAACCTGCTGTAATTGCCTGATCCAATTTTTTCTCGGGTTCATTGATAACATTTTGCTTCTTTTTTTTTGCATTGTTTAGATGTGTGGTGGAGAACAAGGTGCTTTGCAACTCGCTTTTGTTACGTTTACAGGTTTGTCTTTTTCTTTAAACTCTGTATGATTTTGATTCGGATCTAGATGTTAGTTCTGATGTTTGAACTCGTCTAGTTACTACTCCTAGTTCACTTCAGACAAATGGTCTGCTTCCTAGTTTACAAACTTGCTGAATAATGTACAACCTTACAGTCCACGTGTTCAAGAGAGCAAAGTAAGTCTTGTACAAGAGAATTTTGAATAAGAAACCAAAATACTTGCCTATGCCACCTAATTTTGATGCATCAAATTTTTTAGCTGCACACAATACCTAGTTACCTAGTCACTGACAATACGTTTTTTGTTACAACTGTTGGTCGTGAAGCACACTACGTTTTTCTTGTGATGTTAATAGTCTTTTTCATAAGGAATACGATGACCTCACATATCCTAAAAGTCTCAAAGAGCATAACTCGTAGAAATTCACAGTTTGGTATGTTTGCAGCCAGCTGATGTGTTTATTTTGTAAGCTGGCTTCTTTTCCATCGAAATAGTGACCTTGTTTTGATCCCTAAGATGTTTGTCTTATCAGGAGCAAAAGGAAGACATTGAAAAGATGATCTACCCTACTCGATTGGTATCTCTTGCTTTTCCATCAAAGAGCAGACATGGAGCAGCAGGACTGAAGTCACCATCAACCGAGGCAGATTCCAACAGTCATACTTCAGAGGAATTACGTCGTAATAATTTGGTTAAACTTGACCTAAGTGATGGACAGACTTTATATGCAAAGTTGGTGGTAAGTTCCTTTATCTGCTTGTCCATTCATTTAAACATGTATCTCTTCATTGCCTTCAATCGCTTATGTAAACTTATGGTCACAGGTAGGAGCTGATGGTTCCAAG
The DNA here is from genome assembly GCA_947311845.1 of Poa pratensis. Taxonomy (NCBI): domain Eukaryota; kingdom Viridiplantae; phylum Streptophyta; class Magnoliopsida; order Poales; family Poaceae; genus Poa; species Poa pratensis. The sequence continues at coordinate 6,555,151 of CAMZMU010000040.1, forward strand.
TCCAACGTAAGGCAGACTGCGGGCATAAAAACATCTGGCTGGAGTTATCCTCAGAGTGCGATCATATGTACAGTGAAGCATGTTGCAGAGAATGACTGTGCATGGCAGAGGTTTCTACCTTCTGGTCCAATTGCCCTACTTCCAATAGGTGACAACTTCAGCAATATAGTGTGGACAATGAGCCCAGAGGAGGCATCACGCCACAAGTCCACAAGCTCTGAAGATTTTTTGAAGTCGGTGAACCATGCCTTGGATTTTGGTTATGGTCCGCATCCCAACTCTAGTGGTCTTGACCGTTACATGGAAAGGTTGTTTTCTGGCATTGGAGATACTGCAGCGTCTACAAAAGAATGCTTTGAAGTGCCACCGAAAGTGATTGGATTGATCTCTGACAGAATGGCATTTCCACTCTCACTGATGCATTCCCATGAATATGTTTCCAAAGGGCTAGCGCTAGTTGGTGATGCTGCCCATACAGTCCACCCCTTGGCCGGCCAAGGTGTCAATTTGGGTTTTGGAGATGCAACTGCCTTGGCAAATGTTATTTCCGAAGGAGTTTCTGTTGGTGCTGATATTGGAGATGTAAGTACCTATTTATTATTTGAATCAACTAAGTACTACTGTATCCTAGCTTCTATGAGCAGCTATTACTATTACTTTGTAGAAAGTTATGCAGTGCAAGCAAAAGATGCTGAGCTGGTCATTAAGTAGGTTAATCATCTTTATTTGTGTGCAGTGTATATCATCTTGCATATTGTAGGTAGTCTAGTATAAACAATACCATGTTTATCATCCAGAGCAAACTAACAAAACCTTTTCCCACTTGCCAGCTATCTCTGCTAAGTCGGTATGAGAAGGACCGGAAGGCTGCGAATATTGCGATGGCAGCAGTTCTAGATGGCTTCCAGAAGATGTACTCGGTGGATTTCGGACCCCTGAACGTCCTAAGAGCCGCTGCATTCCATGGTGCTCAGTTCATATCACCATTGAAGAAAAACATCATCTCTTACGCAATGGGTGACAAAAAATCACCTATATTTTCGTAGGCAGCAGGTCTTACACACATCTCGGATGTTGACTGTCATCGCAGTACTGTACTGAAATGTTCAATTCTTAACTAGTTTGTATCGAATATATTTCGTGGAGAAATGTTAGAGTGGATAGAATGTAACAAGAACTAAATACTAATGAATAAAATCAGATCTGCTGGTGTTGTTAGAATGTTTATTGGATTTATTTTCACTGAAGTAGTTTGCTTTCAGTGAAAGAGTGGTTGTTTGTCCTTGGAAGATCTACAGGTCTAATTTCGTGATATCCCTTACCAAAGAGCAAACAATTTTTGTAACAAGTTTTTGTTTCCTTCTCTTTGTCTCAGCTTCAAATTAAGGTATATACAACCATGATCTGAAACCATGGGTCATCTGCTCAGTCTATGATGTCCTTTTGAAACTGCAAACAAAATTGTTTCCAAATTGCAATCCTTAGTCAAAGCTCATTTTAGTATTCCTGAAAAAAATGTATCTTCAGTCATTTCATTTTAGCACCCATTATACATATAACGCCAAGAGTGAAAACGGGCGCAGCAAAGCGCGCCAAGTCCTTCTAGTATGTTCTCTTCTCTAGGGCAATGCTGTTTTCCCTTTTTCTAAGTGGCACCCAGGCTATATTTTTTAGACGATATATAGGCCATATTTTGCTGCACGCTATCTTTGTGCATCTCTTTTTATGGGAAATCTTTGTGAACTTCATTCTAAAAAATAGAAAATAAAAACTGTCAGCATGTTTGTGTACCCTATTGATAGGTAAGACTGCATTTCATGGGGCTTTACCAGGCCCAGAAAATTGAGGTTTTCTGCTCGATGATTTAGGCAACACGGCCAATAATAAAAATTAAAAACATGGACAGAGAGTTTTAGTCATTACCAAAATTTGGCAATGTTGCGGACGTGCTCGCCGCACACGGTGCGAAGCTATGTGATGTTTCCCAAGCCGTAGGCCGGATCATGCTCCAGCTTTCGCCCAAGTCTTTGTAGCCAGCGATTTTTTTTTTGAGGAAGGATCCGATCCATATATTCAGAGTACTCAGTACAAATTACAAGAAGGTCCAGCAAAGAAAAGGAAAATACAAAAAGACCCCGAAATTTGCACGCAACACCCTGAGCACACTGAAAGAAACACAATCGGACCCCAAGCCGGCTCCCAAGAACCTAGCCAGCGCCGCCGTCGCCGTACCGCCAGCCGCCGGAGAGGAAGCACCGCCACGAAGATGTAGAGGCCGCAAGAGTCGTCCGCCGCCGCGCGACGAAGCTTAGACTCATTGAACGAACACGATCTTGCTGAGTCTGTTGAGTAGTGTAATGTAGTTTAAGTCTCAATTTTTTTTTGGCAATGTAACATGTATTTTTTTTTGGCAATATAAGCTTTGTACAAAAATAAGTAGAAAAGTTATTGAAAACTAGTTAACCAGAATAGATTTATTATACTAGCGAGAACAAAAGCAAATCGAGGCCGCTAAGCAAAGTCTTTGCTTCGTGTCGGGTCTGGAATGGTACGCGGTACCGCGTCACGTCGACAACGGGAAAAGCAAATCAAAACGGTTGCCGACGACTTGACCGTGAAAGGGAAAGGAAACGAACAAAACAAGCGCGTGACGTGTCCCTGTGCGTGCGCGAGAAGGAAGGGGATGAGCTCGTCGGCGTCGGCGTCGCCGGTGCCGCCGGAGGACGACGTCTGCTCGGTCTGCCACGACCGCTTCCGGATCCCCTGCCAGGCTAACTGCTCCCACTGGTTCTGCGGTTCGTCCCTCCCCCCCTGCCTTCCCACGATCTCTCTTCACGTTTTCCCTTCCTCTCGCGGAAATCTGGTCGTTTCTAGGATCCCCGTCAAATTGCTTCGAACCACTCCTGTCGGAGCCGTCGGACGATTGCGCGAAGCTGCTGCTCCTGAATTTAATCTGCCTCCCGCGGGAAGATCGCTTTGGATTGGTTGAATTGCCGAGGTTCGTAGATTCGTTCAGTCGTTCGGAGCAATTGCGAGCTGCCGAGCCTGATGCCCAGATCGAAAACAAGCCATTGCTCTCTCAGGGTTTGTCTAGTTCGTGCTTGCTCAAATCGATCCGAAATGAGGGTTTAGGGTGTGTGTGGTTTGCTTGGGTGAAATAATGGAGCTTATACTACAGGTAGCAGGAAGACGGGTTTCCGGGTACTGGGTACTAGAATGTGCACGACCTGATGCAGAAACAGAAGATAGATTTAAGGTTGTTTCTCATTAGCTTGAAAACTAAGATTTAAGATTTTTGCCTGCTACTGAAGCCGATGGACACCATCCCCTCCTGCAACCACTGAAGAAAAACCAACGTCATTGCCGATAAGGCGATAAGCATCATCTTGGCACATCCAGTGTCCGGGGCTTAGGCATGAAACTCACTTGGGCGCATTCACGTTGAGTTCCCTTGGTTATAGGATGGTAGTTTTAATTTCTAGGAAATGTGGTGCTAACTTTTCTTCACTAGGAATAAACAGTTTGATTACCTTGTCTGTACTCTAGTACCAGTCTGATGGAAATGACTATATGGTGTTTTATAGTGGATATGTCTGCTGCACGGATTATTATTTTTCTTCAAGTTTCCCCTCTATACGATATGTGGTAATATGTTCTTGTTGATTCGCACATTTTCTGTACTTTATCCAACTTATTCCTGTACTATCTCCCATAAGTGAAGATTTAGTTAGTACTTCTAAGTTCCATATTTTTGCAGGAGAGTGCATCATCCGGGTTTGGAACCATGGAGCTGCTATACAGCCTTGCAAGTGTCCCATTTGCCGTCGCCTCATTAATCTTCTGGTACCTGCTAATATATCAGAGGATCAGAATGATGATCCTCAGCTTCAGCGTGTTTTGGGGGAGATTCAGCACTATAATCACATATTCGGTGGAGCACCGCGTAGCCTAACTCAGGTTTATTTATTCTCTGGTCTTTAAGTCTGACTTCATTTATTTCAGATATATAATCTACATGACAGATTTGGCAAAATGATTTCAAATTTCCACCCTTTGCCAAAAGATCAACAACTGTTTTCCTGATATAAATTTTGCAATGGACATATGATGATTTGGCCGAAATAACTTATAGCAATTCAGCAATGCCAGAGGGGAACATGTCAGTCACCCATTATTCATATAGGCTAGAAATCCCCACGTCACTTTTTGTAGGGAAAGGAGAAAGTTCTGCATCGTCAGTTATGGTCTTGCCAGATCAGAACACTGAGATAACTTAGATATAGGTATTCAAGATTCATACTTGTCATAATAGATGTTAACATCCTGCAATGAATCAACCATATTTTCTAGGTATTTACTAATACTGCGTCGATCGAGTCGAGCAATCAAGTGAAATGTAGTAGATTATGGTAACTGCTAGTTCATTATTTGACCCACTTATCTTTTGCAGAGGTTGCAAGACCTACCGTTTTTCATACGAAGACTATTCAGAGAACTAATGGATCCCCAGAGAACCCTTCCGCTTGTCTTCAGGGCAAGGATGATTCTGATGGTATGTATTTTGTAGGCCATAAAGTTATGTCTGCCATCTTATCATGATCCTGGAAAATCACTAAGATTAGGGAAGTAAACAGGTCGTGCTGTTTGTACTTCATTCATTCTCGTACCAACCCTGGGTGACTGGCGCTGCAATGGATGCGATGCTTGAGACCGGGCGTATGTACATATAAATATATGAACCTGACGCGCTTACTGATTCGAACTTTGTAGGTGGTCCTGAGCTCAATCTATGTCCTGAGCCCGGTCGACATTCTCCCTGAAAGTAAGCACTGACATTCCGTATCGATTTCCATTTCTAACTCCCGACACATCAACTGATCGGCGTTCCGATGGATATTGTTGGAAATCGCAGGCGTGCTGGGGCTGTTCGGGTTCTTTGACGACTTCCTCATCCTAGTGATTGTGTTCATGCACCTCGCCGCCGTCTACCGGTCATTGCTCCTCTACCGCCATGGAGGTCACTGAATCGCTGGTTGTATTCCCACGCCACGAGCCCACGAGCCCACGACAATGTGTTGAGATTTGATTTGTACGGGAGATGCTTGCCAGGTTGATAGATGGCTACGGATTAGTAGGCTGAGTCTCTGTTTGTTAGCCGCTTCCTTCGTGGCCTGTCTCGTTATGTGAATGGAATTATGGGTGGGTCTGCTTGGTTTGCTGGATGGATCCATGGGTGTAGGAACACGGTGTATCTTCTTAGGTCATTGTAAGTGTTGGTTAAAGAGAAACAAGAGGGAAAGGTTATTTGTTCGTCTTCCAGCCAGTGCTGTTGGATCATGTGGTGTTGAATTTTTGCGTGGTCTGCTGACTCCCAGATTCTGAACTCATAACCCAACCAAGACGTGCTGTCAAACTAAAGATAAAACTTGTGCATCTTTTCTTCTTCAGTTTAACAGTGCTCCTGCACGCTTTTTTGGAAGAAAATGAAAGACCCGTTTGGATCATGTGTGAATTTAACATATTGTCAGTCAAAAGAATACCAATAAATACTGAACTCCAATTCATAAAATAAAATAAACTGAATTGGAGGCGAGGAGCTGATTCTGAACGAGGGTCGTAGATATCAGGAATTTCGCATTTGTTTTGTGGTGGCTCTTGCGACGGAGGCCAAGCAAACAACAAGCGGCTGGACCGCTGGAGGCGGCTCGGAAGGGCCACGCTGCTCTGTTCGCCGAATCTCCTTTCACGGCCTCACCTCCCCGGCTGGCTGGCTCCCCACCACTCCCTCCATCGAGAGAGAGCCAGACCCCGAGGAAGCCGGCCACAGAAGCACGAGCGCCGCCCAGCGTCGCCTGCCCTATGCGTGCGTACTGCCACTCCCTTCTCTCCCCCCTTCCTGCTTGCCCCGCCGGGATGTCGATTCTGTCTACTGCTGATCCCTCCGACCAGCCAATCTTGCGAGTTCCGTGCTCTTCTTCCACGCGTGGGGGAAGCTGGCTTCAGACTCTGTTGTTCACCGATTTGAAATCCTCATCGCTCACCCGTGTCTAATGATGCTATTTCAGGATGTTGGTCAAGCTGCCCTTCCTGACGGGTACTGAAACTACTGCTGCTGCGTCGTGCGCCTTCTTCCCATCATCTGTAAGAACAACACGATGCTCCACTTGACTTACCTAGCTCTTTTTGTAAGCACCTAGCTACCGAGAGAAATCAAGAGGAACAAGCAGGAACGACGAACTCGTCGGGATCTCGATCCAACAAGGAATTGTTGATTGCTCCGGTTCCTCCCCACCACCCCCGGGCTAGTTTGTCACGGCACTGCCGTCCATTACAGTTCAGTTGTTCGACAAAAGAGAAAAGAGAAGCTACGGCTGGTTATGTAGCAGGTGGCTAAGCCACCCAGTCATCGCCAGCTAGCCACCCAGGACGGCGCCGAGATCTCTTGGGCCTTGTGTCACGTCCAGCTGGGCCGGCCTCCTTGTCCTCCGTGTCGTCAGGGAGAGCTGGGTCGTTGACAATCCCCCCGTCTTCGAAACCTGCTTGTCCCCAAGCAGGCGCACGCGGGAACACCTGACGAAGCCTGTCGAGATCCTCCCATGTCGCAGCTTCTTGCTCCATGCCGCTCCATTGCACCAAGACTTGCTGGACATCCCGCTGTCCACGCCGCCGGAGACGACGTTGCAAAACTCGATCAGGAACACGGAAGAAGTCCGCAGGCTCCGGGAGCACGGTCGACGCCGGAGGCCTGGGACCAATGCAGGGCTTGAGCTGGGAGACGTGGAAGACTGGGTGAACGCGGCTCGACGGCGGCAGTTCCAGCTTGTACGCCACGGCTCCGACGCGCTCCAGCACACGGAACGGACCGAAGAACTTGAACGCGAGCTTGTGGTTCGCGCGCCGCGCGACGGAGACCTGGATGTACGGCTGTAGCCGGAGGAACACCTCGTCGCCCACCTCGAACGAGCGCTCCAAGCGATGCTTGTCTGCCTGAGCCTTCATACGCTGCTGCATACGGAGGAGATGCTGCCGCACCGAGTCCAGCACAAGCGAACGCTCCTGCAGCCAAGTCTCAACATCGCCATTAGCAATCTGATCGGACGCGGTGATGCCAAAATACCTGGGCTGGCGACCGTAGAGGAGCTCGAACGGTGATTTCCCCGTCGACGCGTGCCAGTTGGTGTTGTACCAAAACTCGCAAAGGGACAGCCACTTGGACCAGTTCTGCGGGTGCGCGCTGATGAAGCACCGGAGGTAGCACTCGATGGACTGGTTCACGCGCTCCGTTTGCCCGTCCGTCTCCGGGTGGTTTGCCGTGCTCAGCTTCAGCTGCGTGCCCGTGGCGCGGAACACCGATTGCCAGAAGAGCTGGTGAAGATGGGGTCGCGATCGGACACCAGCGAGCCCGGCATGCCGTGGAGCCTGAAGATGTTGTCCACGAAGAGCTCTGCCACCCTGCTCGCCGTGTACGGGTGCCGCAGAGGGATGAAGTGCGCGTATTTCGTGAGCTTGTCGACGACAACAAGGATGCAGCTGTATTGGCGCGACGCTGGCAACCCCTCGATGAAGTCCATCGTGGCCACCTCCCACGGCGCCGACGGAATTGGCAGCGGCTGAAGCAAGCCAGCCGGCGGCAACCGTTCTGGCTTCGCTTGTTGGCAGACATGGCAAGCGCGCACATACTCACGGACCATCGCCTTCATCCCCGGCCAGCTAAACAGAGCAACCAGACGCCGGTACGTCACAGGGAAACCAGAGTGACCCCCTTGCGGGCTGTCATGGAAGGCCGACACGATCTGCCGCCGGAGTTCACCATCCTCGCCGACCCAAATTCTGTTGCGATGGCGCAGGATGCCGCTCTCCAAGGTGAAACCTTCCACTGCGCCCGGCGAGACAGCCAGTTGCTGCAACAGAGACTGGGCGCGGCCATCATTCATGTAGCTGTGCTCCACGGACGCCAACCACGCCGGCTGCACCGTGGATAGCACATACAGCTCCGAGCTCTCCGGTGGCTTGCGAGAAAGCGCATCAGCAGCGCCATTGTTCACGCCCTTCTTGTACTGGATCACATACTGCAGGCCCATGAGTTTCGTGAGTGCCTTGCGCTGCCAGTCCGTGTGGAGGCGTTGATCTGTCAGATTAGTCAGGCTCTTGTGGTCCGTGCGGATTGTGAACTCTCGCAACTGCAAGTACGGCCGCCATTGCTGCACGGCTAAGAGAATTGCCAGGTACTCCTTTTCATAGACAGAGAGAGCACGGTTCTTGGGACCCAGGGCACGGCTGACATACGCGACGGGGTGCCCCTTCTGGGACAGCACTGCACCAATGCCCACATCGCAAGCATCCGTGTCAATGACAAATTTCTCCGCGAAATCAGGCAGGGCCAGCACAGGGGCGGAGATCAGTGCTCGCTTCAAGACCTGGAAGGCAGTCTCCGCGGCCGGTGTCCAGATGAACTGAGCGCCCTTCTTCAGCAGAGCGGTGAGCGGCTGGCAAATGATTGCATAGTGCGCTATGAACTTGCGGTAGTAGCCCGTGATGCCCAGAATCCCTCGCAATTCCTTGAGATTGCACGGTGTTGGCCAGTCCTTGATGGCCTGAATCTTAGATGGGTCAGTGGCGACACCGCCGGCAGTCACGACGTGCCCCAGGTAGGCCACCTGTTGCTGCGCGAACGCGCACTTCGACAGCTTCACATGCCATTTGTCCTTCTGCAGGATAGCGAGCACCGTGGCCAGGTGTTCCAGGTGCTGCTCATAGGTACGGCTATAGATGAGGATGTCATCGAAGAAGACGAGCGCGAATTTGCGGAGCACCGGCTCCAGTGTGGCGTTCATGGCGTGCTGGAACGTGGCAGGAGCCCCCGTCAACCCGAACGCCATGACCTTGAATTCATAGTGGCCATTGTGCGTCTGGAACGCCGTCTTGTGTTCCTCACCCGGAGCAAGCCGAATCTGATGGTACCCCGCCTTCAAATCCAGCTTCGAGAACCACTGCGCCCCCGCAAGCTCGTCGAGCAGTTCGTCAATGACAGGCAACGGGTATTTCCCCTTCACTGTCAGCGCGTTGAGAGGCCGGTAATCGAAGACCAGGCGCCAATTCACGATGTCCTTCTTGACAAGGAGCACTGGCGCGCCGAAGGCACTGTTACTATGAGTGATCACACCTTGATCCAGCAGCTCCTTGACCTGGCGCTCGATTTCAGTCTTGAGTTCCGGCGCCACACGGTACGGGCGAATCGACACCGGCCGCGCACCAGGGATCAGTGGAATGCGGTGATCGTACTGCCGCCGCGGCGGCAGCCCAGACGGTGCCTCAAACACTGGTGCGAACCTATCCAGCACCTCTTGCACCTCTGGCGGTACCACCTTACCCTCAACGGCAGCTTCATGAACTAAGTTCAACTCAACCAGAGCGTGCGTACACAGCCGAGGCTCGTCACCCCGCAGCACCACTTGCCTGCCCTCGTACTGGAACGCCAGCCATCCTTGCTCCCAGTGCGTGAGCATGGGGCTGTGTTTGCCCAGCCAATCCAACCCAATGATGCCATCGTAACTTGCCAAGTCTAGCACACGAAACTGATCCGTGAATGTCGCACCACCTGCTGTCCACTGCAGAGCTGGGAAGCAGTCCGTGCACTCCAGAATGGCACCACCGGCGACGCGCACCGCAGCAGGCGCGGGCATGATCTCTGAACCGGCCAACAGCTGAGCGCGCTGCTTGTCTATGAAACACGCCGAGCTACCAGAATCCACCAGGAATAGGTAGGAATGCCCTTGGATCTGCACTTGCAATTGCATTGTACGCGGCGCCGCCGTTCCAGGGGACAGAGCTGCCGCCGACAAGACCATTGCGTTCACTGCCAAATCCGGCGTCACTGGTTCTGCATCAGGCTGATCCTCACTGTCCTCGTCAATGAGGTGCATACAGTTCACCATCTCCTGCACCAAATGCAAAGGAATGGAGGTCTTGCACTGGTGTTCGCGACTGTATTTTTCACCACAAGTAAAGCAGAGACCCTTGGCCCGCCGATACGCCTTGAGTTTCTTCCATTGCTCCTCACTAGCACTCAGAGCACGTTTCTCCTCCACCGTCTTCGAGATCCATTTGGAAGGCGGCTGTGGCAATGGTGGTGGCGCCGCAGGTGCACGACGCGCCACCACAGACGACGGCTGGTGAGTGGGCACGAGACCAACATCCTCCCCCAATTCCTCATACAGCAAGGCCAGAGAGTAAGCAATATCCAAGGTAGCAGGCCGCTGGATCGCGACGAGCACCCGCACCGCTGGCCGCAATCCATCCAGGAACCGAGTGGTATAGTGCACCACATCGGGGTTGGGCTCGTACACTGCGATCTGATCAACCAGCTCCGAGAATTCCTTCACATATGCCTCCACCGTGGTAGTTTGGCCGATGTGGAACAGTCGCCGGCAGAGAATCGAGTGCTGGTTGCGGCTGAAACGAGCCAGCACTGCCTCGACGAACTCAGCCATGTCGGTGACGGTGTCTTCTGCAAGTAAGACTCCAACCACGTTGCCGCAGCGCCTGTGAAGGAGGCGGACGCGTCGGCGGCCCAGAGCGACATCGGCGTCTGTCCGCGCCTGAAGAACTCTTCACAACGGATCTGCCACAGCTTCGGGTTGTTCCCCTCGAATTGAGGCAACGCCGCGCGAGAGACAAGCGGAGCCAAGTCAGAGCGCTGTCGCGGTGAACTGGAATCGAATTGCTGCAATAGAGACCGGCCGGAAAGGTTACCTCCGACCGGAGGAGAGGGGTGTGAGGCACCCATCGTCCCCCGGTTCTGATGTTGCTCGCCGTGCCATGATTGGCCTGCAGCACCGCGCCCTGGCTCCCACAGGGACGAAGCAGAGGGGCGATCTGCCACCGCATCTGGTACTGGCCGCGGTGCACGATCGAGAGCCGAAGCCAGCGACGCGATCTGCGAGCTCAGCGTGTCCTTGACAGCGATGAGATCCTCGCCGATGGAGGCCCGCGTGGACTCCAGATCCGCGTTGACAGAAGAGCGCACGGCGTCGATAGCGGTTCGGGTAGCTCCCAGATCCGTGGTGACGGAGGAGCGCACGGCGTCGATGGCGGTGTTCATCTTCTTGAGTTCCTTCTCCGTGTCGACGACGAAGTCACGCACATGGGAGAGCGTCCTCTTCTCGTACTCGAGGAAGCGCTTGTCGAACTCCTCCGCTGTGGCGGAGTGGATGAGGTCGTAGATCGCGCGCGACGCCGGATCCAGGTTCTCCATGGCCTCCGCTCGAGCTCTAGCAGCGAATCGGGTGGGGTACGTGTGGGTGGGGAACTCCAGAATTGGGGATCGGAAAGGCTCTGATACCACTTGTAAGCACCTAGCTACCGAGAGAAATCAAGAGGAACAAGCAGGAACGACGAACTCGTCGGGATCTCGATCCAACAAGGAATTGTTGATTGCTCCGGTTCCTCCCCACCACCCCCGGGCTAGTTTGTCACGGCACTGTCGTCCATTACAGTTCAGTTGTTCGACAAAAGAGAAAAGAGAAGCTACGGCTGGTTATGTAGCAGGTGGCTAAGCCACCCAGTCATCGCCAGCTAGCCACCCAGGACGGCGCCGAGATCTCTTGGGCCTTGTGTCACGTCCAGCTGGGCCGGCCTCCTTGTCCTCCGTGTCAGCGACGTCGTCAGGGAGAGCTGGGTCGTTGACAATCTTTTTTGTGGCGAGCAGTCCGGTGTTCAGCAAATGCAGATGTTATTTAACTTGCGGATTCAGAGTTTGATTCAGGACAAGATACAACAACAACAACAACAACAACAAAGCCTTTCATTCCCAAGCAAGTTGGGGTAGGCTAGAGGTGAAACCCACAAGATCTCGAAACTAACTCATGGTTCTGACACATGGATAGCTAGTTTCCACGCACCCCTGTCCATAGCTAATTAGCTAGTTCTTTGGTGATATTCCAACCCTTTAGATCTCTCTTAACAGACTCATCCCATGTCAAGTTTGGTCTACCACAACCCCTCTTAACATTCTCATCGCGCTTTATCCGTCCGCTATGCACTGCCGCTTCCGGAGGCCTGCGTTGTATATGTCCAAACCATCTTAGGCGATGTTGGACAAGTTTCTGATTCAGAACAAGATGCTCCACTTAAACTGGCTACCTTTATTGTTGTGCTAGATTTGTACTAAAAAATTGTAGTCGATGAATCTAGATGTTACACAACTATATATTTCAGACTTACAATACTTGACGCATCTACAATCAGCATACTCTGATTTGGACGAGGTACCAGACTACATTCACCTTGATTAGAGGATATCTTTGAGCTTGATTGTGTGGTCTGATATTTTCAGCTTAACACTCCCAAATTACCCTTTTTTTAGCATAGCTACGAGTTTTCATTTTCTTAGTTCGCCACATGTTGACTGAATGAATTGCAGTGAATTAAGAGTAGTTTGTGCTTTGTTCCTCCAGCGTGATCTCTTGGCTTCGCCAAGTCTGAATGTGTCTAAAAAGAAACATGGAACAAACTTAAATATCCGGCCAAACGTCCACCACGGAAAAACTCAAGATGCAAGTAGGATTCGCAGAAAATGGCGGGCGCTATCATCTGACCCAGCTCAAGCCGCTGTCGTGGACGCAGGCGACAGCAAAACATGGGAAGAGTGCAAACTTATTCTCACCTCGTTAAATTTCTCCACTGAAGATGCTGAAAAGATGCTCAAGAAGGCGTACGGATGGATACACTCGCCCTACTGGACTGAGGAGAGAAAGAAGGAGGTTCCGAGCGTCGAGGTGCTAAGTGGTGTGCTGAACTACATCAGGACCCTCGGGCTCTCAGACGAAGACCTTTTCAAGTTGCTCAAGAAGTTTCCAGAGGTTCTTGGATGTGATCTTGAGAGCGAGGTAAAGCTGAATGTCGGCAAGCTGGACAGTGACTGGAAAATAAACGGGAAAACTCTCCGGAGTGTTCTACGGAATCCGAAAGTTTTGGGCTACAACGTGGATTGCAGAGGGGACTGTGCGGCACAGTGCACCCGCTGTTGGGTAAGGTTTTAGGTTTATGTTCAAAATTACAGCGCAGAACCTCCAAAGTTCAGATGATACGTTATCAAATGTCTGTCCGCTTCTGCATCGGTTGTCCAAACCAAGCAGATTTGTATAGATTAGATGGATGGACCTGTTAGTGTTTTATACATTTTCAAGAACATCTCACCCACACTGTGTGTAAAAGGATCTGCAATAAATATATCCAGTGCCTGTGAAGTATGTGAGCTCTTCAATCGGTGTTCCTGTTTTGGATCTGCTATTGTGTACTTGATGTATCTTCAGATTTGAGTATCCTTCTATACTAGTCAATATAAACTTGAAAATGCAGAAATTTTCTCACTGTAATAAGGTATGCATATTTGGTTCTGGTTATAGATGATGAATATATGATTGTCAAGGTGCGATTTGGTATATCAATACCTGAATGCAACTGAAGCAAGACCCAAAACGTTGTCACTTGCACCCAAATACTGCAATCAAGTTCAGTTGCATCATTATGTACAGTTGGATCATCATGTCAGTTCGGTACTCAATTCCTCTGGAAATAAATAAATAAATTTAATAAATCGGTACCAATATAAACATGGTCATGAATTACAGTAGAAATTTCTGTTTATAATTAGTCCATTGTTTCCTAATTGCTGTGCATGCTAGTGCCAACCAATTTGGTTTTTAACTTCATGTTCTGTAACTATTCATCAGGTTCAGGGATTTTCGGAGCATCCTCAGCCCCCCCTACATAATAAAATCAAAAATCCATGGCAACTGCTTCGAGGAGGTCGAACCCCTCGAAGTCGCAGAAATCAATGCCGGTCGGGGAGACGAGTCGCCCTCGCCCATCATCCAAGGTCGCTCTGCCACCAGAGCACCTGAAATCATTGAACATGCTGCCCACATTCAACGCCTCACTGGCGGCCGGTGGCTGCTCACCGGAGCCGTGCACGAGGCTGAAATTGTTGGTGTTGGCATCGGCATCGGCATCGGGTGGTGGCAGCGCGGGCGTATGTCCGTCGAAGACGGCGACATGGGCGAACAGTTTTTCCTTCCTGGAGAATGTGACGCCGCAGGAGCAGACCCACTTATCACGACCACAATGCTTCTCGTGGGTGCGGAGGTCAGCAAGCACCGAGAATCGCTTGACGCCACAGCGGCGGCAGAGGTGACTCTTGTCACAGTGGCTCCGGCGGTAGTGGTTCTTGACGCAGACCAGGTTCTTGAGCGGCTGGAAGTCTCTATGCTCCTTGTTCCGCTTGCAGCCGGTATAGGGGCATGAGTAGTAGAAGCGCCTATTCGTCTCCGGTGGCGGCGAGGAGGGCCCGGGCTTGGCGAGGGCGGTGGCCGTCTTGTACTGGTCGCCGTGGCCGCGCATGTGCATGCGCAGGTTGGCGTCGCGCTTGAAGCCCTTGCCGCACACCTTGCAGGCGTGCGCGTGCGGCGCCAGGATGTCCTCCTTCTCTATCTGGACCACCTCGTACGGCCCCGTCGGCGGGTGCTCCGCTTCATCTGTAGCGGCGTCGGCTTCCTCCGCCGCATGGTCAGAGTCGTCGTGTGTGGAGTTCGACAACGGCGGCGACCCGGCGTGGTCCGCTTCCTCGCCTGCGGTGCGGGAGGAGGCGAGGTCGTCGGCGATGGAGACGAGCTGCACGATGATGCAGCGGAGCTCGGCAGAGACGATGGCGTGCTGCTGCCGCGGGCTCGGCGTGGTGCAGAGTATCCCGCGGAGGTGCCCGATCTTGTGCTCCAGGAAAGTCAGGTACGTCGTCAGCACCGCCGTCGGGTCCGACGATCGATCTTGGCCGCCGCCATGCCTGTCGAGGTCGTCCATGATCGGAGAGAAGCTGTGCTGATTGGGCTGGAAGTGCGCGTGGTTATTGTTGCCGGTGAAGAAATGATCGGAACTGCACATGGTTGGTCGATCTCTTGCTTAATTTGATCTGTGGATGGTGAAGTGGAAGCAGTGCGTGTGGGCTGAGCTCAGCTCATGGAGCTCGTCATATATACGCATGGAGACTGAGGAGCACGTGGGTGACGGTGGGCTCCATGGCGGCGGCTCTGTGATGATGAGCTCGTCGGCACGGCCGTGCGCAGCTGGGCGGAAGGCGGGAGGCGACAGCGAAGGATGGATTCGTCATTCGTGTCAACTGTCAACGCGCACGGGTTTGGTGAATGAGGGGTTGGTTCTTCCTCCTGGCCCTTGGGGCACTGTCTTCGGCCAGGAAAGCGACGTCATCTTGCCCCTTTGGATGTTCTTCCAGAAAGAAAACCTCGTAATATTTGGCCCTTTTGAATCACAACAGTGCGGACACGAAGCGCTCTTGGAGCACCAGCTGGATTGACCGTCTGACTTGCGGGTGAGTCCATCAGCTCAATGATGACCCGGTTGAGCAAATTAAACCGTCCCAAATTAAAAAAGCAAATTAGCTGCTTAGATGGCGATAAAAATGTACATAAAATTGCAATAGATCAACCCCCCCCCCCTCTCTCGCGTGCCAACTTTTCCACGTGTATATTCTAAAAAGATCTCATTCGTAATCCAACGTCGCGATACTAAGAATGTACGGATTAACATTAATCTACTCCCCGAATGTTAGAATTAGGATGTGATTACGGTGGGAGGATAGGTTAAATGTTTCAACGACTTTTTCTGAAATTTCAATGGGTACCAATATACATATTACTGTAGAACTTCATTCTAGATTCAAACTAATATAAATTCGGTCAACATTCCACCGAAATTTATGAGATTGTGGGTATTTCGATGAGTTATCCATGACTACTAAAGAACGGAGCATGATAAGGATAATAAACAAGGGAATGGGGTGTGTGTAGTTAGGGAGAGATAACAAGTGGCACGTCCAACTTATACGCAATTCCGATAGGGACGCGATGGTGCTCCGACTTTACACAACGGAATCATCAGCGATAAAAGGGTGATGATGTCAGTTATCAACGATGGGAGGTGTTGAAGGGGAGGGTTTAGGGTCCATCCTAGCAGGATCGCTCGCACATCGTGGAGGAGTTCATGTTACTGAGATCAATTAGGAATGTAGTAGATGGAGGCTTAGACGATGTAGCGAGAGAGTAGCGTTTGTGGCGTTGTGGAGTCTTGGCCTTCTCACTTTGTGCTGGAGGCCTTCTTGTAATTATACATACTCTAGAAAAAGAAGGGGAGGGTGCGGTCACTCTTTGGCTCTAAGATCAGTTTCTAGCATGCATATGTTATGAGTGGACCGAGGGTCGGATGACTATAGTCCAAATTGTGATTGCGTTTTTCTTATTAAAAAATCAATTAGCTTAGAAATAATCAAAGCTTCAGATAATCAATTTCTAAAAATTAAAATTAAATGCAAAGCAGTAGGTGTTTTAGACTAGTTTGGTAGAAAAGAATCACTAGAAAGTGATTGAAAACTAAGTCGATAAGACAGTGTGCATAGACAATTGTATGCATGTCCTTTTCTCCATCCAAAACGAAGCACAAGCGGGCTTTGCTCCTGCTCCTCCGCTCGTGCTTACTCACTCTTTTGCTTGGTTTGAAGGCCAATAAGCAAAAGCTACCTGAAACTAATTTGCCCTCTCGAGCGACCAAGCGCTGCTACTATCTTGCAATACTCCACCACGTGCAGAGTAATTTAGCTGCTGCAGCTTTGCTATAAAACACGTGTGTGTGATCTCTTCTACTATTCAACCACGTGCCGAGTATGCAATTACCATCTCGCTCAGCCTATCATTTGTTTGTTTTATCTTTTACATACATGAAGCCCGAAAAAGGTGAACACGTCCCGTCAATCAGAAAAAAATGTGACAGCCAGCAACCAAGCTCTCGTCGACCGAAAAGTGCAAGCAGCGAGAGCAGAGTAAATGGCACTGGCGGTCACACAACTCGTCCGCTATGTGCACTTAAATCACACAACTGGAGAACGTGATTTTTTTGGTCACACAACTGGACTTTTGGTGCACGCAGGTCACAAACCCCACATGTCAGTCCGTTTTCCGTTGCAGGAGTGCTGACGTGGACACGTAATTTTGCAGAAACCCCCCTGTATTTTTGACATTTCGCAACCAAAAAAATCACGTTCTCCAGTTGTGTGCAGGGGTGGGCCCACCTCAAGTCAAGGGTATTCAGTTGAATACCCAAATATTTTTACAAAATGTTGATATGTGATTTTTTTGTGGTATAAATAATAACTGTAACTATCCTATAATTAGACAAATGATTATGTGGATCAATTGGTTAATGCATATTGCAAAATCCTTAGGTTGAGTGTTCGAGCCTCAATGTTGCATTAATTTTTCAAAAACAAATTTTGATGTATATGATTAGTAGTACATATTCTCTTTTTTATAATCATTTCTTTCATTTAGAAAAACATTTTTAGAATTTTTGTTGTGTTTGTGTCAAATATTGTGTACGTGTTGGGTTAGGTTTGGACTTGGAGTTGTATTAGGTGTGGATAGGTACGAGTGGTGTTCGAGTCGAACTCTTGTAACCTGGGCCTCCCATATAACGAGGGGAGCACCACACGTGTAACCCATGACGACTTGATAGCAGCAGGCGCGCAAGGGGAGCCGGCGGCTTGTGCCGGCGACCAAGGCGGCCGGTGCAGCGGTATCAATGGGGAGGTGCGCCCGTAGTCATGCCCCGCAGATGTAGGCGAGTTCGCCGAACTGCGTTAACAAATCTCGGTGTCGTCATCGTGCTGCGATTGCTTGTTTCTCGGTAGATCAACTGAGCGCCTACGATTGCAACAATTGGTATCAGAGCGACAGGTTGAAGGCCATGGATTGTTGATCTAGAGAAAAAGGAGGACCGATGTTTCGATCGGGCGTCGTCCGTTAGGCGAGATGGCGATCGAGTACGTCGGAACTCGTTGCAAACGGGAAAGCAGCAGGCTGCAGGTTCGAAGTGGCTCTCGGCGAGAAGCAGACCGGATGGATAATTGGCAGCGCGGAAGGGATCCAGGTGGCGCGTGGGCGCGTGGCTGTACGCAAGTGCGCGGAGCAGATCCGATCGATCTAGATCATGACGTGTTCGGCGGTCTCGGCGAGATCGGGAAGATGTCAGATCGTTTTGATCGACGGAAGCTCATGTGGTCAGTATCACGGCTGATGCGCGAGGTGTTGGTCCAAGGCCCAGCGCGGGTGTGCAAACTGGAGGCCCAAGACGCTGGAGCATGTTCTGGTCAGGGCTATGTGCGAGACGTACTACTGTACGGAGCCAAAGACAGCAAGGTGGAGTTTGTTGTGTTTGTGTCAAATATTGTGTACGTGTTGGGTTAGGTTTGGACTTGGAGTTGTATTAGGTGTGGATAGGTACGAGTGGTGTTCGAGTCGAACTCTTGTAACCTGGGCCTCCCATATAACGAGGGAGCACCACACGTGTAACCCATGACGACTTGATAGCAGCAGGCGCGCAAGGGAGCCGGCGGCTTGTGCCGCGACCAAGGCGGCCGGTGCAGCGGTATCAATGGGGAGGTGCGCCCGTAGTCATGCCCCGCAGATGTAGGCGAGTTCGCCGAACTGCGTTAACAAATCTCGGTGTCGTCATCGTGCTGCGATTGCTTGTTTCTCGGTAGATCAACTGAGCGCCTACGATTGCAACAATTGGTACATGTGTAGCTATTTGTACAGGAGCATGCGTGGATTGATTAAATGGATCTTTGGTGCTAAGGGTATATGGAGGGCTACCGGGAAGAGGGACAAGTTCCAAGTCGTAGGTTCACGGGAAGATTGACAGGTTTGGTCAACGTTATTTGATCCGAGCGTTGTATGGGCGACGCTCGATGATATAGCATGGGGCCAAGTTGATCAAGATGGACTGGATGCGGCGAGTGACGACGTGCTGGAGCGTGTCGTGAGGATCATGCATACACAGGGTGCCGGACAGTGCGCGGAAGGTGGACTGGGCACAGGGTGGAGCATGGGTGCAGTCGGATACGTTCGCTGGGTCGGACTGGACAGTCTGACAGATCGACGGGAGGTCGGTCGGACAGAAGACGGTGAAGATCGGCGACACCGACGTAGGAGCGTGAGGGCTGATGGTGTCCGAATTCTGTGGCGTGGAAACACGTGGCGCATGGTTATGCGTGCTTCGACATGCGATGACGCGGGGTTGATTCAAGATGGTGCACACATGAGATCTTGATGTCAGCAGGGCGTGGGGTGGACTGATCCTCTACCAGGGAGTCATGTTGAAGGTGGAGCTGGAGTCTCTGAGGGAGATTTCACTCGGCTGATGGAGGGGCTGCGGCGTAAGCTAGCGGAGAGTCGAAGCCTAGTCAGCGGGAAGGCGAGAAGCACGTTGGTCGGACTGGACGTCAGGGTTCGAGAGATACGTGGAACTCGGCATCGGTCGGGTATGACTGATGGTTGTCTGCAGTGGGGCCTGAGGTGGTGCGGGTTAGCGACCCGGTAGATCTTGGCCAAGATTGCAGATGCTCGACGCGGTAGTAGCGGCGAGGCGTGCGGTAAGCACGGGACACGGCGACAGACCAGGGCACAGGCGGTCAGACATGTGGTCAGATGGGTGTGCAGGGGTGCTGAAGCAGTGTTGGCGAGTATCGGATTCAAGTTGGTGACTGGGTCTATGGATATTGACATGTCAGGTGATAGACAAGAGTCGGCCATGGGGAATCTGAGAAAGTGTTGGAAAGTCTGAAATGTCGGAGGCTTGGAGAGTACATGGCCGTATATTCTGTGATGTTCAGTGCACATAGCAAAGTGCGGATGACTAGATACAGAGGGAGGCGGAGTGCTATAGCTGTGGGACATGTGGAAGACTATCCAGGATGAGACGACTGTGAATTTGACTCAAGGTGACTAAAAGGCGACGGTGAAATTCCTTCAAGTTGGAAGCATTTTCACGCAGATCAGTGATCGGTGTGTGATGATGTTGAAACGGAAAGAAGGGACTACAGTTGCAGGTGGAGTCACGTGGAGTCTGGGAGTAGCAGTGAAGCTCATGGAGACAACTCAAGTCCGGAGTACATGGAGGTTTGACGCATTGACGAATTCAAGGTGGTGGACAATATTCGCCAAGGTGGAGTTTGTTGTGTTTGTGTCAAATATTGTGTACGTGTTGGGTTAGGTTTGGACTTGGAGTTGTATTAGGTGTGGATAGGTACGAGTGGTGTTCGAGTCGAACTCTTGTAACCTGGGCCTCCCATATAACGAGGGGAGCACCACACGTGTAACCCATGACGACTTGATAGCAGCAGGCGCGCAAGGGGAGCCGGCGGCTTGTGCCGGCGACCAAGGCGGCCGTGCAGCG
This sequence comes from Poa pratensis, assembly GCA_947311845.1. NCBI lineage: Eukaryota > Viridiplantae > Streptophyta > Magnoliopsida > Poales > Poaceae > Poa > Poa pratensis. The sequence goes on from CAMZMU010000040.1 coordinate 6,575,449, forward strand.
GTATCAATGGGGAGGTGCGCCCGTAGTCATGCCCCGCAGATGTAGGCGAGTTCGCCGAACTGCGTTAACAAATCTCGGTGTCGTCATCGTGCTGCGATTGCTTGTTTCTCGGTAGATCAACTGAGCGCCTACGATTGCAACAATTTTGAATACCCACCCTCAAAATTCTAGGCCCGCCCCTGGTTGTGTGACTTAAGTGCACATAGCGAACGAGTTATGTGACCGCCAGTGCCATTTACTCGCGAGAGCAGCTATGCGGCTCCGCAATTCACAGGTGTCCGATTGCCCAATCTTGCCCGATTGCTACCAACAACTCAATGAAACGCAACTGAGTGAACTTGATCATCTAAGCTATCACCCGACATCCGTAAACTGCGATTTCCAATAACTTCCATTCCGAATAGCTGCCATGCATAGTCACTACGGACTTTCTCAAGTACCGTCGCCTCGTCGATCGACATTTTCCCCGCCATGCCTGCTCACCCATTTTCTTTTTGCAAAGGAAAGGAAATCACATATATAGGCGAGTTGTGCCTGAACGGGGAGTCGCCGCTTTACTCGCTACAGTAAAGTAATTTTGCATTAATAATTCACCAGCCACAGCCAGCCAACGTATATTTAAACCCTAGGTCGCGTGTTTATGGCTGGTTGAATGTTACGAAACACAGTTAGCCAACGTATATTTAAACCCAACGTATATATATATCAAATAGACACACATGCAGATTATTATTTCTCTATTCGCGTGTTTATGGCTGGTTGGATGTTAGGAAACTCAAACCCTAGGTCCATCCCATAGCCAAGATATGTGAGTTACTTTATGGACATGTACGTTTCGAGCTACTGCTTACTTAACTAAAATTATATTTTTGTCGAAAAGGGGATAGACACCCTCGCGCCTGAATCAATGGATGCACACAACCATATTATTGCATAGTATGGAGTTAAGAGTTCACAAATCAAGAATCACATAAGGTTGCTACACATGCTAACCAACGGAATAAAAATAAGATGAAACCCTTATGGAACATCTATTATATTAGAATTTCCACCAGCCAAGATGGTTTGTGCAACCTTCTCTAGATGGCAGGATCCAGAATTCATATGCTCCCGCTGATTCGTCTGGAGGTGAAAAGCCATGCTCAAATCCAATATGCGGTCTAACCTACAAATAAATAACATTTACTATCTTGTTAAAAACCAGGTCATTCCTATAATTTCAAATAAAACATAGCAAACCAATTACACCCACACGAATATGTACCATGTCTTTTTATCTATTCAAACCAGCCAATTTGCAAACAAATTTAATATTAGCTGGTGATGGGACAATTAATACAAATGATGAATAGATTATTCTGAATCATAGAAAGTGCATTTCTTACATCAATTCTATTTGTGTTTTGCTAAACTATTCTTACTAGCAAGATATTTTTATGAAGAAACCACATAAAGATTTTCATCTTAAATGACACTTTAATCTTCCGTAGGTATTTATGAAGGAATTTAGTGGGTCCATTCATTAAGTCCGTCTACATAGATTATTACCATAAACAATCATAATGATGTTAAGTTCCAAAAGATAAATCCGCTTCGTGAGATATCACACCCTCATCAAGCGCTCAACCAAATGTAACTATCTGTTCCACTTGTTTTTGGATAATGTTCATCGAAATTCAATATTCAAAAAGGCCTCCACTAACAAATGATCAACTGGCATGTTTTTCGTTTAAAAGTTCATAGTGATGCTACTTAAGGTTAAAGAGTTAATTAGTAAGGCATTTCCAATGGAAGGATCAAGAAAAAAAAATATAATATTGTGAATGTGTTGGCATGATCTTTAAGCGCTTTTATGAACTGGAATATCCTCTTACGAGATGCTACTGATGAATAAACTAATAGGAGGTACACATAATGTCTAAATGTATGTGAACTATATGTCACACACTTGATGGGGATGAATCCGAATTAGACTGGGAATTAAGTCTTGATAGGCATCTAATTAAATGTAGGACCCAATCGTGTAATGTCTATATACAGAGGGTTTCTCGAAACCTAGCTACAACCCCCCCCCCCCCCCCCCCCCCCCATGCCTATGTTGTACGTTTAGATATAATAATCTAGCGAGCGACGTTCTTCCCCGAACATTTACCTTGGGCATTGCAACAATAACACTATAACGGACCGTTTGTGGGATCCGGGAGGGAGAAGTTAGTATGATAAATTACACCCACGTTCTTGTCTACCTCGGGCATAGTAGTTGTAGTTACCATCTAGCTCATCTGAATCATTTGCTTTTGTTTTGGAATATAACCATTTTACTCAGTTTTCATGTGATAGAAACCCATGATATGATAATCGCACTACATGAGGACAACAGCAGAAATCGAAACATGAGTGTCACGAATTACTCACATTTATTCAATTTTTACAAGCGAATTACTCAAACAAGTAAACACTAGAACAGAGACAAGTTGCACCACGCTCACAAGTAGCAATTGTGAAATTCTTGGTCGGCGAAGATCTGCTATGAACAACAGGAGAGAGGCGGATCCACAATTCACAAGGGTCGGTTTGCACAATATTGCACGCTTGCTAGCCACAGCTAAACAAATAGCCACCATATCATCATGAGAATCTACAGTAATATAAGATTCGCATACAATTGTAACCAGTGGCGGATCTTGGGGGGGACGAGCGGGGGCCTGGCCCCCGCCATGGTCCGGCCACCCCCAACAGATTTTAGCCGGGACTAGTAGTACCGCGCCTAGTAGCTTTCGTTAATTGTAATTAGTACGCGGCCATTAGCACATATCCAGTAGTTGTATTAAGTATTTCTCTAAGAGGCCAACGTCTGAGTGGGCTAACTAGCCAAGCCCAGCAATATCTACCCCACGATGGCCACAAAGGAGAGATCGGTTCAGCTCTACGCACATATGCACGGTTTACAGAACACCCTTTCCACTTGATTGCTGCAGTCCGCCCGACAGTCTAGGGCATACCAGCAGCCGCCGCCAGGATTCACTGGATCATCGTTGACTGTCGACGTAATCTCCATGGCGGTATCATTGCCGCGCTTGCATGTTGTCCATGATGCCTTGGTTATTCGAGTCTCAACTCTCAAACCGGGCGGCGTGGCCATGCGAGTCTTAAACGTCTGACCTAGGTATGTTATAGTAAAATCTACTGCAGTGTTTAGCTTTTCAGTCTTAAACGTCTGACCTAGGAATATATGGTGGCATAAAACCCTAGGTCGGCTGCAGTCCGACCCGGAAACGATCCGTACCGTACCGCGGGGGGCTGCCACCCCCCGCACCCGCCTCCGTGCACACCGGATGGGCCAGCGGACATTATGGGCCAACTTCTGACTCCGGGACGCTCCGCTCTCCTTCGTCACAAGTTGGCCTTCATCAGTATAAACGAATTTGGATCACCACAAAATAACAGGTCCCAATCAAGTAACCTCTTTTCAGGTCCGGTGGCACACGACCAATCCTAACACTTTTTTGTTTTGTTTTGTTTTGCATATGCCACTTCTCCTCCCGAGAAGATTGAACCTCTTGAAACTAAATTACAAGTTCCTTCTGAAACTCATCCTGTAAAGGGGCCGCACCGACATGTACCATCCTTGTGAGCTTGAGGTTTGAAGGGAATTGAACTTTGAACATATTCTCGCCATGTGGTCTAACATTTCATCGGAGACGACAAGCCATTCGAGTTCCTTCACCATTTCTTCCGCTGTCATAGTACCTCCGAAAACACCATAATGCCAATACGTGAATTCCCATTCTTGGGCCAAAAAACCAGCTGAGTCCGGCATCTCAAAGAACAGCAAATCATCAGCTGAAGCATACCCACACACACTGACAAACGGCATTGGTATGTTACAAAATGGAAAAGTATTTTGAGGCATGAGTCACTAGGGCCTAGTGACCTCGCAGATCACACCGGAAGCATTCAACTTTTTTGGTCTCTCCATATTGAGAATCATCTCCAGCCCAACTTGTTTTTGCCGCCGCCTCGGCAACCTGTCTGTCCAGACTCCGGATGGCAATGGGTACCCGATACCCGCAAACCCGACGGGTACCCGCCTCAAATGGGTAGGGTTTGGACTAGAAAAATCCCCGTGGGTATGTTTAGCAGGAAAATGTCATACCCATCGGGTATGCGGGTGCGGGTATGGGATGCCATACCCATACCCTTTTACCCGCATACCCGGGAGACCCCACATGTCAGTGTGATGTAGGAGCCGACCCCACCTGTCATCTGCAATGCAGAAAGAAAACCCTAAGCGCACAGCCGCAGAGGCAGAGGCGCAGAGCGCTTCTTTTTTCCTACCCTAGCGCCGCAATCGGCATCGCTCTCCTCTCCCGCTTCTTTCGTTCTTTCCCCTCGCACTCTTCCTTGCGCCGCCGCCTCCGGACCGCCGCCACCTCGCTCTCGAAGTCCCAACCCCCAACGCCGCGTCGCCGCCGCCTCCGGACCGCCGCCACCTCGCTCTCGAAGTTCCAACACCCAACGCCGCGTCGCCGCCGCCTCCGGACCGCCGCCACCTCGCCAGCTCGCCTTGCGCCGCCGCTCCCAGGAAGGATGGATCCCCTCGCTCTGGATGGGAGCGAGGGCGACTCCGGCGAGAGCCCGCTCGAGGGGCAGGGGGAGGAGAGCGTCCCGAGCCCCACGCCGACGCCGCCTCCGTCGGCTGTGGATGCGGCGGCCCTCCAGTTGCCGCCGGCGGGAGGCGGAGCTCGGCTCGGCTTCTTTCTGGGTGCGCCGGCGCCGTCAAGCTCAAAGGCAAAGGGCGCGCGTGGGGGATTGACACCGAAGAGGGCGCGTACGGCCATGGCTTCTTCCTCCGACGGCGCCCGCCCGGTCCAGAAGAAGGCAAAGAGCATGGCCGCCGGCGACAAGCAGCAACAAAAGGCGAAATCTCTAGTGTATGTGTTGTTGACTTGTTGTTGTTTAGATGCTTAGATGATTTAGGTAGTGTAGCTGTTGTTTAGAATTTAGATGCATAGATTTTCTGTTATACATGTATGCATTCAGTTGTTTAGAAAGTTTGATGTGTTGGACTGGTGGAAAGTGGCTGGTACCAGGTACCCAACACTAAGGAAGCTAGCAAGAGATGTATTTGCTATTCCAGTCACAACGGTTGCTTCAGAATCCGCCTTTAGTATGAGTGGCAGAATAGTGACTGATCATAGGAGTCGCCTCACATCTAAAATGCTTGAGGTATTGATGTGCTATCAAAATTGGCTTAGAAACAAGTACAAAGGTGAGTAAACGATGCATTTTCTATCATTGATTTCTTATGGCTGTTCTCACTTATGCTTGTGAGTAAATGATGCAAATTTGTTTCTTGTAGATGCTCATTTGGGTGAAGGCAGCTTCTGGACTTGTCTTCAAGACACACAAGAAGAGAATGAGGTTTATTTCTAGCCATCCATTGTGTTTACTACTTCATTTATACCATATTTAGTAACTTGCTTGTCAATTTCATTGCAACTAGGACTAATGCTTGACCGCCATATGAGAGCAACGGATCTTCAAGGTTGATGGAGCTGCAACAACTTGTCTTCAATGGATTTCTTATCATATTTCATTTGTGTTTGTTGCTGGACATGTATAACTTGTATGATTCGGTGTACTGTTTGTTGCATGGATGCTGAACTTGTTTAATTTGCATGGATGGTGAACTTGTTTGATGCACAATTTGTTGCTGGATATTTTGTTGTCAATTTGTTGCTGGATATTGTTGTCAATATGTTGCTTAAAATTGCTGTCAGTTTGCTGTTGAAAATATCTGTTATATGTTGCTGAAACAGTGCAAAACCTGTCATTTTGCTGCTGAAATTTTCTGTTAAATGTTGCTGAAAGTGTGTAAAACCTGCCATTTTTGTTGCTCAGCACAAATTTGGCGGGTACCCGACGGGTATCGGGTACCCGGCGGGTGTCGGGTATGGGGAAATATTATACCCGCATGCGGGTACGGGTGACAGGGGCGGGTAGAGGGTGCGGGTGCGGGTATGGGGATGCCATACCCGCACCCGAACCCGGCGGGTGCCATCCGGAGTCCAGACGCTGCTGTTCCTGCGGCATAACTTGTGGCTGGACCACTTGCTGAGGAAGGCACTACACCACCGCTTGTTTACGCTGCTCTGTCCCGACGAACTGCTGAAGGCGTTGTGTGGCGAACCGCAGCTGCTGTTTTGGTGGTTCAGTGGCGGAGCGAGAAGCTGTACCGCGACCGATGGAACCTGACTTTCTGGATAGGTGCTCCAAACTGCACAAATTACGCACCGCTTGAACCTGTACACCCCTAGCCTGTACTGCACGGGGTTGAGCGGGTTCATATTGACCGCGACGATGACCAACGCCGCAGTAGGGTTTAACATTTCGTTTTTCTAATTTTTTTCGCACCTCACAGAGATTCGTGAATTTCGAGAAATCAACGAAATTTCAAAGAAATATTTCAAAAAAATTGGACAGATTTATGGTCTGACGTTCAAATTATTTTCAAAAAAATAAAAATGGGGCTCCTGGAATCGAACATAGAACCTCATAATCAACTACATGAGTCCTCAACCAGAAGGGTAGAGGTAAGTACTTGTCTATATCATGGTCTACAGTTTTTTGTAGTGTAACCCATTGGATTTATTCAAATTTAAACGAAAAATTCATCCGAGATTATACTTTCTCGCCCCATAGCGAGAATCGTTAATTTCACGAATTTCGTTCGAAATTTCGACGAAATTATTTTCACTGCCGCACCCACGACTCCTGCCATCTCCTATCACCACATATCTGAAAGGATCCTCTATTTCAGCGGCTAGACGTGCAAATAGAATTCCCGGTAACTTCTATTCCGAATGTCTACCATAATCTACACACCTCCCCGACCCATAAGATAATACACTGTTCTCTGTTGGTACCATCGCTTCCCCGGTTCTTTCACCACCATCCCTGCTCACCCAGGCTACGTTTTTTCTAAGGATATGCGAGCGCATAATATAGGAGGGTTTATGCCTGAGCAGGGAGCCCCCTACTCACGCCATGGTCAATTAACTCCATTAACCAGCCAGCCAACGTATATTCAAGCTTGGTGTGTACGAATAGTACTGGTTGTATCAAAATAAACCAAATTCAGACCATTTTGACATCCGCTAGTTTAAGGGGCGTGTCAGGGTTGTTGAGATACTAGTATTGTTATAAATGATAGGCAGTAAAAAAGGATGAATAAAATTAAGATCAACACAATAGGGACACGGGATTAAACATGGAAAACCCTTCTAACAATGGAAGAGAAAAAACCACGGGGTCGGCCAGCAAATTTTCACTATGTTCGAATGAGGTTACAAACGCCGGGATTTACAACTTTCGACTTATCCCAAACCAAGGACTTACAATAGTTATACATAACGGTGAAAACTCTAAATCAGATGCAGGCCGATTCGGCAACGATCTGTAGAGTTGGCTATATTTTTATATGAATTTGAATCACATCAAAATAACAAGTTTCAACTGATTGCCAAGACCGTGTACTTTATGTTCTAGTACATGTACAAGTGTATTCTCATGCTTGGGCCGAAATCAGCTAAGTTTGTCATCTAAAAGAACATCGAATCATTAGAAACATATATACCCATACACGCTGATATACGGCATTGGCATGTTAAGAAATGGGCAAGATAGCGTCCCAGGATGAGTCGCAGCCTCGCAGATATCACACGGGACTGCCCTACGCTGATAAACGGCTGGACCAGTGGTTGAGGAGCTACCAAAGCACCTTGCTTAAACTGAAATGGCGTGACGAACTGCTGAAGGTCATGTGGGGCGAAAAGCAGCTACTAATCTGGTTTGTGGTGTCAGTTTTGTTGCGGAGTGAGATGCTGTCCCGCGACATTCTTGCTGAATCGGAGCACCACAGTGCGCAGCGCCCGCACCAGTTTGAACCAGTACACCCCCAGCATTTACCGCACCGGTTTGAGTTGGTTCAGATTTACCCCGACGACGGCCACCGTCGCGGCGACGAGATCTGCCGCCTCTCTATCGGTTGATCCTTGTACAACTATAATTCCCAGCAACTTCCATTCCGAATGTCTAGCATAATCACTACTATACACACCTCCCGGCCCTCTAAAAAATAAATTCATTGTTCTCTGATACCATCGCTTCCCCTGTTCTTTCCCCCACCATCTATTTCTCACTCGGTCTGCCTTTTTGTGAGGAAAGCCAATCACATATATAGGCGGTTTGTGTGCCTGAGCAGGGAGACTTTCGTACTCACGCCATGGTCAATTATCTCCATTTCACGGCCAGCCAACATATATTCAAGCTGGTGTGTACGAAGAGTACTAGTTCAAACTGGTGCGGGCGCTGCGCACTGTGGTGCTCCGATTCAGCAAAGGCGTGTATGTTTGTTGAGATGCTAGTTCCAACTGATTGTCAAGACTGGTGTACTTGATGTTCTACATGTACGAGTTTGTTACTGTCTTACTAAAAAAATGTGCCAACACATATCGGTCATATTCATATGTACTCCCTCTATTCCATACTATAAAATGTTTTGGGTATTTCAATACGAACTACATGCGAATATATATAGACGTATCTTAGTGTGTATATTCACTCATTTTACTCCATACGTAGTATGTATTAGAATACTAAAACATCATATATTATGTAAACGGAGGGAGTATATGCACGATTATATCTCCTCTGGTACACCGATCGAAACGTACACAACTTAAATTGATATACTTTAAAGAGCACGGTCCATCCTTCTCTTTCAGAATCTCCAACTTTCACACTTCATCGCTAAAAGCTTGAACTCATAGTTCAGCAACATAGAATAAGTTATCCTCTCTTTGATGAAGACCAAGAAGAAGAAGAAGAAGTTAGGGACTGAGATTGAGCGGCAAATGCCGCTCGTGGTGGCCTAGATGCTGTTTTTGATGACTGGGCTCTCCTCCTTGCCAAGGCGGCAAGGAGATCCTGGTTCTATCTGTGTGCTTTGGCTGTGCCCTTCCGGATCGATGCACCGTGCATTTGCTAAGATGGAGTGACAGCGTGTCGTCGATCGGAGAAGGCTGCTGACTTGGCGGACACTTGAGGGCATTCCACCAAAATTTCGGACGGCTTGGAAGAAGAGGAACAGAAGAATCTTCCGCAGTGTGACGAGCTAGCCTACGATGGTGGCGGCTTTGGTGTGGGAAGAGGTGGCGCAGCGGGCTTTCGCCCACACGCACGATCCGGGAGACTCATAGTTTTGTTTGTCTTTAAAGGGATTTTTCCTAGTCTTAAACTCTGTAAATAACATTCTATTCTATCTAATCGGACGACGGATATGACCGTCTTAAAACTCAAAAAAAAGAATAAGTTATAGCCTTGTGTATACCTAATAATAGTAGTATCAACGACTTGAAGCGTTTGTAACATGTCGACCAGTTTATTCTTAATTATCACAAAGAAAATAAAGATGCTTTGGCTCAAAGAATGAGTTGTCGAACTAATAGTAGGATCGTTGCTCAAAGATTGTATTTCATTCATTCCATAACATAAGGCGTATTTCATTTGCTTTGACCAAGAATTTGACCAACAATTAGTGTATAATATGTAATTATGCGATATACAATTGATATCATTGCATTCCTACTCAAATAGTACTCCCTTACGATTATGATTTCTATCACATAAGTTAAGTGCTAAATGTGCAATTATTGGTCAAAACCTCCGTCAAACGAAACGAAATACATCTTATATTTTGAAATGGAGGGAGTAGTATTAACAAGTTTTTTATTCGAGAACTGTAGTATATATCATGTTGATTATTCTTCTTTGGTTCTACAAGAGTATTTGTAATCTGTGGCGGGCTTCAAGCATTTGTCAATTTGGAGGAAACGATGCAATAAACCACTAATCATGAATTACTCAGGTCTAAACAAGTAACAAGTTTTACAGACTCATTTGTGCATAAGAACTTAAACAAATAGAGGTGAGAGTGAGAACACACATTGCAACACCATCAACATAAGTATCCTCTACAGTACTAGGCGTGGAACGATTAATGAAAGGAGCTTAGCGGATCAGTAAGTCACAAGGGTGGCATTGCATAATCATGCACAATTGCTAAAGCTTCCTCGAACACATAGCTAGGAACATCAAGGTTTTCAAGTCTTAGAAGTACAAATGTAATTCCCAGTAACTTCCATTCCGAGTCGCTAGTATAATCGTTGCAAACCTCTCCAGCCCTAAAAAATAGTGATACATCGCCCACCCATTTGTACTTCTGTAAAGGAAAGGCAATAACATATATATATATGTACTCACGGTAACTTCAACAGGGACTCCGTATTAATAACCCACCAGCTGAGCAATAGATATTCAAGATTGGTGTACAAATAGCACATGTTGTATCAAATGAACACCCATTCAGGTCATTTTCGCTATCCATGTGTTTAAGATATGTATACGGCCTATAAAACCCAGTTGCAACCCAAAGCCAAGACGGGGGAGTTACTTTAGTATGTTCTATATTTACGGTAACTGGTTCATTTAAATATTATGATATGCATGTATGTGCCTGTATGTATGGATCATGTTCATATATATACACAGGTATATGATTCCATCTACTCTTTTACACCCCTTCAACATAAATAAGTCCAACATTTATGCACTTAAAAAACTCCATCTACTATGGTACACTGTTTCAACATGCACCAATAAAGCGGGCTAGGCCTTTGGCTTTACACAACTGTTGTTTCTCATGACATGGCAAGCGGAGGTTCAACGACGTCTGTTGTTGATGTTGGTAGTGAGGGATAGAACTGCCAAATGGACACAAAGGATGAAGTAGGTTGGGGATCCGATGGGAGGAGGTGAATGGGCCTAGGGAGGAAGAGTGACTCGATGCGTTAGGAGATAAACCTCCAACTGATCCACTATACATTTGTCTCTTTTAAAATCTCCCAACTTCCACACATCGTTATTGATATAACATTGAGCGTATCATTATTTAGCAACATGTGTTTCACTAGCAAATTAATAGTTGTCAACTATTTGTGGCGCTTGTCAGGTATCAGATTGTTGATCATATCATAAAGCAAACAAAAACGGCTCTCCTGGAGGCAGAATAAGATATGAAACCATTATCAATACGCATGTGCCTAAAGCGAACGCGGTATTGAGGCATGGATGAGGACGACGACATCTTAAAAAACTAAATCAATCTTACATGTACACCATCTTGAAGATTGAGCGTGTGCTATTGCCATGTTACATATTTCTATCTTTGTATCCGTCTTTATATGTTCTTCTTACATCTCTACGACGTATGTATTTTATATAAAACCTAAGGGGCTGAAATTGTTTCAACTGCAGGCCAAAAAGAGAAAAGGAGATCTGGTGTAGCTTTTCAATGTGCTTCGTTTGTAAGCGGCTATATTAGAAAAACATTAATGGGCCAAAGATACTGCTGTCCAATATTTTCCAGGCCCAAGTTACTTATGGCCTGCTCTAGGCTTGGTTCGTGACCCGTGAGTTCGTGACGTTTCTCTTAGAATAGAAGCCCCGGCATGTCAAAATCCTTTAAGATTATGCTTTTGGTTACGAAAATCGTCTATTGTACAAGTAACATGCTGTCGGCTTATATATTATCTTCGATCAAAATTCTCATCGAAACATGTGCAATTTTCAGGCGACGATTGTGCATTAGCATGCTTTGGCTATTGAGAGATTACATCATCATCCCATCTTGGCTCGTCCAGAAGAGAAACCGGTCGTGCTTTGTTCAGCTGACGCCGTCGAAGTTGCTGCTCATGAGATGCAACGTCGCGCTCGGCAGCACCCGGTTCACCTGCGGTTGCTCTGCGCTCAAAACACAACATGTCAAACCGAGATCGGGTAACCATGCTGTTTAGCTGCTAATTAATTACTGATCGGGTAAATCTAATCGAACGAAGTAGCCTACTCTTGATGGCCTCGAGCTCGGACGGCGTGACCCTGGCCGAGAACCCGTTGATGACGTTCTTGTAGTTGTAGATGATGGCGGCCTTCGCCTTCTCCTCGCTTAATTTCCAGATAATTCACACACAAAACACGCACGGTCACGTACCATCCCCGCACGTACACGCCATAGAATTTTCGCATGAGCTCAGTGACGGTCGGTTGATTCGCCATACCTGCCGAGGGCGGCGGCGAGGATGCCGAGGTGGTACTTCATGCAGGGGACGCCGGGCGGCGTGGCGTCCACGAATACCAGGTAGATGGCGGGCGGGCCATCCGTAGCCTCGGCGGCCATGGCGAGCGCGAGGAGGACGATGAGGAGGAGGGCGGAGGCTGCAGTCGGAGGCTTCATTGCAAGATCGACCGGAGCGGAAGATTTCCGGGTCTGCTGTTGGCTTTCCGGTTTATATACGAGGTGGCGATCGACGAGGGGTCCCTATTGAACAGCGATTGTTCGATCGGCTGGAAGGATATCCCGTTGCCACAGTTCCAAAAATAGCAGCATATATATCCTACGTTAATCTCTGGCACGCAAATGACCACATAACATACGCTCATCACTTCGCTCCGTGAAGAGGCCCGTGAGCACGCCGCCTGGTGTGAGGCCGTGGGAGCCTCGAGCGCTTGTCGAGGATCATCATCATCTTGTACGGCTGTACCCCGGCACACTGCCCACCACCACCCACCGCCGGCATACACGTAAGTACCAGTGGTAAAAATTGTCAGGCTGCTTTTCTTTATTTATTATTTATTTTAGACTGGAAAAGTACTTTGCTTTCGTACTCGATGTGATTTGTCAACGATGAAATTTTGCGCACGTTTGGAGTTTGACTTTGAGATGTTGATTAGCACCGACGTGAGCATACCGACAAACCTGGCAGACTAGAGATTCCTTTAGATCCTGACAAAGCATGTATTTGAGATTCCACCAACAACTTGATGTTGCTTGTTCACAAATCATTTAGTACTATGCTAATTTATTTAATATGCTTTTATAACTAATTCAACTACGTGCAGTTAGCTAAGATTGCTCCACATTTAATACGAACAAAGATAAGAGCGTACTATTGATGCTCTCTTTCCCGGACAACGCGTACCCATTCTAAATCCATGTCAACTAGGTTGTATTAGGAGAATATATATATTTATACAATTATACTTGCATTCATGTGCAAGCTTAGCGCCAACAACATTAATTCATAGTGACATCATAGCTTGCTCAAAATCCTCTTGATTTTTTTTACATTTTAAACATTATATCTCCTATATGTATAAAGCATTTACAGTCAGGTGTGGCAGATATTGCCATCATGGTTGCCACCTGCTTGGGTGTAGTGGGAGATGGAGCTGCATGAATCCCTTGCAGGTTAGAGCTGGCATCCTATGCTGCTTGGTCGTCTCCGTCCTTACTACAACTGGGTCATGCCCTTGTGGCCTGCTCATCCTTGTCCTTGGTGGGGTGGCCACGGGCTTACCGAGTTGGTGCTCTTGATGCCCATATGTGGAATCTCATCGGGTGTATTGCAGCCTTGTCCTTGGAGCGGTAGCCGGGAAAGTATGGGGACTGAAGGAACTTAGAAGAAAGTCATCATGGCCTCATCCAATGTCGGTTAGGACTACTTACATCTTTGACGCCATTCCCCTCGTCATTTGGGTTTCTTTCCTCATCGTGTATTAATGTGTTATCTTCTGCCTCCTTGAATTGTCCCGTCCTCTCTATGTCTTTGTTCTACAACATCCGAGCCTCACCTCGTGTCCACATGCTACCTATCCAATGTGATGTAAGAAGGATGTCATTTAAGAGGATGATATCCTCGGTTTGCGTGCCCGTCGTGAGCTCATGGGGGTTGTTTGGATCGGCGGCATACCGCAGGGGCTACAGGCCTTTTCTCGCTATTCCTTTGGTTTTTATTTGCTAGGCTGGCCTTGATATCTGTTGGCTACAGGATGGGGAAAGGTGAAAGTTTTGAAAGATCGCAATCGTTGCTCGTTGCCCTATATGCGGCAATGCCCTTGGGTGTTGTTTCTGTCGTTGGGGGCACCATCGTGTTTCCCCCTCATCGCAAATATAAAAAATGTTCTTATGTTGGAGCTTAGCGGGTTTTTGTATATTTTTTAATTTGGGTTTTTACCTCTTTATACCTGTATCTCTAGCTGGTGCCCTGGCTTTTTTCTCTATGTTGTGAGTTGTGGCATTTTACTCGTAGCCAGTTGAGGAATTTATTAATTAAAAGTCCGGCATGAAACTGTTGGTGACGATAGTTCATAGTAACTCACCATCACTGAAATTATGTGAACGTCTACTATAGAGTTTACACCTGGCCAAGCAACATGTTTGTGACGATAGTGTATAGTAACTCACCATCACTGAAATTATGTGAACGTCTACTATAGAGTTTACTCCTGGCCAAGCAACTTTTAGATTCGTCTCAAAGAAAAAATCCCTTTAAATGTTTGTGACGGTGAGTACCATGTTTATGTCTTTTTAATGTAATTGCAAGTTTGTTGTGACAAAAAATGTTTAATTCTTAAAAATGGTCATTTTTGTGAATATTCATTGTGTTTTTTGGTTTTCCCATGTGCAGACCCACAACCTTTTCATTGCTCGAACCGTGTTTTGAATTGGATGATGCATGGAGCAAATTACTTGAAAGTTAAAGTTCAAGCTTAATATTCTGATATTCGAGTTTATGGATATGAATACTAAACTTGATCGAAAGTTGTGAGACCAAATAGTTAGAAATGTATGGAATGATATGCTACTTGATTTCGCGAATTTCAATTTTAATTCCTATGCATTAGTCCCGAAATATTACAAATTTACATTTCTTCCCAAAGAAATGGGAGATGGTATGATGGACATATTTACATAACTAGAAGACAGTGAACGTGGCGAAACATGGCTTGGACCCAAATCGTAACCACGAAGATTGTAAATCGTACTACGGCACATTAATATCGGATAAATTTCCCTGAAAGTTGAGTGATCAGACAGGTGAGACAGGCGCGACGGCGGCGCTGGCGCCGTGCTCAGTCTCATCCTCCCCTTCTCCACGCTTGGTGACATCATAGAGCTCCCCATCGCCCCACAGCGCGTACGCCTCCTCGCCGTGCACGGCGTCGTCCCCCACGGCGAGCTTCTCCTCCGACATGCGCAGCGGCACGACGAACCCGATGGCCACGCAGATCAGCGACGTCACCACCACATTCCACCCGATCACGAAGAGCGCTCCGGCGATCTGCTTCCCGAGCTGCGCACCGCCGGCGGTGCCGCCGTAGAAGGCGCCCTGGGAGTTGATCACCGGGAGGAAGAGGTTGCAGAGGGTCGGCTCGGCGAAGAGGCCCGTGAGCACGCCGCCGAGCAGGCCGGCGACGCCGTGGGTGTGGATCACGCCGAGGGTGTCGTCGACTTGCTGCAGGAGCTTGGAGCGCTTGTGGAGGATCATCATCGTGTACCACGGGATGCTGCCGGCCAGCACGCCCATCACCAGCGCCGCCCAGCCCTGAACCACACCTGCAACGTATTGGCAAGCATGAAAATGTCAGACTACTTTGCTAGTTTGCTTTACTTTTTTCTTTTGACTAGAAAAACTACTTTGCTGTAACTCGGTCGCCGTATGAACGGGGAAAATTTTGTTTCGTTTTCGATGTGATTTGTCTACGAGGAAATTTTAGGGAAAAGCTAAACAAGTGTGCGCAGATTCTAGAGACTTTGACTTGAGATGTTGATTAGCACCGACGACTGAGCACACAAGACAAATTAAACTGGCTAGATTCCTATGCTACCTGACGAAATATGCATCAAGATTCCACGCACTTGACGTGTTGCTTGTCCACTAATTATTCAGTGATTATTTAGTTATTAAGTAATGAATGTGGCAGCGATAAGATTGTTTGGCAGACTGCTACACGGATCCCCTCCACCTTTATAGCAGCGCAGACAATTTTGAATGCAAGCTAGGTCAACTTAGTACCGTACCCTAAAACGTAGAATACGCGCCGCATGCATGATGCTCGAGGGCACAGCGACAGATGAGGAGAAATATATGTACCTGCTCCTGGGGTGATGCAGACGAGGCCGGTGATGACGGCCTGGACAGCGCCGACGACGGAGGGCTTCTTGAAGAAGACGACGTCGAGGCAGGTCCAGACGATGAGGCTCGCCGCGGTGCAGATGTTGGTGTTGAGCACGGCCATGGACGCGTCCACGTTGGCCGCGTACGGCCCGCCGCCGTTGAACCCCGCCCATCCCATCCACAGCAGGCCGGCGCCGGTTAGCGTGAACAGGATGTTATTTGGCGGGAACCTCTCCCTGTCCTTCCTGGTCCTTGGCCCGACCCAGTACGCCGCCGTAAAGCCCGCGACGCCGGCCGGGATGTGGATGACGTAGCCGCCGCAGTAGTCGATGACGCCCCACTGGAAGAGGAAGCCGCCACCCCACACGGAGAAGGCGCCGACGGTGTAGGAGAAGGTGAGCCAGAGCGGCACGAACAGCATCCACGCGAGGAAGCTCATCCGGCCCAGCAGCGACCCGGCGACCAGAATCAGCGTGATGGCGGCGAACACGCACTGGAAGTACACCACGGAGGCCATGGGAATGAACGGCTCGATCATGGCCGTCTCGAGCGTGCCGTCGGCGTGGTAGTGCGCCGTGGCTGGCAGGGCGGCGCGGCCGATGAGGTATGCCTGGTTGAGGGCGGGGCCCGCGCGGCCCCAGAACGGGAGGAGCTTGTCGCCGAAGGACATCTTGTAGGCCCAGACGACCCAGCAGATCCAGACGGCGGCGAAGGCGTAGAGCGCCATGAAGGCGGAGTTGACGGCCCACTTCTTCTTCACCACGCCGCCGTAGAGGACGACGAGCCCCGGCAGGCTCATGAGGCCCACCAGCGTGGACGCCGTCAGCTGCCATGCGTTGTCGCCCTTGTTCAGCCAGTCCGCGATCGCCGCGGACGTGTTCCCCTGATACGCCACCGGCACAGACATCTTGGCCAGCTCTGGTCTTATTCTCGCCGGCCGTCCGGCTTGCGAGGGGAGCAAGGTACTAGAGGTGTACGTGTGTAAGTGGTATAGCTAGGTCATCTCCTCTCCGTCGTCTATATATAGGGACTAGGGAGTGGAAGAGTGCACGGCCCTTGCTGACGGGTGCTGACGTGCCGGCCGGCCAGCTCTGCAGGCAGGGAAGGCAAAGCGATCGTACGATGAGATACGGAGGAATCTTCGCGCATGCGGTTCACTCTCAGCTGGCTTGAATATTCTGCGGATTCCAACGGGTGGCCTCAAGTACAGCGAGCTTGGTGTGTACTGCCGTTGACTTTGACGGGTCTACAGTTATCGAGGAATCTAATGTCGACAGCATGGAGATTGTTCGTCTCGTCGGTGCGTGCAGGTCGACGTGCGTAACAGCTTGTCTTCTGTTATACTCCGTAGATAGACAATTAAACGATGAACAAAATAGATCAACACAAGGGTACACGAGATTTTAACGCGAAAAACCATTTCAAGGTGGAAGAGAAAAACCATGAACGTCAGCCAGCAAATATTCATTATTTTTTTTGACTCGAACTACGGCGGGCCTTAGGCCAGCCTGAACTTTATATATGAACAACCAAAGTTGTTACAGACTCGATTACAGAAATTGGGAGAGCGAGATAGAGTGAAAAATTACAACCGGAGCTCAAGGTGGCTCAAAATTATTACACCAGGAAAGAAGCAAATATTCATTATGATCTGGTGAGGTTACAAACACCGAGAATTTATAACATGCGACTTATCTTAACCGGCGGCTTACAAGAGATATATATAGACCGGAACTCTAAATCAGTAACAGTCCGACTCGGGAACGATCCACTTGGCACAAGCCTCCGACGACGGACCTTGCTTTGTTCGTCAGAAGTTATCCTTTATCTTAATATGAATTTAGATCATATCAAAAACAACATCTTCTCCCAAGTCATGGGGGCGTACATACCTAGAGCTACTGCTAGGTACGAGGTGTACCTGCCACATGTGTCGCTGCCATCTGCTGGCATGGACACGCCCAAATCCGATCAAAGCGGGGGCTGCGATGAGACAACCCTTTGCCACCCATACTAGCCAGAGTTATGCATGTTGTAATATATATCATCTCACCTATTTTCATTACTTGGGACTTTGTGTAGGTTGTTTCGTGCAAACTGTCCAACTGGAGAAGCAAGCGTATTTATGCAGAGAAAATAGTACATTTCAGTGTTTTTTCATCTAGGTTTACAATTGATTTGGTGAGAAACTATAAGAGCTAAGCTTTGTTTCTCTTAGTGCGTTGGTCAAACTTGCATCTTTACGCTGCTGTCTTTTTTTCCATATTTTCGTCGCACACAGAATCAATGAAAACATCGTTGTCACCTACAAAACTATGTCCGTATGTACTATGTACTAGTGACATAAGCATGACAATGCATATATGCATGAACCTACCTGGACGCGCAAACGTCGATGTCACCTGCAAATGCGCTCCTTTGTCTTATTCCACAGTTACTTCACTTGATCACTCAATCTCTAGAGTTGTTTATTTATCTATCACATTCGTAATTCGGTGTAGTCTCTCAGCTCTGACGCAGCAAAAGTTCAGTCAGGCAGGATTCCGATCGACCTGTTCGCCGTGAAGTTGAAAAAACACTCCACACCACAAAAGTCAGATTCATACTTTTTTGTTTGCTGTGACACAAAAGTCAGATTCAAATTTACCGCTTTGTTTTCTTGTTGAATTATGTGTGGCCAATTCTGCTTGATTAGTGCTGAGTTGTTTTTTCTAATTTATACAGAGGGATACAGCTGTGTATGCATGTTGGAAAATTTGAGGAAAGCCGGGGAAAGAAGATTCCTACGACTGCATCTAGAAAGAGAAAGTGATTTTGACAGGAGTTTTCATTGACTGGTTGAGCCACATAGAGCCTTTTTTTTCTTGAAAAAAGATCGCCAATGCTATTTAAGAGTTTTAAATCATTCAAAAAAAAAATCTACATACACATACTTATGACTCCAATGAACCTGCAAAATTTTAATTATTTTTTAAAAAGGACTCCCTCTAGCCCGACCTTCATTTGAAGTTCTCGCTGACGGAACTAATACATACGCATTTAGCGTGCAACGGTCTAACACTTTTACAAACCAAACTCTACACGATTTCACCAACTTTAAGTAGAAAACCTATCAAAAAATTGTGCAGTAGAGTAAAATATGTAGTTGGATTGACGGTGTTGAGAAAACAAATCTAGTTCTAAGCAGGCTGAGAATTTCTTTATTATTCCAATGCTAATTATGTAGTTGTATGTTTACTGAGAAACACCTAGTGTAGCAAAGATACCACACACACCGTCTGAAAGAGCCGAGTCTCGGAGCTTTAAAATTAACGAAGTAAATACCGCGGCACCGCCATCGCGCTATCACAAGAACATTCCTCCAACTGAATGAATGTTCCATCTTAATTGGATACATATGGCCTGAAACCTCAATTATGTGCTACTGTTCGTAAACATAAGAGTTTTGGAAGTTCAAATTAAACTGATACAACGTCTTATATTTAGGGACAGACAAGATATTTATATTGAAAAACACACCAAAAGTTGATCATAATCTTTGCGCAAGTTGATCAACTTAGAAAGTTAAAACAGTCTGAAAAACAAAGTATGTTTTTGTGGCATTGCTTATACTTCTCTAAGAGCAACCATCTACTTTTTGCCCGCAAACTATTGAGAAGTTATCGACAGTCTATGAGCTGTGCATCATCGTGATACTTACTCTACAAGTAAGTACAACGATAATCTCGAGAGAAAATTAAGACATCAATGATTGAGAAACTAAAAAAAATTGTGTGCTGTCATGTTGCGTGTGCATATATTATCAAACAAGTAGCTCAACTTGAAGATAGTTTATTAGAGTAGTGAGCTCCAGGATAATAGCTGCGGATAGTCTGACCTGAAATCAAGCAAATTAAACACACTCTCCACAACCGTTGACATTGCAACGGTCCCTGAATCTGAACTCCTGCAGTACAGTACGGGCATTAGTATATGGAGTATATAAATAAAACAAGGTCAGCAAGTTGGTGTGCTGTTGAACATGTCAACTTAACCGGCCGGGGAATCTCGATATGTTCTAATAAGCTAGCTTATAGATCTGGAGAAACGGAAACGTACAAGGCAACAACTTTGAGTTCGTCGCATGTGTTTATTTATTAAGCTTGTATATTTTACTTTATTTTGCATTCAGCTCATATTATGGTTACCTGATAAACAAAGTTTCAGCAGAATATATCTTGTTGGGTCATCCAGAGGGCCGTTAAATTCCGAGAATGGAGAGCGTTTTTGTGTTACTAGTTGCTCATGTAACCCATATTCTTTGTCTTTTTTCTAATTTTCCAATATATATATATAATAAATTATTCATAGATACTAGTAATGATACATCATGTGCACTTCCAAAACTAAAAATATTTTTTCCAACTGGGCTAATCCTCTTCCCGTTAATCACTTAACAGATATACGAGGTGTTACAAAAGCAATTAAACGAAGTGGGAAAGATGGGATAGAGTAGTAGGAAACCCATTGCGAGGGCTCAAAATCGAAACACTCATACGTGATAAAAACCTACTATCACCAAAACAATTCAGAGTGCGAAAGTATTATGAACGAAAACATTGTGCCACGGGACAAGCATAAGCCAAAAGATACAAGGCAACTATGAAGAAATGCTACGATCAAGTAATCCAGAGAAAAGGTGCGTCAGAAACATTTGTAGATCCATCCGTCATTGACATCAACTCAGTAGCAGTCCTCATCATCTGCTTAGATCCAGCACATATTGCCCATTTGTCCTCTTCTTTGTGAAGACATGTCCAATATGTTAGAAAAGACCAGCAGTAAACACAGTAGACATATCTTGAACAAGAGTTTGTACCAAGGGCACAACCAGAACACATAGAGTAACCTAGCAAGTATCTTTTTCTCATGTTCTCCCTAGTTAACACAGCATTTTGCATCAATTGCAAGTGATAATTTGGCCAAGCAATATCTTTCTCCAAAAAAGTATTTACATAGGTTTTTTGATGAACATTCCCTTAGGTGTTAGAAGATCCCATCAACAAATTAGTATTCTTTATAACTAAAAATACAAGGAACCCAACAAATATTTTGTACAAGTTTCGAGTGAAAAATCGGAATTCCGGTCTTGGTCTACTATAATTGAATAGAGAGTCCTGAAAGATTTGAGTTTGAGTTAGTCGGAAAATGATTTTTCCTCATATCTCTTCCAGCCATCCTCGCTCGTTTTGTAAAGCTCGACTCCACAAGATCGTTGTCTTGTTCTTCGAGGAGAAAAAAAAGATCCCATAATCTATCTCTAATATTTTTTATCAGATTGAATTGGATTGGTCGAGTGGCAATTGATGACGTGCAACGCACGTTCGCTGGAAAATCCCAAGAGGAAGGTATGATGTAGTCAGCAGCAAAGTTTTCCCTTGATTACAAAACCAAGGTTGTCTGATCCAGTATGAATTGGAAGAGCTTCAGAAAGGTGTCAGCGGCGTCGTTACCAGATCACTGACGTGGACCTGCTGAAAGTGCATGTGTTGCCCCATGCGTGGTTTTGGTAATTAATGACAATCCCTATGGACTAATATTTGCATTGAGTTATCCTTATAGATCTTGTCCATGGGAAAAGATTGGAGTTCATATGTTAGACTCTAGAAGATAAAGTGATGACCAAGGTTCTATTCAATGGTTTATATAAAGAATGATCATCTAGAGTTGAGCATATTGCAAGTATGTCTTGAAGGATTCAAGACATCATCTTTGTGAAAAGAGAGAAGATTAAAAAGTGCAAGTTCAATATGATTCATCATGGAAGATATCATTGGATTGAAGCTTGCAATGGACACATGAAGACGGAGCTTAGCGAGGCTCTCCCATAATGGTGTATGCGGGAGTATTTGGATAAGTCTTCATCAAGCATGTGCTAGCAAGCACAATCAAGAAAGGTGTTCCAACTTGAGGGAGTCAAGATCGTCATCTAGCTTAAGTGGAATGCGCAAGGCAAAGGTATGATCTTGATAGAGTTTATATTTTACTGGTCTCATGGTGTTAGTGGGAGACAGGGTTATAGTATAGACGGCGTACTATCAAGAGGGGCTCTCAAGTGAGTAACTTGATCACATCTTTGTGGAGAGCTCAAACCTTTGCATACTTGGCATATCATCTTTCTTGGTTCTTATTTGGCTTTTATCCATGTGAGAATTTAGAGCTTGTGTTCATCTCCATACCAACCTCTAGTTCATCAAAAAACAGATTTCATATGCATATCTTGTTGCGTTTTTTATGTTGGAGATTTTACCGGTTTATCTTTTCTAGAGAGGTCAAACTCTCTCCTTGTGGTTTCCTACTCACATGATGTACTATGATGTGTATATGAATGATCTTGTAAGTCTTGTGATTATCTTCGAAATAAGCCCAAGATCATATAAAACGGAGTCCGGATGAAAAACTTACTGCAGTTTTGATTTGGAAGTTTTATCGGTTGTTCTTTTATCGAGAGGTCTAACCTTTCACCATTTGGTCTTATCCTCCATTGTTGGAATATTATATTTCTCCACATGATCTTGTAAAACTCTTCGTTGCGATTCCAGATGATCAAGATATGATCGTTTTCGTGTTGGATGTTTTTGCAGTTTTGCTGGCCGCCTTCCCCAGGCCAGGGTCTAGGCCGGGCTCAGGCCGGGCGTATCCGACCCCTGGCCAGCCTCCCTCAGGCCGGCTCCCCAGGCCGGGTTCTTCAGATAGCTAGCCGGCCTCCCTTAGGCCGGGTCCCAGGCCGGCCCGAGGCCGGGGTTTCCAGAGTTTGACTTTCGAGGCCGGCTTGGCCGGCCAGGCCGGCCCAAGGCCGGGCTCGCGAAATCTGAGCATAACGGTTGGATTTCGGGGGACCTATTTAAGGGGCCTTCTTCCCCAATGGTTCCCTAACTTCTTGAGCTTGTTTTCCCCTCTCTCTCTCCTCCATTGCTGATCTTTGGAAAAGCTTGCCCCCTCTCAATCCCTCCCATGATTCTTGCATATCTTTGAGGGAAAAGTGAGAGGAGATTTAGATCTATATTTCCACCAATCCATTCCTCCTCTAAGTGAGGGGAACCTATTTGATCTTGATCTTGGAGTTCTTGGTGTTTCTCCTCCATTGTTCTTCCTCTCTTATTCCCCGATAAATATTTGTTGCTTTGTTGGAATTTGAGAGTGAAGGATTTGAGCACGTGTGCTCTTGCCATTGCTTTGTGAATCGGTTTGTGCTTGATGCATGTAAAATGCATACATGAACTTTGCACTTTAATTGCTTATATTCCAATCATATTTGCATCATATAAGGGTTATATCAATGTTTTATCATGATTTTGGAAATATCTTAATGATTTCCTATTTTTATGGAATTAACCCTGCACAGGCAGAAAACCCTAGTTTTGTATTTTAATGTTTCAGGGACCCAAACGTCAACGAAATCACCTGGAAATTTACGGGCGTCAATATTTGGAATGAAGAAGGACTTCGGAAAAAGGAAGTGAGCAAACGGAGGCCCGAGGGCCAAACGAGGGGGGCCCACGCGGCCACAGTACCAGGCCGCGTGGGACCCACCCTTTTGGGCCTCGTGGCTCCGTTGCCGTCGATCTTCGCTCCACCGCCTTCGTCTTGACCTAAAAACACCTATAAAAAAGGTCCCCCGACGTTCTCTGGAAGGAGCGCCGCACAAACACAGAAACACCGAAACGGAGATCAGGAGCTGCAGATTGGAGGGGGAAAACTCCGGCGGGGCGCTGCCGGCGTGTTCTCCATCTTCTCCATCGACTTCTCCACCGTCTCCATGATGAAGAGGGAGTAGTCCACCTCTGGACTATGGGTTTGTGGAAGTAACTTATGTATCTCTCCTCTCTTGAGCTTCACTAATTAGCACCGTATGAGCCGCTGAACATGATTACGGTCACCGTTGTAATACCTTTGTGGTGGATCTTTATGAGTTAATATATGTTTGAGATTGCAATGTTTGTTTCAGTTATGAGTATAGATGCATATTATGTACCCCGTTCTTGTCTACCTGTTTTGATCAAGCATGTTTATGAGAGCGTGTGTGGGGGAACGTGTGCATTAGTTTGAGTAACGGGGGGTGGCTAGTGCAGTGAACGTGAGAGAAAGTTCTGCGATCCACTTTGGTATCTTTACCTTACTTTGTTACCTCACTAGGGATAAACTAAAATACCATGCTACCGGGGATGTGGGCGTGACCATTGCCACTACTCCATGACTAGATCTAGCATGTTCTTATTTTCACTTCATGTCATGATACTTAATGCTATACTCTGAGTTATCTTAATTACTGAGGTGTTATGATTTAGTTCGCATCTTGGTGGAGTATAAGAGAGGTTAATAACCAAAAGATCTCTATGTTAGGACGTGATGCCCATATATCTAAGTAACTTGTTATCAAACCCTGTGTTGCAATCTCATATGTTAACTTTGTGTGTTCCATTGTCTACCACTTTATAAAGAGAGAGTGCATTTGTGAAACCATGAACCCCAGTCCATTTTTAATCATAAGAAACACCTTTCCAACACCATATACCACTTTTCTATTTTCAGCCATCATTAAATCCGAAAATACAAAAATACTTTTCATCTTGCATACATCATTCAAAAACCCAAAAATATCATTTACCATTGCATCCACCATCGTTGCATATTTATTTCTTGTTTGCATTACATAACTATCCTGATATCATTCTTACACCTTGTGCTTGACAACCACAGGTGAGGTTGAGGACCAAAACATCTAACCTTGTTTTGTAGGTAACCAAAAGAAGGATAAGAAGATAAATCTACCACTTCAGATTCCCCGAGAGTTCGATATTAAACCCTCGAGTCACCCCTCGTGGGGAAAACTGTCTTCCACTTACTATACACTCTGCACTTGGAGTCTCAACCTAATCCCGTTATTTGTGCAGGCATCAAGACTTGCTCTTCGGGACCATCAAGACGTTTTCTGGCGCCGTTGCCGGGGAATCGTAGCTGAGAGATTTATCCAAGGGTGTGCATCATCGCATTCATCTCACAACAAAGTCAACGTCACCAACTTGTGCTAACACCTAAGCTTGGGGAGGTTGCACCTACGTGAGCACCATCTTATCCATCTTTACTTACAAAGCAATTTATTTGTTTTGTTAGTGTCATTGCATATCATATCATATTTATTTCAGTTTTGCATAAAAAATCAAAAATACCAAAAAAAACTTGCTATCATGGTGCTTGGAAACAAACAAGGAGGGAGTTCTCTAGGGAATTCTGTTTCTAGTTTTAAACAATATCATGGAGAAACATTAAAAAATGCTTGGGTAAGAATTAATAGGATGCATTATGAAGATCCTACACCTTGTGAAGATGAAAAGCTAAATCTTTATTTCTATTATGGAATAGATCCTTGGTATCAAAATGCTTTAGATGGGGCTACAGGTGGAAGTTTTGTCTTGTCAACACCACCTTGTGCAGCCATGACACTTAGAAGGATTTTTGGTAGCTTTGTGGGTAGCAAGAAAAAGTTGGAAGACACCACAATAGCACTTGCTTCATCAAAGGATAAATTTGAAACTAAGTTAGAAAAGCTACCTAGTAAGGAAGATTTTGAACAACTAGTTTCTTATTCTGAAAACATTATTCCAAAGATAAACAATGAATTGGTTAATGTCATGCATAAGTTGAGAATTTGTGAGAAAGAATTTCTGGAAAAAGATGTTTACCTGAACAATATTGAGGAAAAATTGGTTCGAGTTAGTGATTCATTGAGAAAAGATTCATCTCTTAAACATGTGAAAGAGGTTCCTGCTAGGCAACAAGTTTGGGTTAAAAAGGAAAAGAAAGTTGAGGAAGTTAAAATGCTTAATGAAGTCAAGGATCCTTTGCTTGACTTAGAAAATTGTAGCTTGCATGAATTAATATCTATCTTACAAAAATTTGCAAGTGATCCTTCTATCAACACTAACCAAGCAGGTTTTGGTTCTTATATTGCTAATCATGTCTTGAAAGAAAAGATTGCTAGGTACAACCAAGAGGCTATGATACCACCTAAGCTTGGGGATATGTGGATACCTAAGGTACTAGTAACTATTGGAAAAGAGACACACCATGCCATACTTGATCTAGGATCTAGTGTCTCTGTTTTATCTAAAGAACTATATGAAGTGCTTGAATTGAAAAATCTTGAAAAATGCTCTATTGAACTAGCACTTGCTGATGACTCTATTAAACATGCTTTGGGAAAAGTAAGTGATGTTATGGTAGAGTTACATATGACTTTTGTGCCTGTGGATTTTCTAATCATGGATATGGGGAATAAAACCTCTAGTCCTATTATTCTTGGAAGACCTTTTCTTCGTACCACAGGTGCTATCATTGATTCAAAGGAAGGGAATGTAAAGTTTCAGTTTCCACACAAGAAGTGCATGGAACACTTTCCAAGGAAGAGGGAACCACCAAAATTCAAGCTCCCTCATGAGCTTCGTCCACAATAAAACAACAAGTAAGAAGCCTAGCTATATGGCTATAAAGAAAGCGCTTTGCGGGAGGCAACCCGGTTATTTTTGTGTGTGGTTTTTCTTTGTGTCCTCTTGTTGTAACAAGAGATCTTGTGTCTAGTTTGGTTCTGGAGTATTTAATAAAGTGCCAAGTTTTACCCTTTTTGGTTTGAAAAAGTTGCTTATAGCGTTCGGAGATTTTATTCCTGCACGAGTCAGTGCACGGTATGATTTTTTATTCTTATTCTGTAACTCCGAATGAGCTCATATTTGAACTGTAGTTTCAAATTTTCATCCTCTGTATGCATGAATTTTTTCGGAATTTTTCGAGAAAGTTTGGTAGGGTAGAAAAATACGTTTTGCTGCTGCTGTTTGTCTGGACAGATTCTGTCCCATTTTGTTTCATGCATGCTTTGAGCTTTTAAGTTGAATATTTTCGATCCAATTGAGTTTATGAGTAGGCATACAACATTATACACTTTCTGGACATGTCATACGAATTTTTGTTCAAGGATTATTGATGGCTACGTGTTGGTGAACCCCAAGAGGAAGGTTATGATGTACACAGCAGAAGTTTTCCCTTGAGAAATCTACCCAAGGTTATCAATCCAGTAGGACTTGACGATCTATCGGAAGGTTGTTGATGTTGACTCCCCCTGGCGCTAGGGAGCTTGCACCAACGTGGAATCTGCACAGACACAAACCAGAACTTTGCCCAACACGAAACAGAGAGGTTGTCAATCTCTCCGGTCTTGCAGAAACAAAGAGTTAAACGTATGGTGTGGAAAACAGCAGGAAAAACAACAAGTAACAGGAAACAGATGATTGCAGCAGGTTGTGTAAATCGTATGAGGAAATTGGACCAGGGTCCACAGTTCACTAGTGGTGTCTCTCTCAGAACAGATAACTAGCATGTTGGGTAAACAAATTACAGCTGGGCAATTGACAAATAGAGAGGGCATAACAATGCAATACATGCCAAGATGTCTACTATGAAATCTAGTTGGGCATTACAACAAAGTACATAGACCGTTATTCCAACAGCATCTATGCCTAAATAATCCACCTTCAAGGCAGCATCCGCATCCTATTCAGTATTAAGTTGCTAACAACAGATTATTGCATGAA
Organism: Poa pratensis; assembly: GCA_947311845.1. NCBI lineage: Eukaryota > Viridiplantae > Streptophyta > Magnoliopsida > Poales > Poaceae > Poa > Poa pratensis. The sequence continues at coordinate 6,603,152 of CAMZMU010000040.1, forward strand.
GTAAAGTGTGTAATGTAATCAATACAAGTGCCCTTGGACACTGCACCAATGTTTTATCCCTAGTAGCAACAGCACATCTACCATCTTAGACCCTTCTGTCACTGATCCAGATATCTAGAGACTGAACCCACTATCGAGCATAAATACCCCCTCTTGGAGTCACAAGCATCTACTTGGCCAAAGCATCTACTAGCAACGGAGAGCATGCAAGATCAATAGCACATAGATAAACAATTTGAATAAACATGGTATCAATATTCATCGGATCCCAGCAAACACAACATCTAGCATTACAATAAGATGATCTTGATCATGTTAGGCAGCTCACAAGATCTGAGCATGGAGGCACAAGGTAGAGAGACAACCATCTAGCTACTGCTATGGACCCGTAGTCCAGGGGTGGACTACTCACGCATCACTCCGGAGGCAGGCATGGTGATGTAGAGCCCTCCGGTGATGATCTCCCCTCCGGCAGGGTGCCGGGAAGAGCTTCAGAACTCCTCCGATCTGAGATTGACGATGACGGCCGCGACGGAACTTTTCGTGGAATATGATCGACCGTAATAGGGTTTTCGCGTCGCGGAGAATATATAGGCGAAGAGGCGGCGTCGGTGGCCGAGGGGGGCCACCACGCCATAGGGGGGCGCGGGCCCACCCTGGGCCGCGCCCTAGTGTGGCGTGGCCCCCTGATGGGTCTGCTCCGACTCCCCTTTGGACTCCGTGATCTCCTCGTGATATTATTGACGATGTCTTTTGTTTCGTCCAATTCCGAGAATATTTCCTTAATAGATTTTCTGAAACCAAAAACAGCAGAAAACAGGGAACTGGCACTGTGGCATCTTGTTAATAGGTTAGTCCCAGAAAATGCATAAAAATGATATAAAGTATAACCAAAACATGTAGCAATTGATATAATATCAGCATGGAACATCAAAAATTATAGATACGTTTGAGACGTATCAATTATATGCAGCAAGAAACCTATTTGTTTATCACTATTAATGCACCCCACAGAAAAGAGATGGGAGAAACGGTGTTTTGAAGTTTTTTCACAGGGATTGGAGGAGATGCACCAAGAGCTATCCAAGGATGGTGAAGACCATAAGCTTGGGGATGTGAAGACAACCCCGCTGGACCTACACACTCTCGGTTTGCACACGTCCAACTTCTGTTTTTCGATCGAAACACTTTATCGCATAAACTTGGAGCATCGTTTTTTTTGTTTTTGTTTGAGTCTTGAGAGACCACCACACTATCATTTATATATGAGAGAGCTACTGGAAATATGGGTTGAAATATGTTGGATGCTTTTATAAGATTGGGAAAAGGGATGTTTGACCTGATTTTTAATGATACATATAGTTGCATGATTCATGAGCTTGTTTATGAGTAATAGTTTGCAAATTCTTTTTGTAGAGCTATCACTTATTCATGTTTGGTGCTGATTGTTATTTCACTTGTTTTAACATGGATTAGTTAGTTCTATGGACACTCATGCATGCATCTAGATGGTCAACTTTCTCCCTTTTGCTAGCCCAAAAACTCCAACAAGCAAAAACTTGTTTCCAACACCTTCAACCAAAGTTATTCCAGTGAGTCCACCATATCTACCAATTGGCTTTATGCTATTCCGAGTATGTTTAACATGTTGTTTGTGTTATCTTACCTCTGAATGAAAATGTTTATGTTATTGATTGCAATGGAAAAAAAAATTGGTTATATAGCTCTCACGAACTTGATGCACAATGCTCTTTTATTTGCATAATAAAACTTGACCCATTGTGATTAAGATTATGATGTTTGTGGCTTGATGAATGTTTTGGGTTGGAAGTTAGCCCATATGTGCTGTCACATGGCAAGCTTTCAACACGCTCTTAATCTCATTTAGTTGATATCATGTGCTTTTGTCTATGGATGCTTATCATGTTGAAATAAATGTGGAAATAAAGTGAGTTTAAATGAGTTTGTGTAAATGGTTAGAGAGACGCCTGGGCCGCTAATCTAAGCCATGCATCATTCATGGTGGAAATTTACTTACATACTATGGTGAACCTTCTGTGATACACCTTGCAATAAAAAACTATTCCAAATGGTAAATAAAAAGGGTGTTGAGATTGTTCATTTTGTTTGTTTGTCTTGTCATTTTGATATGGGCTTGTTCCATATCTTGGGACAAGAGGTACCCCAGTTGACGCTCTTGATGATACTATTATGTTTACAATGATATTTAATTGAACTTGCTTTGTTTCCCAAGTTGAGTAACACATGGTGTAAGTACTTGTATTCAAGGGGCATGAGACATTCAACCCATTCTTTATCAAGCACACTACTCATATTTGCTTTCACTTTAACCTTAATCATTCAAGATGCTATGATAGGGGCAATGAGAGCTTGACACCAATGAATACCTTATTGCAATCATTAACTTAAGTAGAAGAGTTTGGAAGTTGGATGAAACTTATGCATGCTTTACCTCTACTCACATATACATCTTTCCAAAGTGTACACCTATCATATTCAGATTTTCATCTACACTCTATGACCATTGTAGGATGTTCTACTTATCATTATGCATACATGTGTTCCATATTACTTGCTACCATGTTACACTTTGTGAACTATCAATGAACATTCTTGTCTTGAATACTTGATATCACTTCATAAACTATTTGCATATTGCTACTCCTTTGAAGAATGAATCATTTGACTATATGTAGCAATTGTAATCATCTTTGATATTCATTGTTAAGTATTAAATTCCAAAGTCCATGTTAGTTTTATCATCTTCATACTCGAGGACGAGCATGGATTAAGCTTGGGGATGTTGATGCATGTAAAATGCATACATGAACTTTGCACTTTAATTGCTTATATTCCAATCATATTTGCATCATATAAGGGTTATATCAATGTTTTATCATGATTTTGGAAATATCTTAATGATTTCCTATTTTTATGGAATTAACCCTGCACAGGCAGAAAACCCTAGTTTTGTATTTTAATGTTTCAGGGACCCAAACGTCAACGAAATCACCTGGAAATTTACGGGCGTCAATATTTGGAAGGAAGGACTTCGGAAAAAGGAAGCGAGCAAACGGAGGCCCGAGGGCCAAACGAGGGGGGCCCCATTTGGGCCTCGTGGCTCCGTTGCCGTCGATCTTCGCTCCACCGCCTTCGTCTTGACCTGAAAACGCCTATAAAAAAGGTCCCCCGACGTTCTCTGGAAGGAGCGCCGCACAAACACAGAAACACCGAAACGGAGATCAGGAGCTGCAGATTGGAGAGGGAAAACTCCGGCGGGGCGCTGCCGGCGTGGTCTCCATCTTCTCCATCGACTTCTCCACCGTCTCCATGATGAAGTGGGAGTAGTCCACCTCTGGACTATGGGTTTGTGGAAGTAACTTATGTATCTCTCCTCTCTTGAGCTTCACTAATTAGCACCGTATGAGCTGCTGAACATGATTACGGTCACCGTTGTAATACCTTTGTGGTGGATCTTTATGAGTTAATATATGTTTGAGATTGCAATGTTTGTTTCAGTTATGAGTATAGATGCATATTATGTACCCCGTTCTTGTCTACCTGTTTTGATCAAGCATGTTTATGAGAGCGTGTGTGGGGGAACGTGTGCATTAGTTTGAGTAACGGGGGGTGGCTAGTGCAGTGAACCTGAGAGAAAGTTCTGCGATCCACTTTGGTATCTTTACCTTACTTTGTTACCTCACTAGGGATAAACTAAAATACCATGCTACCGGGGATGTGGGCGTGACCATTGCCACTACTCCATGACTAGATCTAGCATGTTCTTATTTTCACTTCATGTCATGATACTTAATGCTATACTCTGAGTTATCTTAATTACTGAGGTGTTATGATTTAGTTCGCATCTTGGTGGAGTATAAGAGAGGTTAATAACCAAAAGATCTCTATGTTAGGACATGATGCCCATATATCTAAGTAACTTGTTATCAAACCCTGTGTTGCAATCTCATATGTTAACTTTGTGTGTTCCATTGTCTACCACTTTATAAAGAGAGAGTGCATTTGTGAAACCATGAACCCCAGTCCATTTTTAATCATAAGAAACACCTTTCCAACACCATATACCACTTTTCTATTTTCAGCCATCATTAAATCCGAAAATACAAAAATACTTTTCATCTTGCATACATCATTCAAAAACCCAAAAATATCATTTACCAGTGCATCCACCATCGTTGCATATTTATTTCTTGTTTGCATTGCATAACTATCCTGATATCATTCTTACACCTTGTGCTTGACAACCACAGGTGAGGTTGAGGACCAAAACATCTAACCTTGTTTTGTAAGTAACCAAAAGAAGGATAAGAAGATAAATCTACCACTTCAGATTCCCCGAGAGTTCGATATTAAACCCTCGAGTCACCCCTCGTGGGGAAAACTGTCTTCCACTTACTATACACTCTGCACTTGGAGTCTCAACCTAATCCCGTTATTTGTGCAGGCATCAAGACTTGCTCTTCGGGACCATCAGTGCTCTCCACGAGGATTCGTGGAAGTTGAAAGTTTATAAGCTTGTTACTCTTAGGTCATTAGACCCTAGATGCCTTTGTGGTGGTTGAGATCTTTGTGGTCACTTGTAGCCGTTCGGGAGCCCCCAATCCAGTTGTGGGTTGTGCCTCGGATTGTTGTTGTAAAGGCTCCGGATTCTGCCTTGAAGGATTCTGATAGTGGAAGGTGAACCAAACCTTTGTGGTGCGGTTCATTGGAGAAGAAGGTGAAGCCTTTGTGGCTATTGAGTTGACCTTTGTGGTATCTCACGCCTCTCCAATGAGACGTACTCCCCTAAAAAGGAGGAAATTGGGAATACATCCTCATCTCCGCGTGCCTCGGTTATTTCTATACCCAAGCTCTTTACTTATGCACTTTACATTGTGATAGCCTTCGTGCTTGAAGTATTATATAGCTATCAACTTGTTGCTGTCTTGCTTAGCATAAGTTGTTGGTGCACATAGGTGAGCCTAGTATTTAGGTTGTTGGCTTGTCAATTTAAACACCTAGTTTTATTCCGCAATTATCAAGCTTAAACCGGAAAAGTTTTATCGCCTATTCACCCCCCCTCTAGGCGACATCCTTGTCCTTTCAATTGGTATCAGAGCATGGGCTCTCTTTTTGGGATTTACCGGTAGAGAGTAAAGATGTCGCTTAGAGAATTAGTGCACGATCCCACTCTTATATTCGATGGCACAATTATGATGTTTGGAAAATTCGCATGCTTAATCTTTTAGGGTAATGGGTCCAAATTATATCAAGAGTATTGTAGATATGGATTTTTCTCCTCCAATGGATTCCCAAAATTATCTATAGAGGATGAGGAAAACTCTTATCTCGATACTCTAGTATCTAATGGTCTTATATGTGTTTTGAGCGATGTAGTTGCATCAATCATGCCTTTTCAACGCTCATGAGCTATGGACCAAGCTTCAAGATAAATATGAAGTGTCCAATATTATTGAGGATGATTGTTCTCCCTCCACCTCCGGCCGTGACGAGTTCACAACTTCTTCCACTTCACCAACATGTGATTTGTCACAAGGTAATGATATGGTGAGTGGTGATAGAAATTGCTTTGTTGATGGTGAATATTCTATTGACTATACTTCATCTCTATCTCATTGCAATGATCTATCTTTGGACTTAAACACTTCTAGCACTCCAAATGTTTTACATGCTAGTGTTGCTAGTCCTTGCATATCATGTAATAGTTGCTCAACTAAATCTCATGATGATATGCTTCTATGTCTTGTTGCCATGAAAATAATTTTCCATATCCTCTAGTATTTGTGTGGCTAACAATGTAGAGGAATCCCAACATTTGTTGGAACAAGACATGGCTCAATGGTGCTTCAAGTAATTCTTCATCATCAATGTCCATTACCCACTTTTGCCTTATGGCTAAGAGATTCAAAGGTATCTCCACCTTTGGAACCCTCTACATCTTGTGATGATGTGGATGAGGATTCTTATGGAGAACATATGGATGTTGAATCCTTAACAAAGAAGGGTGAGATGGTATTTGGTGCTCTCCCCAAAGGTAGCAAAGCTATCCCTCCTCTATGTGAAATCACTTATGCTATTAAGAGTAGGGAAATCATTGAGGTTTGGAAACTCAATTTGATGAGAAATGTCAAATTGAGAGAGAGGATGCTATGAAAAGCATCCTTAGAGAATGCCTTGAGGAAGAGCAAGAGCTTAGGTCTCTTGAAGAGAGACTTGAATCTCTTGATGAGTCTAATGATCTTATTATTGCTAAAATCATTAAGGAAAGAGATCATGCTTGCTAAATATAAAGTGCTTAAAAAGGAAAAAGTTGAATTTGGTGTTGGCAATGCTAGACTAATTGAGGACATAGAGAGACTTGACAAAGCTCACAAGGCTTTAGAAAGTGAACACTCTCTCCTTATCAAGTCTCATGATCAACTCCAAACTCAACTATCTAAAATGATGAGCTTGCCAAGTTGTCTTCTTCCATTTCTAATATTGATGATGCTTGTGCTACTAACTCCACTTCTTGTGAAGCATCTATTTTGAAGGAGAATGTTGAGCTAAGGGCTCAACTTGAGTTGCTAACTAGCAAGTATAGGAAATTGGAAGAAAGTCATGAAAAGCTATCTAGCTCTAATGATGATCTTCTAGCATCCTATGCTAAGCTAAAGTTAGCTCATGAGGCTATTATGTCAAAGGTAACATCTTGTGAGCCTCATGTGGACAATGGCACAACTTCTCTCTAAATGCTTTATTGCCATGTGCTAGTCCTAGTAATTCATATCACATATATTGCTAATCTTGTGATGAATTACTTTCCATGCCTTGTTGCTCTAACAATGAAGCTCTACTTCCTCTAGTGTTTGTGTTGATACTAACCATGTAGAGGAATTAAATGAGCTCAAGGCCCAAGTCACTTCTTTGAAGAAAGACTTGGAAAAGCGTCATGTTGGGATTCACACTTGACAATATGTTGAGTGTTCAAAGACGCCCCAATGACAAGAGTGGACTTGGATTCAACTCCAATAACAAGAAATCCAAGTATAACAAGAAGAACAAGGGCCAAGAACAAGTCAAGATTCGGCCAAGATTGTTTGCTTCAAGTGCAAAGTTGAAGGGCACCATGTTAGATCTTGCCCTTTGAAGAAGAAGCTCTTAGTGAGAAGCAACAAGGGAAAAGCCTCAAGTTCAAACTCAAGTTCCTCAAGTTGAAGAAGGCCTCTTCCCAAGAAGAATCAAGCTACCCCTCCTCAAGTCAAGATCCAACTAAGAAGAAGGAGGAAGTAATGTTGCTACTATGCCGTGAGAAGGGTCACTTTGCTTCTTCATGCACTAATGGTACCTTATCCAACCCCATTATTATTGATGATGTTATTCTCTTCGGAAGGATAAGGTTGGCAATGTGTTTGCCAAATATGTTGGTACTCAAAGTGGTGTCAAGAAAAAACCATTTGGGTTGCCAAGCCTATTGTGACTAACCTCTTAGGACCCAACTTGGTTGGGGACCAACAAGCTAAAACTTGATCAATAGGTGTTGTTGGAGGGCATTGGAGACTTGGCTACATCATGAAGAATTAAGGGATCTTCATCAATTATATTATCTCAAGCCAAGTCATTTGGATTATATTGTTCTATCTCATATCCAATGTTCCTCCTTGCGGTAACTTTTATTTAAATCATATATACATTGAAAGTTGCTTGCACCCTTGCATGTGTTAGGTTTTGTACCTTGCTAGTGTTTGTATGTGTTGTGCTCTCTACTTACTTATCTTGAGTAATCAAGTATGTGTATGTTGGTTTGCACACCATTTACTTGTGTTGAGCCTTATTGCTTTTATTTGATATCTTATCTTGTTGGCTCTCTTTTGAGAGATTAATGGACTATCCATTTTGGGGGTGATATGCTTCGTGCACTTCACAATCCTAAAAATGTGTATACATGAGGAATACCACTTAGTGATGATATATCAATATTATCTATCTCTATGTGGTATGTCATTCTCATGAGAAATTCAAATTCTATAATGTCCATTAATTATCTCTAGTTGGTTTTGTTTGCCTCTTGTTAAGAAAATTGGATTATCACATTATGGGGGAGTAATAAGCTTGTGCATATTACAAACCTAGAAAATGTGAACATGTGAGGTATTGCCACCTAGAATTGATATTCTTCATTATCTTATTCCTATGTGGCATGTTGCTCAAACAAGTTCCATATTTGGTAAAATGATTTTGTTAATCACTCTTTTGGATCTTGTTTGTGATGGACATTCTTGGTACGGTTTTCCCAAATATGTTCGCATATATCTTTTGGGAAACCGATTGCTTCAAGCTACTCTTGTAGTTGGCTTTGCATGATCGCGTGAATATTGAAGCTATCAAGAATATCTACTATTAAGCTGGCTTTAAATCTATCCTTTGCCATATGCTTATTTGTTGTGAAATTGGTCTTCAATATCATTCCTATATACCACCGAGAAATATCTCTATATACTCCTTGTCCATGACAAGTGATACTCATAATTGTGGTGGAATTTGTAGACCATCTTCACTTTGGCTCTTGCTTTGAATTGCCTTATTTTATTGCCAAGGATTTGTTTGATCTAACTCCTCTTGTCTTCCTTGTATCTTTTGGATCTTGTTGCTCTACTCAAAATTTGTTTTATGCTTCTTCTTAGGAAAAGCAATGATCCCAATCTTGTGCATTTACATTCAAAAGTCATACTTCTTGATAATGCACTATTCTTGGGAAGCTATCCTACATTGAGTAGAACATCATTCTTTAAATTGGTTTTGCATCTTATTGCTTTCCTTGAACATGACTAGTGTTTGAATAATATATGGAGAGTGATGATCCCATTTGTGTGCATTTTGTATTCAAATGCAAGATCATAAATAATGCACAAATCTTGGGGAGCAATCTATATGCTTTTAACATTAGTTGTCTTCAATTGGTATTTGATCCCGATGACGTGTCTCTTTGGAAGACAAACATTTTTCTTGGTACTTTGTGCCATCATGAAAAGTGTAGAGGGTTTGGTTTATTCCTTGATGGTATTTTCTTCATTGGTATCTTACTTCATTTGGCTTTTCAAAGTGGTATCTTCAATCATGTGTTGATTTGGGCTTTTGATATAATTTGGACAATTCTTTCTTGTCACACTTTGTGTGCTTTCTTGGTTTAATGGTGTTTTGTCCAAATTGTATCTCGTTTGGTTCTTGAAAGTCTTGTGCATGCATATTTACTATATGTATATCTTATGGCATGCTTACTTTCGTTGATCCAATATATAGGATAAACTCCATCAAATCCTAAATGGCTAAGATGTGCATGAAATTCAATTTCATATCAATATGCACATATTTATGTGGAGTTTGTCCTATGTATTGTAGTTGCTCTAACTACTTGGGCCCAATAAGTTTGGGAACCATTTTGTACTTGAATTGTTTAGGTACTTTGGAGATGCATTGGAGCTTGTCTCATTTACAAGGAAGGTGTTATCACCATGTGCTTATTGGAGCCAAGCTCGGATGATCGTGAACTCTTATCTTCTACATCACCAATGCTATCTCGGTAACAAGTATCTACCTCATGCATACTTTCTAGCTTTCAACCATGTGTAGGTTGTATCTTCACATGAATTTCTTTTGTTGCAATTGATGTGGTTCTTGCAAAGTTCTTATTCAAACATCTTTATTGCAAATGTGAGCAAGCCAGGATGATTTCATATCAAGGGGAATATATATAATCATTTTATTGATTCACCAATCCCAAATATGTAATCTAGCAAGTTTCTCAAAGTCTTTCATGTGCAATATTGATGAATTTGCAAAATCATTTGCCCTTTGTGATACTTGTTATCTTTCTCGGAGCATCCCATCTATTTTTTCCCTTGTGGACTTTCTTGATGCTATGATGAGATTGTCTTGGAAGTTCATCTATATCCTTTTAAGATAAAATTGAGCTTTGTGCTATGCTTTTAAGCAAACATCTTATTGGTATATATATGACTTCCACTAGGATATCATGTTCTTCACTGTAGTATCTATTTTGTGTGTGCATGTTTCTTTGTGGACTTATATCTTCATGATTGATGTCTACTTAGAAACTTATACACATGAGAATAGTTACATCCTTAATTGGTATTCCAATCCTTTAGTGACCACCTTTTTTTACGTTTCATTCTTTGGTGGTTTCTAAAAGGCACAAGCTTTATTTTTCACTTAGTATTTCGTTTGCGTCTTAATAAGCTTGTGGATCTAGTTGCTACATCTTCTTTGGGTTGTGTTTATTGGAAAGAAATGATATGCACTATGTGCCTCTTATGTTGAAAGACTATGATAATGCTATTGCTTATCCTTGCATTAGTCTCCTAAAATGTCTCTCCATGTCACACCCATCTCTTTTCGGATGAGCAAGTCTTTATTTGTCACTTTTTGTTCTTATTGCTCAACATTCTTTGTTGCAAGTAGTTTTGCTTCTTTCCTATCTTTATGTCTTCTTGCACTTGTTTGTGTTCAACATCATCTAAGAGGGAGTGAGGATTCCATGTTATGCACTCCATATTGCTTTGCAAATCCTACTTTGTGCACGTACCTTGGGGAGTTCCCTCTTGTTGTTTAGAACATTATTTTTGGATCCTTTTGATTGCTTGCTTCTTTCCTCGAAGTATCTTTCTCTTTTGATTGGTTCCTTGATATAGTTTGATCTCCCTTCATCTATTCGTCACTACCAGGAAACTGCCTTTCTATAGAATGGCATTTTGTGGCGCACCAAATTGCCATGCGCCACAGAAAATTCTGTGGCGCATTGTTTTGCATGCGCCACAGAAATTTGGAATTCTGTGGTGCACGAAAACCACATGCGCCACAGAAAGTTGTGGCGCACGTACAACATGCGCCACAGAAGTGCCTTTCTGTGGCGCATGTTGTATATGCGCCACAGAATTTGTCGGTGGGTGGGATCTGATTTCAAAAAAAAAAGTGGCGCATGGGGCTTGGTGCGCCACAGAATTGCTGATTTATGTGGCGCATGGCCTCATGCGCCACGGAATGTGTCCTTTCTGTGGCGCATGGTGGGATGCGCCACAGAAAGGACACATTCCGTGGCGCATGAGGTCATGCGCCACAGAAATCAACAATTCTGTGGCGCACCAGGCCCCATGCGCCACAGATTTGTTTTTGAAATCAGATCCCACCCACCACCCCCCCGTGTGGATCGCCTTTTTAGTTTTGCAAAAACTCAAAGAAAATGTTAAAACCATCAAAAAATAAAATCCTTTGAGATTTAGTTAGATTTTAGTGTCTAGTTTGTATAGAAATTTTGAAATATGAATTTTGACCTTTTTTACAAAAACCAGAAAAAAAATGTAAAACGGCCCTAACTTTTGCATACGACGTCGAAAAAATGCGTTTAATATATAAAAAAACTAGAGAAAAAATGGATTTACCCGGTGAACTTTTCTCAGATCCTCGAAATTCCAAAAGCAAAAAAAGTTATTTCAAAAAGAAGATTTTTTTCTACAAAATCAAAAAAAATTCAAAAAATTAAAAAAATTCAATTTTTTTGGATTTGTTGATTTTTTGAAGTTTTCTGGATTTTTTGAATTTGTTGGGATTTTTTGAATTTTTTTGGATTTTTGAACTTCCTTTTGAAACTTTTGAAGTTTTTGATTTTTTTTGAATTTTAAAAACACATATATACACATACCACACATAAACTACACACATATATACACATACACAAGGGTTAAGAGGGTTGATATGATACTATTATCAATAAGAACTTCAGTAGCATAAGGGTAGCTGAATTGAATAGAACTTGGAAGTTAAGCGTGCTTGGGTTGGAACAATCTGAGGATGGGTGACCTATTGGGAAGTCATCATTTGAGATATGCTTGGAGTGTTAAAAATGTTCAAAAAATTCAAATATTTAGGGTTTTCCAAAAAAAAAATCATTTTCTGATTTTTTTTTGAAATTGTTTGATTTTTTTATTTTTTTGAGAATCTAGATCAGGCCGTCCTTTTTTTAAAATTCAAAAAAAAAACTGTGGCGCATGGGGCCACAGAATTGTGGTTTTCTGTGGCGCATCTGGGGTGCGCCACAGAATTAAAAATTTAGTGGCGAGCATTCTGTGGCGCACCCACCATGCGCCACAGAATGCAAAAATGGTGCGTCACAGAAAGCCTATTTCCTAGTAGTGCGTCACTGGATATGTGCATTTGTTTTCACTCATATCATGAGAAATGCACACTTTATGGGGGAGCTCTTATTATATTGCCTTCATGATTTTTCACCCATTTCGGCAATCGATGCCAATGGGGAGAGATTTAGAGGGTTTAAGGGAATATGGTTTTGTTCTTTGTTCTCTTGCATCCTTGCTTATTGTGTTGCATGGTTGCTTAATTCATTATATAAACCCTCGTAATAGGGATTGTCATCAATTACCAAAATGGGGAGATTGAAAGTGCATGTGTTGCCCCATGCGTGGTTTTGGTAATTTATGACAATCCCTATGGACTAATGTTTGCATTGAGTTATCCTTATAGATCTTGTCCATGGAAAAGATTGGAGTTCATATGTTGGACTCTAGAAGATAAAGTGATGACCAAGGTTCTATTCAATGGTTTATATAAAGAATGGTCATCTCGAGTTGAGCATATTGCAAGTATGTCTTGAAGGATTCAAGACATCATACTTGTGAAAAGAGAGAAGATTAAGAAGTGCAAGTTCAATATGATTCATCTTAGAAGATATCATTGGATTGAAGCTTGCAATGGATACATGAAGACGGAGCTTAGCGATTCTCTCCCATAATGGTGTATGGGGGAGTATTTGGAGAAGTCTTCATCAAGCATTAGCTAGCAAGCACAATCATTAAATGTGTTCCAACTTGAGGGAGTCAAGATCGTCATCTAGCTCAAGTGGAATGCGCAAGGCAAAGGTATGATCTTGATAGAGTTTATATTTTACTGGTCTCATGGTGTTAGTGGGAGACCGGGTTATAGGATAGACGGCGTACTATCAAGAGGGGCTCTCAAGTGAGTAACTTGATCGCATCTTTCTGGAGAGCTCAAACCTTTGCATACTTGGCATATCATCTTTCTTGGTTCTTATTTGGCTTTTATCCATGTGAGAATTTAGAGCTTGTGTTCATCTCCATACCAACCTCTAGTTCATCAAAAAACGGATTTCATATCCATATCTTGTTGCGTTTTTTATGTCGGAGGTTTTACCGGTTTATATTTTCTAGAGAGGTCAAACCCTCTCCTTGTGGTTTCCTACTCACATGATGGACTATGATGTGTATATGCATGATCTTGTAAGGCTTGTGATTATCTTTGAAACAAGCCCAAGATCATATAAAACGGAGTCCGGATGAAAAACTTACTGCGGTTTTGGTTTGGAGGTATTATCGGTTGTTCCTTTATCGAGAGGTCTAACCTTTCACCATTTGGTCTTATCCTCCATTGTTGGACTATGATATTTATCTGCATGATCTTGTAAAACTTTTCGTTGGGATTCCAACGAGCCCAAGAACATCAAAAACGGAGTCCGGATGATCAAGATATGACTGTTTTCGTGTTGGATGTTTTTGCAGTTTTGCTGGCCGGCATTCCCCAGGCCGGGGTCTAGGCCGGGCTTAGGCCGGGCGCCTCCGACCCCTAGCCGGCCTCCCCGGCTGGGTTCTTCAGATAGCTAGCCGGCCTCCCTTAGGCCGGGTCCCAGGCCGGCCCCAGGCCGGGGTTTCCAGAGTTTGTCTTTCGAGGCCGGCCCCAGGCCGGGCTCGCGAAATCTGAGCATAACGGTTGGATTTCGGGGGACCTATTTAAGGGGTCTTTTTCCCCAATGGTTCCCTAACTTCTTGAGCTTGTTTTTCCCCTCTCTCTCCTCCATTGTTGACCTTTGGAAAAGCTTGCCCCCTCTCAATCCCTCCCATGATTCTTGCATATCTTTGAGGGAAAAGTGAGAGGAGATCTAGATCTATATTTCCACCAATCCATTCCTCCTCTAAGTGAGGGGGACCTAGTTGATCTTGATCTTGGAGTTCTTGGTGTTTCTCCTCCATTGTTCTTTCTCTCTTATTCCCCCATAACCATTTGTTGATTTGTTGGAATTTGAGAGTGAAGGATTTGAGGATTTGTGCTCTTGTCATTGCTTTGTACATCGGTTTGTGCTCTCCACGAGAATTCATGGAAGTTGAAAGTTTGTAAGCTTGTTACTCTTGGGTCATTGGACCCTAGACGCCTTTGTGGTGGTTGAGACCTTTGTGGTCACTTGTAGCCGTTCGGGAGCCCCCAATCCAGTTGTGGGTTGTGCCTCGGATTGTTGTTGTAAAGCCTCCGGATTCCGCCTTGAAGGATTCCGATAGTGGAAGGTGAACCAAACCTTTGTGGTGCGGTTCATCGGAGAAGAAGGTGAAGCCTTTGTGGCTGTTGAATTGACCTTTGTGGTATCTCACACCTCTCCAACGAGACGTACTCCCCTAAAAAGGAGGAACTCGGGAATACATCCTCGTCTCCGCGTGTCTCGGTTATTTCTATACCCGAGATCTTTACTTATGCACTTTACATTGTGATAGACTTCGTGATTTAAGTATTCTATATTGATATCAGCTTGTTGCTTGTCTTGCTTAGCATAAGTTGTTGGTGCACATAGGTGAGTCTAGTATATTTAGGTTGTTGGCTTGTTAATTTAAACACCTAGTTTTATTCCGCAATTATCAAGCCTAAACCGGAAAAGTTTTTATCGCCTATTGATGCATGTAAAATGCATACATGAACTTTACATTATTTTTACTTATATTACAGTCATATTTGCATCATATAAGGGTTATATAACTGTTTTATAATGATTTTGGGAATATTTGACATGTTTTCTATTTTTATGGAATTAACCCTGCGCAGGCAGAAAACCCTATTTCTTTCCTTTAATGTTTCAGGGACCCAAATGACGTCCAAATCACCTACAAATTTACGAGCATCAATATTTGGAAGGAAGAAGACTTGTGGGCGAAGGAAGCGAACAAACGGAGCCACGAGGGCCAAAAGGGGTGGGCCCACGCGGCCCCTGTACCTGGCCGCGTGGGACCCCTCCAATTGGGCCTCGGAGCTCCGCTGCCGTCGATCTTTCCTCCACCGACTTCGTTTTGACCTAAAAACGCCTATAAAAATTGTCCCCCGATGTTCTCTGGAAGGAGCGCCGCAAAAACACAGAAACACCAAAACAGAGACCTGGAGCTGCAGATTGGAGGGGTAAAACTCCGGCGGGGCGCTGCCGGCGTGGTCTCCATCTTCTCCAACGACTTCTCCACCGTCTCCATGATGAAGAGGGAGTAGTCCACCTCTGGACTATGGGTTTGTGGAAGTAACTTATGTATCTCTCTCTCTCGAGCTTCACTAATTAGTACCGTATGAGCTGCTGAACATGATTACGGTCATCTATGTAATACCTTTGTGGTGGATCTTTTTATGAGTTAATATATGTTTGAGATTGCAATGGTTTTGTTTCAGTTATGAAAGTAGATGCATATTATTTACCCCGTTCTTATTAACTTGTTATGATCAAGCATGTTTATGAGAGCGTGTGAGGGGGAACGTGTGCATTAGTTGGAGTAACGGGGGTGGCTAGTGCAGTGAACGTGAGAGAAAGTTCTGCGATCCACTTGGGTGTTTTACCTTACTTTGTTATCTCACTAGGGATATAAAGAAATACCATGCTACCGGAGATGTGGGTGTGACCATTGCCACTTCCTCCATGACTAGATCTAGCATGTTCTTATTTTAACTTCATGTCATGATACTTATTGCTATACTCTGAGTTATCTTAATTACTGAGGTGTTACGATTTAGTTCGCATCTTGGTGGAGTATAAGAGAGACTAATAACCAAAAGGTCTCTATGTTAGGACGTGATGCCCATATAATTATAACTTGTCATTAAACTGTTGTGTTGCAATCTCATATGTCAACTCTAGTGTTCCATTTTCTATCACTTTATTAAAGAGAGAGTGCATTTGTGAAACCATGAACCCCGGTCCATTTTTAATCATAAGAAACACATTTCAAACAACTTTTACCACTTTTCCATTTTCTGCCATTTAAAAATCCGAAAATACAAAAACACTTTTACATCTTGCATTCATCATAAAAAAACCCAAAAATATCATTTATCATTGCCACCACCATCCTTACATATTTATTTACCACCATTGCATATTTATTTCTTGTTTGCATTGCATATTATCTTGATATCATTCTCACACCTTGTGCTTGATAACCACTAGGTGAGGTTGAGGACCAAAACATTTACTTTGTTTTGTAGGTAACCAAAAGAAGGATAGGAAAGATAAATCTTCACTACTGATTCCCCGAGAGTTCGATATTAAACCCTCGAGTCATCCCTCGTGGGGAAAACACGTCTTCCACTTACTACACACTCTGCACTTGGAGTCTCAACCTAACCTATTTACTTTTCACGCAGGTGACTACGTGAAGCGCTCAGCAAAGTGTTTTCTGGCGCCCGTCATAGTAGCATCATTGGGCCATCACCTATTCACCCCCCCTCTAAGAGACATCCTTGTCCTTTCACCTACACACACACAATCAAAATACTTTGCCCCACCGAAACCGGAAGGTTGTCAATCTCCCCGGCTTGCTGAATACAAAGGATTAAACGTATGGTGTAGAATATGAAGATGAACACAAAAGTAGCAGCAGGAAGTAACGTAGAGCTTGGTGAAAACGGTGTTTGTATCAGTGTGGACTAAAGGACCGGGGTCCACAGTTCACTAGTGGTGTCTCTCCATAAGACAAATAAACATACATGTTGGGTGAACGAATTACAGCTGGGCAATTGACAAATTGCAAACGCATGACAATGCAATATATGACAAGCACATGTTCATTGTTATATGTATTGGGCATTACAACAATATACATAGACCGCTTACTAGCTGCATCTATGACTCATAATCCACTCACAAGATAGCTTTCGGGTCTCCCACGAGTATTAAGTTGCAAGCAACAGATTATATCATTAAGCAAAGTGTGTAATATAAACAAACATATTAGACTTAACAGCAGTACCCTTAAGCTAAGCACCGGTTATTTTATCCCTAGTGGCAACAGCACATCTACAGTCTTAGTTGTTTATGTCTATCAAGCCCAGGCTTCTAGAGGCATGAACCCACTATCTAGCATAAATAGCCTCTCTTGAAGTCATTAGCATCTACTTGGCCAAAGCATCTACTAACAACGGAGAGCATGCAGGAACATAGACAAAACATAATATAGATAGATGAACAAACTTGATCATAACTTCACAATTCATCGGATTCCAGCAAACACAACAAGTAGCATTACATGAAGATGATCTTGATCATGTTAGGCAGCTCACAAGATCTAAACATGATAGCACAAGGTGGAGAGACTACCAACTAGCTACTGCTATGGACCCGTAGTCCTGTGGAAAACTACTCACGCATCACTCCGGAGGCAGGCATGGTGATGTAGAGCCCTCCGGTGATGATTTCCCCTCCGGCAAGGTGCCGGGAAGAACTGCAGAAACCTTCCCAAACTAGGGTTGAAGACGACGGCGGCCTCGTAACTTTTCGTGGATTTTTTCTCGGGTATCTAGGGTTTCCCGATTAGATGCAATTTATAGGCGAAAGGGCGGCATCGGTGGCCAGCCGAGGTGGGGCGGCGGCCTAGGTGCGCGGCCCCACCCTGGGCCGCGCCGTGAGCTTGCCGGCCTGCCTGGTGTGGCCCCCGGCTCCGTCCTCCTGACTGCTGCTCCGTCTCGGTCCAGAAATAAATCAGTTAAATTGGCGTCTGATTCAGAGAATATTTCCAGAACAGATTTTCTGAAGAAAAAAAAGACAGCAGAAAACAGGAACTGGCACTGTGGCATCTTGTTAATAGGTTAGTCCCAGAAAATGCATAAAAATGATATAAACTTTAAGATAAACATGTGGTTATTAATATATAATAGGCATGGAACATCAAAAATTATAGATACGTTTTGGACGTATCAAGCATCCCCAAGCTTAGTTCCTACTCGTCCTTGAGTAGGTAAACGATAACACAAAGATAATTTTTGAGGTGACATGATACCAACATAATCTTGATCATATAGTAATGTAATGCATGTGAGCTGAGATCAAATCATTCAAAGCAAAAGTCTATGTTTGATATTAAACACATAGATGAATAAAGTAAGACAATTAAACAAGTAAAAACCTTTCATGGAAGATGCTATAAAAACATGAAACCGTACAAAGTTCATTATAGATGTTTTAAGCATTCAGTATAGAAGTTATCCTTCTACTCAAGCATCCAGCAATCTTTCACAAACATATAAAGGATCCAGTCAAGCAAAAGTATCACAAACGTAATGAATTCACTGGTTAGAAGTTTTACGCAACAGGTGAGCAAAAATCACTAAAGAAATACCACATCTAGAAGAACATTTACTCCGCAATTTGGACAGAAATGGAGTGGTTAGGTTGGGATCCTGGGTAGAAACTGGTGATATTTAGTAAGTAAATTAACGCCTCAGATAGCGAGTGAATCGTCATATATCGTAAGCATTTGGTATTGGCACCAGGATGTTATATCAAAGAGAATAATAATGGGAGGTTTGGAAGGCCAATGGAAGATAGGCTCACAAAGCTATAAATGATCATTAGACAAGAGGAAGTCTTATAATCGAAGCTATGCAAGGAGTAGTGATTGCCATGCAACGGATGCACATAGAGCTATAAGTGTATGAAAGCTCTCCAATGGAACTAGTGGGGGTGCATCCAACTTGGTTGCTCATGAAGACCTAAAGCACTTTTGAGGAGGCTCATCATTGGAATATACAACCCAAGTTCTATAACGTAAATTCCCCACATAGTTATACTAATGAAACATGAGAACTCTCTCATATGAAGCATAGGTGCTACTAGCACAAATGATGACTATAAAACTGGTGCTAAACATGAGCACAAGTGTGGATAAAGGATAGTAATGTTGCCCTTCTCTCTTTATTTCTTTTCTTTCTTTCTTTCTTTTTTCTCTTTTTCTCTTTTTTTTTCTTTTTTGTTTCTCTTTAATGGCCTCCGTGGCTTTTTCACTTTTCTCTCCCTCACTGTAGGGGCAACACTCTAATATGACAACACACTTTTTGGTACAAATAACTCATAATGAACAAAACATGATGTATAAAACTGTATGCCTCTGCCAGTGTAGCAGGATGTGCAATGATCTAGCGTAACATGGGTAAAACCACACATCAACTGTATAGAATCATGCAAAGCAATATATAACAATGATGAATGACAACAAGTCATGTAATGTAAGGTGGAAGTTGCATGGCAATATATCGGAACAGCTATGGAAATGCTGTGATAGGTAGTTATGGTGCTGTTTTGAGGAAGATGTTTGGCTTATGTGTAGGAGAACAAGATGAAGTTCTCCCACGGGTTGGATGTACTGGCGAAGTATGCACAACTCTCAATGTGAGCAGAAGGCAATGCACAACACCGAAGAGGCTAGCAAAATATGGATGGTGGAAGTGCCAAAAACCGTAGCTCAACATTAGTCAAAAGAACTCACAAGTTTATTGCAAACAACTAGCAGGTTCAACATTAAGAGCATGATTAAATTTACCCCAAGGAGGGCCGTTCACGGAGGCACAAGTACCCCGCTAAATCCCTCGACCTTAGCACACAACTATGTTGTTTCCAAAAACCTTCAGACATGAGAAGCTATCAAGTCCAACTACACCTTCAGCAATTTTAAGAGTTTGTAGTACGGTACAAGCTTTAATAACACAACCACTAATCAGATTTTAGCTTTAATTAACCAGCAAGCATTTAACATCTAATTTCTTAATATCTCAAAACATTTGCAAGGAATCAAGTTATCAAAGTTCAATGATCTACAAGACTATGCAAGTTTTTCCATTATACAACTACCACACACTTTAGCATTTTCTGTTCCAACCAGACGCCAATTATACAACTCTCCAAACAAATATAAGTGAAGCAAGAGAGTACTTTCTATAAAAAACTAATAGCTCTGAACAAGAGATACATGAAAAACAAGAGCTAATAGCATAGCAGTGCTAAACAAGAATACTCAACAAGTATAAGTGAAGAACAGGAGTATTCTAAGCAAAAGCGGAGCGTGTCTCTCTCCCAAACAAGAGTGCTAGGATCCAACTAAGTTATGATCAGAAAACAAAACAAAAACAAACAGAAAATAAAACACACAGACGCTCCAAGAACGGCACACAATATGTGAAGCAATAAAAATATAGTCTCACTAGAGGTGACCTGATAATATGTTGATGAAGAAGGGGATGCCTTGGGTCTTCTTGATATATGCTGGGGAGATCCAAGGGAGCCTCCCCAAGCTTAAGCTTTTCTCTCTCTTCTTGATCTTCTTATATCATCCTCCTCTCCTAATACTTGAAAACTTCCTTCACACAAAGATAACTCGCAAACTTCATTAGAGGGGTTAGTGCATCAAAACATAAACTCACTTGGTTCTGTAAAAACACATTGCATACTTTAGTTCAAACATTAGCAACTGTTACTGAGCAAGATCGTGATCTCCCCCCGAAGAACGTGAATCTATACTTGCAAAAGAGACAATGCAAAACAAAACAGAATCTGTCAAAACCAGAACAGTCCGTAAAGAAGAATTTTTGAGGCACTTCCGATGCTCAAATCAGAAAACGGTTAACTAACGAAAGATAGGTAATAAGTTCAGGCTTCTGCTCAAAAAATTTCAGATTAAAATAGTAATCCGTGATTTTTCACGAATTTTTACCGTGAGTACAGAAATCTGTTTCTGGACAGCAAATAAAACTTTACCACCCTCTTGCATTAGATGCTTTTCTTGGCACAACAAAAACGAAAATAAAAGATACAAAGGAGTTGTTACAGAAGTAAACAACCTCTTGACTCAACAAAACAAAACAAAATAATAGGAAATAAAATTGGGTTGTCTCCCAACAAGCGCTTTTCTTTAACGCCTTTCAGCTAGGCGCAGTAGCAAAAAGATCAAGTATTATCAAAATCTTTACTCAAGAAAGGTCAGCAAACTTTTCAAAGAGGCATTGTATCTTATCTATATATGTCTCAGATTCTCCTTTCTCACTTCTTCTAGTTCACTACTCTCATCAAAAGGGTTTTCAGGAACTATCCAATCAAAATTCTTTTCTAGAGCCTCATGCATCCCCATAAGTTTAAAAGGGATTGGTACCTTCACTTCCCCTTTATAATCGGTTCCCTTAGTATATTCAAGTCTATCAATTTCCAATTTTTCAAGGGTACTTATAACATCAATATAGTAGCCAAGCATCTTATAGCGAACAAAAACTTTTCTAGCTTCCCTAGCAACATCACCAAATTCTTTGAGCAGGGTTTCTAAAACGAAGTCTTTCTTTTCCCCATCTTCCATATCATAGAGTTTAAGAAACATTTGCTGCATTATGGGATTAAGGTTGACAAACCTAGCTTCCAACATGTGTACTAAAGAGCTTGTAGCAATTTCATAATTATGAGCGAGTTCTGCCAAGGGTTTATCCTCAAAATCTTTAAGTCTACTCACATGATTAAGGAATTCTTCAATATTATTTCTTCCAATAATGGAACCACTTCCGACTTCAATATCTTTCTTAACATACTTAGGGGGAAACATGATGAGCAACCAGAAAATAAAAACTAGGTAAACCGAAATAAAAAGAAAGCTGAATTTTTAAAAAATGTGTTTTTCGATTTTAAAAGCAAACAAGATAAAATAAAAATAAAATAAGCAAGACAAAAACAAAGTAAAGAGAATGGTGACGTGTAACTCCCTTGCTGTAGCCTCCAATTCCCCGGCAACGGCGCCAGAAAAAGTTGCTTGATGACGTGGAACGCACGTTCGCTGGGAAACCCCAAGAGGAAGGTATGATGTAGTCAGCAGCAAAGTTTTCCCTTGATTACAAAACCAAGGTTGTAAGATCCAGTAGGAATTGGAAGAGCTTCAGAAAGGTGTCAGTGGCACCGTTACCCGATCACTGACGTGGACCTGCACACACACAATCAAAGTACTTTGTCCCAACGAAACAGGAAGGTTGTCAATCTCCCCGGCTTGCTGAATACAAAGGATTAAACGTATGGTGTAGAATATGATGATGAACACAAAAGTAGCAGCAGGAAGTAACGTAGAGCGTGGTGAAAACGGTGTTTGTATCAGTGTGGAATAAAGGACCGGGTCCACAGTTCACTAGTGGTGTCTCTCCATAAGACAAATAAACATACATGTTGGGTGAACGAATTACAGCTGGGCAATTGACAAATTGCAAACGCATGACAATGCAATATATGACAAGCACATGTTCATTTTATATCTATTGGGCATTACAACAATATACATAGACCGCTTACTAGTTGCATCTATGACTCATAATCCACTCACAAGATAGCTTCCGGGTCTCCCATGAGTATTAAGTTGCAAGCAACAGATTATAGCATTAAGCAAAGTGTGTAATGTAAACAAACGCATTAGACTTAACAACAGTACCCTTAAGCTAAGCATCGGTTATTTTATCCCTAGTGGCCACAACACATCTACAGCTTAGTTGTTTCTGTCTATCAAGCCCAGGCTTCTAGAGGCATGAACCACTATCTAGCATAAATACCCTCTCTTGAAGTCATTAGCATCTACTTGGCCAAAGCATCTACTAACAATGGAGAGCATGCAGGAACATAGATAAAACATAATATAGATAAATGAACAAACTTGATCATAACTTCACAATTCATCGGATCCCAGCAAACACAACATGTAACATTACATAAAGATGATCTTGATCATGTTAGGCAGCTCACAAGATCTAAACATGATAGCACAACGTGGAGACTACCAACTACTCTACTGCTATGGACCCGTAGTCCCGTGGAGAACTACTCACGCATCACTCCGGAGGCAGGTATGGTGATATAGAGCCCTCCGGTGATGATTTCCCCTCCGGCAAGGTGCCGGGAAGAACTGCAGAAACCCTCCCGAACTAGGGTTGAAGACGACGGCGGCCTCGGAACTTTTCGTGGATTTTTGCTGGTTATCTAGGGTTTCCCGATTAGATGCAATTTATAGGCGAAAGGGCGGCGTCGGTGGCCAGCCGAGGTGGGGCGGCGGCCTAGGTGCGCGGCCCCACCCTGGGCCACGCCGTGGGCCCGCCGGCCTGCCTGTTGTGGCCCCCGGCTCTGTCCTCCTGGCTGCTGCTCCGTCTCGTCCAGAAATAAATCAGTTAAATTGGCGTCCGATTCCGAGAATATTTCCATAATAGATTTTCTGAAACAAAAAGACAGCAGAAAACAGGAACTGGCACTGTGGCATCTTGTTAATAGGTTAGTCCCAGAAAATGCATAAAAATGATATAAAGTGTAAGATAAACATGTGGTAATTAATATATAATATGCATGGAACATCAAAAATTATAGATACGTTTTGGACGTATCAGCAACGTATCAGCAATCACTATCACTTTGACAACATTGCTTAAGTTTTTATCGATCTAAAGACTTGCACGCTTGGTGATTATTGTTACGTTGTTCCTTGAATGGACTATGGAGATTTCTTATTTTATGGATCCACTAATCCCAGTATTAAAAAAATCACAAATCATATATAAAAGTTGTTTTTAGAAAAACTTGCATGTTGTCATTGATGTATCCAACAAACATGCAAAATCTCTATTTTAAATACTTTATATTTAGAGCTACAGGAAAATAAAAAATGTGTGGATCTAAGTATGTACTCATTTTCAAATCTTTGAAATATATGAGATTTTGTTATTTTGCGTAACCCATAATTCAAAGAATTTGGTATTGTGATTTTGCATGCTTGCATGATGCATCATTGACTACATCCAGAATATTGTTCGGATTTTTTTGGAAAAAATCAACATAATTTTTAAAATAAATAAATAAAGAGATTACTGGATCTCAGGAGCAAAAGTGAATTTTCGTATTCCTCTCCTAGACTTAGCTAGTTACTCACTATATTTCTAATTGTCCCGCATTTTGAGTTTAGTCAAATTCAAGCTTTGTGAAGTTTACTTTACAAAAGGTTGACTTTCACTAAATTCAAAACGAATAGAATTGTGAACGGGGAGAGTATGTTGCTAGTTATGTTAAATATGTGAATATTGTGGGGCCCCTATCGTATGGCTTTCCCTCAAAATGTTAAGTTCATTAACAGAGGAAATTGTGCGGAAATTTGATAATGGGTTCACAAAGTAACAATCTGCCCCTGTCAGAAAAATGTAACCATCTGGCCCAATTTAGTTGTAGACCGGGCAGGAAAGTAGTACAAAACCGAGAGTGGATTTTTAGAACCCGAGCTACATGGAGCTCATTTTTTTTAAATTCGAAATCGACATTTTAAGTTTCCAAAACTCGCGAAAAATTCCCGGATGTAGATATTGTTGAGATCTACAATCGTGAAAATTTCAACTTCAAATTCGTTGTATTTTGAGCTGTACAAAATAGACAAATCAGGGGAAATTTCAAAAATTTGAAACTGTGTATTCCTCAACACTCAGATCCACCCATTTGGCTTTTTGTGCAGCCCAAAATACAACGTATTTGTGGTTGAAAATTTGCACGATTGTAGATATCGACAGTATCTACATCCGGTAAGTTTTGCACGATTTTTAGAAAGTTGAAAATATCGATTTTGATTTTTCAAAAAAAAAAACTCTATGTAGCTCGGCCTCTAAAATAGGTTTTCGGTACAAAAGCCCCGTATGTACAATGGGTTAAACAGAGTGAGCAACCGCTCACTCACGAAGAAAAGCCAGCAATCGATCCATTATATATATTGTACGGTAAACTCCCAAAAGAAACTTCCGCAAAAAATAGCCCTTTACAACATATATACTTCCCCCTTACATAATAATTTCTTCGATTAATATTAATTGTCGATGAATCACAACCCGCTGAATCTTTAGAGGAACAATTTGTATTTTTAGCGCATTGATACGACTAGTGGAGCGATGGAACTTAGGTACACGGGTATAAACTAATAATACTCCATCCGTTGCAATTCACTGATATCAATCAAGATTGATTGGCAGTTCTCTAATTCATCCGTTCTTAATTTCGTATAAACATATAGACAAGATTGATCAATCGAATCAATCAAGGTGTAATTGAGCTATCTAGGTGAAGTGCGTGAAGAATGACGGGCCGTTGGTGATGAAGTTGTAGTTAAGTTCCCGGGTCTGGCGTGCTCTGCCACTTCTGGTCATCAATCATCTCGTCGGTGAGGCCGAACTCTCTGAGCTCGTCGACGGAGTGGTGCACGAGGAGGCTGTACCTTCCCCCTTCCCCGGTCTGCATTACGAGCGCGCCACCATTGTCGAAGTTGGCGAGTCCCTCGAACTGGCGCACCGTCCACTTGTACCACCGCATCAGGAACACCCGCAGCGTCAGCCCGTGCGACACCAGCACCAGGTTCATCTCCGGTGGCGGCGGAGCGCTAGGCGGCCTGGGCGGCTGGAAGCGGCCGATGTCGATGTCGGCACGGAGGGTCTCGCGGAACCCCGTGATGCGGTCGTACACGTCCGCCGCAGACTCGCCGTCGGGGAACCGGTAGAAGAACCTGCCGTACCTCCGCCGCACCTCCTTCTCCGCCCGCATCTTCTCCCGGTCCTGGAAGTTCCCTGCTCCCCGACAGAAGTGTGGGTCCACTGATGTCAGTGAACGTGCCACGTAGTAGTAACGAGAGATAAGGCGATCCGTTTTTTATCCACAGGTCATACGTACCGAAGTCCTGCTCGCGGAGGCGGGGCTCCTCGCGGACGCCGGCGATGCGGCCGGCGTCGAAGGCGAGGCCGATGCCGCGGAGCGTCTCTAGGGTGCGCCGGTACGGGGACACGTAGAAGTACACCTTCCAGTCGTCGTCGTCGTCGTCGCCGTCCCTTCCATCGGAGAAGAGGCTGTGGATGCGGCGGCCGCAGTCCTCGGCGTCGCGGCGGCCCTTGGGGGTGAGGCCGATGAGCGGGTCGGGCACGCGCGTGTAGACGCTCTCGTCCACGTTCCCCTCGCTCTGCCCGTGCCGCACCAGCACGATGCGCCGCGGCCGGGGTGGGGGTGCCGGGTACGGCAGTGGCCGGAGCTCGGGGAAGTGGAGCTGGTCCCGCGACGCCGCGCATCGCCGCGGCTCGCCGGTGCGCGGCGGCGCGGGACGCCCAGCGTGTCCTCGCAGCAGCGGCAGCGCAGCCGGTGCCGCCAGGACCTGGGCCATGACGCCGCGGGCGCCGGGGCACACCTGGTCGTCGCCGCCATACGTGTTGACTGGCCTGGCTGGTTGCTCTGGCAACGACGACGTGCGCCGGTGGTGAAGAACAGAGATACCGGCCGGCGGGCACTTGTACGGAGTTGTAGTATATGCTTGGGCGTGGAAAGTCTTTGTTCCCTAGAGCGCGTCGTGATTGCAACGTGTACGAGCCAGGAACGACGAGAAATACCACGTACACATCGTTCCATTCTAGTACGTGTCAACAGATACCAAATGAGCCTTTTCTTAAACTCTCGTCACCGGGCCGCGACTGCTTGATCGGCCTTGTTTCTTGCCACCATGGCACCAACGAAGCCAGGACCTGCAAAACACGTTTTTTTCTTCTTTTAGACAAAAAAACATTCACTCGTTTTAAAATTTACATTTGTGGTTTTTCTTAACATAATTTACATTCCCAAACGCTAAAAAATGCACGCTTGCTATCTCGTCTCTTCGAGCAATCGCTCGACGGCCGTCCGATGGAGACGATCGAAGCGAGCAGCAACCGACCGCGCGTCGGTCGTTCCGAGTCGCGCGACCAGAACGCACCTGGCCTAAAAAAGGACACTTTATGCGCCCCTCTTTCTCTCTATCCTTTCTTTAGGTTCGTTCCCCATTTGGGGGGGTGGGGCAGAGAAATCGCGCGACGGCAAGGATTCTGGCGGCGGTAGAGCGAATCGCGCGGCGGAGGGAGCTCGGCGGGTGAGACCGTCTCCGTGCGCGAGGGGCGGGGGTGCTCAGCGTGTGAGACCGTCTCCATGCGCGAGGGCGGTGTGCGCAGCGGCGGAGAGCGAGGCCGCGCGGACCTCGGCGAGGGCGGGTTGGATCTGGACTGCGCGCGAGGACGACGAATAGTTTTTTGGAGGTAAGCTCACGCACCAGCCCCTGTATGCAAATCGCACGGTAGTTCCAGTGCATGTCCGCTGCAAATCCGTGGTCGATTTGTTGCTTCTAGCGGGAACTCACCATCCCCCATCAACAACAGGTTTTGTGCTTCGTACATGGGGGGGATTTATTTCCCGTAGATGTTGCTTGAGAAATTGAAGTTGGGGTTTGATTTTTTGGTCAGGCGTGCATGTTGCTGCAGTTCTTCAGGCAGTGGGATAGGTGCATTTTTTTTTGTGATGGCCTATTCCTCCATCGTGAACTGTAGGTTTTCATTAACTGATTTACATGAGATGGTTACTTGCATAAAAAAAACTGAGGTTGCTGTGTAGGATGACCAGGTTGCTCCATGTGCTTCAGACAGAGGAGCTAGTTACTGATGTGCTGTTGAATTACCAAGTAGCATCCATTACAAGTTGAGTTGTGTTATTGTAGTTGTTTAGTGGAAAATCTGCTTTCGATATTCTGTGAACCAGCAGTCCCGGATAAGCAAGATGAATATATGGCTTTTTTTGCACATTTTTAGTTTACAAGGACCTTATTTTTGTAGATTTTCTATGTGTTCAAAATGTATGGCAGTGATGCAAAACTAAACCCAATAAGTTACATGTGTAGTGGAAACAACAAAGGGCTCAAAACTGATGTATGTATGATGTGCTTTTTTGAAACCCAAATTGCTTAGCAGGGTATCACTAAGTTGTATTACTTAGTTGATTTTCTGTTCTGATCATATGTGGTAGTGTAAACTATCTGCAGTTAGTTGCAGGAAATAGTGTTCACTAAGTTGCTCAATTACACCAAAACTCAAAATTGAGTTTCTGAGCGCGGAACTTACTGTTTTCTAAGTTGCATGTAGGTAGCACTAAGTTGTAATTTGTAATTACCAAATTGGATTAAGAAATCTATGCATAATAGGTGGTGTGATTGTTTTTTCGCATGAACGAACATGACCGAACGGAACTTGCGCTTACCCGAGATTGCTGCAGGGAGAATGCACAAACAAGTGCACATATCGATCATGAGGTATTTTTCTTCATTAATCCCTTTTTTCTCCATTGTTTCTATGTCTATTTTCCACAGATATCATCTGCAGGCCACAATCCCAAACCCTGGGAGGTGTAAGGGTTATCAAAGGATCGTCCATCCCCAGCTCAAGCACAAACCAGACAGTGCAGTTGCAGCAAATCAACCCGCAGTTGCAGGACACATAACAAAAAAAGCAAAGCCAACTCGCATAAGGAAGAAGGTCCAATCGGTGCGTTTTTTAGATCAATCCAGAAGCTTGGAATGGGACCAGCCGTGCAGGTTATGAAGGTGCAGACATCCCAAGCATCAGTAAACTAATGACACACACTTGGGTTACCTTAGAACTCAACAATGTCATATGGAAGGAAGTGCTGAAACTTAAATGAGGTGCGAAGAGTTGCGGACTAGTCCTTTTTTAATCAGCTACTATGCATATTTTTTCCCCAAACTTTCATTGTTGCTGCCTAAAATATAGTATTGGAAGCATGCACTCAAACTAGTGTGTATAATTTTTCCTGGAAGTGCCATGGTTTGCAGTCTAATATGTAGTACTTGCAAAGATGTACTAAAACTTAAATGAAGGTGTTTTTGTTGCTTATCCCTTGTTGGGATACAGTACAATGACACTTTAATTGATAGATAATAAAACCAACATAAATAACACACCGTGACCATCTTATGTTTGGTTAGGCCCCCAAATGCTACTTCATCGACTAAAATCAGAAGTTCCATAACAACATGACCCTATCATCCTATATTATTACCCAAACCAGCAGTACACGTCGCTGCATTGTGACCAGGCTCACCACAAGTATCACACAAGCTTATCCTCTTCGCCTGCAACTCGATCCCATTTATTGTTGATCAACTTGACAATCATCTTTGCAGGGCACTTTGTCTGTTTAATAGATTTCCTCTTCTGCTTCGCCCCAAATTTGCTACCACTCTCTTTCTTGCTCTGGCCAGCTTTAGCATCACGATCATCATCACTGTCAACTTGCACAGGACTAACATTTTCCATTGCATTCACTCTCTCCTTCTCGATTTCTTCTTCATTTTTAGGTGTCCTGTATTTGTTGCAAACAAAGTGTTGCTTTTCCAACACATTGGTGTAAGCCGCCCTCTTCGACGTGTTCGATTTTATAGAGAACCCTAACCTCAAAGCATATGCATTGCAGTGAGCTCTGGCACCAGCTATTGTATCAAACCTCATTCCCGGGAAAGGTTGCTGCGGACTGGAAGCAACTTCTTCGTTCACCCCACCCCCACATCCGCCCTCCTCTGCCAGACCAGGGTGAGTAGTCGATGTTGTAGGAACAGTAGTGGTAGGTACACTGTGGTTAGATGGATGTGGAGGGGCGCATTGTGTTGCGGTCCCCTTGCACTGCCTTCGTCATCCAAATCTACATGCTCACCCTCAGCTGGGTCCGGCGATTCCTAAACTGTCTCCCCCACTGCTGGCTGTGTGCAAAATGGTGGCTCTATGTCACCTCCAGACCATCAGCGGGCTCGTTCAGTTCCAGGTCTATCATCCCCAAAAAAATAAAGAGCAGCCAACTTAGATTTCTACCTGAACAAACATAGGTACAGAAAGCAAAATGTTACATTTTCTATCCGAACAAACATAAGTACAGAAAGCACTATATGTCAGCAAAAACATAAAGTTGCCTGCATTTTATCTTAGATCGAGTACCATGTTTGTACCAACTACTGATGGTTTTTTATTTCCATCCCAGGTGCAGTGCTAGACATTGGATGTCGGATGATGAAGCAGCAGTAAGAACAGAGAAGCACTACTCATATTGCATACATGGATTTCGCATGAAGTTGTATATACTATGGCACTTTTTAGTCGAATTCATGCAGCAACAGCAGCAGCCAAAGTTCGTCTGGTTTGTTTTGTACTATGTTGCCCCTGGGCATTTTATTGCATCAAGATTGCAGCCAACATGGTCTTAAGTTGGAGACAAACCCTGGTATGAGTAGTTCATGACTATCTAGTTTACATGGATCAAAAGTATCCCATGTTGATCAGTTATTGCTACTAAGTTGTGTTCTTGTTTCAATTTAAGTTGCTTCTACATTCAGTAACTGTTGCTTTTCAGAGTTCTGACTTCGTGGTGTGTCTCATTCTACAAATCTATGTGTTTCAGCTATGTCCTCTTAGTTTTGCTGGAGTTGCATTATACATGTTTATCAGTTTTGAGCTATGCTTTTCATTTTGCCTGCAATGTTATCTTCATATTGAACTAAGTTGCTTCCTGAGATCTCATAAGTTGCATCTATATTGATCTAAGGTGCTGCCTATGTATTAACATGTTGGAAACCATGCAGGTTTTAGTTGGAAACCACATGTTGGAAACCTGAGATCCCATAAGTTGCATCTAAATTGAACTAAGTTGCTACCCCAAAATTGATCCTGGGAAGGATTTGAGCTCAAGATGCGCAGATCCACCACATGTTGGAAACCATGTAGGTTTTAGTTGCTACCCCAAAATTGATCCTGGGAAGGATTTTGAACTATGCTATAGCTACAAAAATAGAGACAGTAAAAATGGAGACATACCAGTCCTGCTTGGTTTTTTCTCTTGGTCTCTTTGTGTTTCTTCTCAGAAATAAGGAGCCTTCAGATCCATGGGGACCTGAGCTAGGAAGACACTGGGTTTTGCCCAGATGTAGCTACAAAAGGAGTATGGGGCCGCAACAATTTGGGGGCGCCAGCAACAATGGCTGATGTTGTCTGGTTTCTACAGATGAGGAAGAAGGACGTCGGTGAAGGGGGAGGAGACGAAGAAGGCACCCAGTTTTAATCTGGCGGCGGCTGGCCCTTGGCCGGGTTTCTGGAGCACTGCAATATTGGCTGGGATCTCTCGCTTTCCGTTTTCTGACGTTTTGCGGGACGGTTGCTTTCTTTTTATGGCGAGTGCTGCGAAAGACAAACCAGCCCGCGATTGCTCGCTAGACGTGGCCATTTACATTTGTGGTTGATAAGTAGTCCTTCCGTTACAAATTAGTTGATGTTTGTCTATATATGTATGCATTAATCTACACATTAAAACACGCCTACCTATATCCGTATTTAGACAAATGAAAGTCAACTAATTTAAACGGAGTGAATAGATTTTCTCGCATGGAATATCACACTTAACAATAAAATAATATGGACATAATAAACTTTTATATTGTGTATGTACTTATAAGAAAAAAAAACTTATTTTCCTCACCACCGGGCACGCGCGTCTTCGGTTGCTCAGGGCACCTCCAACGGGGTGGAGCAAACGGACACCCCAATGTGTCTGATTTGGTCCGTTTGGGGGCGGACAGCGGACACATTTTGAGCCTTTGTCCGTTTGGGGTGGGGGTGCCCCCAACGGCCTGGCGCAAAATGGGCCAACAAAAAATATTGGAACATTCAAATGACTCAAATTGGCCTCAATCCAAATAGTTCGAAATCCAAATAGTTCAAAATACAAATTCTTCAAAATTTAAATAGTTCAACACATAATAAATAGAAATAAATAAGACATCACATGTCCTCGCGCTCACGGATCATCTTTTGCCTCTTGAGAATCCATGCCCTTTGCTCCGGGTCCATGATGGTCAAGTCGGCCATCATGATCCGGTTATCTTCGGCGAGCAACGCAAGCCTCACGCGATTCTCCTCCGCCTTGGCCTCGAGCATGAGCCGGGTCTCCTCGGCCTTGATCTTCTCTTGCTCGATCTCGAGCTTCTTCCTTGTCATATCCACATACCTTGCCATGGCTTCCTCCTTGTCCTTGCGTTTCTCCACGTACCTAGCGGCGGTGGACTCCTCCTTGCCGGCGATCAACGTCTTCAGGGTCTCCTCCAATTGTGCTTGTGCCGCCTCACGCTTCACGTCTTGCGCCGAGGACTTGTGTCCTCTCGGCCGCACAGCCCGGCCACCCGAGATTTGGCCGGGATTCACATCATCATTGGGGTCATCGTTGGCTCTCTTCTTCGAACCTTCAAGGCCCCCTTTCTTCATGGCGTTGTAGCACTCTTGCCATTTTGGACAACCCTTGATCATGTCCCAACAATGGCCCAAGGTGAACTTGGTCTTGAAGGCCACCTTGAAGTACTCCAAAGCTTGATTCATCTTGTCCTCAACCCCGTAGCCGCTCACCGGCCGGTTCTTCACATGCTCGTAGGCCGCTTGGAATTTGCAACACTCGGCCGAGATGTGTTGCCACCTCTTTGTGGGTGAGCCCTCATTGCGATCACTCTCAATCCGGTAGGGCGGCAATTTCCTTTGCTTATGGAAATGCTTGTGCACCCTAAACCAAAATGCGATGCCCCTTTGTTGGGCACCCCATTTTGCATTTTGCCCACAAGTCATCCATGACTCGCATAGCACCCTGTCTTCCTTGTCCGTGTACGAGGCCGTGCGGATGTTCTTCCGCTTGAGGCTCGCCGCGATTAGGGCGTGCTCCTCGTCGACATCGAGTGGCTCTTCCTCAATGTCGACCACATCGGTCTCCGTCTCGGGCATGGTCGCGTCGAGGTCTTGTGTGTCGAGGTCGGCCGGGTCGAAGTAGGTGTTGGCCTCTTGTGTCTCGGCCTCGGCAGGATCGAAGTAGATGCGGCCGTTGATCATGTCGTCCATGACATCCTCGGTGAAGTAGGCCGGGTTGGCAGGCGTCGTCGGCGGGAACTCGCTCCCGTCGAACATGAGGGCACGGGCCTCGGGCATGGTCATCCTGCCACCCGCCGTGGTCTTCGATTTTCCACGGGGCCGCGCGTCGCCGGCACTCGGGGTCACGTTGAGGTCGAGCGACTTCGGCTCGACCGGGACCGACGAAATCTCCGGCGAGTCCTCGCGGGAACCCAGCCGCGACACTGGGTGATGGGCGGCGGCCGGCGACGGCGTCGAGAGGCCGGGGGACGAGGATTTAGGCGGCTTCGCTTTGGCGGAGGAGACCGAGCTTCCGGCCGACGGAACCGTGTCGGGGGAGAGGCCGGTGGCAGCAACAAAGGCCCCTGCAAAAACCTCCCCTTTGAGGAGAAGGACAGCTCGGGCGGCGGCCTGGGCGGCGATGAGGTCGGAGTTGGCCTGATGCGCGATGGCGGCGAGCCTCTCCTTCTCCTTGGCCTCAATGAGGGCGGCCTTCTCCTCTGCCTTCTTCTCCCGAGTCCTCTCCCTCCGGCCTTGTCGCTTGACCGAGGCCGGCTTCGGCTCCTTCTTCACCGCGAGTAGGGCGGCGCCGGTAGCAGCTGTGGATTTGGACAGCCCGTCCTCCATGAACGGCTGGGGCGGCGAGGGCGGCTGGGGGCGGCTGGGGAGGGAATGGGCGGCCGAACGAGGATTTGGGAGGGGATTCTGTGGCTGGACCTTGGGCCCGACGCGGACAGGGAGGACAAAGAGATGGACCGAGAGCCTGTCCATCCTGCCCCAAAGCCGCCCCAAAGTTGGGCCGCGTTTAGGTCGAAAACTGGTGTCCGGGCGGACACCAGTCCGGATGCGCCAGCCCGTTGGAGAAGGACATTTGTCCGTTCAGACAAAAGCGAACTGGGCTGGTCCGTATGCGCCAGCCCGTTGGAGAAGGACATTTGTCCGTTCGGACAAAAGCGAACTGGGCTGGTCCGTATGCGCCAGCCCGTTGGAGGTGCCCTCACAGAGATGCCGGCGGGCACTTGGACGGAGTTATTACACTATATATAAAAGACGGAAGGATCCCAGCCTTCTCCAGCCCTCCACGTCGCCGGTGAACCACGACCGTCCGATCACGCGTTCGGAAGGCCAGGAGACGGCCACGTCTGCTCCAAAAACGCGTGCACTGTAGCACGCGAATATCTGCCAATCACAATGTGACACGCGTCCCGGTCACCGGCCGGTCGCCCCGGTTCCAGCCGGTGACCCGCACGCACGATTTTTGACGCGCGAACTTTTCCACAAAACCCCCACGAAGGACCTATGTGTAAATTTTGGAAAAGTCAGGGATTTTTTTGTAAAAACGTCGGCAGACCCCCCCCCCTTCCCTCTCTCTCCTCCGCGCGCCCACCGCGTCGCCGCCGGCGCCGCCGCCTCGCGCCAGCGCTCCAGCCCTCCCCGCACGCATCCACGGCCACGGGGAGGTGCGTCGTCGCGCGCTCCACCTCCTCGCCGCGTGCTGCGTCCTGGGACGCCGGCGGCGCGTCGGATTTGCCGCCGCCGTGCCGCGGCCACCTCCGCCGCGTCCGTGGTCGCCGACGGCGTCTCCGGCGGCTCCGACGACCTAAAGTGGGCGGCTCCGCCACCAATAGGTCAGCCGCGGCGAGGCGCATCGACCGCGCCAGCTCGCGCGTCCCGGAACACGGCGCAGCGCCGCCGGCGACCTCGGCGCCGCCGCGGGCGTCTCCGGCCAGACCTAGAGCCACAGTGGCCCACATGTCAGATTTTTTTTTTTTTAGGAGCCCAAATTATTCATGCAATTTTGAAAAAATTCTACATAATGTAGACCAAATTTTTTAAATATAACTACAAAAAAAATGACAAATATGTCAACGTGGTGACATAAAAAAATTTGCACGACCAAAATTTGAATTTCAAATTCCCACAATGCCTTCCAAATTTGTGTATTTCGTAGATGTTAAAATAGAATTCAAATTCGTTAAAACTATTAAAAAACTAGATGACTTCTAAATTTAAACGATTTTCCGAAATACAGACAATTTTAAAACGGAAGACTCATTTGCATTTCATTAATTCCCGAATCTGCGCAATTTTTAAATGCAGCCACTTTCACAATTAAATTTAATAAGCGGAAAAAATATGACAAACATGTCAACATAGACACATAAAAAACCAAAAATTTTAAATATACCTACAAAAAAAATGACAAATATGTCAACGTGGTGACATAAAAAAAAATTTGCACGACCAAAATTTGAATTTCAAATTCCCACAGTGCCTTCCAAATTTGTGTTTTTCGTAGATGTTAAAATGTAATTCAAATCCGTTAAAAATACTAAAAAACTAGATGACTTCTGAATTTAAACGATTTTCCGAAATACAGACAATTTTAAAACGAAAGACTCATTTGCATTTCATTAATTTCCGAATCTGCGCAATTTTTAAATACAGCCACTTTCACAATTAAATTTAATAAGCGGAAAAAATATGACAAACATGTCAACATAAACACATAAAAAACCACCTACCTGCAACATAAGATCAAATTCTACGTTTTAATAATTCAAAATTTTAGGCACTTCTCAAATCAGCGCACTTAACAAACACAGAAAGAATTCAAACACAATAAAAAGTACGAACATATAGATTCAGGACTTTCCAATCCGAATTACGAAGCAACGAAAACCATACCGGAACTTTCCAATCCGAATTTCAAATTTAATCCCTCCAAAAAATAAATCAAATTCTTTCAAGTCCACAAGCGCGGCGGAGGCCGTGCTTTCAAAATATTACAGATGGATTATGACCACAAATATAAGCATTTAATAAACATAAAATCAATTCAATTATGAATAACTCCCCAGTTTGACCATTTCAGCAATTTGAATAACTTCTCAACCTACACAATTTTTGAATTTCAACAATTTTACGATTAAATAATACAAAAGTTTAACCCACGGGCTCAATTAATAGCTCCCCAGTTTGACCATTTCAAAAATTTGACAATATTTCAATTTCAACAATTTTACAGTTAAAAAATTCTAAATTTTAGCCCACGAATAATTCAAAAGTTTAACCCACGGGCTCAATTAATAGCTCCCCAGTTTGACCATTTCAAAAATTTGACAATATTTCAATTCCAACAATTTTACGGTTAAAAAATTCAAAATTTTAGCCCACGGGCGCGGCAGAGCCCGCGCTTAATCCCCTAGTAGTATATGCTTGGGCGTGGAAAGTTTTTGTTCCGTAGTGCGAGTCGTGATTGCTACGTGTACGAGCCAGGAACGACGAGAAATTCCACGTGCACAACCACGTGTCGACAGAATAGTAAATGCGCCTTTCCTTAAACTCTCGTAACGGGCTGCGACTGCTCCATCGGGCCTTGTTTCTTGCCACCATGGAACCAACGAAGCCAGGACCTGCAAAACACGTTTTTTTAATTCTTTGAGACAATAAGCATTCACTCGTGCTTAAAAGTCCATTTGTGGTTGATAAGTAGATTTTCTTGCGGGGAATAACACATGTAGCAATAAAATAATATGTCCATAATAAACTTTTATATTGTGTCTGTACTTATAGAAAAAATAAACTTATTTGCAACCTAACTAAACTATTTGGTAAACGATTCTCTATCGGAAAAAATTTGGTAAACGATTGGTGGTCCAAGTTTCAACTGTTAGAGTTAGCGAAGCTTCAGCGGCATTAAGAACGTGCTTGTGTGTAGGATAGTTAGGAGGGTGATTATATCACTAGCCCACCAGAGTTCAAATCACAGGTTTGACACTGATGTTTCTTATTTAGACGGAAAATATTGTTCAGTGGGAGGCGACGTTCCCGTCGACAGCGAGGCGTATGTGGTGATTTCGTCAATCTCAAGACTCGACCGCCGGCTTAGTCTCTCGGAGGTGCTCATAGGGTAGGGTGTGCGTGCGTGCGTTCATAGGGGTGAGTGTGTGCACGTGTATGTGAGGGTCTGTGTTTGTACTGTGTTTCGTAAAAAAAAACTTCAGCGGCGTTATACTTAGCTCAAAAACTGAGTCTGATTATAATTTGGAGCATAGTGGAAAATCATCCCATCATATTTTTGAACTCTGGGGAAATAAAACACAATGTTCAAGTTAGTTAGAATCTCGATAAAGATGATAATTTCTGAAAAATTTCTTAAATGTAGAGAAATCTATCTTTCGTTCTTTACTACTCGAATTAGGAATATTATGTGTTATTTTACTATCCGTCTACTTCTTACCTTGTACTTACACTGAAGTAAGGACCTGTTTGAACACCCGATCCTCTATGCATGCCATCGTAAATAGCTACATGTGTCCCACACTCTGAGTAAGGGCTAAGTACGGATCTAATGCATACACAAGTAAATAACCTACAATGGAGAGAAATATTTGTTTTCGTCAAACATCATATCATACCTCCAAAGTCAGAAATCCTATCATTGGGATGCAGCTCTCTCAAGCATATATGAGATTTATACTCAGACTGTATGTCCCATAGCTAACGACTCAACATGTTTGAGATACTTCGAGGTAGATACAAATTAGACGCTACTTGGATAAAAGCCCTCAATATGAGCAAAATTGCATCCAAAAAAGAGATGTCTAATTATTTATCATGATGACAATAACAACATCATCTAATCACATGCCTATTACGGTTCACAAGATTATATCTTGTTAAGATCACCCATCGTCCCGTCGACGTTGGTACTCTTAGAAATATTAATATTTAATGGCATATTTAATTTCTGAATGTTCGTATTATTAGTTGGTGCATTAGTATGCTCTAGCGCCTGGCAAATAGAGTGGGCAGAGAATTTCCCGTACAGGTTCTAAATCCATCAGAACACATAATAATAATGCCCAAGCACAACATTAACTGATAATACGGCTCACTAACATATTACAAGCACCGAGAGGATCGTCCACTGAATCATGTCTGAAACATATTAGGGTGAGAATGTGCCAATTACTCCAGATGATGTAACCAAGGTTTTGGTTCCTGAACTGGGGTTTTTTCGAGGGGGTTCAGGATTCCCGATTACATACTCAACGGCACCGGACAAATTTAAAATCAAATCATTTAGGTTTTAAATTCTTACTGTACAAAACCTTGCTTGTAGAGTTGCGGTATGCCTCTGCTTGGAGTGTACGCACTTACCCGGTTGCCAGTTCGAATCTTCTTGGCTGGAACTCGAACCTGGACCTCTGGGAAAGAATAACACATCGCTACCACCGTGCTACATCTTCGAACTTGTACTTATAAGGAGATTAAAGTCTATTCGGCTAAGTTTGGACATTCAAACTCAAAAGTTTCAAAATTCTCGGTATTTTCTTTTTGACCGGTAAGAACATTTACCGGGGGTGTACGGGAAACTCTGTTAACAACCAAAACCTTGATTTTAACATACTTGTGTCTAACAATATGATAAAGTATCGCGTGCTTGACAGGTAACCGAGAATTCACTAACTAGCTATCTTGAATACTGTCTTTCGAAAAATAATTGAGAACCACCTTTAATATTAAAGTGAAGGTTCTGAACCTTTAATAAAGATCAGTCAAAGCTAGATATGTGATCAATGTACTTTTTTGGCGTGCTACTCCAAATATCTTGAACCTCGCACCTATTTGAAAAAATGCATGCACAACCAATTCATTTCCACTAGGTAATAGAGGACTCTCAAGCAAAGGCGAGCACAAGTTCAATATGCCGATGCAATACTCCCTGGCATGAATTATTAATACTTCCTGACACCATTTTTTGCTTGCATCACAACACTCAGAGACTAGCCACGATTACACAAGTTGCCACCTTTCTCAATAGACCCGCCTGAATCGAAGGCAAAGCGTGAATACGCACTCCATGTCAAGTTGTTGATGAACATAATGAGGAAACTGACCGGATCTGGGCTCAATGGACTCCATCTAATTACAAGAATCCATATGATGTGCGTGTACGCTGGCACTGACGACCCTACTTGGGTGTGCAAATACAAACTTTCACATAAATGGCTCGTGCTCCGACTAAGGGGCTTGATGAAGTCAGCGAAAAGTGTAGAACAAAGTCGGCGAAAAGTGGAAGGCAGGCCTGCATGCACATATACAAGGAGAATGTTTTTGTAGCTTTTCTGGTGTTGGCTTTTGCTTGAAGATGACGGGGATATGGCCGGTGGCAACGATGGCACATGTCAAGAAACCTTAGGGCATGTACAATGATCGCGCGGGTCCGCTCGAGGGCGACGCGGGGAGTCAGGCGGGCGGCGTTTTGCACCATATGGCCGTCGCGGCAGGCGGCGCTCGGCGAGGAGGTGGAGGACGCGACGGGCGAGCTCGCGGTGAGCTTCGATTCGAGCATGGAGGCGCAGAACGGCGGCGACCTGCGGGCGCGTGCGGGAGAGAGAAGGGAAGAGGGAGATTCTGCGGAATGTTTTGCGAAAAAGTCCGTGACGTTTTCGCGATTTTCGAATTGGCCCACCGTCTCGTGATTTCCTGGACTGCGGGTTTGATATCTAGTTTTGGGCGGGGTTTTTCTGCAAAAACATCACGGGGTGTGTCGTGTGGACCGTCGGATTGCCAGGCGACGGTGTCGATCGAAGAACTGTTCAACATTGTTCCTGGCTACAGTGATTACTGTTGCCAGGAACAGTGCGCGATCGCTCACAGCTCGCAGAATCGCTCAGCTTTCATATATAGTAGTATATTAGCATCACCACATAATTTAGATATGTTAATAAAATATGATGTACAATGGGTTGTGTCTTAATCTCTTTCTCCATTAACCAGATATCCAAAATTTATGGTGACACAAATTGTGATAAGAGATCATCTCTTGGCTAAGAGAAGACAATGGTATTTTTATCAATGCTCTCTTCTCCACCTCAAAAGCTATCCCTCTGGTTACTGAATATAGAAAATCTCACATTTTAGAAGGCAAGCCTTTCACCACAAGATTTCACATTTTGAGCCTAGGCAAGTCTTTCAAAGGCACATTCTAGGAAGAGAGGAATCTTATGCCTCCAGCAGGTGAACAAATACAGAAGGCGAGTGCGAACTTTTTTTGGTGTGCCATTCTCGTGCATGGGCCGTCTCAATCTTATCAGTATCGCGTCGTACCAATTTTAATAGATGCCCCTTACTTGCCACTTATAGTAAAAAAAGTAAATCACGACTGACTGGCCTCATACAGTATCATCACTCCAGCAGCAGTAGTGAGCCTCACTTATGGATTATTGCCATTCATTGACCACATCCATCAACAGATCATTATCTCCACGGACGAGGAGGATCCATGGGTGAGTCGCTCCTTAATCTGATGTTTGCTGGCTTCATCAGCCTGGTATCTTCCATGGGATATTCTCGGGGACTCAAGGTCGATTTTATTGCACGCCTCACAGTTGTAACTCTGCAGCTTGATTCTCTTCAACCTCGTAGCTCGTCCCATTACCAGCCTTATATAGTTTGTCACCTTGTCTTCCTCCTCGAACCCTATCATCACCAGCAACTGCAAGTTGAGGTGCTTCAGATCCTTGGATGGTTCCCACACCACGTTAGTCTTCTCGGACGTTTTGACACAGGAATGTCGAGCCCGGTCTAACTTCACACATTGACACAGAAAATTAGAAACATATGTCATATTAAGACTTGTCACCATCCCATGCAGAACATTGTACCAAAAAATTTGCCATTTAAAATTCCGGATCAAACTTAATACTAGTATTAATTGAAGTTTTTTAGATTCATGTAAAGTGTTTGGAGGAATTTGCATGAACTAAATCCTACAAACACTAAGATACATGAGAATGCTTCCGGGATACCTATGAGATTACAGCCATATCACTCTTATAGTATGTTGACCTGCTCACATGTTTCATTGTGCTGCTCACTTGTTTCTATGTTTATCTCAACCAAGATACTTAGTAATAAAGATTTGCAATAAATAGGGTGATGTGCATTACTCGATGCAGAAGTCAGGTCTTTCCTCCTTAAAAAAAAAACAGATGAATTTTTTGAACATCCAGCAATATTTTTTTGTCTTGCATGGATATATCATTTCGCTATGGAGCATTGAAACTTCTTTTTGCAATGCATCATTCATATACAACTCATGTGTTCCCTACATCCCAATGACAATGCGACCTGTAAGCACTACTTGTAATATTTGTGATAGATTAGAGGTGGTGGTCACCGCAAAAAAAAAAAAAAAAGATTAGAGGTGGTGAGTGGTTTAGAACCGGATCAACTTGCTCGTATGTTGTTAATACTTAATATCTGAAAACATGTCATACTAAATGAGTCACATCCAGGTTAAGATGTGGATCAAACTAGAATAAGATAAAGTAACAAACACTTACAGTAAACATTTTTAGGGCAGGTGCAGCTTCAAGGATAAACAGGGTCCAGCTCAGATCACACTCAGGAAAGATGGACCAAAGCGCCACATCCGTCAAGTTGCAGAATATAGCTGTGAGTTTCTTCGGATGTTCTGGCTGAATCCAAATCTGCAGTAAGAAGAACAAAGGTACAAAGCTCAAATTAGTAGACAGATTAAATGTAGATGCAGAGGAAGTTCATGTGGTTTGTAGAAATTGACTTACCGTTTGGTAACCAAAACTGATATGCATTTTTGACATGCTCCTTGTATTCATTGAGAAGCACTCGCTCAGCACAAATGGCGCCTGCCACGCCTTGGCACAAGAAGCAAGGTTCACCGTGAGAAGCTCGGGTACATAGCCGAAACGCAGCGGGGGGTTATCCGACGGCCAAGAACGACACAACAGCTGCGAGAGCTTTGGGACAGAGACGAGCTCGATCTGGGTGCACCTAAAGTTGATGAACTCGAGCTCATGAATTATGGAGTTTGGAACATCCATCTTGAACACAGAGTTCCCAACCAATGTGCAGCATCGTAAGGATAGATGTTTGAGCTTGTCGCAAGCGCTGATGAGGCTGGGCAAGTCGGAGTCCCGGAACTGGAGGGCCGTGAACGATAGGCTTGTGAGCCACCGGAAGGCGATGGGGCATGCGCGGGACAATGCCATGAACGGCTGCCCCAACTCGGGAATCATGTCAGAAGGGTTAGGAATCACCTGGAACTTGAAACGGTCGGTCTCACCGCGGCTCACGGTTTCCTCGACGGCGCGGAGGATGGAGCCCAGGTGAGGCACCGACGGGTAGAAGCGGAGCCGGAGGATCTTGACGGCGCGCTTGCTCTCGCAGTCGCACTTGCACTCAACCGGAGGACGCACTGACAGCAGCCTGCACACCACACCGGCGAACGCGTCCATGGTCTCGAGTGGCGTGGTGCGCTGGAAGTCGTCGACATCAAGGTCCACCCGAGAGAGCTGGTGGGGGAGGTGGCGCCACCGCTTCGAGACCGCGCCGGCGCGGACCACCAAACGAAGGTCAAGGCGTTCGAGGATTCCGAGGAGGAGCTCGTCCGGGAGGGCACTGATTCTGTCTCTATCTTCGTCAATTTTGAACGGCGGCGACTCCATGATGACTGGGCGTCTCTCTTGGATCGGCTGCTCTTGAGGAAAATCTCAATGATCGAACATCGTGGTGGCCTGCGTTGTTGGATGCAGCAGAAGAGGCAGGCCGACCTATCGATCTGGATTTAATTTCTGACCGATGACCGATGTGGATTCAAGGTTTCAGTTAGGAAGAATCCTTGACTGCCACGGGTGGATCTGCTGGTTTGTGCACGACACGCACAATTAATATATAGTGGAACGCTGCTAGGAGTCACCGTACCGGACCCGGCGTCGCGAGGATCCGTCATGCTTCATCTTCAGCAAGTCCGCGAGGATAGGACTGGATTTCTGTATTGGATTGTTTCTCTCGGCTGAACCAGTGAACCCTGAACGTGAAGAAAGCTTACAAATGTGAATCATAAATGCCGTAAAAAATTAGTTACAAAAAGTAAAGAATAAAATTCTATTTTGGACCACCCGCACTAACGTGATTGTTACCGGGTAGGTGAATGTAAGAGAAAGACATGGTATGCTACTCCTTTTTTTCCTCCCTTGGCATCAGAGACCCCTAACACGGGCCAATAGTCGAGCTTGATACGACGGTGAGGGCAAAGCTTGTGTTGCGCTGGCATCAAGGAGGTGGGGATCATCGTGAGTGAGCTAGAGGAGCTCGTTGCGGTCGTGCGTGTCCTCGACAGAGGCAGCCATGCCGACCGCGAAATGGAGAGGCATGGGAGTTCATCAGGGTCGTGGAGAGAGTACGGAATGGCGGCACGAACGGCAATGTAGGAGTAGAAGTAGCCGGAACTAGCTCGACCAGTGGCGGAGCTAGGAGGCTAACCCTGTGGGGTCAGAGCCAAGATTATCACGAATTTTAACTAATTTTAGATTTTTGTAGTGTAAAAACGTACTGTACATGAATATGAAGGATTTGCAAAAAAAGCTGAGCTAGGTTTCCGCCTCCGCGGTCAATTCCGGCCAATGTCGATAGGTGCAGAACGACGGGGAAGTGGGCTAAGCTATGGCAAATTTTAGTCCGTGCTGTTGGGTTTACTGCCATTGCCCCAAAGTTCTTTCTCATCTATGTTTGGAGGGGAGAGAGGAGAGAAATGTAGGAATCCCAGAAAAAACTTTTTCATTGGGAGCCATTTAGGGCATCTATGGAGCTGTAATTTTTTCTAGTTTCTAGGGACTGGGAATGGTTTTTGGGACCTTTGAGCGTTAACGGAAATAAAAATAATGAAATATGTCTTGGTGTTCCGAAAGATCACCTTTTTAGCAAATCCCTTAAAGTTATTCAGACCAGTTGGGTGATACACTACATCATACTAAGACAAGACAAAAGATGGACCAAAGAAATTACAAAACTGTCGCAGAACAAACTAGTAGATGCAGAATCTCTCTAAGTACTAAGCTCCCAAGGAATAGAGAGCTGTGGTGCATTTGGCCATTGGAGGGGCCGGTTCATTCACACTTGGCTTCTAGCTGGTTGCCGTTGCCAACAAATAAGATAAGATGATTTTATCTAATCCGTTGTAATTTATATAGTTTTTCGATTTGAAATGTATACGAAATATATGCGCGTCGATAAATAGGTTCCATTCCCATCACCGCTTTCGAATTTCGTCAAAGATAAGTTATTAATTTTTGACTGAAGCCTGACAAAATTTTAGACAAATTTTGTCAAATTCGTTTAACCATTTATAATTTTCTCTGATAAGTAAACCCATCCTGCCGTTTCCAACAACATTTGTGTTCTAAATTTTTCATTTCGGTGGACATATACATATAGGTTTTATACGATTTTATACTATAAGTATGTACGTGTATGTCCGCTCCCACCGTAAATTTATCCGGCGCCCGCGCAGCTCTAGCCACTGCACTATCGCCGCGCCATTATGCCGTTAACCGTTTCTCATGTGGCGGTTAGGTAGACGAATTTGCCCCACAACATTTGTGTTGTAACTTTTTCATTTCGGTGGACATATACATATAGATTTTATATGATTTTGTACTGTAAGTATGTACGTTTATGTCCGCTCCCACCGTAAGTTTATCCGGCACCCGCGCAGCTCCAGCCGCTGCACTATCGTCGCGCCGCGCCATTATGCCGTTCACCGCTTCTCATGTGGTTGTTACGTAGACGAATTTGTTCAAAATGTGGTTGTGTAAGATAAGTTCACCACTTAGCCAAGTGATGAGAGTACAAGAAACACAGCAAACAACCAAACGTCCGTGTTTGCGTCTCTCAATATGCAGGCAAAATCAATACAGTTAAGAAAACGTAGTGCAAAATATGCCTCCAAGCCACATTTCTCCTTGGCTAGCCTCTGGTGAACGACATATGCAATACGTACAGTTAGAAAACACGTCCTCTCATGCATCTGGTTATCTCATCTTTGCAGCGATGATTTTGTTAATACTACTGTATAGAGTTTTGCAAAATAGCAACTTCTTTGTATAAAATGGTGAGATTTGTTATAATGAAACATGTTAAAACTGCTTATTTCATGCAACTATAAGAGTTCTTTTGAGGTTGCTTTTTATAATAGAGATTAGCTTTCTGGTGGAAATATATGACATTTTAG
This sequence comes from Poa pratensis, assembly GCA_947311845.1. Lineage (NCBI taxonomy): Eukaryota > Viridiplantae > Streptophyta > Magnoliopsida > Poales > Poaceae > Poa > Poa pratensis. The sequence continues at coordinate 6,648,108 of CAMZMU010000040.1, forward strand.
TTAAATAGTTAATCTTCAAATGATAGCAAGGGTTATGACGAAAACAAATATATTAATTAATCGAATCCATAACGGGTAGCAGGTGGAGATGCACCCACTGCCTAAAAACAAATTTGAAAATGTCAAAAAATTCAAAATAAAATTTCAGACATACGTCAAGACATTTATGTTAGCACAAAAAGTTACCTGAAGAAAAAACATTTTTGTGACCTCTGCAAAAAGAGACAAATCCAGACGCTCCAAAATGATTGTATACGAGGCATTTTTTGTCTTTTTTCAAGGCCACAAAAAATGTTTTATCTCCACGACATTTTTTATGCTAACACAAAATGTTCTAATGTGTATCCGAATTTTTTTCTATTATTTTTTTATATTTTAAAAAAACATTAGAAATGTTTTACATAATAGGTGCATCTGCACCAGTACCCAAAACACCGCCTCCTTAATTAATGGACTATCCTTTTTAAAATGGTCTACTACTTTTGTTGTTGTCACGTGTATTTTACATTTCTCCTTCAAATTCTTTTGATTATGTTCCTAATCCATTCACATGTAATAGATTTTTTCATGTTGCAAAATAATCTGCACCGCTTCGATGCCATCCAAGCTAGGAAGGTAGGTAAATAAGATGAGTGATTCATGGAGGTGACGATGCAAAATACACTTGTTGTTATAAAACCATTGGTTTTATTATTAGCATTTTAAATACATAGTTTCATGCAAATGTTAGAATATTTCTTGGTGGGCTATACTTTTTATTGTAGTATACTGATTTGGTTTGGAAAAATTACTGCAAATGAATATGTAAATATTTCATGATATTGTACTACCATTTTTGAGAATTTATTGTTCTTCACTATGACTTGTGCATTTCATATTTTTTTCATAAGATTTGTGCCAAACTTTCGTCTCATAGAAGTCACAAGTTTTTTTATAATGAAGAGAAATAATATACTATATCTATATGTGAAACTGAAGAACACAAAAAAAAATGTTAAAACGCCTCATCAAACCCAGAACAACAACAGAGTAAAAATAAGAAACAAAACAATTAAACCAGAAAAAAAAAATACGAAAACGGCTAAAACAGGCGCAGCAAAGCGCGCCCTTACCTTCTAGTAATAGTACTACGTGTGTAGTGTTTTATTCCGCGTCTGTTGACTCCTATTTTTATGGGTTTTTGTTTTTTTTAATGAATCCCATATCTGTTGTGTACATGTAAGCTTTTCACCCGAGTATCGTCCTACTACACGCCATGCTGTTAAACAGCCTCATCTTGCAATCTTCAACCAAAATTGCGCTTACTACCTTCTACGCTTTGATCCTTTCCTCGCCTCAGCTATGTGCCTCTCCATGTTGGCCTTTTCCCAGAGGCGCTTCATCACAAGATCCTCCTTGGTAAACTCATCTGAAACACAAGATAATATGATCATCGGTCAATGCTAATGAACTCAAGTATTCAGCACCTAAGTTAACAAGCCAAGATCATGCGAGTAGGGAAATAACATCGGCCGCATACTAAAAACTGCCCCCATGCATTACGACTGTATGGTTGAACCAGCAACTCAACATGACTTGCAGTGAAGTTGTTTTCAGCTTCTACTTTACTGCTAGACACTACACTTGACAGACTACAACGAACGGATACTCCTTCAAGCATATCTGTGTCCATGTTGAACATCGAATTCAACATGATCGCACAGCTCATATACATGCCTGAGGCGCTTTACATGTATCTAGTCATGCCAAATCTCCACGTTCATGCAGGTGCCACCTTGTTCTCTTTGTTCTGTTGGACAAAAGGCTTCTATTTTTGTAGTCTAAATTTCTAATAGGGGGCATGCCTCGTGTATCTAAATATCTTTTTTTCCTATCAATGCGCTGAGACACAGATCTTTTGCATTTTTTTCGAGAAAAAGAAAGGTATACTTCTTTTGATAATTCAACCATTTTGAGTACTTTGTGTACATCATGCTTAGATTAGTTAGTATCATAAGCTAAACAAAAATATCTAGAAGAATATGTTAGAGCTCATATCTGAAAATAAAACTGCAATGATGACTGGAACGGGAAGTAAAAGCACAGCATTTCAGAACGTCGATAGAGCTGGCCAAAAAGTACAGTGGCACGAAAAAGACACTACAGTCGAACACATCAACAAATGGAAGTGGTAATTACCAATATTTTGCCATGTGTCAGCAGGTATCCTAAGGGATGTCTGTGTCAAATAGCAAGCATCCTCCCATGCATATGGTGATTTCTTTACCCGGTATCTCCAAAACCAGCAAAGTTGCCAAGTAAGCAGCTGCCAAAAGAATATATAATTAACTTCATGTTTCCACTAAATTTTCAAACCCCATGCAGGTATTAACAGAGAGGTGAAACCTAGGTGCGTCATTTGCAATTTACTCTGTTCAAAACACAATCTTAGAAGAGATGAACTGACCTTGCCAATGACGTAAGGAAGAAGTATAAATTGAACACCATAGAGACTCCACACAGAAGGTTTCTTAACTCCCTGAATTTGCAAGTCAACTTCACCTCTAAGCTCATTTTCAACATTCCTACATGAAAAACGACGGAATTAAAGCCAGTCAGTAAACGAATGCACGTGATATGTGAAAGACTGGTTCACTAGGAAATATCCTTACTATTATGAAATACTAGTATCATTAATAGTATAAAGAAAGGAAAGCCTCATGTATACTCCTAACAGAATGCATCTTTCTAGACCATGCAGTTTCTGAAAGGAAAAACAACCTAAACAGGCATGGGAACCTATCAAGGTTGCTCAAATGTTTCCAACAGCATGTAGACAATAAAGATGTCCTTAAACTTTAAGCTCTCAGTTGGATGTAAAGAGCAGACGTAACTTCGCAGTGCAAACAAAACCAGGCTTCGAATTCTAAGATGGGAAAATTCATCCCAAAATTAACTTATTAGATGTCGTTCTTACTTATCCATCTGCTTCTGACCCTTTTTCTTGCTTGCAATTCCTCCTGTTCGCTCAAACTCCAATGCTTTCAACCTATTTCTGTAAGCAGGAGTTTGCTTCACATTTTCAATGGCCTGTAACAAAGCATTAGACTTTCAACGAGTGGTGACAAAAAAATAAGATCTCTTGCTATGCTAAAACACGTAGCTATCTTTCTATCACTCAAATGGAGAAAAGAACACATGGTATTATGTTTATGTTAAACATTTGGTTCATAAATACATCCAGTCAGAACAGCAGACTATAATAACACAACCTTACTTTTGCCTTTCTGTTCCATATCCATACCTGACTATACGTTGCCAACTGGTTTATGTATTGGAATGCTGACACAATTAAAAGAAGGCCAATCAACACAGCACGAGGATCCTATCACAAATAGGAGATATTAGATTCAGTAGTATATATAGGAATGATGCAGAACATTGCTATTAAACATCTCATTCAGTCATTGAAAAAAACTAACCGTCTTATGTCCATAGTAGGCTCTGTAGTATTGAGCAGTGTTGTAGAAGAACTGAAATGAGGTAAACAAATAGCACCGACAGTTGGAATCAGTATTTGGCAGTGCTCGGTGGAAAGGAGAAGCTCATAAGGTGAGAATTGACTAGGACGTCAAAAGAATGGCATTTAACCTTATTAAACACTAAACACTACGAATAGACATTGTGTGGTATCTAACCAAGTAATAGAGCATATTTGTATAAATGTATTCTTTGTGATGTTAGCCTATATTAGCATCATGCTCACATGTACAACTTTTGTTACATGTGCATCGCATTTTCCACCTAAGGTCTGCATAACCAAGCAAGTGGACTTTCTTACAGTAAACATGAAGGCACAAGGTAAATTTTGCAGCCACACACAAAAAAGATCTAAGAATACATGTTTCACACTGCAGATGCCTCCTAATTAGTATTTATCAGTCAGCTAACGAGATGTACTCTTTACAGCTATTTCTCATGTGTAGGTACCAATATTAATTCTTTTTGCACATTCCAAAACTGAAGGTAGAATGTCAACCGTGCATTTAGTTTCTATTTTATATTTATTCTTGGATGTCAGGAGATCCCCCATTCGATGAATCATAAGTAAAAATATATGGGCTTTAAGGTCAGAAATAAGTTCCAAATCCCATGTAGGGGAATGAAAAATGTGGACTGGTCCACAAATAAAATCAAAAAATATTCACTAGATACCTTTACTTGAATAATTTTGTGCTTGTCTCCCCTATGTACAGATAGATTATACATACCTAATGACTAATGGCTGTGAAGCCAAAGCTAACAAAAGTAACAGTTCAAAAGAATCAAATTGGCTCTGACACATAATTTATGTAAAAAAAAATGCAATCCGGAGGGGTGGATAGACTTCCAGAAGTCAAAATGTAAATAGTTTATATAAGAACAGAAATGCATAGTGGCATGCTGAAGCGAGAGAACTGACATTTTTTTGGATACAAAGGATTAAGGAAAGGAAGGTTTACCTCCTCTGGATGCGCGACAGCATAGTCATACTGCTCCCTAGTTGTTTCATCTTTTAGTATCTGTCAAATAATAAAGTAACTGACTCAAGAACCAAACAACAACTGGAAGTAGCATATTAGGAGAATAGTTGTCGTGTTAAACAGGCAGATGAAAACAGTAGTCAACACAACATCAATGTGGTAATGACCAATGATGAAATGGCTCCATTTCGTCACGCAAGACCAATATTTCGATGCATAATGCAAATTCCATATCAGAGGCACAAACTTCATAGTGGAACATATCAGAGGCACAAACTTCATAGTGGAACTACCAATCAGTGGGCACGATTAAACAAGAAACATGTTGGTGGCAATATTTTCGGTGAGCTCCAACAAGCTTGATAGCCTAACTAGTGTATACCACCGCGCTGTCCCATGTCCACTACAGCATCTAGTTCACAGCAGTAACTGTCTCAAACTGTTTCTTCCAAAAGAGGTGGTAGTCATCACTGTACTGAATTGTGCAGCATTAATAGATGAAACTTGTAAATATAATGGCGAACCTACGAAGAATTCCATGCACTGGCATGGAATTTAACAACAGATCTCGGGTAACATTAACATTTCAGCTATATTAGAAGCGGGTGATACAAAACTTTCAAGCAATAACAGAAGGCCAAACCTCGTAGGCATTGGCGACCTTGACGAAGAGCTTCTTCGACTCCGGGTCGGGGTTCTTGTCCGGGTGGCTGCACAGCACGACACATTCCAAGAAATGGGTCGCATCGGGTTCGGATTAGACAAGTACGTGGGGGAAACCGAGATAAGGCAGGCATGAAGGGAAGGGAGGGGAAGGAAGGGACTCACTGCTTGAGGGAGAGCTTGTAGTAGGCCTTCTTGATCTCCGACGAGTTAGCATCCTGCTTGACCCTGCGAGATTCGCGAGCACTCGTGAGAAGACGAGCTCGAGCCGGCCCGAGAGGGGAACGGATGCGAAATTCGAGATGGTTTACCCGAGGAGGTCGTAGCAGTCGTCCTCGTCGCAGTAGATGGCGTTGGAGGCTGGGAGGAGGAGGGCGACGAGGAGGAGGAGGAGGAAGACGGGGAGGGGAGTAACGGCAGCCATGGAGGTGGATCTGCCTCCCTGTTGTTCTCCCTGCGCGGCACTGCTGCGGGCAAGCTGCTCCTGACGGCTGAGAGTGAAATCGGGGAGCACGAGCCGCGGAGTAGGTGTGGAGTGCGGAGCTGGAGGCAGGAGCCCACCGCCGGCTCGCCGCCTCCGCCGTCTAGATCGACGAGCAGTGCAGAGAGATCCGGCTCCTCTGACCAGCGGACACACGAATGAATGGGCCAGAAGAAGACCCGAAGCCCATGTAGCCAGCCGGGCTCGGACTGAATGAAGACCTTGCCGCCAAATGCTAATGCAAAGGATACGGGAAATTGACTTCGAATTTGAATTCAGCTCTGAAATTTAAACACGCGAGCGTAGCAAGCTGCAAAATACAATCTCAAGCCAAGTGGTGAACTCTGACATGTGATGAACTTGCGAACAACATGGAAGATTGATGAATACTAGAACTTCAACATGTTCTTTACTCATGACTGATTTGTAATGAATGCATGACCAACACAGTAGCATACGCCCATCGTTTAGGCTCTCTTTGGATTGTAGAAATTTCATATAATTTTTGTAGGATTCCAATCCTTAGGATTTTTTCCTATGGATTGCCTTTGGATCAAAGGAATGGTACTATCCAAATTCCTATGGATTGGATTCCTATGACTCAATTCCATAGGAATTTGAACATTCACTCCAACTTCATTTTTAGACTCAAATGCGTAGGATCGAGACACTTTTCCTGTGATTTTCCTGTGTTTCATCCAAACGACTATTCCTGCAGTTTTCCTGTGTTTTACAATCCTCTGATTTGCACTCGTAAACCTGTGGGATTCCTATGTTTTTTCTATTCCTCTGTTTTTCAACCCTATGATCCAAAGAGGCCCTTAGCATTCACCACTTTCACACAAGAGTGGTGATAAAAAATGTATATCCCTCACCAGCAACCGTGATTTGGCGCATTTCTTTCGGCAAAAACAACAAAATAGAACCTGAAACAAAAGTTTAACATATAATAAACCCTATTCGATACTTTGGCCGAAACTGGCCATTTTAGCAAACGCCAAACATGGTGGCGTTTGGGGTCCTGGGCAAGCAACGCGTCCCATGGAGTTTGGGCGTCCTTGTCCATGGTCTACCACCCAATTTGACCGCCCGTAGAGTTTGCCTAGCAAAAATCCCACAGATGGAGCAAAACTACGTATGGGGATGTCTTTGGGAACCCTTCGAATGTCCTGAGCTGGCTAAACATGGATCTGGTCTCTAAAAATCTCCTTGTGTTTCCTATGCCCTTCGTGTTAGGTTGTTCACCCACTAGTACAGAACGACACATCGGAAACGGGTCAAAAACCCCTTCGGCAACGGAGAAAGGGTCCGTGTCCCCGCCTCTGTCACTGATGTGAAGCCTCACAATGGCAACGGAGATTTTTATCGTTTGCAATAAGTTTAGCAACGGGCATAATATATAACCGTTGCCTTTAGTCTTTACATCAGATACGGAGATTAGTTTTTGACCGTTTGTAATGAGGGCTAAAGGAAACAAAAAAAAAGCTGGTGACGCCTGCTGCACCGTCGACGGAGCCCTGTGGTTCCTGCTTGACGGCCGCCGGTTCTTCACCTTCCTCTTCGCCCAGCTTCATTGCGTGGTCTTCTTCTACCTATTTAGTACTGCACAAAAGTCTTGCTCCTGGAGGCGCCGGCTTCAGTGGACCGTGTGGACGGAGCCCCGCTCCTACGTCTTCACGGCCGCCGCATAGTCTCCAGGTTTCCTCCTCGCCCTAAAGGAGATGAAAAAAAATCAAAATGTAACCTCCTTCATCTCTATACACAAGACATATGCTTCTTCATCGGCATTACAGAAAATATAGAACTAATTACAACTAGAACATAGCCTAAACAATGCCTCATATATAGGTAGATTGGACACACAAATTTCAGGGATGGAGCAAGCGAGCCAAGTAGGATGCACAAGATCGATGTGTATTTGTGCATATCACAAGGATCACTAGCGCCACCCCCGGATCACACGGTGTCACCTAATTTTAATCATCGGCATAACAGAAACAAAGCTAAAATCAGAGCAAATGCCTACTAAAAACAGAGCATATCCATGGATAAACAATTAGCTACTTACAATTAGAAAACAGATAAAATCTATGTGTAAACAATGCCTACTAAAAACAGAACATATCCATGGATAAACAATTAGCTACTTACAACTAGAAAACAGCTAAAATCTATGTGTAAACAATGCCTACTAAAAACAGAGCAAATCTATGGATAAACAATTAGCTACTTACAACTAGAAAACAGCTAAAATCTATGTGTAAACAATGCCTACTAAAAACAGAGCAAATCTATGGATAAACAATTAGCTACTTACAACTAGAAAACAGCTAAAATCTATGTGTAAACAATGCCTAAAAAACAGATCAAATCTATGGATAAACAATTAGCTACTTACAACTAGAAAACAGCTAAAATCTATGTGTTAACAATGTCTACTAAAAACAGAGCAAATCTATGGATAAACAATTAGCTACTTAGAACTAGAAAACAGCTAAAATCTATGTGTAAACAATGCCTACTAAAAACAGAGCAAATCTATGGATAAACAATTAGCTACTTACAACTAGAAAACAGCTATCCTACTGAACTGGGGTCTTACATTAGGTGAGGCGGGCTCGCTTAGCGTCGCCGCCGGCGACGGAGCTAGCGCCGGCCTCCCCTGGCGGCACCTTGCCCTCGCCGTGGACCAAAGAGAGGGCTATGGCGGCCCGGAGGTCAGACTGGTAGACCGCCTCCTCGGCGCGTTCGACCTGGGTCGACGCCTCGAGAGGAGGACCGCCGCCTCCAGATCAGCCTCGCCCTGACGACGCTTGGCGTCCTCGCGCTCGAAATCGGCGCGGGAGAGTTGGCAAGCGATCTCCGGATCACGATCCTCCTCCTCTTCCTCTTCCTCTTCCTCCTCGTCGGAGGACGAGGACGAGGAGGAGGAGGAAGACGGATGGCGGCCGGGGTACATCGCCTGGCGGATCTCGCGGTAATGGTGGCCAAATGAGCGGGTCCGGCCCGCGGGGGACGCATCGGCGGCGGCCTGTTCCGCAAGCTCGTCCCGCAACACCAGCTGACGCTGCTGCTGCCTGAAGGCCCGGAGGGTGGGGCGGCCACGGCCGCGGCCGCGGTCACGGCCGCGATGGCCGGATCTACCAGCGCCGACGGTGGAAGCCATGCGAGAGAGTGGAGAGAGAGGAGACTGTGCGGCGGCTAGGGTTGGAAGTGAGTGAGAGTGAGAGTAAAGGGCATAGTAGGTTCTTATAAGCCGGCTGTCGGGCTGCTTCTAATGGCAACGGAGATTACGAAACTGTCCGTGCGAGGAGCACACATCGGTAACGGAGGTAAACTAACCTCCGTTGCCAACATATATTCCACTATTCACCCGTTGCCGATGTTGTGGGCCTGCTTTACGGCCTAGTGCGGGCACGCGGGGGATGTCGCGATTTACCGTCGCCTAACTCCTGCCGTTGCCATAGAAGGGTATCCGATGTGTCGTTCTGTACTAGTGACCATTGTTTCTGCATAAACACAAACATTGGTACTGTGACCAGTTTTTAAAGGGAAATAGAATAACTTCAACGAAACTAATAGCCCGCACCTAGTTAAGCATGTTTTTACACTTCATTACGGTTGACTACTATAAATCTAGCTACAGTTCACTACAAGAAATATGTTGATATGACCCTCAATTTTGGTCACTAGAAGGTCATAATATTTCATTTATGACCTTTTTGTGACCAAAATCAGATGGTCACATACCGTGGGCCTGAAATGATCAAAAATGAATTTTTAGTGAAATGGTAAATCTCGTTTATGATCAAATCAGAGGGTCATAACTTTATGACCAATTTTTTGGTCATACGTACAATTCGGCCCAATTTAGGTTTCTCTCTCTAATTTCTTGTCGAATTAACACGCGGAGATCAACATCTCGGTAATTTTTTCTGGTCTTGGCCTTTTACAGTCCATTTATTTCCTGGGCCTTGGCCTTTTTACAGTCCATTTCTTTTGTATTTTCCTAAATTTATTTTCAATACTTTTCCAAAACGAGCGCAGTTATTGGTTGTGCCATGGTCCTTTCACAAATGAGGGAACCACTCTTTTTTTTTGTTGGATTGAATAAATTGTTCTTGTGGCCTCTTCAGGTTCAGTACTATTTTCTTAAGGCATATATACACGGTTGGAAAAATTTCACGATATCCTGTCAAAGAAGGATGTACATAGGAGTACAAATTTGCTTACACAGGAATACAAATTTGATGTACACAATTATCATTAACTCACTCAGCCCATAGGAGGGCATCAATGGCACGACATCTGGTAGTGTCCTACCAGTAAAGACACAAGCAATATCGATTTCATTGCTCCCTCTGATGAGGGCATGCTGAGCTGCGACAACTTGCGCCAACCTACGAGAACATCACATGGGATGAATCAATCAAATGGAGGAAAGAAGCTGCAAAAACTAGTCGATCAAATTGAGGAAGGAAACGGTAAAAAGACATACTCCAATCAATACAAGCAATAACAATGTACATGAATAAAAGTAGAACATAATAAAAACAGATATAATCAGAGCTACATGTGTACAACAAGCAAAAGGAAGTATAACTATCAGCAAATATCATATAATTTCTTGCTAAGCTACAGTGCCATGACCCGTGCCTTTTTCCCCTATAAAATTGCAATTAGCTATGAAAAACGATCATGGTAGTGAACACACAATACCATTTGTTGGATTGCACATTTACTGAATCTTCTATATCTAAATAGCTAAGCCCCACTACCTGATTTCTCTGCAATTCTATGCAGCCACATCACCTCAAATAGAAGAAACAAGTTTTTGCACCGATACTCGGTCATCAATCTCCCATTATCCTCTTTAATGGTAATTACTCCGCAATCAATCTCCTGTTCTTTCCTAATCTTCCACTCCTTTTCCGTGCAAGCTGCACCAAACAATCGCTCGCAACACGGTTCCCTTGGCCGCACTTCAATTTTCCGTTTTGCCCCGGTGCCGCTCATGCGTTCTTCAGTTTCCCGTTCAGTCTTCATGCTCACAAAGGCACACACTGCAGTCCGTTCCGTTAGTTCACATGAAGGTCACTGCTCCACCATCATTGATTTTTCCTAAACAAAAACAAAATAACTGATGAAACACGACTGACGTTGTCATGGCTCTCCCTCTCCCCACGATCTCTGCCAGGAAATCAATGAAGGCATAAAAACGTGTGGGGGCAGTCAGGCATGCGAAGGGGCAAAAATGTGCCAATAAAAACCCCGGCTTAACTTTTCTACCAAATGTCTTCCCAGCATGAGTTTGGTTCTCGGCTTCACCAAGGTGTCAGGCGAAGATCTCTTCTTCCCTTCCTTAGACTGCTTCTCGACCTTACTCTTGATGCTGGGCGATTTGGATGAAACAGCCATCGATGTCGTTAAATTGTCCTTCTCTTTCTTCTCTTGCAGATTGATTTTGTCTTTAGGATGTCCACACTGGCATGGTGCGGGCGTAGTGTAATATAATTCCTTTTCTTCAGAGATAGTGTGATTCGGTAGATGGAACCAATATATTTGGGTGTTGCTGCTGTGAAAAAAACTAACGTTGTTGTTGTATTATGGCTTTTTTTTTGTGCAGATGAGTGTTCCATATTGAGCTGTCAAGCTGCTGATGGAGTATGCTACTAAGGGAAACAAGATTTGTTATATGTTCATCCATTTGATTTGAACTCTTATGATGCTCCTCATCTCAGGAGATAATAGCTTTTTTTTTTGCAAAAGAGGAGATAATAACTTTTTTTTTGCAAAAGAGGAGATAATAACTTTGTTTTATGAATCTGAAGAAACCATATTCTTTTACCTGATGCAGATCCAATATCTGGTGCAGTTGAAGACCAAAAACAAATTATACATAAAGGTTTAAAAATATTGATCATCTCTTGCCACAGTGTCCAGTTTTTTCCTGTAACATGTGCAAAATATATCTTGATATGGAGACACAAAAGAATCTTATTCAGACGTGACAGCTACATCTTAATGTTGGGAAGGTTAGGGAGGAAAAGACCAATGTATATGCAATGGATATGTCTTCCTTACCATTGCCCTCATCCCACTATCTCTTTCTATTGTGAAACAAAAATGCAAATATGTTTGATCTTACAAATTTACAGCTTTAAGTATTGTTGGTCGGTTTGCAAATCCATGACAGCTTGGTGTTCAAAGACATCCACGTTTTTGCCACATATTCATCGCTCAATGGAGAAAAACTATATGGCGGCGGTGTACTGCTCTTCAATGTTCCGGTCAATGTTTGCTCTCACACGCAGATCATTGTTTATCATAACAAATTTTATTGTTCTGTCAGTTCTCTTAGACTGTCATTTTGTGGAGTAAACAAGCAATATTAACATCATTTCCCGCCGCAAAGCGCGGGGTGTCATCTAGTTAACATAAATGGGAATGAAATATCAAAGGGAACAAATTTGGTCTACCAAGCTGACTACTAGTCCACGGACATGCCAGGTCCAAAAAAAAAAGTCCACGGACATGCGGGAATTTGACTGAACAACAGTCGCTCGCCACGGCTAGTTCCTTCTCCCTTCCTCCCTCACTCATGTTCATCCCCTTCCCCGATCCTTCTTCCAGTCCACGAAGGCCAACTCCCAGTTCACATCCTCAACTATATACCACTCCACGCTCCAACCAATCAACCGGGGAAGAGACAAGACGCCATGAGACATAGCCGCCGCTAGCTTCGTCGCTGCATCATCCGGCGGGAGCACCACTAGGAATCAGTGGTCTTCTTCCAAGAAAGATGCGGCCTCTACGGCGAGGGGATCTTGCCCTCCTCTGCTGCTGCTTCCTCCACCTCCCTCTCTTGTCCCATGGCGCCGACATGACCCGGGGATCCTCCCTCACGCCGGCCAACTCGGCCTCCTGGTTGTCGCCCAACGCCACCTTCTCCCTCGCCTTCGTGCCCTCGCCGGCCTCCCCGTCCCTCTTCGTCGCCGTGGTCTCCTACGCCGGCGGCGTCCAAATATGGTCCGCTGGCGCCGGCGCGGCCGTCGACTCGGATGGCACGCTCCGCCTCTCCTCCTCCGGCAACCTGCAGCTGGTCAACGGCTCCGGCGCAGTGCTCTGGTCCTCCGGCACCGCCGGCATGGGCGTCGTGGCCGCGGCGCTCCAGGATAGCGGCAACCTCGTGCTCAAGAACTCCACAGGGGTGCCGTCTGGCAGTCCTTCGACCACCCCACGGACACCGTGGTCATGTCGCAGAGCTTCACATCCGGCATGAAGCTCACCTCCGGCCCCTACGTCTTTGCCGTCGACAGGGCTTCCGGCAACCTCACGCTCCGGTGGAAAAGCACCGGCGCCGCCACCATCACCTACTTCAACCGGGGCTACGACTCCGCCTTCACCGCCAACAGGACGCTCAGCTCCCCCACGCTCACCATGCAGACCAACGGCCTCGTCTTCCTCACCGACGGCACCCTCGCATCCCCCTTCCTCGTCGCCTACAGCAGCAACTACGGCGAGAGCGGCGACATGATGCGCTTCTTGCGCCTCGACCCCGACGGCAACTTCCGCGCCTACAGCGTGGCCCGCGGCAGTGGCACGGCCGCGGAGCAGTGGTCGGCCGTGGCGGACCAGTGCCAGGTGTTTGGCTACTGCGGGAACATGGGCGTGTGCCGCTACAATGGCACCTCGCCAGTGTGCGGGTGCCCGTCGCAGAACTTCCAGTTCAGTGACACGTCCAACCCCCGAAAGGGCTGCACGCGCAAGGTCGAGCTCGCCAACTGCCCCGGCAACTCCACCATGCTCCAGCTCGACAACACGGTGTTCCTCACCTACCCGCCGGAAATAAGCACCCAGCAGTTCTTCGTCGGTATCACAGGCTGCCGCCTCAACTGCCTCGCCGGCAGCTCATGCGTCGCCTCCACCGCGCTCGCCGACGGCTCCGGACTCTGCTTCCTCAAGATCTCCACCTTCTTCAGTGCCTACCAGTCCGCCTCGCTCCCTAGCACGTCCTTCGTCAAGGTCTGCTTCCCCGGCGTGCCCAACCCGCCTGTCGGCACTTAGATGGCGTGATCAACACTTATCGCTATACATAACTACATAACCATTCTTGTTACCGGTTTATACTTCCGTATTCGTCACTTTGGTATCCTCCGTAACTATATTTTGACTCTTTGAGTCACAAACTCGTAATAAATGGCTAGACAAGACTTGTTCAAAAAAAAAAGGCTAGACAAGATGCTAGACACTGTAATACCAGTGTGTCCGGAGTGTGTAGCTATGAGCTTGTACGACCTATATGGCGCACAACCCATATCTCTGACCATCTGATACCGCGATTGAACGACCGAGATTTGAGAACGTGTTGAACATTCAACGCATCCAACGTCAAATCTCGTTCGTTCAATCGCGCGAATGGACGATCGAGATACGGGTTGTGCGCCATATAGGTTATAGAAAATCTATTTTGGGAGTGCAAATCACGGTATTGAAATATCTAGCATCATAGCATATATTACGGTATAATCGAAAGTCTCATTTATAATTACCCAGTTCATCATTGAGAAGTTAGTGACAAACAAACATACTGATGAGTGATGATGTATGATAGTCTCATGGGTTAACGATGCAAATTAACACATTGTGAGAGTCTCATGGGCTAACGATGCATATTAACACACTGTGAGAGTCTCATGCGTTCACGATGCAATTAACAAATTGTGAGACTGAGAGTCTCATGGGTTAACGATGCAAATAAAAAAACACATTGTGAGAAGTTACTGACACTATATAACTAGTAGGAACTGATTATAAATGGCAAGATACGTGTGACAGGTCACAATGATGCCACACGCCCAAGCCACCAGTGGCGTGTCAAAAAATGGACACGGCAAGTAAATGTCTAAGGGCTCCTTTGATTCGTAAGATAGGAATAATGTAGGAATAGGAAAACCATAGGATTGGGCTGTCATGTCTAAGTGAATCATATGAGAAGAGGGATTCTCTTTGATTGTGGCAAAGGAATTTTTCATGAGGTTGGACCTCATGCTTTTTTGCTATAGGATTTACACTACAAGATTCCTATGGGATTAAATAACAAGACCGGAGGGGGACTCCACCCCGGCTTTGTCATTAAGGTAGAAGTGAGGACTCGAACCCCGAGACCTGACCCTTATGCGCATATGCATGGCTACCACTAGTCCACGGAAGAGTTCTCAGATTCCTATGGGATTAATTTCTATAGGATGTGATCCTATGAATCAAACAACATCTATAGGAAAATTTCCAACAGGAACCAATCCTTCAAAATTCCTATGCCATTCCTTTGAATCAAAGAGGCCCTAATATTAGTTAACTATTTTTTAACATGCCATTGGTATTTTGAACCCGGACCAAAATATGTAGCTAGTGACGTACACGCCATTATAAGGTTGAACCCATATCCTACACAATACTCTCTCTTGGATATTAAAACATAGACTTGACCAAAGTAAACAGATGGATTAGGGAATATGTTAAACTATAAATATAGCAAATTAAGATAGCATGTAACATCAATATATGAAAAGAACGATCTGATCACAATTGGCAATTCATCATATCCCAGACAAATAACAATTACATCATATGGATCTTAATCATTAAAGGCAGCTCACGAGACCTTCGTTGAAAACACGGGAGATAAGATGTCATCTATCTACTGCTATGAATCCATAGTCCAGTGATGACTATTATGGAGGCCCCAGTGGTGGTGTAGGGATGTCCGGTGATGAATCCCCTCTCGTGCAGAGTACCGGAACAGGCTCCATATTTGTCTCCAGACAGCGGCGGTTGTGTATCAAAAACTGGCTAAACGACTCTTTCTACGTAACTTTCAGGTCAGTGTGTATTTTATAGGCAAAGGGACGATGGGAGGGGTACACGAAGTGGAGGCGTGCTCCCCCACCCCCCACCCCCCGGTGAGTGCGCCGAAGACCCACACCTGGGTTGTGGCCCCCCTAGTCTTCGTCTTGAATAGTTATCACGTTTCCGATTTTTTTGACACGTTTCTAGGTATTTTTTACGATTAAAAACATGTAGAAAACAACAACTAGCTATGGGCACTGGGCTAATAAGTTTGTCCGTTAAAAATACTTTAAATTAGTACGAAAGCATCACAAACCATGTATATAGGCTCAATTTTCATTAATTATCTTAACAAATAATCCGCCTCTTCGTAAATGGAACGGTTAAAATATTTGTTTCGATTTGAAAAGGATATACGAAAAGGCTGGTCACACATCGGAAAGTGCAAATGGAGGCAATGTTCTATTCTACATACATGCAAAATGCCAAATCAAAATATTTCATATTTCGGGTTACACAAAAATAACAGAAATCTGACAGACTTGGAAGATTTGAAAGTTTGCACCGTTCACTACTTTCAAATGTCAAACTTTCAGCCCAAAATATAATATATTTGTACATGTTGGTAGAATACAACATTGTCTACTTTAGGATTTTTTTCAGAATTTTTTAAAACTTCAAAATATAATTATTGATTTTTAAAATAATGCCTCCATGGAACTCGGCCTCCATTTGTCTATATATTTCATATTTGAAATAATTTTAGCTATAGTCCACAAACATAGGGGAATTTCTCAAAAGAAAAAAAATACGGGAATTTGACCGAGCAACAAAGTCGTTGGTCTCTGCAAGGACCAAGTAGCAAAATCCGGTCAGCACGAGTGCGTCACTGGTCTCTCCCCAGCTCCGGCTAGTTCCTTCTCCCTTTCTCTCTCTCCCTCGCTCGTGCTCATCCCCTTCCCCGCTGCTTCTCCCTCTTCACGAGGGCCAAACCCCAATTCACACCCTCAATTACCGCTCCACGCTCCAATCAATCAACCGGAGAAGAGACAAGACGCCATGAGAAGAGGGGAAGCCGAGCTGGACGGCCGCCGCTAGGTTCGCCGCTGCATCTTCCACCAGGAATCCCCGGTCTTCTTTTTTGTTGCAAACAAAGATGCGGTCTTCACGGCGAGATCTTCTCCCTCTCGTCTGCGGCTGCTTCTTGCTCCTCCTCCCTCTTCTGTCCCATGCCGCCGACATGCCTCCGGGCTCCTCGCTCACGCCGGCCAACTCGGCCTCCTGGTCGTCGCCCAACGGCACTTTCTCCCTCGCCTTCGCGCCGTCTGCGGCCTCCCCGTCCCTATTCGTCGCCTCGATCTCCTACGCCGGCGGCGTCCCCGTCTGGTCCGCCGGCGCCGGCGCGGCCGTCGACTCGGGGGGCTCGCTCCGCCTCTCCTCTACCGGTGACCTGCAGCTGGTCAACGGCTCCGGCGCCGTGCTCTGGTCCTCAAACACCGCCGGCAGGGGCGTCGCCAACGCGTCGCTCCAGGAGAGCGGCAACCTCGTGCTCAAGAACTCCACGGGCGGCGCCGTCTGGCAGTCCTTCGACCACCCCACGGACACCGTGGTCATGTCCCAGAGCTTCACCTCCGGCATGAACCTCACCTCCGGCCCCTACGTCTTCAACGTCGACAGGGTCACCGGCAACCTCACGCTCCGGTGGGCCCGCGCCGGCGCCGCCACCATCACCTACTTCAACAAAGGCTACAACTCCACCTTCACCGCCAACAGGACGCTCAGCTCCCCCACGCTCATCATGCAGACCAACGGCATCGTCTCGCTCACCGACGGCACCCTAGCCACCCCCGTCGTCGTTGCCTACAGCAGCAACTACGGCGAGAGCGGCGACATGATGCGCTTCGTGCGCCTCGACCCCGACGGCAACTTCCGAGCCTACAGCGCTGCCCGCGGCAGCGGCACCGCGGCGGAACAGTGGTCGGCGGTGGCGGACCAGTGCCAGGTGTTCGGCTACTGCGGCAACATGGGCGTGTGCGGCTACAACGGCACCTCGCCGGTGTGCGGGTGCCCGTCACAGAACTTCCAGTTCAGCGACCCGTCCAACCCGCGCAACGGCTGCACGCGTAAGGTCGACCTCGCTAGCTGCCCCGGCAACTCCACCATGCTCCAGCTCGACAACACGCAGTTCCTCACCTACACGCCCGAGATCACCACGGAGCAGTTCTTCGTTGGCATCACCGCCTGCCGCCTCAACTGCCTCTCCGGCACCTCATGTGTCGCCTCCACCGCGCTCGCCGACGGCTCCGGCCTCTGCTTCCTCAAGGTCTCCACCTTCGTCAGCGCCTACCAATCCGCCTCGCTCCCCAGCACGTCCTTCGTCAAGGTCTGCTTCCCCGGCATTGCCAACCCGCCCGTCAACACCGCCGGCGGCTCGTCGTCGGGGTCCTCTGGCCTCCGCGCGTGGGTCGTCGTGCTGGTCGTCCTCGGCGTGGTCTCCGGGCTGGTCCTCAGCGAGTGGGTGCTCTGGTGGGTGTTCTGCCGGAACAGCCCCAAGTACGGCGCGGCGTCGGCGCAGTACGCGCTGCTGGAATACGCCTCCGGCGCACCTGTGCAGTTCTCGTACCGCGATCTGCAGCGCTCCACGAAGGGGTTCAAGGAGAAGCTGGGCGCCGGCGGGTTCGGCACCGTGTACCGCGGTGTGCTGGCGAACCGGACGGTGGTGGCGGTGAAGCAGCTGGAGGGGATCGAGCAGGGTGAGAAGCAGTTCCGGATGGAGGTGGCCACCATCAGCAGCACGCACCACCTCAACCTGGTCCGCCTCATCGGCTTCTGCTCCGAGGGCCGGCACCGCCTCCTGGTGTACGAGTTCATGAAGAACGGCTCGCTCGACTCCTTCCTCTTCCGCGCCCCCGGCGGCGACGCCGCCGCGAAGACGATGGCCTGGTCCACGCGGTTCGCGGTGGCCGTGGGCACGGCGCGCGGCATCACGTACCTGCACGAGGAGTGCCGCGACGTCATCGTGCACTGCGACATCAAGCCGGAGAACATCCTCCTGGACGAGCAGCACAACGCCAAGGTGTCCGACTTCGGCCTCGCCAAGCTCATCAACCCCAAGGACCACCGGCACCGCACGCTAACCAGCGTGCGCGGCACACGTGGCTACCTGGCGCCGGAGTGGCTGGCCAACCTCCCCATCACCGTGAAGTCCGACGTGTACAGCTACGGGATGGTCCTGCTGGAGATCATCGGCGGCCGCCGCAACTTCGACATCGCCGAGGACACCGACCGGAAGAAGTTCTCGGTGTGGGCCTACGAGGAGTACGAGAAGGGGAACGTGGCCGGCATCCTCGACAAGCGCCTCGAGGCGGATGTCAACATGGCCGAGGCGGATCGCGCGCTGCAGGTGAGCTTCTGGTGCATCCAGGAGCAGCCGTCGCAGCGGCCTACCATGGGGAAGGTGGTGCAGATGCTGGAAGGGATCATGGACCTCGAGAGGCCCCCGCCACCCAAGTCGTCCGACAGCTTCCTGACGGTGACCACGGCCACCAGCGGCGTCAGCAGCAGCATCGCGTCCACGTTCGCCTCCTCGTCGGCTGCGGCCCCGGCGCCGCCCATGCCGTCGCCGAATGTGGAGCAGGATGAGATCGCGGTGGGCCGCTCGGCGTCCGCCAGGACACGCGAGATCTCGTCGATGCCGCTGCGCTCGTCGGAGCCGTACATGACAATGTGATGGCTGTGCTGATCCTCGCCTGATCGTGGAAATGCTTTGCTTCTGTGCTCCCATTAGAGGAAACCTCGCAGATCATCGGGCAATTAGGGAATTGATAGGCTGCTCGATGGTCTGGTTGGTTCTGTTCTGGTGGAGCATGGAAGCAGCCTCACTGAAACAGAGTGTTCTTCAGCTGCTTGTGAGATTTTCAGACACGTGCATACTTTGTAATACTCCCTCTGTATCAAAATATAAGACTCTGTAGCTAGTTTGTATGTAGACATGTTTTAGTGCTACGTGGAGTATGAAGTGTGTACGTGCCTGACGAGCCAAAAATAGCCGTGATTTGTCAGTAGCAGAGCTAGATCAAACTTGATACGCGTCGCAATTTGTACAAATAATTCAAACTGATGCAAATGAACTGTAGCACGGATGGCAAATTAGTCCAAATGTAGAAATTTGGTATTTTGAGATGATTTCAGATGCAGAAATGTGTATTTCGAGATGATTTCAGATGTAGAACTGGTGATGCTTGACTCTGGCAATTTGCTAAGAATATCTAGTGATACCAACTCTCATATGCTCTTTCTATCTAATCGGAAGGCAGAACGACTGCCATGTTCCTACAAAAAAAAAAGATATTCAATTTGGTATGTTTAATGCTCACAATGTATGTGTCTACAACAGGTAAAAGAATAGATCCAAATTCGAAATACACAGCAAGAAGCATAAAAGACAAATCAAGTATTAAAGTGTCACGAAAAAATAAAACCGAAATCGACACTATTCACATGTGTTCTCGTTCACCCAAGTATTAAAGTGTCAGAAAAAAATAAAATCGAAATCGACACTATTCACATATGTTCTCGTACGCAATTCATGTGCAATTCTAAATAAAAAAAACAAGTGCAACTATGTTCCTTATGAATTTGTCTTTTTTTTTCCTCAACGTGTCATACGAATTTGGAGCTGAAAGCTTGTGAGGTTGTGCAACATTCATATTTTTTTACTAAATTTTTTCGAATCATTTAAAACTGATTTTGTTTTGAAATGGGAGCATCTGGGAGTTGGTATCGCTGGATATTCTCCCAGTTTGGCACACTGGATGGATATTCTCCCAGTCCCGGGCATGTGACCGAGGCTTGTGATGGGACCTCTTGTTTAGTGTTAGGTTTGTGATGCCACAGCTGTTCCTTGTACGGCCAGTTCGTACAGAAGCAGCCACTGGAGCAAGTTGTCCAGCCCAGATCCAGTTGCTCGATTATCCGGTTCAGAACAGAAGATGCTTGTGGGAGTATTAAGATAAGTAAGAAGAAAAGTTGCATCAGTACAGATTGGTTTTGTAGTGTAGTGGTTAGCACTCCAGACTTTGAATCTGGCGACCTGGGTTCGAATCCCGGCGAGACCTTCCTTTTGTCACTCTGAATTAGCATCCGCTTATTTATTCTCTTCCTTTTTTCCCTCTGAATTAGAATCCGCTTCTTATTCTTTTTTCACACAAGGTCAAACTACCAGCGTCCTCTTCCTAACTAACGCACACGTATCGCCACCTCAATTTTGTCCATTTACTTCTTGCACGATCGGGTCATCATCAGTTAACATCACCGCACGATCGCATCACCTCAAGATCAAGCATGTGGACTCCAGCGGAGTGCTACTTTTCAGCGACAGAAACGGAGCACCGTATACCTGGTCGAAGCTGTGGACGGAATATCACCTCTCCTCCAGCTAACGGTCAACGCGTCAAGCAGGAACAGCCAAGGAAAATCCTAACCCAGGTACCAGGAACACCCAAACCAATCAACACCAACAGCCATGAACCGGCGTTCAGAAGAAACCCCAGGAATAATGCCCTCTCTCCTACGAATTCCACACATCAATTTGACAGCGACAACAAGGAACATGACAGTTGTACAGACACCTGGAAGTCATACAAAAGACAGACATACCGACTTTTCATCTTGACAAGGAGAAAGGAGGGTAAAAAGAGACCACAATGGACCACAATGCTGTGGAAATCTTTGGCCAAATGGGTTAATTTAGTTAGTTGTTTTCGGCGTGGGAAAAACTTGGCCAATGCATTACCCTTTTAATTATGTACACAGTTTACATCTCCAGAAGGTTGGAATCAGGAAATCATGTGAGAGGTGAGACCGGACCGGTCCTGGAAATCAGTACTCAACCCAGTTGACGTCCAGATCCTTGAGCTTCAGGAGCCACTTCTGCCCATCCAAAGGGGCACCTGGCTTGTCCGGTTTGCTCGCCGGGTGCTTGGCGGTCACGGCGCGCGGGACTCGGGCTGCCTCTCGCTGTCGGAGTCCGCCGTCCGCTTCCGAGGCCGTCTTGGTTCGAGGGAGAGGAGCCGAGAGACCTCCTGTATGCCGCCCCATTTCTCCAGCGCCCGGGCAATGTCGTAGCGCCCTGGCAAGCAAGGATGGAAAAAGTTTGGTGAGCGTTTAGAAAGGAAGACTTGTTGTAATTCTGGACAAAGGGAACTGGTGGCACTACCATGATGGAGACCCACACCACATGGATGTCGCTGTCATCAATCTAATGTATATGAAATCATGAAAGAGGATGGTATGTAGTTAACTCGTGTATCCATTAATTTTAGCTTACACATATGGCTTGATCATGGACCAAAAAACAATCAACAATGATTGTCGAAAACTAATGGTATTTGTTGCTATCAAGTGAGCGGTCCCAGGTATGCACTACTAGCACGGTCAAAGCTGTGCCAGACATTATGCAGTGGCATCACCACAGCTATTTTGACCATATAAAAGTTCTTTTGAATGGATTGGCAATACAAAAAATGCATTGACTAATTTCACACCTAACAAGGGGTACCAGCCACAATCAACATCAGTAAGCAAAATGAGCAAGGCCATGTTAAATTGGTCTGAACAGAAGTAATCAGGTACCTGCCCTCTCAAAAGATTTTCTACTTGGCATGTAAGATGGGTCCATCCCCCAGTTCTTCTGGAATCTCCTGATCTGTAGATCATTCTGAACGTTAACGTATGACCACAAGCTGAACATGTAATAAATAAATAAAACACAGTCATAATACAATATTTATGGCATACAGCTAATGGAACGCTTGTTGTCATTTACCTAGCTAGCAATCTCACGAGGTAATCCGAAAAAAAATCACATGGAGAACATGTCCAATATAAGGTATATATCGTCGAAGTTAAGAAAACTATGATGCTAGTAGGCTAGTAGCCTTGCACTAGAATGGCAACTAGAAAGCAGAGGGAGGGAAAACGTTATTTGTCTTACCTCTTCTTGCAAGTTCTCCAGATTATCCCAGTAACCTCTTGGTTTCCGATTTTTATAAGAAAGGGCGAGATTCATTATGCTGGCGATCTTCCTGAAGCCACCCATCCGTGTTATTGCCTTTTCGATATCAACTCTTCCGTGTGTCCGAAGATGTGTTCTCTTAGGCATGAAGCCTTTCTGACCATATTTTGCAATGAAACTGCCAAGTTCAGCTTTGAGGACCTCGATGTCCCTTTGCAGGCCTGGAACTTTAGGTCTTTGCTTCGTAGAACTTGAAGAGCAATCCACAGATGCTTGCTCTGATCGCTGCGCTTCTGCGTCCTCAATTGCAATAGTATCTGGATTGGTGGTTGCAGCATGAGAATGAATTGTGGAATTGCCTCTATCAGCTTTTGCCTTTTCAACATAATCACGGATTGCACATAAATTTGACGGAAGGTCTTCGTATATGACCTGAAAAATGATAAAATGGAACACTGTGGTTTAGTTTACCAAAGTCCAAAGATTAAATTTCACAAGAAGTCAGAACATTCATCAAACCACCAAGTACATTAACAGTAAGAAGATGATACGTGAATCATGATCTGCTTTTACTGAGACGAATGGAATATTGCCAAAACTAGCCACAAGCTCTTTTCGTGATCAGTGCAGTCATAAGCTACGTAGCACCGATACTTCAAAACCTGGCGTATCCGCGTACCGTACTTTGCCGATACTCCGATACTCCGCCGATACTCCGATACACGTATCCCTGGCGTATCCTATTTTCCTGAATTAAAAAAGAAAGAAAAGAATGCCGATACTCCGAGGATACTTCGACGATACTTCGGCGATACCTGGAGTCTACGAAGCGATATACCGATACCTGAAATCTATGTGCTACTGATGGTGAAGAAGCATGGCAGGCAGCCAGACTTCTTTTGGTGCTACCAATATCTGGAGTGAGATACCGACGACATGTCGTCTGCAGGCATCGGCATGGCAAGCAGCCAGTCTTCTTTTGGTGGTAGTTCAAGCAAAAATAGTTAGTGCTAGTTAGCTACTGATGGTAAAGAAGCTGGGGCTGGGGCTAGTGCATTGTGGAATTGATGAATGATAACTATTCAGTCATTGAGGACATGAAAAGGCAATAAATGGGGCAGTATTTTCATCCCATCTCACCATCTCAGTATCCCACAGCATTTGAATTTTTCTGTCTTTATTACATGGCATATTATTATTTTTACATATGTACTCGCCGTATCGCCGTATTGCTGTTTTTTGAAATTGCCGTATCCCGTATCGCCGTACCCGTGTCGCCGTATCCGTCTCGCCGTATCGGTGCTACGTAGGTCATAAGTCTCAGTGTCCTAAATGATGCCATACTAAATACATGGCCTAAAAAAATATGGCATTAGAACTTGTTGTTGGAATCGCTAGACTATCGCCGGAGATTGCCTGTGCTACAGTAAACTCGCAAGAGGAATGAACGGGCACTTTTCTGGAAAGCTCTCAACACACACACACTCCATTCCTCCTCAGAGATAAGTACACTATACAATTTACATTTTGGTCCTTGCCAAACTTCTACCTTTGCTTACAAGTACTACCAACACTCCCCCTCAAGATGGGGCAAATATATTTATGAGCCCCATCTTGCTACATAGTTTTTCAAAAGATACAACACTAACACCCTTTGTTAATACATCTGCAAGTTGATTTTCAGATCTAACAAAGCCAACTTGGAGAAGTCCCTCGTCTAACTTTTCTCTTATGAAATGTCTATCAATTTCGATGTGTTTAGTTCTATCATGTTGGACTGGATTGTGTATTAACTTGATTACAGCCTGGTTATCACAAAAAAGTTGCAGTGGTCCTCCATCAAACAACCTAAGTTCAGATAATAGTATCCTCAACCACATCAATTCACATAATCCTGAAGCCATGGATCTAAACTCTGCTTCAGCAGTAGATCGTGCCACCACACTTTGTTTTTTGCTCCTCCAACTAACAAGATTACCACCAACGAAAACACAGTAGCCAGATGTAGACCTTCTATCGTCTAGGCACCCAGCCCAATCAGCATCAGTAAAACCCTCTATTTTTAAGTGTCCATGATTAGAAAATAGAATTCCTCTTCCCGGACAACTTTTAAGATATCTTAGTATTCCGTGCACAACATCTAAATGACTTGATCTCGGGTCATGCATAAATCTGCTCACCAAGCTGACAGCATAGGCAATGTCTGGCCTAGTGTGTGATAAATAAATTAGCCGACCAACTAACCTTTGATATTGATGTTTGTCCACAGGATCACCAGAATCTGCTAGAATACGATGGTTCTGCTCAATTGGAGTTGTCGCTGGTCTACAATTTAGCATGCCAGTTTCAGCGAGTAAATCAAGTACATATTTTCTTTGCGATAAGTAAATACCTTGTGATCCATATGCAACCTCAATTCCCAGGAAATAATGAAGAAAACCCAGATCCTTGACTTCAAATGACCTGGCCAACATCTTCTTTAGGAATGCTATCCCATCATCATCATTACCTGTGATCACAATATCATCAACATACACAATAAGGATGACAATCTTGCCACTCTGGTACTTAAAGAAAAGGGTGTGATCTGCATTGCTTTGTCGATAACCCATAGAGCATATCTCCTTTCTAAGTCGTCCAAACCATGCTCTAGGTGACTGTTTCAAACCATATAGAGACCTTTTCAGCCTACACACTTTACCCTCTGTTTCTTGTGTACCAAACCCAGGGGGAATCTCCATATAAACCTCTTCTTTCAAATCTCCATGAAGAAAAGCATTTTTAACATCCATTTGAAATAACCTCCACTTATTATTTGCAGCTATAGATATGAGAGCCCTAATGGTGTTCATTTTCGCCACTGGTGCGAAGGTCTCATCATAGTCCACTCCATAAGTCTGACTATACCCCTTTGCCACCAACCTGGCTTTATATCTTTCTACTTTTCCCTCTGAATTTTGTTTTACAGTAAATACCCATTTACAACCAACAGCCCTTTTGTTAGGAGGAAGAGTAGTGAGTACCCACGTATTATTTTTATCAAGTGCTGTCATCTCCTCTATCATAGCAGCTCTCCACTCCGGATATTGTTTCGCCTCCTGCCAATCACATGGTATAGGTAGAGTGGAATCTAGTGCATCTATAAATGATTTATATTGGGAGCCCAATGATACATATGAGACATAATTAGAAATATCATATTGAGATAGATTTGATGGTAATTTCCCTGCAGTGGAACGTTGCTGCTTTCTGCGAGCGATAGGAATATCTAACTCACCCAATAGTAAGGGAAGAATACCATCAACTTGAGGAGATGACTCATGCACATCTGATTGTGTCACACTTGGCAAGGTTTCTTGTGCTTGTACTGCAGGAGCTTCTTGAGCTTCATGATCACACCTAGATGGAATATCTTCCTTCTCAGATCGGTGTCTTCTTTTATACACCTGAACTTCTTGTTCTTCATTTGGTTTAGGCCACTTAACAGCTTCATTTGATTCATCTCGTAGCTCCCCCTGTGTCCGTTCCTGTTCAGCTCCTGATGTACCTTCATCTTCACCGTTATACATATCTGCAGTTGGAATCACTCCAACAATCATATTCCTGGATGCTGCTTCATTATATTCTTCACCTTTATCTCCCCCTGTCTCGTTGTCCAGATCTGTAGCATCATTAACATATAAATCAGGAAAGACATCAGTTAAATCTACTGGTTCCCCATAGAAAGGTTCATGCTCCCTGAACACTACATCCATGCTCACAAACATCCGTTTTTCTGATGGGCACCAACATTTATAACCCTTTTGTTTTCCAGAGTATCCCACAAATACACATTTCACTGCTCTAGGGTCAAGCTTGCCAACCGATGGTCTATGATCCCTCACAAAACATACACATCCAAATACCTTTGGTGGCACAACATATGTGGTTTCACCAGTTAGACACTCAATCGGTGTCTTGTTATTGAGCACCCGGGATGGCATTCTATTCATCAAATAAGCCGCTGTCATCATAGCTTCAGCCCACAAATATTTAGGAACATTCATAGCTAACATGATACACCGGGTGATTTCTAAGAGATGCCTGTTCTTCCTTTCAGCCAACCCATTCTGCTGGGAAGTACCTGGGCAACTAGTTTGATGGATAATTCCAAAGCTTGACAGATACTCATCAAATTGGTTATTTACATATTCTGTACCATTGTCAGTTCGAAATATTTTCACCCGTGCATCATATTGATTCTTGATTAGGTTGTGGAAATCCTTAAAGCATTCAAACACGTCACTTTTATTTCTCAGTACATAGACCCAAGTAGTCCTAGTGCAACAGTCAATAAATGTAACGAAAGATTTGTATCCATAAAGTGACCACACCCCACTAGGACCCCACACATCTGAGTGGATAGTTTGAAATGGCACCGTACTTCTGTGATCAGATGAAGTATATATACTACGGGTTAGCTTCCCATACTGACAGGCATCACATACTAGACTTTCTTTGCAAATTTTATTATAGAGATTAGGATACAACTGACCCAGGGTGTTAAAGGACATGTGTCCCAGCCTGCGATGATGAAGAAGAAATTCTTCCAATGGTGACTGAGACAGCACAGCAGCAGCCATAGGTGCCATATCATCATCCAAGTAGTATAGACCATCTCGCATAATTCCTGTCCCAAGGATTTTCCAAGTCCCAAGTTCCAGGAATAAACACCATGTTGGGAGGAAGATTACAGCACAATTAAGTTCTCTTGTAATGCAGCTGATGGATAGCAAATTGATTGGGAATGAGGGAACATGTAAAACAGGTGATAGGGTCATATTTGGGCAACATTTAACTGTTCCTACTCCCTTAATACTCTGGCCAGAACCATCAGCAAGTCTAACATTTTGCCCTGTAAAATCAGGAGTATAACTGCAGAAATCCTTATATGAACCGGCCATATGTTTAGACGCACCAGAGTCTATTAACCACTGTGTACCAGCCTCAAAATAACTTCCTTTCACAAATTTCGAAGTATTACCACAGGGGTTAGCAGATGTAGCAAATAGTTTGGTTGTTGACCTTTCATCAATGATTCCTTCCTTGAACTGAAGCCACTTCTTCAACTCATCAGTAGTCATTTGGACAGTAATAGTCTGAGATTTTCCACCATTTTTAGTTGTCCCCATTGCACTAACATCAGTAGGACGTGCTGCCCGACAGCGATTACAGACACCTCGGAATGCAAAATTTACATTCTCACATCTTGTATTTGGACACAGCCAATCCCCCTCTCGCTGCCATGATTTTGCAGTACCACTACCACATCCTTTACCTCTACCTGAACCATCGTCCCTTTGCTTACCAATCCCGGAAAGCAGAGCCTGATAATTTCCATCCATAACGCTGCAAATTTCCCTGGTCTTCCACTATCAGAATGCACAGCTCCTCACAACCAATAGCAAGCAGCAGCGGTCAGCAAGTGCAGGCAGCAGAGCAACACCACAGCTACCCTTCTTCTCTAGCAGCAGCACCAGGTCTACACCAGCCGCAGCAGGTCAAGCAGCCACCACAAGCAACCTCTCCTCCTCTGATGGCCCACAAGCAACCTCTCCTCCTCTGCAGCCGCCCGAGGACGAGGAAGAGCTCGAGCAGGGGCTCTGCCTCGGGTCCAAGAAGCAGCAGTAGCCGCGCCCGCACGACGCCGCGTCCTTGCAGCTCCCCTCGCGCAGCAGCCGAAGCCGTCCACCAGGTGCGCCGCCGCCTTCCTCCTTCCACCTCGCGCACAGCCGCTCGTGCACAGCTCCGCTGCCGCGACGCAGCACCACAAGCTCAGCCGCCGCTCCTCCACGCTCTCCACAGCAGCCCCGCCTTGCCGGACTCCTCCTCAAACCTGCTCTGATACCATGTTGTTGGAATCGCTAGACTATCGCCGGAGATTGCCTGTGCTACAGTAAACTCGCAAGAGGAATGAACGGGCACTTTTCTGGAAAGCTCTCAACACACACACACTCCATTCCTCCTCAGAGATAAGTACACTATACAATTTACATTTTGGTCCTTGCCAAACTTCTACCTTTGCTTACAAGTACTACCAACAGAACTGTGTTATTATGTTCAGTATGGTGTTTGCATAGTGAGTATACCTTGTAGGCTTATTTGGATGCCTGAGACTAGGATGTTTATAGCTAGCAAGCTAAATCAAGAAAAATAAGCACCGGGAGATTCTTAAGAGATAACCTAATATGTAATTACTATTATTGAGGGAATGAAATGCTAATTCTTATTCTTCAGAGAGCCAAATGTGATATAGTAAAGATAGTGGATACACAACCTTATACTGATTCAGAGTATAGAGATCCATTCAGTTCATCATTTGTCAGGAATAAGCCTATGACTGTAGCTGATGGAAGAGATAAAATAAATGGGTAGTTTTGCCTCGTTCTTTGGATTGTAGTGGACATTAAAGTTAATCGATAAAGCTCCATGTTTCCCTAAAATAAAAATTAATAGGCAAAAGAATAAAAGGCAAAATCTGTCACATCAGGATGAAACTATATTCAACAATACAATACATCTACAAGAAGGTTACTTGCTAAACTTAGTCAAGACGACAAATACCAACTATGGTATATATAATTATATACAACAGGGCTAGGGTAATGGAAGAGCGAGTATAAGTCTTTCCTCAAAGAAAGAATATAGAAGATCAGGGGCTCACCAGTCCTCAAATCCTTTTTCGGTTCATAACAATAAGGTGTTCTTCATATTCAGTGGAAAAGGTCTCACAAGAAAAACAAAGTTGTGCATACCTCTTCAAGAATAGACTCTGAGAGGAAGGTATCCTTATGCATCTTAGTCTCGACCATATACTTCAGAAGCGTGTGCTGATCTCCAAGCTGTTCAAGGCGCCATTTTCCTTTAAATGAGTAGAAATCCCCCTCAACTTGCTCAAAGCAGATCTCACGTTCGTGTTTCTCGCGAAGATCCATAACAACACGGGCATGAAGAACCATATAGAGCAGACCTTTGCATCCCTCCTAGAAAAATAAATCTGAGATATTGCAGAGCTAGATAGAACATCAGATAAATCATTAAAATAACTCCTACCTGTAATATGCGAACCTTGTTAATATCACGAAGAATAATCCGACTAATAGCCAGGTTTGGTATGACCCTACGGGAAAGTTATATTAGATCATAGTTCTGTAATGAAAGTAGACTACGTGAACTCGAAATAATGCAAAAGATAAAACTACTTACTCAGGTAACTTCTCATATGCTGTGAGTACATTCCATACTTCTCGAACTGGTGCTTTCACGGTGATACTTGCAACAACACACCTGTGAGCCCCTTCATGTTCCTTCACCCAAACCATTCCACGAGATAAGCCAATTTTCTTAGTTTGCTTTCCGTGAAATTTAAGATTCCAAGGAAAATTATTTGATGTGTATAAGCTTTAGTCAGTTACCAAGAGGCCATCAAATCGTCGAAGATGGATCTCGTCAACCACACAAGGCTTATCAAGCCTGCAGACACTTCCATATACACCCCATTTGCCATTCAACTCAGGAGGAGGTGAAGCAAGCACACCACTAAGGCTGGAAGAGGAAGGTGCTTCTTTGAATTTACTAGAAGAAATGTCATCATTCTCGACTGTTGCAGTACGGAGTTTAAGAGGCTTGGGCTCTGCACCGGTAAATTTTGTAGGTCCAAACTTGTGGTTTTCTAAATACATTTTTTCAGATCTGAAAGCCAAGGCTGTAAGATTCACCGGAAGATCCGACCTTATAATCCTCTCAAGAAATATTGCTGGGAAATTAAATCTAGGTATCACATTAACTTCATATAGCAAAATTGCACTGGCAGACCTGTTACAAAAAAAAAACAGAGGTCATGTAAACATTCTGTTAGCTAAAAGCATAGAACAAGGGAAAATCTAAGCATCCCTGAGTCCACAAAATATTTCTACATCAGGGCATCAAGCGGTAGCAAAGTAAGCCACTATCAACAAACAAGCTGGACACTCGTGAAATGCATATGGCACAAACAAGACATAAAAATGACAACAACATGCCCACCTTGGACCAGATCGGACAGACCATTTCCCTTCAAACTTCTTAAAGTCGCCATCGACCATGGAGAAGTGGAGCTCTCGCCCATCGACCTGCATGGCAATTGTGAGTAAGGCAAAATACCTGGTAACAAGAAAATGTGGGAGGCCATTCATCCTCTTTAAAACTGCTAGTACTCAAAATTTAACGAGACAAAACGACACATGCAGAAACGCTAACCAAAAATCTAATCTGAGTAACCAAAAATCTAATTCGAGGGGCGCCTTCGTTCACCCTTGCCGGCGACTGTCTGGGATTCAGACGCTCCGCTGAAATGCAAATTTTTTGCATGGCTGGCCTGTCTAAAACGCTGCCTCACCGCCGACAATATGCTCAAGAGGGGATGGCCTTGTGACCCTCTTTGCCCTTTCTGCCGGTCAAGCCCTGAATCCATTCTTCACATCCTGTTGCATTGTCTGTTCTCCTGTCAGGTTTGGTGCCGGGTTCAGTTGAAGCTACAAGTTGCTTTCAACCCAAGACCTGTCGCTGCAATTTCGCTTAGTAGCTGGTGGTTGGACCAGATCAACAACAAACCCAAGGAGGCAGCACGCTCGATGAACTCTGTCATCACGCTGGTTTGCTGGTCGCTGTGGAAAGAGAGGAATGCCAGAATATTCAACAACCTGGCCTCGCCTGCCTCGATGGTTTTCAACAAGCTGGTTGATGAAGCTGCGGTCTGGCTAGCTGCTGGAAAATCAAAAGCTGGACTGCTGGCAAGAAGACCACGCGAACCTGACTAGCTACTCAGCTTAGCTCCAGGCCCGTTTTTGTTGCTGCTGTTTTTTGACAGTTTCCTTTTAGCGGCTTGTTTTTTCGTACATTTGTAACCCTGAACTTGGTTCCTTATTCTTCTAATCAATTGAAAGCAGCGCTGTCTGCCTTCGTCAAAAAAAAAAAATGCATTCGCTAGTCAGGACCAAACCAACTGATCATGTACAATAACAAATGCTCCCATACATTCAGGCCGAGCGAAATGGGAAAAATGTACTAGTGACACCTGAATCCCTGAACTGTGCCGCCTGAAGTTCATTGCATTCTAAAGGAATTACTAGTAGTAGGAATAATGGCGAACAGTTGACGTACAGCATCGGGGACCTCCCGGAGATCCAGCACGACGCGCGCCTCGATGTGCCAGTAGAGCGCCTGCTGCAGCCCCCTCTGCTCCAGCCATATCCTGCCCTCGTGCGGGCACGGGATCCTCCCACTGCACGCGAAAATTTTTAGTCCCCCCAGATCAATCCCGCGTCAGTTCTCGGACGCACGGTGAAGGAAACCGAGACGGCAGGCAGGAGCTAGAGGCGCGGACCTGTGGACGAGGTTGGGGACGAAGTCGGCGAGGCGCTCGTAGTCGGTGATGATGCGCCAGACGGTGTCGACGTCGGCGGCCACCGCGACGGACGCGAACACCCGCCGCTCCCGCCACGACACCACGTCCACGTCGCACTGCACGCTCGGCCCCGCGCGCCCCCTGCCGCGGTAGTGCTGCTGCGGCTGGTCGTGGCGATGGTGGTGGTCGGCGCCCCACTGGTCGCCGGTGGCCGCTGCCGCGGCGGCGACCGCGCGGCGGTGCCGTGGGAGCGCCGCCGGCGCGCGAGGGGTGCTCGCGGCGGGGATCGGGATCCGCGGGAGGAATGCGGCGGCGGCGGGGGAGACGAGAGCCGGCATGGCTCCCCGCCTGCCCGTGCGTGCGGCGGTCTCCGAGGGGAGTGGAAGTGGATTGCCGGGGAAGGAGGGGACGAGAGCTCACTGCCCACCCGTTCGAGTGTGCTGGGTCCCGCGCGTCGGCGTTGTGGAGCCGAGCGGCGAGGGGGAAGTTGTGTGACGGGAAGGCGGCCACTTGGTAGATCTACGGTGGGGGCGGGGTGTCAGCGTGCGGCTGTGCTCGTGGTTCGTGTTAGGCCTGAACCTCACTACTACTCGATCTAGACGATATTCAGATGAATAGACTCGAATTGCGCCGAATTCACTTCATTTAATTTAGCACGAATTGGGATTACAGATACAAGTCTTGCCCGACCCACGAACAGTGGCGGCTGGGGGAATAAACCCTAATACCAAAAAATGGTTCCTTAATTACAAACCGTTCTCGGCGTAAATAGCAGTAGAGGAAGAGGGCGACAAACTCGATGGATTGGTTGACACGGAAAAGTGCTAGTTCTAAAGCTGATTTCAACAACGCATCGAACCATTTCAGCCGTTCATCTTCAGATGGACGGATCCCTTGCAGACTTGATGCGAAGCGGTAAGTACCAAGTAGGTCTGTTGATCTGAAGATAAACGGCCAACATCGTTTCCGACATGAGCAACAGTTAACTGGATGTTGAAGTTTTGATCGACACTTTGTCGGGGAACATTGGAGTATGACAACTCCCCTGATCCGAAGACAACAGACTTGTCCGCAAGGCTGAAAAGAGGGAAACTCCTTCTGTATGAATGCAACCGTTTTCGAGGTTGCTTGATCTGGTGGCATGTTCTCCCATTTGACCAGCCACTGTACAATAGGCACATGAATAAGGCCTTGCACGCGAGGAATAAGTTTTCTTTCAAACACAACTTCTGGGACGACCAAAATAGTGTCATTTGTGTTAAGTAACGACAATGTGGCTGATGGTACTGCTTTTGGTCCAATGTGCTTATTCAATTGGCTGACATAAAAAGTGTGGTGGAGCTGGCAGGAGTAGCTTGTATGAAGTGTTTCCTACTTTGGACATCACTCGAAAAGGCCCATAGTATTTAGAATGGAGCTTTAAAAAGGTGAGTGTATGCTCAAAGAAGTGTGCATGTACGGTTGGAGATTGAGCTACACCATATCCCCAACTTCTAATACTCTTTCGCGTATGTACTTGTGAGCGTGCAGTTTCATGCGTTCTTGAGCTGTGAGCAAGTTTTCTTTGATTTGAACTGGCAATATGTTATTGTATTTGTTGTTGGTGTGAGAGCAGTTGTGGTATCCTGGAGGGAGCAACAATTCTGCCAAGAGGGGTGAGGGCCTTCCATATAAGGCCGGAAAGGTGTCATCTTGAGAGATGTGCGAAAATATGTATTATACCACCATTCTGACAATTCTAACCGGTAACATTTTTTGGTTGTAAGAAGGATATGTTCCTCAAATAATTTTACAAGTGTTGGTTTACCTACTCTCTCTGTCTGCCCATCAGTTTGTGGGTCATAGGATGTACTAAAATGCAACTTTACTCCCAAAGGTTTGAACAAATCCTGCCACAATTTGCTGGTAAAGATCCTCCCAAAGGTTTTAGGTTACACGTACTATCGATAATTGACACAATGAGTGCTGAATAGGAGCACCGCACAAATGAACCACTTGGCCCATGGTCATCCATTAACCTATTACAGCCTTACAGGTTTTGAGCCCATGACCAAATTGGGTCAGGATGTATGTTACAGCGGGATGTACGTTATGGCGCGTCTATGACAGCCCGGGTGCACCCTATATCATACAAACTTCTTCTAAAATAAATGGTACGTCACACAAACGCCCTGTTACCGAACGTACCGTTCTGTTACTACTAGTTTTCGCACTATATACCCAAACTTCCTTATAAACTATTCGATAATTAACTTTTCAAGCCACAACGGAAAGACTTATATTCTTCAAAAAAAAACATTATACACGAGTTTCATTACCGAAGTTTTCTCAAAATGGGTCCCCATATACTTACATACTACATGATACCCCACGCGTTGCTGCAGCGCATTGTATACAATAACTAGGTAACCGAGCACGGCAAATGCCGCGCGTGTTTGGTGAAATTTAGATTTGAAA
This sequence comes from Poa pratensis, assembly GCA_947311845.1. Lineage (NCBI taxonomy): Eukaryota > Viridiplantae > Streptophyta > Magnoliopsida > Poales > Poaceae > Poa > Poa pratensis. The sequence goes on from CAMZMU010000040.1 coordinate 6,682,499, forward strand.
ATGTTGACATTTAGAAGTTGCTTATTCGGTGGAATTCAGATTTCAAAATGTTGACGTTTAGAAGTTGTGAAATTTTGGAAATTATTGAAATTCGGAGAAAGTTTACGTTTTAAAATTGTTAGAAGAAGAAATAGTGCGGTGTAAAAAATTGGAATTGTACATGTCCGTATTTAAAAGTTAGCTGAAATTAAATTTGTTGGAACTTAAAAAAAATGTACATGTAAGGTGTTGAAATTTCGAAAATTCTTATAACCGGAAAGTTAATCACATTTGTTTACTTTTTATCGTCTATTGAATATTCAGATTTGGAAGCCAATTTTTTTTTAAATATTCAAATTTGAATGTTGATCACATGCCATAGGCAGGCAATTCTATTTGGAAGGATGCTGTTTTTTTTGTCACGTTTGTGAATACCGTGGTGTAAAGAAATGAAATTTGTAAATGCGTACGTTCAAAAGTTTTTTGGATTTTAATATGTCCAAATTCAAGAAAAGTTTGTATTTTTAAGTTGTTAAAATTTCGGAAATTGGTAAAATTTGGAAGTTACTAATGTTTCAATTGTTGTGCATATGTTTAGTAAATGTTTTGATTTCAAAAGAATCTGAAATTTTGAAATATTTTAGTCTGGAATTTGGTCAAATGTCATAAATAGCCAGCGGTTTTTTATGTGTTTTTTTAATATATTTGTCGTATTTAAATTCTGTTTGCTTATTGAACGCTCATATTTGAAATGCAGTCGAAATTTTAAAATATTACAATATTAAAAGTTGATCGAATGGCATAAATAGATGACATTTATTTTTGTGACCATTTTGCTACATTTTTATATTTTTGAGGTGTGTAATTTTGAAGCTATTCAATTTGTAATATATTTATTTGTTTGAAATGCATTCGAAATTTTAAAGTATTACAATTTTAAAAGTTGATCGTATGGCATAAATAGATGACATTTATTTTTGTGACCATTTTGCTACATTTTTCATATTTTTTGAGTTGTGTAATTTAGAAGGTATTCAATTTGTAATATATTCTTTTTTCTGTTTTTTTTGTGTAAAGTAGTAGGGCCCACCTTTCAGATTTTTTTAGATTTTTAGAAAAATCTGACAGTCTGGACCCACGCTGACGTCGCGATGACGTCAGCAGGGCCCTGAGCTGCCACTGCTACGACGGCGGCGGCCGCGGCCGCAGAGCTCGCGCTCGCGCGGTGGAGCACGCGCGCGGGGCTGGGAATGTGCGGATCCGCTGGCGGGCGTCGCGGCGAGGCGAATGGGCGGCGCGGCGCGTCATTTGGTCGCCGGAGCGGCCGCCGGCGACCACGGACGTGGCGGAGGAAACCGCGGCACGGCGGCGGTGTTTCCCGCGCGGCCGCGGCGCCCCGGGACGCGATCCGCAGCGAAGAGGTGGAGGGCGCGCCGGCGGACCTCGCCGTGGCCTCCGATGCGTCCGGGGAGCGGCGTAGCGGCGGCGATGCGCGCCGGCGCGGGAGAGAGAGAGGAAGAGGAGGGAGGGCGATTTCTGCGGTTACTTTTACAAAAAAAGTCCCTGGATTTTCCGGAAATTGCGATTAGGTCCTTTGCGGGCGTTTTTCTGCAAACTGCTGCGCCAAAGATCGTGCGCGGCGACGTGTCGTGCTGTGATTGGCAGAAATTCGACTGCTACATTAATACTGTAGCAGCACGATTCTTGAAGTGATCCGGACCATTGATTGCCGCGATCGAACGGCCGGCGTTTTCCGGGTGACGTGGAGGCTGGATTGGGGTGTGGACTGCACCAACTTTTATATATAGTAGGATTCTTGGAAGTAACCGAGTGAAAATTTGGTGCTACCTAGTTTCAGTGATCTCGCTTATTTAAAAAAATAAAAATATATATAAATTTTTTAAAAAAAAATCTGAAGAAATGCATACATGTTCCATGAAGTATTCTACAAGCGTTCTACGGTTTGATCTTTAAAAAAATGACAAATGTACAGATCTGAGTATAGTGAACAATACATAATTTCAACTTTCCAATTTTTGTCTTTTTGTCTAGCTCAAAACATATTGTATTACATTGAGATTTTGCATGTTTGTAGAATTTATCATTTTGAACATGCATGATTTTTTTAAGAATTGTTTGAAGCTTTTAAATATATTTTTTGATTTTTTGAATATGGCGAGATCAGAGCTCGGGAGTCAAATGATTTTCCGGAAGTTACTTCTTCTCTATATAGTTCCAGTGCCATCTCCATAATCTTCGCTTGCGCTAAAAACTGGATTCTTTTCTGGTACGGAGGATAACCAGAGAGATGGTATTGTAGGAATGTTTGAACTCCTGCCATTTTTGCTTTCTTCTCGCACAACGCAAGTGCTATGTGTGGATTGAAACCAGCAGCAGCGAGAGTAGTAGCACTCCAATGTGATCCGCCTCTGTTTCCATCCTACATGTACAACATCATCGGGCCTTTTGTTAAACTGAACAAGAGATGGCTCATTTTATGATGTATGATGACATGCAGAATGTAAATCGCCATGAACAATGTGTAATGAAGCAAACATACCTTTTCCGGAAATACACCCAGAGAGGCAGCGGCACCCACTTGCTCCAGGTGATATCACACTCGTGTCTTGCGATGATGTGCCCGACCTAGCGTCCCCCAGTGTTAATTTGGACCCAGTTGAAAATAATTCAGAATCCAACATGAGATGATTTCATTACTCCGAGAAACCTACCTCATGGGCGATAACGGTGGCGATCTCACCATCGGTGCCGAAATCGAAATTTTGACAAAACTGACCACCTGGGCGAATGAATTGTCAGAAAACACCACCTGTGAATTTTTTTGTCAAAAAGGACCACCTCTTTGGTGGCGGCAGGTAAGGCCGCCATAGGCGGTGGCGGCAGATTCCTTCGAAACGGAATCACAACGCTCTGGAACGGAATATCTGGCCATGTGGGTCCCAGCCGCCTGGCACGGTGGCGGCATGCTGAGGTGGCCCGGTGGCCGCCTTGGCTCCTGGCGGCCATTCCGTTTCGAAGGAACCTGCCGCCACCGCCTATGGCGGCCTTACCTGCCGCCACCAAAGAGGTGGTCCTTTTTGACAAAAAAATTCACAGGTGGTCTTTTCTGACAATTCATTCGCCCAGGTGGTCTGTTTTGTCAAAATTTCGAGAATGGCAGCATCGTCGCCGCTGTCGATGCCGAGGCCACGGTGGGCGTCCTGGATGATCTTGTCGGCGAAGAGACGGACGCGGACACTATCAGGGTGGTGCGGGCTAAGGATTTGGGAGGCCACTTCCTCCTTGTACTTGGTGAACTCGGACTTGCCGCGCTCGCGCTCGGACTGAGGAGACAATACGATAAAGTGGGCGCGATTGGTGCAGGGCACCACCTCGAGGCATCGGTAGCAGAAAGCCGCCAGGGCGGCGCCGGAGACGACAGACACCGCCGCCGCGACCTTCCACGGGTCGTGGTACCACCGGAAGACAAAGCGGGTTGCCGTGCTCGGCGGAGAAGTGCAGTAATGTCGAGGGTTCCACGGCCCAGTCTGTCGATGGATGGCAGGTTTAATGACTTGGCGGATGAAGGATCCTGCAGGGATAGATCCCAGGGCCTCCCGGCGCGGCGAGGTGTCGTGGTTGTAGTACCGGGTGGTTGATAGCCGAGTAGGCCGTGCGCCAACGGCGGCCACAGGGTCGCGGTCGAGGAGCTGCGGGAGGAATCGCCGCGAGTTCCGCAGGCAGTTCATGCATGATCAGGCCACGTGGGGGGAGGGATTACGGTCCGGAAAACACGTACGTGGAGGTAATAGGAAGCTTTGAACCAATCGGCCTCTTCCACGTAATTCCGTAAACCGCCCCCGTAACAAATTCGCCCCTACCTAACTCTAGCATTATTGTTTTTTGAATTACGAATCAGGGATCCAGTAATAACTGCATAAAAACCCCTTTGAGTTGACACTTGTAGGACTTGTTTACTCCAAGGGTTTTTTAGGGGCATGAGAGGAGTGGGAATGGGAGGGAATTTGGTGAACACCCAATCCCCACAAATCCCCACAAATACTTTTCCCAACACTAGGTCATTAATTCTCTGTGTCTGAATAAATAGCTCAAGGTTATCTTGTACTCCATATATGCTCATGCTCATAATTATGTTTTCTACTGTCTTTTTGACAGTGCACGGTTCATGTTTTCTACTGTCTTTTTGTTTCAGAAAAGCTAGTCGAAAAATATTCTCGCGAGTAGTTGTCCTTAGAGTTAGGCAGCCTACGCTGTCATTCTTGTTGTTGTTTTCTCTCTGTGTTTTGCTAGATCCTTTCTAGCGTGTAACTGAACTATTTTCTATCTTCTTAATTGAATTGGCAGAACACCTGCCGTTATCCTTAAAAAAAATATTCTTGGAACTACGGGAAAACGTTTTACGAAGGTACGAAGACGGAGTCCAAAGGGAAAGCCGAGGAGGCGACCCAGGGGGCCCAGACGCCACCTCGGCGTGGCAGAAGGTGGGGCCACAGCGGGAGGTCGTCTGGCGCCCTCGGGTGGCCCTCGCGCCGCCTCTTCGCCTATATATTCCCCTCGTCGAAAAAACCCAAAGTACCCGATCAGAAATCCACGAAAAGTTCCGTCGCCGTCGACGTCTTCAACCCTAATTCGGGAGGGTTCTAGAGCTCTTTCCGGCACTCTGCCGGAGGGGAGATCATCACCGGAGGGCTCTACACCACCATGCCTACCTCCGGAGTGATGCGTGAGTAGTTCTCCATTGGACTACGGGTTCATAGCAGTAACTAGATGGTAGTCTCTCCACTTTGTGCTATCATGTTTAGATCTTGTGAGCTGCCCAACATGATCAAGATTATCTTATTGCAATGCTACATGTTGTGTTTGATGGGATCCAATGAATTGTGAAGTTATGATCAAGTTTGTTCATCTATCTATCTATATGTTTTATTTATGTTCTTGCATGCTCTCATATGCTAGTAGATGCTTTGGCCAAATAGACGCTAGTGTCTCCAAGAGAGGTTGTTTATTCTAGATAGTGGGTTCATGCCTCCAGTAGCCTGGGCTCGAATGACAGAAAAGACTAAGGTTGTGGATGTGTTGTTGCCGCTAGGGAGAAAACAACTATGCTATATCTACGTGTCATTTGCATTGTTTAGATTACACACTTTATTTATTGCAATAATCTGGTGCTTGTAACTTAATACCTGCGGGAGACACGGATGTTATTTCGCAAATGGATTATTAGTCTTAGATGCAGCTAGCAAGCGGTCTATATATGTTATTGTAATGCCCAATAAATATTACAATGAACTTTATCTTATCATAATATGCATTGTCATGCCTTTGACATTTGTCAATTGCCAGTTGTAATTTGTTTGCCCAGCATGTTATTTATCAGTTTATGGAGAGATAGGACTAGTGAACTGTGGATCTCGGTCCATTCTTTTACACTGATAAAAACACCGCTTCCCCCACGTTCTACAGTCATTTGTTCTCTGCTCATTCTTGCATTTACATTTATTTTACACACCATACGTTTATTTCTTTGTATTCAGCAAGCCAGGGAGATTGGCAACCTTCATGTTTTGTTGGGGCAGAATAGTTTGATTGTGTTGTGTGCAGGTCCACGTTGATCAACAAGCGCCAGAGTAGATTGACACCGTGTTGAAGCTCTTCCAATTCCTACTGGTTCGATTAAACCTTGGTATTGTTTTCAAGGAAAATTTGCTGCTGCACTAGTCATACCTTGCTCTTAGGGACTCCCAACGAACGTGCGATTCACGTCATCATACTACAAATATAACTCAATGCAACATTAGTTGACAGTGATCGTCATTATCTATCAAAACCACACAAGGTGGCACCATGCTCTTTCACAAACATTTTTTGGGGTCGATTGCTATCCCATGGACCCCGCAAACATACGTCCACAAGTAGCTTCGAACGTTTTTATGTCATTTGTTCACACCCTAGGTAATGTCCATTTGTTCTAGATCCATGGATTTGCTTCTATATTTTAGTTACTGCAACACTAAATTGTTTGTGTGCACTAATATAATTGTTCGTATTGGGTGGATATTTATTTTTCAGATCGTACTTTATCCCTATTTGTTTTAGATGTATGAATTAGATATATGGATTTGTGGCAATGTATTGTTTATTCGCAACGTAAGTTTTTTGTGGGCATTAATGGAGATGTGTGTATAGTGGGGGAGGACGGAAATAATCCAAGATATGACAAATTCTAAAAAATATGTGCAACGATCAAATAGTTCAAAGATATTAATATATGATTCTAACATAATCACTTATTATAATAAAAAGAGAAACATATTGAAATATAAGTAGAATCTAAAAACATACCAATAATGACGCTTTAAGGACATATATAAGTTCTAAACAATGACAATGCTCTAACTGTTTTTAAATCTTCCATAATTTTATCGACCAACACTTTGAATATCCCTCCCTCGATCAAGAAGACATCATGAAGTCACTAAGAAGCCATCACTAACATCTTCTTTTGCACAAAACACAAAACACAATGACGATCACCAGAGACACATTCTGATGCCTTCTTAGCATCATATCCTTTATATCAGATCTGTCATGTAAAATCAACTAGGCAAAAAAAAAATGTTTTGTCATGCATTTTCGCGACTCAGTTATGATTATCTTCATTGCTGAGAAGGCCCTTTCAACTATTATCTTCGCCACAGGTAAAGGTAGTTCCGTCTTAATGAGGCAGTAAACCATAGTATCCTTGACATGCCTTTCAAATATTATGACAATATCTAAAGTCTTGAATCCTCAGTGTATGAATAATGAATAACTCAAGTCTTGTATATGCTCATACTCATAATTAGATAAATCTGCATGATTACGACAAGCAAGCTTATTCACACTGAACCTAAAAAACGAGTACCTTGAGTCAACAAGAGAGAAGTTATAAAGCAACTATGACGACAACTCATTAAAGAAATAGTTAAAATTGATGGTAATAGTTTACGACAACATAAATGTGTCCACAATGTAAAAGTAATCAATAGTGACTTGGTGTCCTTTTTTATTTTCACCGTTTTGTTACCATTTTCATCCATACTTAAGATTGTGTTGTTATTGTTTGTGCAAATTGACATCTTCCAAGAGGGTATCTCAACCATCATTTTTCCAATTTAGCGTACATGTTCATCTCATACTAAGAGTTGATTTCGGCCACCCCCATAAGCTGGCCAAAATACTCTCCGGTTCTTTTTTTTTTTGAAACAAGAAATACTCTCAAGTCCTTAAATACCCACCTAGGACATTTATTTAGAGTCACATTGTTAGATTAATAGTTAGCTATTGCAAAGAGAAAGAGTTGGCTAAGGTAAGATCTAGTACCTATTTTAGGTTCGAAGCCGATTTTGGGCAATGTTCACTAAAACTTACTCGTATGACGTCCATTTTAGACATACGATAGTTTAAATTTAAAAAAACTACAGTGAAATGGTATTTTTTTGGGCTGTTCCGGGGCCGAGAGATCCAGCAACAACCAAAAAGCCCAACAGAGCCCATCTCCCACCACAAAACCCTCCTTCCTCTCGGGAGCTCTTATGCTCCGACCTATGCAGACGATAGAAGCCTACACACACCCCTCCGCGCGCTAGTGGGCTCTGCCCACTGTTGGCTGCTCGTTCATGGGCCGCTCCAACCGCGGCCCAATAACAGGTAATGTTTCTCTTTATTTTCCTTTTTTTTTTATAAAAACGAACATTTTTAATTTAGATAATTATAGTTCTGAATATTTTTTAAATTTGAATAATTTTTAATTATGAACATTTTTTAAAAATTGAACATTTTCAAAAAACTGAACATTTTTCAAATTTGAACTTTTTCGAAAACTGAACAATTTTAATTTTGAACATTTTTCAATTCCAAAAACATTATTTTTAATAGACACACAAAGAAACAGAAAAAAGAAAAAAACTCAAATAGGAAAAAACGAAACACAAAAAAAAGTCCAGGTCGGAGCTATTGGGCCGGCCCACGGCAGGAGGGGTGTGTGAGACAGAAAAGGCTCCGACCTGGTCAGCAAATAGGGATTTGCCCTTCCTATCCCACACACGGGAACACACACACCACCACCACCGAGGCAGAGAGAGAGAGAGTAGAGAGGAGAGAGAAGGGGCAAAGGCGAAGCGGAAGCGATGTTGGCGGCGGGAAAGCGAGCGGCGAAAAGCGCAGTGGGGCCAAGGACGCCGCCGAGGCGCTCCGGTCCGACAAGCGGCGCCGCGACATGGACGACTCTGACCCCAAGCTCGACAGGTGACTCGCCTCCCCTCCCCTCCCGCCGCTACTCGTGTCGCGTCCTGCCCTGCCCCGTTCGCGAGATCTAAGAGGGTTTCGTAGCTGCGGCGCCCTCCACCCTCCTCTCCATACCCCCCTCTCATGCGCGATTCGTGTTGGATTTTAGTGTGGTTCTACTGATTTGGCCAAAATTTTCGTGGATGCTGACGCGGTGTGCTTGTGCAACGCAGCGACTTCAAGGAGGCCATGTCGATGCTGCGCCATATCAAGGACAAGGCGCACAAGGACGACGTGAAGAAGACCGAGCAGGCGATCTTCAGGTTACTCCCTTTTCCAATCGACCCTATTTTGGTACCCTTTTGATGATTGCTAGTTCATCATAAGAGATCGTGTAGCAATGATATAAAACTATAGTAAAAAACATGTAGCAATGATATAAAACAAGCATGGAACAACAAAAAAATACATTTGAGACATATCACGACACAGTAACTTCAAGGAGATCGTGTCGATGTTGCGCCATATTAAGGACAAGGCACACAAGGACGGCGTGAAGAAGACCGAGCAGGCCATCTCCAGGTGACTCCCTCTTCCAATCGTCCTTACTTAGGTGCCCTTTTGATGATTGGGGTAGCAACAGCTTGTTCATCATAAGAGATCTGTTGCAATGCAAACGTAGGACTTACAAGTGTCGAGACGGTTGAGGTTGGAAGTACTGAGTGCACTGATCGGTTTGCATGATCTCTTTTGAGTGTGTTTTTTGCTTGCTTCTTCACTTCAGGGGCACAATTGATAATATCATTCGAAAATCCAGCTCAAAATGCCTCCAAACCAGCAATCCACTTACAAAATCTCCACCAATGGTAAAGAGGCATGGATCCAATAAGAAGGCAGAGTAGCTGGCAAGGGAAATCAAGCTTGTTCATTGAATTCATTTTGTCAGAGATTTGAGAGAAAGAATGTAGCAGAGCTATTAAACATGTTTTCTAGAAACTTGGCAAAAATAAGACTTGTGTGAATAACTATTTCGCTTCCACTAGTCTTTTTTGGTTAATTTCTTAAGGTAAAAATCTGAGTTAATTTCTACAACACTGTTTAATTTATACTAAAATTTATACTTATTGTACAACTTAGTTTCAACAAATTATAGTCCTAGTGTGTACGGTTTTCTATTATTTATATGACATAGTTAACCCATAAAAATATTTCAAGAAATTATTTAAAGTAGTATTATTTATAATAACACTTTTTATGTCTATCGTTGTATTGTTTGGTCGTGATAACTTTAAATTGTATGACATAATAAAAGTTCATTTTTGACGGTTGCATCAATTATATAATACATACAGTCAACCAGATATCTTGGTAGTGATTCTGGTGTATTATTAAATAAGTATAATTATAGAGACTTTTAGACTATAATTTAAACCGTTGGCAAACCAACAAATGTGTCTGCAATGTAGATTTTTTTTTGAAAAACTCACACCTTTATTCATATCGAAATAACGTTTACAGGTAACACTACTAGGAAAAGGGTTATAGGTAGGTTGCAATTCTGTGGCGCACCCTTAATTGGTGCGCCACAGAATGAATTTCTGTGGCGCACGGTTTTTAATGCGCCACAGAAATTTGCAATTCTGTGGCGCACCAAAACAGCGTGCGCCACAGAAATTCACATTTCTGTGGCGCACGGGACTGGGTGCGCCACATCACGTGCGCCACAGAAAGTCTCATTTTTGTGGCGCATGCTGTCTGGTGCGCCACATAAATAGATCTTTCTGTGGCGCACTGTGCTCCGGTGCGCCACAAAAACCTGGAGATATTTTGAAATTCTCTGCTACCTTATCTCACCGGCACCTACCTCCTCGCCACACACTCCCTTATCTTTTCTTTCCCCACCTACCTCCTCCCCTTCCACCTACTCTCAACCACACACGCACACAACACATATTGGATCGGAGGACTTACCGGGGCTGGAGATGCGCCAGCTGCCGGAGCCAGCCGGCGAGTTGCCGCCGCTGCTGCCGGTGTCGGCGTTGGCCGGGGACGGCGTAGCTGGGGATCTCCACCGTCCAGTCGCGCGGCAGGTCGAAGCCGAGGTCCTTGCACGCGCGCACCTCCTCCATGTCCATGGCCACGACAGGGGCCTCGCCGCCGCCCTTCCCGACCAGCACCGTCACCTCGTTGATGCCGCGCTCTCCCAGCCGCTGCTGCCGCTACTTCCGCATCTGCCACGCGCGGTCCAGCCACACCTCGCGCATCATACGCTGGCGACGGTGCTGCTGCCGGCGCATGTCCTGGGAGCCGCCCGGCCACCACGCCGCCTCCGACGCCGTTCACGAGCCCGTAGCCCTCCACGACGCGCTCCCCCAGCACGACGCCGTCCACGAGCCCGTCGCCCTCCACGGCGTCCACCACGGCGCTCCCCCTCACGCTCTTCAGTGGGACCCCGTCGCCCTCCACAGCGGCCACCACGGCGCTCCCCCTCACGCTCTTCACTGGGGCCCCGTCGACGAGGATGTCGCCCTCCACAGCGACCACCACGGCGCTCCGTCCGCCCTCCTCCACAGCGACCACCACGGCGCTCCGTCCGCCCTCCTTCACTGGGCACGACGAGTGCCCTCCCCGGCACCACGCACGTCCGCCACCACGCGCCCCCTTGCGTGCGAGCTCTTCTCCGCGAGCACGGCTTCCTCTCGACGACCGCGACGGCACGGCAGCGACGCATCCCGGCTGTGGTGGCGGCGTACGACGTATACGACGTCGTAGTTTAATTTTTTTTAAACCTAAAAAACAACTTTTGTGGTGCATGCAGTGGGTGCGCCACAGAATCTTCATGTTTCTGTGGCGCATCTTTCTGGTGCGCCACAGAATATATATTTTTGTGGCGACGATTCTGTGGCGCACCCAGCAATTCTGGGGGTGCGCCACAGAATCATAATTTGGTGCGCCACTGATAGGGTATTTCCCAGTAGTGTAAATTTAATCCAACAGGTGGTTCTAAAAGCCAGACATGTCTCCCTCTCGGCAACGATGAAGCAAACCTTGCCAGTCGATCAGCTTCCACATTCGTCTCCCTTCCTTCATGGCTGAAGAAGGTCCGACCCTTTGCGTGCTCCTCGCCTTGATCTCGGCGAGTATACTACCATAGGTACCTCGATACTCTCCATGTAAGCCCTTCACCACCCCGAGGCAATCAGAGACTACATGTACTGATCCTAGCGCTAGATCATCAGCCGCATCAAGCGCTTCGCGGCAAGCTAGGGCTTCCAAACACCCTGGGTCAGTGATGCCCACGTAGACTGTAGCTGTCGCGCCCAGAAAGGTGCCATCAGCAGAGCGGAAAACTGCAGCCGCAACACCCCTCGCCGTACTCTTTGCAACCGCGGCGTCGACGTTGATCTTCGCACGCCCGGTAGGGGGCGCAATCCACCCCGTCCGCGGTCTAGCTGCCTGGCGACTGATGACTCCCAAGTGCAGGAGATCAATTGTAGTACCTTTCGATTAGAAAAGGTTGTCGAACCCACGAGGAGCTGAAGGTATTGGTTAGCAAGAATGATAAATAAAACAATGAAAGATGCAAGTGTTTTTGGGATTTTTGGTTATATAGTTGCAAGAAAGTAAAAATGCTGAACATAAATGATAGCAAGTAAAAAGCTCTCAAAGAGAGAAAGCCCAATCCTCTATGTGGCAAGAGGACAAGCTCAAGTGATGTGTAACTTATATGTGAAAAACGTTCCCGAGGGCGGCATGAATACTGCTAGGCATAGAGATAAACTCTCATTGGATAACAAGTTTAAAGAAGACAAATGAAAAGATAGATATAAATTGTTTACAATCTTGCTTCACTAGTAACTAGTGCAAACTTTAGTCATGGATATTTCAATCAAGTTCCTATGCTCTATACAACCTTTATCTTACACTTTCCATGGCTAACTGAATTTTCAGGTGCCTTCCTTTTCATTCACTTTCCAAGAGCATAAGTATTGAAATATCCATGATTCATTAATTTGCTCAAAAGATACTAGATTCTAACAAGAGTGTTTCATATCCTTTTCATTAACCCTTCCTAACTTTTTATCCTACAAGACTATATCTCAACCTTAAACTATTAATTTTCAAGTCATATGACTCATTCTCTTTACTTATTTTATAATGAGGTAATTCTACAATTGTCCAACACACTCAAGTTAATTAAATTCAAGGCAAGATGTGACTGAAACCTCTAAATATGCCACGCTCATTTGCATGAGTGTTACCCATAAATCTCCAAACAAGAGAATCATGGATGACACCATACTTTAATATTCATTGATAAACCACAAGATAGGGATACATGATAATGCTCCATGAGCTCACACACGCCTAAGAGAGATTGATAACTAAACGATAAAAGCAAAACACACCATGACTAGATAGATATGATAAACGAGTAAAGATAAAGACTAGGTTGAACTCCCCCAAGCTTGACGTTTTGCTAGAGCCTCCTCTGCTGCAGCCTCTTCTTTCTCATATTCCTCCTCCCATTCCGCCATCTTCCATGGGAAAGGCCTTCCATCACGGAAAGATGTAGGTGGATTATTATACCTGAGGGTAGCAGCTTCTGCAATCTTCTTGAAGCGTTCTTCATACTCGCAGTTCTGGTTCTCTACATCCCACATAAAGCATTGGATCTGTCCAACTTCTCGATGACGTCCTTGTATCTTTCTTCCAGATCTTCGAGCCTCTCCTTGTACTCTTCAACCTTCTTCTCCAGCTCCAGGTTCATGAAGTGATGAGCATCAAGGCTGCGTTCAACAACAGTGCCATACCTGAAGGTCTTCTCCTCCAGATCATCCAGCCTTTCCTCCACCGTGCCGGTGGTCTTGGGAGCCTTCACCTCCTCCACGAGCATCACACCCTCCTTGAAGGAAATCATCTTCGGCGGTGCCATCACGGAGTTGAGGTAGTGGTTCACAACACCTCCCTTGGGGAGGCTCTCCCCTTCATGGTTGGATTCGGAGCTAGACATGGCTAAAACCTGACAGACAGAAACAGCAAAAGCAAAGATCGCTCGAGAACGCTCGGTGCGAGATTAGATCGGCGGAAGGGGTATATATTGACGGTTTTTAGGTCAAGACGAAGCGTCGGAGACGAAAACGAGACGAAACGGGACTCCGAGGGGAAAGGAGTGGGCCCACGCGGCCAAAGAATCTGGCCGCGTGGGACCCCCTCTTTCCTTCCTCGGGCTCCGTTCCTTCCAGTTTCTTGTCCCACACGTTAATTTCCATAAAAAATGACTCCGTAAAAATTTACGCAATTCCGAGAAACTTTCCAACACAAAAGTTACCTATTATTGATTTTGGGTTTCTGAAACTGCAAAATTCTTCGCAATTACCTCCTCCGGTGTCTTTAAATTCAACTCCTCCACCTTTCCGATGAAGCTCCTTCCTGCAATATAATGTTTAAGGCGTTGTCCATTGACTACATGAGGTTTACCTTTCATATCACCGTGAAGACGGATAGCTCCTGAACGGTACACCTCCTGTATCACTAATGGTCCCTGCCACTTTGAAGCAACTTCCCTGCAGAAAACTTGAAACGAGAGTTGTATAATAAAACTTGATCACCTACTTTGAATTCTTTTCTCTTAATTTTCTTGTCATGCCAAATCTTAACTTTCTCTTTAAACATTCTGGCACTTTCATAAGCTTCATTTCTCCATTCATCTAGTAGGTTTAAATCAAGAATTCTCTTCTCTCCGCAGTTTTAAAATCAAAGTTCAATTGTTTAATAGCCCATCTAGCTTTATGTTCTAATTCAACAGGTAAATGACAAGCTTTTCCATAAACCATTTTATAAGGAGACATTCCCATAGGATTTTTAAAAGCAGTTCTATAAGCCCACAATGCATCATTAATTTTAAGTGGCCAATCAGACTAGACTTATTCACTGTCTTTTCCAAAATGAGTTTAATTTCCCTATTACTTAATTCAACTTGTCCACTTGTTTGGGGATGATAAGGAGATGCAATTCTATGGTTAACATCATATTTTGCCAATGTTTTCTAAGAATACCATGTAAGAAATGAGAACCACCATCAGTAATTAAAAACCTAGGAACACCAAACCTGGGGAAAATGATGTCCTGAGCATTCATTGCTGTGGCATGATCTGCACTTTTGGTTGGAATTGCTTCCACCCACTTTGTAACATAATCCACTGCAACCAAAATATGAGTATGCTTTGTCTTTGATCTGGGAAAGGTCCCATAAAGTCAAAACCCCACACATCAAATGGCTCAAGTGGTAAAGAATAATTCATAGGCATTTCATTTCTCCTACCAATATTTCCTACTCTTTGACATTTATCACAAGATTTAACATATTCAGCACAATCCTTAAATAAAGTAGGCCAATAAAACCAGATTGTAATACCTTTGCACCTGTACGATCTCCTGCATGATGCCCTCCATAGGGACTGTCATGACAATCTCTTATAATAGCCTGTTGTTCATGCTCAGGTACACAACGTCTAATAATACCATCCACACTTTTCTTATAAAGGAAAGGATCATCCCAAAAATAATGTCTAAGATCATAAAAGAATTTCTTTCTTTGTTGAAAGTGAAGTGTGGAGGTAAAACTTTACCAACAATAAAATTTGCATAGTTGGCAAACCATGGAGATGCAACTTTAGCACTAGAAACATTAAATTGCAAGTTGTTCATTAACAAACTATCATTAATAGGAATAGGATCATCAGGTATATTTTCCATTCTAGAAAGATGATCAGCTACTTGATTATCTTCCCCTTTCCTATCAACAATGTGTAAATCAAATTCTTGCAATAAAAGTACCCATCTTATTAGTCTAGGCTTAGCATCTTTCTTATTCATTAAGTATTTAATAGCAGAATGATCAGTATGTATTGTGACTTTGAATCAGTAATATAAGGTCTAAACTTGTCACAAGCAAATAGCACTGCTAAAAATTCTTTTTCAGTTGTAGCATAATTCCTTTGAGCAGCATCAAGTGTTCTACTAGCATAATAAATAACATTCAGTTTCTTATCAACACGTTGGCCCAAAACAGCCCCAACTGCATAATCACTAGCATCACACATAATTTCAAAAGGCAATTTCCAATCAGGAGGTTGAATAATAGGAGCACTTATTAAAGCATTCTTCAAAATATTAAAGGACTCAATGCAATCATCATTAAAAGAGAAAGGAACATCCTTTTGCAAAAGATTGGTTAGAGGTTTTGATATTTTGGAGAAATCTTTAATAAACCTACGGTAAAAACCTGCATGCCCAAGAAAACTTCTTATACCTTTGATGTCCCTTGGATATGGCAGTTTTCAATAGCTTCTATCTTTGCTGGGTCAACTTCTATTCCTCTTCCAGAAATCTTATGCCCAAGAACAATACCTTCAGTAACCATGAAGTGACACTTCTCCCAATTAAGAACTAAGTGTTGGTCTTCACAACGCTGCAAAACTTTGTTAAGGTTGAACAAGCAATTATCGAAGGAAGTACCATACACAGAAAAATCATCCATAAAAACTTCCATTATCTTTTCAATATAATCAGCAAATATAGCATTCATGCATCTTTGAAAAGTAGCAGGAGCATTGCACAAACCGAATGGCATTCTCCTATAAGCAAATGTACCATATGGGCAAGTAAAAGTGGTCTTTTCTTGATCATCCTTATGGACAGGAATTTGTGAGAAACCTGAATAACCATCTAAATAGCAAAAGTGAGAGTGTTTAGATAACCTTTCTAACATTTGATCAATAAATGGCAATGGGTAATGATCTTTACGAGTTGCTTTATTTAACTTCCTGAAATCAATACACATCCTATAACCAACAACAGTACGTTGAGCCACAAGTTCATCCTCATCATTTGGAACAACAGTCATTCCACCCTTTTTAGGAACACAATGAACAGGACTAACCCACTTACTATCAGCTATGGGATAAATGATACCAGCTTCAATAAGTCTTATTACCTCTTTCTTACCACTTCTTTCATTTTTGGATGGAGACGGCGTTGATAATCAACAACAGGTTTTGCATCTCCTCCAAATTAATTTTATGCATACATAGAGCTGGGCTTATACCTTTAAGATCATCAAGAGAGTATCCAATGGCTGGTCGGTGAGCTTTAAGCACATCAAGTAATTTTTCTTCTTCTTCAGCTGAAAGGTTAGCACTAATAATGACAGGATATATGCTCTTCTCATCCAAATATGCATATTTAGATTTTAGGCAAAGGTTTTAATTCAAAACTAGGATCCCCTTTAGGTGGTGGTAGCACTCCTAAATTATCAGGTGGGATATGCAATTGTAATTGTGGGGTTGTTGCCATAATATTTGTTCTAAAGCATCTTTTTCTCATCATTAAATGGTTCATCTTGATTAAGCATATAACGTTCTACCACGTCTGTTGAAGCTACAGCTATATGAGCAAGAGTTTCAATTAATCTTCAGAAATTGGCTCTTTCTCAATGTTTATCAGCAAATTTAGAAAAGTTGAATTCAAGTTTTTCTCCAGCACATTTAATAAACACTTTCTCTTTAGCAAATTAATTTCAGCACCAACAGTGTGTAAGAAAGGTCTACCAAAAATGATAGGACAAAATGAATCTTGAGGACAACCAAGCACAATAAAATCAGCAGGATATTTTATTTTGCCAACCAATACTTCAACATCTCTAACAATTCCAAATGGACTAATATAATCTTTATTAGCAAGTTGAATTGTCATACCTGTCTCTTCCATAATGATAGGATCAATATCAGGCTTGATTTCAAGATAAAGAGAATATGGAATGACACTAATACTTGCTCCAATATCACACAAACCATGATAACTTGAAGTCCCAATAGAGCATGATATAACAGGCTTACCAACCTTGGCCGAATTACCTTTAATGACTTTAGTAGCATCTTCACATAATAAACATCAACAGGGTCTTCTTCATTTAATTGTTTGATAATGAAATTTGACTGTTGACTTCCACCTGTTCATAAGGCTGAGAACATCTTCTTTTACTCTTGTTAGTAACAGCAATAAGTAAATTCTCCTTAACTTGGTTTGGATATGGAGGTGGTTCAACATACTCTCAATTGTCACAGATGACACTGGTTCTACCTGTTTAATAACTTTAGGAACAACAATAGATTGTTTAACAGGTTCAACATAAACTTCAAACCCACTTTTAGGAACACCAATATGATCAGCAAAATTTAGCTATCTCAATTATAACATAAGGATCAAGACCAAAAGTATCACTCAGATTTTAAACAAATAGAAGTAGAGAATTCTCTACACATGAATATCCATAGTCAAATAGGGCTCATTACCTTTATCAAGATCCCAATGACAGTATTTCAGAAATAGTCTCCAATAAATTCCATGCTTCTTCTTCAGTATTATTTGTAAAACTTCCACCAGATGAATTATCCAGAATTCCTTTTGTTCATTGGTAGCCTCACATAAAAGTTTATCAATATAATTTTCCTTGTAAGATCATGACAAGGATTCTTGCGAAGGAGTTCCTTTAACCTCCCCCAAGCTTGAGTAATACTCTCTCCCAGATGTGGCCAGAAATTAAATATATAGCAGCGGTTCTCATAAGCTTCTTTAGGAGTAAAATATTAAGAAAGAAAACCTTCCTCAAATACTCCATTCATAATGACTTCTTCATCCAAAGACCTGAACCAATACGAGCATTACCAGATAAAGACAAATATAATAGCTTCCTTTTTACCTGATCCTCAGAAATACCAGGAAGTCTAAATAAGCCACATATGTCTTCAATTGTCTCCACGTGTTCACGTGCAGACTTAGTTCCATCCCTGTAAATGGATTTTTCATAACTCTTTTAACATGACCAATGGGAATTTTAAATCCCACTTTAGGTACCTCAGACACAGTAGTTTCAACCACTTTAGGAGTAGTGGCATAAGCACTTTCATATAAGCAAGATGCAGCGAGGCACGATTCATAAATGCCATAGTAACAATGAGATAAAAAGTAAATAAAATTCAGCTTTCAAGTTTCCTTACCAAACTTCTTACCAATAGCGCTACGCTCCCCGGCAACGGCGCCAGAAAAGTGTCTTGATGACTCCCAAGTGCAGGAGATCAATTGTAGTACCTTTCGATTAGAAAAGGTTGTCGAACCCACGAGGAGCTGAAGGTATTGGTTAGCAAGAATGATAAATAAAACAATAAAGATGCAAGTGTTTTTGGGATTTTTGGTTGTATAGTTGCAAGAAAGTAAAATGCTGAATATAAATGATAGCAAGTAAAAAGCTCTCAAAGAGAGAAAGCCCAATCCTCTATGTGGCAAGAGGACAAGCTCAAGTGATGTGTAACTTATATGTGGAAAACGTTCCCGAGGGCGGCATGGATATGCTAGGCATAGAGATTTATTAAACAACACGTTGAATATCTTGTCAAGTTTTAATCTTCTTTGGACGGAGCCATTGTTAGGTAAGCTAAATAAATAAACTAAACCCCTTATGATGGATCATGTGGCCAAGTAAATGACTGCACAAGAATTATTAAGACATAAAGTCCCACCATAGCATTACACTCTAAGGTCCCCGATACTAATACCCTCATAATGCAACTTCATGACTCGGTCTCAGGTTTACATGTCCCCCAAGTCTCCCTCAATTCATTACACTACGGTGTTCTCCTATGAGCCCATATAGGTGAAGTGTTGTGCAGTCGACGTTCGCACAACACCATCATAGAATCACATAAAAAGATAAACACTAGACAAAATACCAACACATGTCATATATAAATCATTGCCAATTCATCCTATGCCCTCAGGAACATACGGGAACTACTCACAACGTGCAAACATAATGATATTCAGTGGCATAAGTGGTACAACACAATCTGAAAATATAACTTCACCTCCAAATAATGACAAGTACTCAATCACAAACATGAATAGTAGCACAAGACAAGTATCTAGGGTATAGCAACTCTCAAACTACGAGGGGAACGGAGTGGATCACGGAGATGATGATGGAGATGGTGCTGGTCTTGGTGATGATGTAGAGGCCTCCTCCCACGCCAAGGAGGAGAGGTGATGACGATGACGATGATTTCCCCCTTCTCCGGAGCTCCGGAGCAGCAGGATCTGACCCCCTCAGAGGGAATCAGGAGTTTCACCGCCGCCGCGGCCTCGGATGGACTTGGGAAAATTAGGGCGTAACTTTTCGGGCGAGACGAAGGCGTGTTAAAAAGCCCCAGCGAGGAAGCGCCCGAGGCTCGGATGATGGGCCCCACGCGGCCAAAGAATCTGGATGCGTGGGCCCCCCTCTTTTGGGCCTCGTGGCTCTCCTCCCTTCGATCTTCTTCCCACCGCTGTTCTCCCGATGAAAAACCAGCTGTGCAATTTTCCTTTTCTTATTTGGGTCCCTGTAGCTCCTGAAACATTAAAAACAAGAAAAAGGAGGTTTTCTGCCTCCCAGAAATTAAATACCAAAAATAGGGACTTTGTATGAAAGTCCCATAAATCATCTAAAACATGTAAAAATAATGATATAACAGTGCCAATAACATTCTAATATGATAATATAAGTTGTATAAATGATGATATAAAATGCACGTATCAGCGACCTCCACCATGGACCTGCCTTGGTTCATGAGCCGCACCTAGGTCATCCAAGAACCTGTCCACGAAGCCGATCGTGGCCATGGGGCTCTGGAAGATATCTTCGTGCACCGCCTTCCGCTTTGCATGCCGAACGGCCCAGAGTGTCACTAGCATCCGAATTAGATCATCCTTCTTCATCGTTGCCATCATCGAGAAGAGCAACTGTTTAGCTGTTGGCTCCGTTGAAAGAGAGATATGCTCGGTGATGTCCTCCTTCGTGAGAGCCCAAACACATCTCGCGAGGTTGCACACTCGATCAGAGAATGGCGCCAGGAGTCCTCCTGCCCGCGGATCGTGCATGCCGCCGTCGGCGCCATGTTGCGGTGGTGACGCATGTCTCCTGTAGGTAGTGATTGCTTGGCCAGTCGCCATAAGAAGATTCAGATTTTTGAAGGCACCAAAATTTTCCACAGCTTTGACCAGGCCTTCCCTTCTTTTTCCGTGTTCGAGGAGTTCGACCTGCCCTCGAACCAGTCTTCCCGTGTCCGTTTCATCATTGAAAGGGCACGGTAGCAAGATCTCACCGAGAATACTCCACTGCGTTTGAAATGCCATGCCCAGAAATCACTCTGCACCCGAGTAACCAGAGGGATATTCCTAATGACCTCGGCATCCATTGGGAGGAAAAATTCTTCCAGCTTCTCATCATTCCATGCAGCCAAATGGTGGTCAATGAAATCACTCACCTTCACCAGAGCATTCGCCTTGCGAGGTGCAATAGGGCGCAACCTTTCATCGCGTGGTAGCCAATTCTGCAGCCATGCATCCGTGTTGCGCCCATCCCCAATTCTCCTAATCAACCCCACTCTTAGAGCATCTCTCCCCTCCAGCACCGACCTCCAAACTTGGGACGGGTGAGAGCCTAATTTGGCTGATAGAATATCTTCAAGGGGATAGTAAACTGCCTTCAGGATACGTGCACTCAACGATTCCGGTTCCTGAAGTAGTCGCCATGCCTGACGTGCCAACAAGGCCAGGTTAAACAGTTCCATATCTCTGAAACCTAAACCTCCAGCAAATTTAGGTTGTGTCATAGCCTCCCAAGAGACCCACGCTGTCCTCCTCTGTCTATCTTTGCTTCCCCACCAGAATTTGCGAATCATAGCGCGGGAGCTTGAAACATGACATGGAGTATGTAGGAATAGCCTGAGCTATCGACTTGATCAGGATTTCCTTACCTCCCACCGAGAGGAGTTGTTCCATCCAGCCAAGTATCTTCTTCCAAACCTTATCTCGCAAATATTTGAAAGCCCCACTCTTGGACTTGCCCACATTAGACGACATTCCAAGATATTTCTCGCTAAGCGTCTCTCGCAACACTTGTAGCTCCGCTTTTATTTCTTCTCGCACCCCTTCTGGACAACCTTTACTAAAGAAGATGGAAGACTTGTCCATGTTGATGCGCTGGCCTGATGCCATACAATAAGTGTTCAAAACACTGTTTATTTCCATTGCACCCTCTCGACTTGCTTGGAAGAACAGCAGGCTGTCGTCAGCGAAAAGCAAGTGGTTAACCGCTGGGGCGGTGGGCGCCACTTTCAATCCATGGAGAGCTGATGACTAATCTCTACTTTTGAGGAGGCACGAAAGGCCCTCTGCTGCTAACAAAAACAAGTACGGAGATATTGGGTCACCCTTACGGATTCCCCTAGATGGTCGAAATTCCTCCTGTGGTACTCCGTTAAAAAGAACCGAGAAGGATACTGTCGAAACCAACCGCATGATAAGAGCCACCCACGAGACACTGAAGCCCAACTTTCTCATTATTGCTTCCAGGTAGCTCCATTCAACATGATCGTACGCTTTCCTCATATCCAGCTTGAGAGCACAAGACTGGTGTTTCTTGGCCTTGTTCCGCTTCATGAAGTGCAGACACTCATAGGCTGTAATTATATTGTCCGTGATTAGTCTTCCTGGGACAAAGGCTGATTGCTCTTCCGATATAATCTCCGGTAACACCTTTTTTAGTCTATTAGCCACCACTTTTGATGCAATCTTGTAAATTACGTTGCATAGACTTATCGGCCGAACTGACCCAACTCTCCCTCGGGCTTGCCACATTCGGGATCATCACCACAAAAGTTTTGTTCACCACCGCCGGGCTGTCCTCACCGGATAGCACCCGTAATACTGCCTTCGTGACCTCCTTGCCACACAAGTCCCAGTTCCGCTGAAAAAAGTGAACCGGAAATCCATCCGGCCCTGGGGCTTTCGTCGGATACATCTCAAAGAGGGCCGCCTTCACCTCATTTTCATCGAAAGGGGCATCTAACATGCTGTTAATACCTCCATCCACTCTGACATGCACGGTATTTAACACCTCTTCCATACCTTGTACCCCTTCAGACGTGTACAACTGCTTGTAGAAATCGCTGGCCATAGTCCCCAACGCTTCTTCCCTAGTATCTAGAGTCCCATCTCCCTTCAGCAGCTCTGAGACTTTATATTTCTTTCTACGTTGGCTCGCCCGTAGGTGAAAGAATTTAGTATTCTTGTCCCCTACCGCCAGCCATTGTATCCGAGACCTCTGCCGCCACATCACCTCCTCCTGGTATAGCAGTTCCTCAAGCCTCGTAGTCACCTTTGTTTCCCGCTGGCTCGGTCCTTGCCGCTGCGGTGCACTGCGAAGAGCAGAAAGCTCACTCTGAAACATACAAATTTGGAGCTGAATATTCCCAAAGGACCGTCTACCCCAACGGGCTAGATCACCGGACAGGTCTGTCAGCTTATGCTGCAAGTCGGACACCGTCTCACTCTCCCCCGCCGAGCCCCAGTTCTGCTTCAGCGTATCTGCAAATTCCTTATGACTTTCCCAAGCAACCTCATATCGAAACAATTTCCTTCCTTGCCAACCTGACTGCTCCACACTAGGAGATCGCCGAAGCAGGATCGGAAGATGGTCCGATGTCGCCACCGTGGTCAGATGTTGCACTTCCGCCAGAGGAAACCATGCACACCACGACGTGGAGGCCAATGCTGGATATAGGCGAGTTCGACTGAAAGAACCGCCAGCAACTTTCTTCTCGAAAGTCCATGGTACTCCCTTGTACCCCAGATCACACAGCCCACAAACATCAACTGTGTCTCGAAAACCAGCCATCTGGCTGTAGCTCCGTTCGTTGACCCCCTCATGTTCTGCTCTATGGAGAACTTCGTTGAAGTCGCCAATGCACAACCAAGGTAAATCATTAGACGAACGTATGAACTTGAGCATATCCCAAGTCTTATGGCGCTCCCCAACTTGTGCCTCTCCATAGACAACAGTTAGGCGCCACGGCTCACTCCCCTGCTCAGTAACAACTGTGTCGAGGTGGTACTGCCAGTAGGGTAAAACTTCGATTTTTATCTCCTTATTCCAAAATAAAGCAATGCCGCCACTACGGCCTGAACTACTGATAGCAAAACACTTATCAAAACCTAAAGAGCTGGATAACTTCTCCACACAATCCTTCTGCAGCTGGGTTTCAACGACATACAAGAGCGATGGAGAGTAGAGCCTTGCCAGATCACGAAGCTCGCGAACTGTCGCCGCACCTCCGAGGCCGTGACAGTTTAGGCCCAGAGTACTCATTTTGACAAGCGGTCCTCCGTCCCGGAGGCCGCCGCACCAGTCACGGTTCTCAGCAGATCTTCCATCGATGGCTCCGCAGATCCCTGACCTGCCATGCCGCTCGCCTCCCCTTCTCCTTTGACGCCGCCATAGCCAAACCGGTGCCCAAACTCTAGACGGATGAAAACTACCAAGACCGGGAAATTGAGCAAGCCAACCCCTTGGTCAGCCCGAGTAGATCACCAGCGCAGAGGAGAGGACCCGATCAGATCGCGGAAACGATGATCCCTACCGCCGGAAATCGCAGATCGCCGACGAGGTCAGAAAACCCTAGCCGCCATCGCTAGGTCAGCGGTCGTACGAACGAACTGCATTTCGAGTTTTGACACTGGTCTGCAATGTAGTTGAACTCCATCGTCGCCGAGAAGATTTATCAGTAGATCTGGACCAAGGCCCAACGGGGAGCCCATTGTCATTTTTGGACCTAAGATATCGGTTCATCATAATTACTCGGACGCTTCAAAGAATTGGGCAAGTAAGAATTAGCAAAAACCTTTCCCTCAAAAGAGATCAGAATTATAAATACCGGATAATATTTATTTATAATTAAATATCTCAGAGGGTCTGTGCAAAATTCATGTATATGTAGAGTATGCTTTGTTTAGAAAAAAGAAACTCCACGCCATTTTCCGAGTTAAAAAAAAACTACAGTCGAATGGTGTTTTTTCGGGCCGTTTCAGGGCCGAGAGATCCAGCAACAAGTAAAAAGCCCAATAAAGCCCGTCTCCCACCATTGTCCCACCGCAAAACCCTCATTCCTCTCCCACACACACCAGAGAGAGAGAGAGGCGAGAGCAAAGGCGAAGCGGAGGCGATGTCGGCGGCGGGGAAGGCGAAGGCGAGCGGCGGCAAGCGTAGCGGGGCCAAGGACCCCGCCGAGGCGCTCCGGTCCGACAAGCGGCGCCGCGACATGGACGACTCCGACCCCGAGCTCGACAGGTGACTCGCCTCCCCTCCCCTTCCCCCTTCCCTCCCGCCGCGTCCTGCCCCGCCCCGTTCGCGAGATCTAAGAGGGTTTCGTGGATGCGGCCCCCTCCACCCTCCTCTCCATCTCCCCTCTCACGCGCGGTTCGTGTCGGATTTTAGTGTGGTTCTACCGATTTGGCCACGATTTTCGTGGATGCTGACGCGTTGTGCTTGTGCGACGCAGTGACTTCAAGGAGATCGTGTCGATGCTGCGCCATATCAAGGACAAGGCGCACAAGGACGGCGTGAAGAAGACCGAGCAGGCCATCTCCAGGTGACCCCCTCTTCCAATCCACGGCTTAGAAGTGTTGCGTGCGTGCACCGATATGTAAGGAATTGCTAGTTTTGTCGTTGCATCCACCTCTCCAATTTGTCCTGGTTCGCACAATGGCCTGTGCAGACTTCAGAGTGTCTTACTGTTTGTATTGGTGTATCTGATCTAGACTCTGTATATCTGTGCTTGCACCAGCAGACTAGAAGGTCAACGTAGCGTGGTTGTCAGGTTTTTGTTGAATGCTGCTTGGTTCTTTTTTGTGATGTTGCGTTAGTTGATCCCAAATTTGTAAGAGGCATTGACACTTCTTGTGTGGGCTGTACTCAAGGAAGCAGAACATTCCAGTTTGAACAATGCCTATGTTTTCCACATCTCAGTTTGAATATTCCAGTCTGAAAATTTTCTACCAGCACCACTTGTGGAAGATTTGCTATCCACAATGGCAGGATTTGGAAGTAATGAGTGCGTTAGTGCTTTTAACCTGTTGCATGCGTGTACTCTGATCTTAGGGTTCAGAAGTTTGTCATTGGATGGAACTCGGATTTACCGTGTCATGTTGCTTATAAATGTTGATGTGCCCCCTTTTGTATGATTGGGGTAGTAGGCACTTCATCATAAGAGATAGGACTTGGAAACATTGCATGCACCAGTCAGTTAACATGATGTATCCACCCTGTTTGCGATTACTTCTGTTGATTGATTATGTGCACCCCTTTCTCATTTTGTCCTGATTCACTCTCGTAGTAGCCTGTAAATTCTTGGAGTATGGTTCTTTCTATCATCAGTATCGAATTTAGTGTTTCTTGGGTAGTGTAGCATGGTTGTCAGTTTTTCTTTGAATGCACGGGTCTCTTTTGTCATGTTGCGGTAGTTGATCCTAAACTGTGTGTGCTCTGTACCAATGGAAGTATTGCTTTATGCAGCACATCTCAGTTTGCATGTTAAGTGGTTTGATATTGTCCTGTCCTTAGTGCACTCTCTGCAGAGCTGCTACTAAATTTGCGTTACTAACAGATTTTCTTAACTTGTAGTGTTGCAACAGAGATTCAGTCAATGGTACAGGACACCAAGACCAAGTTTGAGAAGGAAAGGTGAATAACCGAGCCATTTTAGTTGCCTTTAACTTTCTGTGTTGTAATAGGGATACATATTTCTGTTGTGTTTTTCGTAGAGTGAAGATTTAATATGCTCTTTTGCTCATCACTATAGCATGAACAAATGGACCAAAGCCAGTTATTGACAAGAAAAACTGTGAATATTTGTTGAATGTACCCTGAATGCTGACAAAAGTTTATTGTTTGTATTAGCAGGCAGAATTTTCTTAAAGCTCTAACGAAGACATCCAAAGAGGTTTTGAATTTGCATTGATGCAACATTCAGATCTGATTATATAATACATGGTCATAGTTTGGTTAACAGCAGATTGTGTGCAATGCAGTGTGAAGGTTCATTGAAGACTGAGTACACCAAGTTTGAAGCCACTCATGACAAGTTCTGCAAAGACAAAGCTGCACACGTACAGAATTTCAAAGGTATGCCAGATGAAGCGCCTGCTACCACATTTTCTGAAGTCTATGGCATATATACTCTACCTGTTACAATAATACATATATGTAAAACATGGTCTTCTCGTATTCTAGGATGTGCAGAAGAACGGTGGTGGCATCCTGTCTAATTAAACATATTTGCGTGTAGATGAGTTTGTTATATCTTTTCCTGACACGTTTAGGATAAGTATATCGTCAAACATTATCCAAGGAAAACCATGTCTTCAATAACCCTTAAATCTGGTTGAACTGTGTACTCAGTTTAAGTATATATGTGTACTGGCTTGGCTATTAGACTCTCTTAGTTCAGGTGATAGTTGTGAAAAATGGGTATCCGGAATTCTTAGTTTTCTGCAACATAGATGTAATGGTCATCTCTGTTATCGATTACTCATCCACAAGCCGTGTTCTGCAGATCTCTTCTCAAAGTTTGAAGTTGAAAAGGAGAAATTGATTGTTCAGTATGAACTACAAAGTAAGTGCATGCTTATGCTGCTTATGTGTGAAAGATCTTCCTCTGTTTGAAATGTCATTTAAACAGTTCTTGTGCGTGGAAGTTCTTTGCTCTGACACGGATGCCCTCTGTACAGGGAAGAAGGAGAAGGCTACTCTGTCTGAGCTTGAGAAAACATTTTCAGAGAAGATTGCGGATGCAGAAGTATCTCTGAAGAAGATGAAGCAGGTATATTTAACATCCTTGCTCTGTTTACTAGAACTGCCTTTTATCGCTTCACGAAGTTCAGTTTAGATTGATATTATATATTGTAAAAGGTCAAGCAGGTCATAAATGGAAAAGTCTGTAACTAAATAAGTTCGATGTTAATAGTAAGATAAGATATTGTTTTAATTGCCAAATAGTTATAGAAAGCAAGATGAAGTCATTGCAGCTTGATAAATCAGCTAGAGAGAACTTCTTTTGAAAGGAATAAAATCCATTGAGAGGGTTAAATGCACACCTAACTTTCTCAAAACACTCATGCTGCTCTGTATACCAGAACGAATTATGAGAAGGGCTTTATCACCAGTGGTAACATAATTCTAGCATTGGTGTTTATCACCATGTCCATGCCACTACAAGTATGCCTGACTAACTATGCAAAGTGAATATAGAAGTACTGGAAGTAAAGAAATAAGTTTGATGCAGGTTTACCATAGGGTAATGACTGGGATTTAGAGGAGCCCATAGATTTGGGCACACTTTAATACCACCAGGGGACCCAAATACCATCGAAGTCCCTTGGGCCAGCTTTACATCTGCAAGAGTTAAAAACAATCCAAATGATTTAAGAACGCACATCACCTTCTTACTATGCATGCTCTAACATACATACTTGAGGACATTGGAACTAATTTAATTATTATGCACAAACACAGATGCTTCTGTTAGGCAAGTGTAACTCTGTTTCTGTTTTGCAGGGTGACAAATCCATCAGCATGCTTCGCAAGTCCTTTGCCACGTTTCTGGGCCCCGATGATGAGTCCGGGCGCGAGGACTGATGCAGCTCTTACCAGACGTATTTAAGACCGACTCAACTCGTGGTTACTGGATAGTTTTGAAGAACAGGGATGATGCATAGGAGAGTAGGTTCTGTAGGAATCTGGATAGTAGCTTCACCTCCCGGCTGATGCGCGGTTTTCGTGTTCTGGTGCATGACCAAATCGTAACTTTTCCTGCTCTTAGATTGTATAGCCTTGCCTCTTGAGTTGCTTTCTCGTACAGCAGCCACTACCAGCGTGCTGAACTTCGTGCGCACCTTGATCGACTTCCGTATGTGCTTCTTTCTGTTTGGCAACATGAAAATTCTCTACCGGCCTTCCCCTGGATCAGCAACATTAAGTAAGAAACATAGACATAGTACTGCTATATATTTATATATCAAGCTCAATTCATATACTCTTCACACGTATGTTTGAACAAAATAAAAGAGTGCGTTAAATCTATTGCAAGCAGCAAGCCCATCCTTCCCTGGAAAGAATGCGAGTAAAATCTGAAGGAGCCAAGACGTCGTCGATCTGAACTCAGGTACAAGTCGCTGCATCGGGTCCTTTCACGTGGACAATGGTGGCGCCCTTGAGGCAGTTCTTGCAGCGGAGTCGCCACGGGCCCGTGGACACCATTGACGTGAACTGCCTCTCGCAGCCCGGGCACCGGGCAGGGCACCGGAACTTCGGTGGCTGTGGTGGGGGCGGCGGTGGCTGGGGCTTGTTCTTCTTCTTCTGTGGCGGCGGCAGCGGCTTGGGCTTGTACTTCTTCTGTGGCGGCGACGGCGGCTGGGGCTTGTTCTTCTTCCGTGGCGGGGGTGGCGGCGGCTTTGCCGGTGTCGAGTCGTGCGATCGGAACCACTCCTGCGCGGATGCGGCGTCGGTGACGTAGGGGCCGTGGGCGGCGCCGGAGGACAGGGCGTCGCAGGCCTCACCGAGCAGCTTGAAGGCGCCCTCGGCTGCGGCGCAGTGGTTCTTGTCGGGGTGGACGAGCAGGGACAGGCGCCGGAACTGCTTCTTCACGGCGTCGGTGGAGGCGTGGCGGTCCACGCCGAGGACGGCGTGCCAGTCGGGCGCGGCGGCGTGTATGGCGTAGGCGGCGACCGCGTTGGCGACGCCGGGCAGCGGCGGGTACAAGCGCTGGGCCTTCCCGGCCAGCCGGCGCGCCGCGGCCACGTTGCCGGCGACGAAGTGGTCCTCCGCGCGCCGGCACGCTCGCTCGGCCTCCTCCCTGTTGGCCTCCGCCATGTGATCGAGCACGTAGGTGCGAGGCGTGATCGATCGGGGAGAGCCTTGTGGAGTCGGTCAGGAGGTGCAATGACGGTGTGCACCGATATATGACGATCTGACGGCGAGAGCGAGTCGGGGACGCGTACGGCGTCGTGTCTACCAATTGATCGAGCGGCCGGCTCCAGGTCCAAATCGGAGCCTGCCAACTTGTAACTTTTTTTTTCTGGGTGTGAATTGATGGCCCAGAAAAAAAAGGCAGGCTTGGCTCTTGTTTTTTTTTGAAGTTTTTTTAAACTTTTTTTTTGAAGTTTGGCTTGGCTCTTGCTAATGCGAGCTCGGCCCAATGTTCAAACCGATCGGCCAATAGGCAATGACTACTCTACCTTTTCCGTGTGAACCTTGAGTCGGGCTCCCCTCTTTTGTGCTTATGGATTAGCTAGCAGCATTTTTACTTTCGCGTACCGAGTACGCCTAGGCTTGCGCCAAGGTCCACTACTATGTCCACTATCGATAAGGTTAGGAGTCCCGAACCTAGACTCTTTTATGTTTTATGCTAGCTAGCCAAAGAATATAGAATGAATACTTGACTTAGACACTGGAAGAATAAAAAGACACACATTCATCTTCATCTATTAGTAAGTATGTTGTGCCGGATCAGAAAATGGTAAATCGATTGTTTACCTGCCTGGGAGTGATCATGACCGGACGCTAGCCAAACAAATTCATTGCCGAGCTCCTCCTTAGAGAGGAAATCTTGGCTAAACAACGAAGTAGAGTGGATTGCCTACAGGAAGGGGACAGGAACACCGCATTCTTTCATGCGAGGACTTCGATGATCTGATCTGGGAAGAGGAGGTGCCTAGCGTGGAAGAGAATACACACGATGCTTTTCCTACGGGAATAAAAAGACTTTTTTATAGAGGTTTGAGTGCTTCCTCTCTAGTTTAACATGTGGCGCGATGCACGCTCGAGAAGTACACACAAGGAGAGTTTTGGTGCCGATATGCAGGAAAGGTTGTATGTACTTTTTTTTTTGAAACTCAAAAGTCAAAACGACATATCTTTACAACTCTTCATCAAATTATGAAACCATTTTAATCGTTGTGCATCTCGCCTCGACAATTTCAAAACTACATACTATGTCCGTTGGTTTTGACAAACTTTTTTTTCGTACTTGAAAAACTAGTACACTTGTACATCATATTACTTTGAATCTTTGATGCTTTGAACTTTGATCGGAGTATAATTATACTTCGGTTGTCAGTATACTTATAGCTATACTTATACAGTTATACTTGGGTCTTTGTCTATGCTCCATGCTCTCTTTGGTGCCTTTTACATTGACTTTCATTTTGTTTCATTAGTAAGTACTCACTTCGTTCGGAATTAGTCGTCGCTGAAACGGATGTATCTAGTTGTGATATACGTCTGACAACTAATTCCGGACGGATCGAGGGAGTACTACATGAAACTATTTTTACCGCAACGCTGTTACACGCTGTTATGCATTGCAAACTACAATTATGTTTCGATCAATGTCAACTTGTCTAAGTTTGTTGTTTCATGATAATGCATGGACATTCAACTAGTTCCATTATTATAAGAGTGTGGTGTTCCTCTTATTTTATTTTCTAGGGTATGCAAAGGATATGTGATTAAACTTTTTTGGAGATAACTTACAGTACTTGCGTACTGCTTTATATGTGATAAAACTGATCCTACTTTTTGTTAGACTTATACTTTAGTGTGGGTTTCTTTTTTTCTTGTTTTTCTAGTGGGTTGGGATTGTATAGCCTAGCCTCTGAGACTCTGAGTTGCTTTCTCGTACAACAGCCACCACCAGCGTGCTGAACTTCTCTCGCACATTGATCGACTTCAGTATGTGCTTCTTCTCTCTGTTTGGCAACATGTAAATTCTCTAGCAGGTAGCCTTCCCCTGGATCAGCAACATTAAGTAAGAAACAAAGACAGAGCACTACTATATATATTTATATATATCAAGCTCAATTCAAATAATCTTCACACGTATGTTTCGAACAAAATAAAAGAGTGCATTAAATCTATTGCAAGCCCATCCTTCCCTGGAAAGAAAGCGAATAAATCTCAGGAAAGTCGTTGTCGATCTGAAGGGTCAGTTACAAGTCGCTGCATCGGGTCCTTTCACGTGGACAATGGCGCCCTTGAGGCAGTTCTTGCACTGGAGTCGCCACGAGCCCGTGGACACCATTGACGTGAACTGCGTCTCGCAGCCCGGGCACCGGGCGGGGCACCGGAACGTCGGTGGCCGTGGCGGGGGCGGTGGCTTGTTCTTCTTCTGTGGCGGCGGCGGCGGCGGCTTGTTCTTCTTCTGTTGCGGGGGTGACGGCGGCGGAGTATTGGTGGGCCCCTGGTAGTACGAGCCCGGCGACGGCCACGCGTACGTCGGCATACTCGTGAACGGGAACGTCGACATGCTCGGATCGGGCAGCACGCTGTGGCACTGGAGGCAGCGCACTAATCCGTTGCTCAGCTCGCTGCGTTTGACCTGCCTGTCCGTCCTGCAGTGGTCGCAGCGGACGTAACGTGCGTCGCAGGCCTGGACGACTCCGGCGGCGGCTTTGCTGGTGTCGAGTGGTGCGAACGGAACCACTCCTGCGCGGAGGCGGCGTCGGTGGCGTAGGGGCCGTGGGCGGCGCCGGAGGAGAGGGCGTCGCAGGCCTCGCCGAGCAGCTTGAAGGCGCCCTCGGCTGCGGCGCAGTGGTTCTTGTCGGGGTGGACGAGCAGGGACAGGCGCCGGAACTGCTTCTTCACGGCGTCGGCGGAGGCGGTGTGTACCAATATATGACGGTGCTCACGCGTGAGCCCGAGACGATCTCACGGCGAGAGCGAGTCGGAGACGGCATCGTGTGTATACCGACCTATCGAGTAGCCGGCTCCATGTCCAAATCGGAGCCTAGCAACTTTTATTTTTCTGAGGGTGGAGAGCCTGCCAACTTTTACGAGTAACTCTTTTTTTTCGGGGTGTTAATTGATGGCCCAGAAAAAAGGCAGGCTTGGCTCTTGTTACACGATACTTTTCCTACCGGTTTTTTTATAGAGGTTTGATTGCTTCCTCTCTAGTTTAACATGTGGCGCGATGCACGCTCGAGAAGTACCGAGTTTTGGTGCCGAACCGATACGGGATGTGCAGGAAAGGTTGTATGTACATTTTTTTGAAACTCAAAATTCAAAACGACATATCTTTACAACTCTTCATCATATTAAGAAACCATTTTCATCGTTGCGCATCTCGCCTCGACAATTTCAAAACTACATACTATGTCCATTGGTTTTGACAAACTTTAAAGAATCTCGCACTTTCCCCTCCCCGTCACTGTTTAGAGGCGAAGGCGACTTTTTGGGCGAACCCAGCCGATCCACCGCGTCCGCGCCGCTGAGCCGCGGGATTCCCCTCCTCCGCCGGCCGCTCCGGCGGCGGGAGGGTGGGGGATCCCCGGCTCCGGCCTGTACATACGGTAGGGTAGGGTGGTGCTCCGCCGGCGGCGTCCAGGAGGAGGTGGAGCTGGTGGCGGTTGGTTTGGTGTCAGCGCGGCTTCCTCCGGCGGCGGAGCTCCTCGGGGCTCGTCGCCGTCGCGTCTGACTTGCGGGTGCTCGAGGCCCGGCGTGGTGCTCGAGCTCCTCTGCCTCCCGTCAGATCCGCGGTGGCGGCGGATCTGGCGGCTGGAACGCAGGAACGGGCGGCTCGGGCAGCTTCTTCCAGCGACGGAGTTGAAGGCGGCCGCGGCAAGGTGGAGTTGTCGATGCGGAAGGGTGCTCGCCGTGTTCCTCCATCGGCACAAGTTTCGTCGCCGCGCGACGGACGGGCTCTGCGGCGTTCTCCAAAGAAGGTACCCTTGGGGCGTGGATAGCTGGAGGTCGGCGGTCTTCGTCGCCGTCGCCGGAGAGGCTGCTGGTGCTGTTTCGGATCCTGTATCCCCTGCGTATTTGCTGTTTGTTGTTCTTGTACCGTGTACGATGTATGTGGTATCTTGTTGAATATACGTGGGCTTTCAAAAAAGGTTTTGACAAACTTTTTTTTTCGTACTTGAAAAACTAGTACACTTGTACTTCGTAGTACTTTGATCTTTAGTGTACTCGTGCTTTGAATTTTTAGTACTCAGTATAGTTATACTTCGGTTGTCAGTACACTTATACCTATACTTATACTTGGGTCTATGTCTGCTTTGCAGACATGCTCTCTTTGGTGCCATTTTTTACATTGACTTGCATTTTGTTTCATTAGTAAGTACTCACTTCGTTCGGAATTAGTTGTCGCTGGAACGGATGTAACTAGTTGTGATATACGTCTGTGTTGGCGACAACTAATTCCGGACAGAGGGAGTACTACATGAAACTATTTTTACCGCAACACTGTTACACGCCGTCATACATTGCAAACTACAATTATGTTTCGATCAATGTCAACTTGTCTAAGTTTGTAGTTTCGTGATAATGCATGGGCAATTCAAGTAGTTCCATTATTATAAGAGTATGGTGTTCCTCTGATTTTATTTTCTAGCGTATGCAAAGGATATGTGATAAAGCTGATCCTTACTTTTTGTTAGACTTGTACTTTAGTGTGGGTTTCTTTTTGTCTTGTTTTGTAGTGGTTGCGATCTGTACAATGTAATCGATCGCTTGTACATCGCTAAACATGGGCGACATACGCTGATAAAACATAGCGAAACAATACTGAAACCAAAAACGACTTGTGAGATTTAACTGTCAAAAAAAAAAAAAAACTAGGCAATTGAAAAGAAATATTTAACACAAAAAATCCCTGTGTGTTAACACTTAACACGTGTCTTCTCGCCAGGTTTTCGTCGAGTTTCATCATCCAGACGTGGCCTGCGCGAACGCTCATAAGGTGCTGAAATCCAACAAGGTCTCCCTCTCCCACAGCGGCCACATACGCCTGTTGCACCGGGGGCACGCCGCTCCCACCCGCTCTTCGACGGGGCCGACCTGCCGGCTTAACTCGCGCTTGCAGTGCCAGCAGTAGATCCGCGTGTGCGTGCGCGGTCTAAAGGTGTCAGCGTCAGCGTGGGCAGCGGCAGGTGCCTGCGGCGGCGCGTACGACCTGCTCCGCCTGGACGGGTGCGCAGCCGCAGTGGCGGCGGAGGCTCTGTTCACGTCAGCATGGTGGTGGTGGCTGCCGGAGAGGAGGACGTCGCACGCCTCGCGGAGGATCTTGAAGGCGCCCTCCGCAGCGGCGGAGCGGTTCTTGTCCGGGTGGACGAGGAGGGACAGCCGCCGGAACTGCCTCTTGACGGCGTCGTGGGTGGTGGTGACGGATTGCTGCTCCACGGCGAGGACTGCATACCAGCTGGGACGGCCAGGGCTGGCGGCCACCGCGGTGTGGATGCCGTAGGCGGCGAGTGCGTTCGCGAGGCCGGGGAGTGCGGGGAACAGCTGCTGGGCCCTCCGGGCGTGGCGATACGCCCCTGCAAAGTGGCCGGCGAGGTAGAGCTCCTCCGCGCGCCGGCATGCCTCCTCGGCGGCCTCGTTAGTGTCCGGTGCCGCCGTCTCCGGTTCCTCGGTGTTTGTGGACTCCGGCGCCGCCATGTGTCCGGAAGTGCTCTTGGCTCTCGGTTGGAGGAGGAGCGTGCGCGTTTTCGTGCATGGTGGCGGCGTGGCGACGTGCACCTAGGTAATATGTGCCTGCCGCAGGTAACACGCGAACGTACGCAAGCAGGAGATGCCATGGTGCTAGTTTGTACTCCCTCCGTTTTCTAATATAAGATGTTTTAGCTTTTGTCCACATGCACATGCACACAAATGTATGTAGACACATTTTTATGTGCATGTTTACTCATTTTAGTGTGCATATAAACAACATGTGTACCACCTAAAACATCTTTCTTATATTAAAAAACGGAGTGAGTACGAACGAAGTCCAAAACGGACATGGTTTAGCACTTTGGCTGCCGGAAATTACTTATTTGACACGGGTTTAATATCAGGTTCCTTATTTAGCACCGGATTTTTTTCTTTCCTATTTGACATCTTCTCAAAATTAGTTTCCCAATCTGACACTAGTGCATTTTGTTCAACAACGGTATTAAAGAGAGACATGAAAAGAAGTTCCTACCCTCAGTGACCAGAAATCTATACAGGACAATCTCTCCACTAAAGTTAAATATTTCATCATGGTTTAGTGACCAATTGAGAACCATAGTTTGGTCACCGAACAGATTTCAATTATAAAATAGTCCTCTAATTTGTATTCAAGAAATTAAATATTTGGGTAGAACCTCCCCTGTTTTTTGCTGCCATTTCTCACATAATTCATACCATCACAATACGTACAACTAACAGAAACATCCATGTTCCTACATACATCACACACATGATACATCAGTACTACATCACCAGCAGTTCAACGCCAAGCGACACCACTTTTGTCCTCTGCCCACCTCTGATGGCCTCCTCCGATCAACACAACTTCCTGTACCACGTGGAGCTACGAGGCATGACTCGTGAGACCAGCAGCGGTTCATAGTTGCTGTTTCTCCAGACAAACAACAACACCACATTCATTTAACATATTCAGTTCAGAAAAAAGTAGCAAAAAGGGTGAACGGTATACAATGTGTTAGTACGAGAAATGAATTGAAAAATGAAAACACAATCCATACATTATACAAGCGGGTGTGTGCCCTTTGGGTCCCCTCTTCTGTCTATGGTGCCCTCTTTCTTCTTCCCTGAGAAACATAATTTTGGCGATTTTTGGGCCTTCGGAAAAACATGCTCTAGGCACCGGCTAATAGATTAGTCCAGAAAAATGATATGAACTCATAGTAAAAGCATGCAAGAGTGATATAGTTATGGAACGGATCAATCAAAAATTATGGATATGTTTGTGACATATCATGCATCTAAAGGGATGCCACGAGGGATGCAACTGAACGTGGTAACAAACTTAGATGTGACAAAGAGACAAAGTGGGCGCAACGGGATAAGGTTAAACATATTCGGGAAGGGGGGAATAATACTAAATACCTTTTTCTTATTGTGAACTGGAAACATCCTAACCATAAGTATATCAATTAAAGCAAGATGATGGATCATAGCGTGGGAGGATAATTTGAAGATATATTTTTGAATATTATAAGAAATTGTTTGGGGACAAGTTTCCTAATAATTTCTCCATGACTGGGGAGAATAATAAGGACATCCCCCAGTTAACTCCACAGAGATCGAATGCTATTCTTACTGTAAATAATTTCTCCATGATTGAGAAGAATAATAAGGACATCCCCGGCCCAGTTAACTCAACAAGAGATCAAATGTTATTCTTACTGCTGACTCTTAGAGAAGGAAGCGTTTGAAGCTATCTCTCAAATGGACCAGAATAAATTAGCTGGATCACATGGGTTTTGTGCTGAACTTTATCAAAAGTATTGGAATTGATAATGATTTAGTGGATTTGTTTGTTCACTTAGAAACTGGAGAATTACCGTTTTAAGTTGATTTTTGGTGTAAGCACTCTCCTACCTAAAAACGAAAACGTGATGCAAATTTAATAGTATAGACCTATTTGTCTTCTTACATAGGCTTCAAAATATTCATGAATGTAGCTACTATTCATCCTACAGGATTGGCCCATAAGGCGATTAGACCTATTTAAACTAGCTTTATGACATGATGCCACATTTTGGAAGGGGTGTTTGTGCTTCATGAGACTACTCATGAATTTCGTCAGAAGAATATGGATGGTGTTCTTTGTAAAGTTGACTTTGAGAAGGCATATGATAAAGCTAAATGACTATTTCTACCGCAAGCCTTGCAGATGAATGGGTTCTGACCCTAAGCGGTGCAATTGGATTTCAATTTTTGTACAAGACGGGAGTGTGGGAACAAGGGTCGATGATGACATTGGTGATTTTTCAACATTTTCGCTGATATGTTGGCTGCCCTCATTGCAAGGGCCAATGAAGATGCTGAGGTGGGAGGACCCATTCCTTATCTTGTTGAGGGAGGGGTTTCGATCTTACAATATACAGATGACTATTACAATATATAGATGATGCTATTATATTTATGAAGCATGACCTTGAGAAGGATGTTAACATAAAATTGATTTCGTACATCTTTAAACAATTATGTGGGCTAAAGATTAAATTCCACAAAAGCAAGATTTTCTGTTTCATTAAAACGAAAGATGAGAAATTTCGATACAAGCATTTTCGGTTGTGAGTCTAGATCCTTACGATTTTCAGTGCATGATTCGAAAGGTGAAAGGGAGAAGTTGCGAAAAGTCACAACCATCCACTCTCCTCGTACTACCCAATTAAGGTCGTGCATGGCTGCATGCATGCTGCAGCTCACACTTTTCTGTGGGAACGGACGCATGTATGTCAGCAGTCAGCCCACGACCAATACTTGTGTCTTCCAGTCTGCTCCTCTAGGTTCTACTGTTCTTCGGACTAAACACATGCACCGTAATTTCGACACAGTAAAGTCAGGAGATTTGCATTAATCAGCCCTGCAGCTATGTGCCGACTAGAGTGGGCAAAGGTATGCGTGCATCAGTCCCTGCAGACCTAGCTGGGTAATTAACTGTTATCAATGCTTTCTAGGGCTGATAACTGTTGGACGATGTAGTACGTACGTAACGGGTTCAAATTTCGAAATATCCTAGTGAAAAATCACACAATTAGTCAAAGTAGTTCTAAGTCACCTTGTTTTTTTTCTTGAAGAAGAATATGGGGCCTCCGAGTGTTTGTTCCTGTAAGATTTTTCCTGTAACTTTCAGCCTTTTCGCGAGGCTTTCTTCTCTTTCTTAATATAACACATGTAGTGCTCCTGCATGGTTCAAACTTCGGAGAGAAAAAAATGGCCTCGGCTTTTTGTTGTGCGAACAGAGCTCTGATAACTAACCAGAGAGGAAAGACAATTTAAAAATGTAGGGAGTATTTCGACGGTCTAAATTTATGCTCTGATGAACTAGTAATTTAATATGATGTAAATTATTATAGACAAACTAATACCATTGGATTCACCTTTGAAAGAACTTCTTTCGAATATGATTTCGAGGGCCTGGAGAATATCTCTCCAAGTTGGAGGGTCAAATCCCGTCTTAGTAATCTGTCTCACGCGGCTTGGTTCACAGACGGCCCAAGCACCGCTTTTATAACTGCCAGTTACGGTCAGGGTTTGGCGGACTCAAAGTCGGCTGATCTGCAACTTGGATAACGCGATCACCTCAGGTCTAAGGATTACATTGCTTGAGTCAGTACGTATGATGGCTTACTCACCCCTACTCAATCCTTGGGTCAGTCCAGCCGGCTAGTGCAAGTCAGATCGGCATCTCTATGCCCTGTGACAAGTAGAACCTAGTCGTCTCACCGGTTTGCACATTAGTCTCGGCAGTGTGAGTCCATCCACAACCTCAAACGACTAAGGACAAACATGCATGAACTAATTAAGTACAAGGTTCGACAATCGAATCACCTATTCGATGACAAGTACAATAGTTCACACATTGGTCGACTTATGAGTACAACTCGGAAAGCGACGCCTCTAGGTCATCATTCCTAACAGGAACAACTAGAGGAATTTTTTGTTTTTATTGCAGCATATGAGATAGATACTTTCATTGATAAAAATTATGAAACTAGTGCTCTGGCTAGTAAATTTAGAAGTGCAGTCACTCTTATTATTAATTATTGCATAATCAATTTCATCGATAATATCTATTTTGCTGACTATAATAAGAGGGGCACTGCTGCCCAAGAGAGCACTAATATTTTGCAGGAAGGAGAAGATGCGGATATGAGCCTATAAGAGGAGAGTGATAAGGAAGAGAAAGAAGAGAATAAATAACCAAAGAGACAAGAGATGGAAGAGTGGGACCTCCACCCTCACCATTCAAAGATGATAGTAATTCTCAAACTCAATCCATTATTAAGCATGAACCTATTTATATTGATGGAAGACTTTGCTTTTATGATTCTGATGATGAATATCAACACATGCGCACTGAAACTATTGTTAATAATAATTTTAAAGAGGATGAGGAGTGTTGTTTAGAAATGCTATATGATAATGCTCTAGATGATGGTCCTTTGTTGGTCGATGATGCTCCATGTACAATAATCACTAATCCATGTGAGGATAAAAATGATAATGACATACTTGCTGGTTTTCATGATGCTCTCACTCAAGAGAGCCCTATAGTATTCTTGAACTCTCCTAATCTTTACTATTAAAGGAGAGTCCGTCGTTGGTGTCACACGTCTACATAATTACACATAGAATGTCACCGCACTGCCTCTCACTTATCTCTCCTCTCCCACGCGCATGCAACTAACAAACTCTATCCATCCTAACTAACTCAATTATCTTCACTGCTATTTCCGTGTTCAATGGCGTACTCCCCTCCTCAAACTCCCACGCGAATGTCTTCCCCAAGGAAACCAGCCGGCCCCAGATCCATCGCGCAGCAGCACCGGCACCAGCAGCGCCGCATCCCTCGTCCCTCGCCACGCCGTGGTCAGCTCCTTCAATGGCAACGGGACTCCGGAACAATTGAATCGTTAAAGGTAACCACCGTTCCGCGACGACCATGAAGCTCGCCAAGGCGTCGCCACCCCTGTCGACCATCTTCCCGGCCACAGGCACGCAAGTACCCACCGCGTTCGCGCTCAAGGCATCCTCCTCCCACGTGAATCCTCAGTGGCCGCGCGCGGCAGCACCGTCTTCCTCAATCCTCATTCGCCACATCCCGGGCAGCGAGGAGGGGCGCTGCGGTCGCATACTTCCGTCGCGCTTCACCCTTCCCCGCCGGCCGCCGCCGCATCCATCCTACCAAACGCATCGAGTTCCTGCCGCCAGGCCACCTCCCGCCTTGGGTCCTGCTGGCTTACGAGCTGCTGCGCTTGGAACTCGACCAGTTACGGCACCGCGCTACCCGTCAAGAGGCTCAACCCAAATTTCGGCCAGGTAAGGTATCGATCACATCACAGCAAATCTGTTTTGAAGGCAAGGCTTTTCATTACTCATTTATCCATATGAATGTTACTGCAGGCATATTGTAAATGGTAAAAGAAGTAAACTGTCTGATCTTACCAAGTTGTGTCAATAGGTTTCTAACTAGAAGTGCATGTCCTCAGAGATAGAAATATCAATGAAAGTCTAACCAAATGGACTAATATTGTGTACAGACTCCAGATGGAATTTTGTAGAGGGTGCTGTCAGGGACGTGTGTTTCACATTAGTGGTTACAAAGTTTCGCATCTTCTGAACTGTAAATGATACTTTCATTATTTTGCTTAATTGAAAGCAATAGTGTGCATAGTTATGTTAGCATATTATATGTGCATGATTCTATTGCTTTAGCATGAACTGAACTTTGTTGTGTTAAGGGAAACTATCTTCAGAGTTTTGACTATTATATCTTGCCATACCAGGTAAAATTATTTGTGAAATATTATGACACCTCTCAAAAAGTTGTGTTACTTCTACTTTGCAGGATACTGAATGCTTATGCCAGAGTGCCTCCAAAAGCAAAGTGCCTTCTGCCAAAAGGTAGTTTTCCCCTCAACTATACATGGGAGATGTATTCCTTGACTTATTCTAAATTATTCTACTATGCATAGTGAGTTTGAGGAATTGGAGGCTGTTCCTACAGCTGCTGCTGTAGATGCCCCCCTTGAACCTCCGACGGCATCCACTCTTATTTCTGAAACTCCAGATGAGTCACTTGAGAATTACATCACCGAATAATCCACCTCTCTCAAGCAATTTGACACCAGTATGTTATTGTCCAGGGACAAGGAATGGCTGGCCTAAGTCAGGTTGGTAGAGGTCCAAGGACAGAAGCTGAATCTCTATGGTAGTGCCAGCCACCCACCCGGCATGCAACTCTCGCTGCCTCCGCCTCCACCCGCTGCCACGCGGTCTCAGCCCCGGTGGCCATGCCGTCGCTCCCTTCAACACCTTGGTGTTGAACAAGGAGAAGGTCTTACTATGGTTTTTGACGATTTGCTTCTGTGTTATAGTTAATTGTGAGGGCGTCAAGCAGATCGGAGTCATGGGATGGGGCTCTCTAGCTGAGTGCTGCTCGATTTAGCATATCTATTTATTGGTCTCTTAATGAAAACTGTTTTAAAAAATCAACTTTAGTTACCGATTTCATTTCACACAGATTTGTACTGCTAATTGGGTTGAGAAATAGAGAGTCATCTGCATTTGTAAGTTTGTGCTAGCTGTAACAGAGAGTTCATGTTGATTTTGCAGGGTCCGGCACAGTGGCAGTAACTGAGAGGTTACGTAGATGACTCTAACTTGGACTTTGTTGTTGAAGTTAGCTATTCACATATAATACTCTCGCAGTTTTAAATATGAGACAGATTTTTCTACATAATAACCGCGTGTTAAGCTGGCCTGAAGCCCTGAATAAATGCCAATGTTTATTGTTTTCTTCAGCTTGCTAATTTGCATTGGCCATAGTATAATTTATACTTTCTTATAGCGAGCATTTGATTGTATACAATCAGGGCATGGAAATTAATTTATACTTCTACACTATCATGTCAGTTGAGTAAGCTGCATTTTACTTTCAGATTGATCTTCAGAAGGTTCTAAATCCTAATGGGGTTTTCGTATTACAGAAACTTGATGGGATTTTTTGTGGTGCTTCAGGCTTTACGGGCCTGTACGTCGCCCGTCGCGCTCCACGCGCGGACTGCCATGTCCCAAAACGTCGCCACCTCAATGTTTGCATTGTCACAGGTCCTCAATCTGGAGTGAGGGGCGGTAGTGGTCGACCTAGCTCGGCATATGAGGCACCTGTTCGAGGTCCTGATCTGAAGGGATGATGTACATTATCTTCTAATTTGATTGTATTCGTTCCCTAAGCTAGCACCCAAGTATATATTGATTGACTACAGAATTTTGGACTAAGATGTTTCTGCAGATCGAGCTAATACTTTTCTTACCACCTGTTGTTCTACAAATGGTTTGCTGAACTGGAATCGGCTACGAAATCTGAGG
Organism: Poa pratensis; assembly: GCA_947311845.1. Classification (NCBI taxonomy): domain Eukaryota; kingdom Viridiplantae; phylum Streptophyta; class Magnoliopsida; order Poales; family Poaceae; genus Poa; species Poa pratensis. Next base: position 6,724,563 of record CAMZMU010000040.1, read on the forward strand.
TTTGTGCATATGTGTTTTTTTAGTAGTTCTACATGCCCATCTTACTCATTCTTAACTATTCACAGTGAAATTTCTACTAGAAATGATCTTTAATTCATTATTTATTTTACACTCATATTCCTTTAAGACTGTCTTTAATATTACCATCTGTGCTTTCCCTCGTGTTAATGATCTGATTATAGATATATTGTTATCCAAACTTATTGCATCAACTAAGAAATATTATTCTTGGAAATATTTACCCCTTTTTTGACATTTTGATCAATTAATGGTAACTTAGTCTCCTGCTTTACATTTTGTATGGATTTTTCTCAAATGTTTTCCAAAAGTTAATATTATGAACTATGCAATTAAGATAAACTCTCATGTTACCTAAATACTATAGTAAGGTTACTATAGGGAATCAATCCAAGTTAAGGCTATTGAGGAATTCCACTAGGAAGACTTAGGTTTCTGACACTAGCATGCTGGTATAGAAAACAAATCCTATACCGATGATATCTCATTATTTTTTTTTTCTTTGTAACTCCATTATCAATCTGTAACCAAAACCATATTTCATCTCACCACCTGATGCTGGTATGAAATCAGATTTAATGGCTTTTTTGTGTGTGTTACTAAAGGTTTATTTGCATTGTAATTTTGCCATATTAGTCTCTTCTGAGTTCCGAGACTAGGGAGGCAGTCGACGGCACCCATCTCTCCCCCATGAGCTTGGAGCCGCGCTGGGCCATCTTGCTCGCTCAAAGTACCTGAACCGTGTTGTGGTGCAGTCACACGGCGGGATTGCGGAGTCCGCGTCCGCTGCCAAAGAACTCGCTCGCTTGGGTCTGCCATGTTTGTTTCATTCTTGTGACCTCAGGTTTGTGGACTCCTCAAAGTACTGCTCCAGCGTGCGCGGTGTTTTGACTAAAGATGAACAAAAATATCAGCATAGATGACCAAGAAATAGATAGACAGGATCCAAATAACACTGTTACTAGAGTTGTGCCAAAAAAGAAAAGGATATCAGTCATGACAGAGTAGTTTTACAGCAAAGGAACCACGCATTACGTATTTTTGATAACAGATTAGCTATTGCACTAACATGTGTTTGTTTTTGAGCCAGCTAGGGAGGAACCTCCCTGTTTTTAATTAAGCAGAAGGTGTGGGACACCAAGTTGAATCCAGGATTCGAACTTGGGCCGGCTGAGAAGAGCCACCGTGCTGTAGCCACTGGGACAAGAACCCATCCACCTAACATGTGAAATAAGAACGAGAGCAAATGCAATCTGAAATATAAGCATGTGAAATAAAAGTGAGCGCTTGAGATTATAGTTTGAGTAACCCTCTTCCCCTTTATTGGATGGTGTTGTGCTGAAATGTTGACTAAAGAGTGTACATCATTGGATTTTTTTTCACATGCATTATGTTGTTTATATGTGCCACAATGAAAGAAAAAAACCATTTAACCGATTGATCCGGTGGAACCCGTGGAGACTCCCGGCCCCGAGCTCGAAGGGTGAAAATATTAGAATTTTTATATCCCGTTGCAACGCACGGGCATTAAACTAGTTATACCATAGAGGAGAAATGTGCTTTAGCTAAAAGGTATATGCATGGTTTGCAATTATCTTATGAAAACCCTTATTGTAACCATGATAATAATGTTGATATTAATTCTTGCAACTATTTTGAGAGAAGAAAGAATGATGATGATTGCCATGATAATCTTAATAATCCTATTTATGTTCCAAATCTTACAAAGTTGCCTCCTTCTGATGGTTGTATTCCAAATCCCGGTGAACTTTTCTCAGATTCGGCAAATTCCAAAAGAGTAAAAAGTTATTTCAAAACAGAAGTTTTTTTCTACAAAATCAAAAAAAAAATTGAATTTTTTTTGTGGCGCACGGTGGCGGGTGCGCCACAGAATTGTTGGACGGGATTCGAAATTTGAATCCCGCCCAAGCTCTTCTCTCCTCTCTTTTCTCCTTCTTCTCCCTCTCTTTTCTCCTTCTCTCCTCCACTTCTCTTCTCCCTTCTCCTCTCCTCCACTTCTCCTCCCCCCTTCTCCTCCACTTCTCTTCTCCCCTTCTCCTCCCTCCTCCTCCTCTCCTCTCCTCTCCTCCACTTCTTCTCTCCTCCTCCTCCTCCTCCAACACCACCCCGGCGATCTCCTCCTCCACCTCCACCCCGGCGATCTCCTCCTCCACCTCCACCTCCGGCGACACCCTCCTCCACTCCGGCGACCCCCTCCTCCACCCCGGTGACCTCTGCTCCGGCGACACCCTCCTCCACTCCGGCGACCCCCTCCTCCACCCCGGCGACCTCTCCTCCGGCGACCTCCACCGACCTCCGGCGACATCCTTCTCCTCCTCCACCATCTCCGGTGACCCCCATCCTCCACTCACCCACCTATGGCCATGGCCACGGGCAACACGGCCTCCGACGAAATTCCGACGAAATTCCGGCGAAATTCCGGCGGCCAGATCTAGATCCAAATCTGGATCTAGATCTGGCCGCCATTTTTTTTTGAAATTCAAAAAACAATTTTGTGGCGCATGGTTTCTGTGGCGCACCCAGCACCATGCGCCACAAAATCTGGATATTTTTGTGGCGCACGGTGGGGTGCGCCACAGAATTAATATTTCTGTGGCGAGGATTCTGTGGCGCACCCACCATGCGCCACAGAATCCTTTTTTGGTGCGCCACTAAAAGGCATTCTCCTACTAGTGCTAGCCTCAACTCACCTATTTCCTCCTCCAATAGAGTACTTCGGCTACTCTCCTGTTTGGCAACGACTATCCGATGAGTTAATTTTGTTATCTATTATAGCAAACATGTCCGTGCATTGCTACGGGTCGATTTTAAACCATGTACATTTTTTCATATACTGAAATGATCACATACATAGGCTAAACACTTGCACACATACTAATAGTTCAAAATGGGACATTACGATTCTTTTGGTGTAGTATTCAAAATTTCGTAGAAGGATGGCAGCAGTAGTTAGAAGATAGTATGCACGGAACAAAGAATCCAAATATTGAGATTCTTGGCAAAGCAATGAAAATTAAATTAATCCATGTTCATCCAAATAACAGATGGAAATTTAATAAATTAAAAGAGAAACATGGGCACATATGAGAAAAAAATTGGATCTCATGCAGACTAAAAAATAAGAGCGATGTAATGCATTCTATTTTCTCAATCATAGTTTGTTACCTGGTTAACAATCTTGTCCTCTCAGAAAGCAAAGCCCACCAATGCGTGTTCTACCCATTGATACTTGCTAGTGGCGGTCATGCACAAACCACAAAAACTGCCCTTGTTGCTCTTCAGAGTCTGACACCGAATGCGCAAAGTGTCTTTAGTATCTCGTTGAGTATCAGTTGGCACATGAAAAAGAGGAATGTAAGTTACATTATGGTTTTTTATGAGAACCACGGGGTAACCTGTTTTGTCAACTAATTTTCCCTGTACGAGTTACCATTTTGTATACTGAACCACGTTTGGGTTGTTTGTCAGGTAAGCCTGTCGGTAGCTTGTATACCAAATGTCGTGAGCATTTCCGGGTGCAGTCAAGTGACATTGAACTCCCACCTGACAGAGTTTAAAGATCAAAACGCACCCTGATGGTCGAGATTGTCTCCACATTCCCCTTGTTACTGACACGCTGCAGAAATTGCTGCAAGAACTGCCCTGATCTTGTGTATTTTGACCATCTTGATTGATTATTTGATCGAGCAACACTCTTCAAAGGAGAAGTTTTACGGTTTTGCTAATTCTCAATCGCATGAGAAATAGCTTATTTCTCAATCGCATGATGTCATCAGTTGCAAGTGGAGTTGCAACTGATTCGGACCACTTGATTTGCTTCGTGATTCGTGCATCAGTTGCAAGTCAACTTGCAACTGGAATTTGATGACGTCACGCGATTGAGAAATAAGGTTATTTCTCATTCGACTGAGTTGCAAGTGGACTTGCAACTGCTCTAGACCGTTTGATTTGCTTCGTGATTCGTGCTAATCATGAGTTGCAACTTGACTTGCAACTGAGTTTGATGACGTCATGCGAATGAGAAATAAGCTATTTCTCATTCGATTGAGAGTTAGAGAGACCCGAAGTTTTATCTTCTACAAGTAGTTCCCATGGAAAAAACTCAACTGAGTATTCCATCCTGTAATTGTACACCTGTTATTCATCTCTTAGATTTATCCAATGGCTGAATGTTGCATGAATTGCTCATGTTATTTTCTGTTTCCTCGGCTCAGCATTTTCATTGCGAGATTCAGTTTGGCATTGGGTAATTTCAATAGGGAACTGTCTTCGGAAGGCCATGCCTTAGGCTAGCTGATTCGGAGGACGAACCAGAACCCGAGGGCCCCGAACATGCCGGACTGACCGACCACCCTCTTGTGCAGCCTGTCGGCCATGCCGTCGAGCCTTTCCTTGCCGTTCTGCCCGAGCCGGGTGCCCGCTGCCCAGCCGGGATGACTGTCCAACGGCTGACCACCTCGGCGATCTGCTCGGGGGCGACGGTCTCGGTCAGCATCAGTTTCTCCCCAGTCTCGCCCTCCAACTTGGCGATGGCGGCCTAGGTATTCTGGAGCGCGTCGTACTTAGGTCGGCGACGCGGGCGAGGCCGCTTGGACCTCCAGCGGCGTGAACTGCAGCTCCTTGCGCCGCTGATTCAGCTTCCTAAATTTACTAATCCAACTTCACAGTACAGAGACCCTCAAGCAACGTGCAAGAACCAGCCAGTTTCTTTTCCAATAGAAAAAGCTTCAGTACCACTTCAGTACAACCTGCGAGGTGCGCACGAGCTAGAGATTCAGCAAGTACGGGACGGCGTTCAGCGCGCCCGCCGACCGGGGGCGTTGACCTGGAGATGGACTAAGATGGTAGCGGCGCTCCTGTTCTGCGTGCTCCTGGTTGGGGGCGTGCTCCTAGTTGAGGGAAAATTCATGGACGAGATCTGGGGCTAGCTCGGGTAGAGAGGAGGCTGGAGGGGGGCGAGCTGCTGGGCGCTGGGGGACTGCTCGCGCTGGGGAGAGGCAGCTCGGAAGGCGAGTTGGTCGCTAGTGCGAGGATGGTGGCGGGAGCGGCCGGCGGCGGGTCGCATGGGGAACCCTAGTCGGGAAGGTCTGGGGGAAACCAACAGAGAAGAGACGCGGGCGGGCATGGTTAGCTTTTAGATTTTCGAGAGTGAAGCAGGTTAGAAAAGCCAAACCAAACACACGTGTAGTATTGTTGCTTATGTACAATTTAATCCTTTTCGCAGCAGCAAATGTGACAGTCGTGGCAGGGAATGTGTGGGGGTTGCCGACTAGGGATGTAAATGGTTACATATGTGGCGCCATATAATACCACTTATTTCGATCTACAGTTTAAAACGTTTTTTTGTTTCTTGGAAAACTGAAGTGTGAACGCATTTATATGGGATTATACGGCGCCATTAACGTGTCCATTTACATCCCTATTGCCGACGATGGGCTCGCCGAATTCTTTGGTGGTCGAAAGGATTTCCGACGCCACCGGCGAGTTTGACAGCCTCTCCTTGTGCAACATTCAAGCCTTCAAGGTCGCACATAACGATTTTCTAGTGACTAAGCTGGCGTCCAGCTTCCCGGCTTCGCAGAATTTCGAGCCGACGGTCCGACCGTACACAAGCGGTATCTGTTGGAGTATACGTGTACGGTTCGGTATGGTAGTTTAGGATAGAGTTATGATCTGTTTCCATCTATTCCCTAACTTGTCTTGTACTCCAAGTCGGTCCATTGTACGCCTTTATATACTCGCCCACGCGGCTCAATAATACATCCAACATATTCCGCCAATCTCATAATTCTACATGGTATCAGAGCGGCACGACCTCTGACCTAGCCGCCGCCGCCGCGCTTCCGCACCGCGCCGCCCCGGGGAGGTCGATCTCCATGATCTCTGCCGGGGGCCGCGCGACCCGTACCTAGGGTTCGTCCGCCATTCGTGTTGATCGGCTGCCCGAGAGTCCTTTTTTTCCGGTCACTTGATCCGGTTTTACTCTCTCTCGCCGGTCGTTTTTGATCGGCGCTTCTTTTTTGGTTTTCCGATCTAAGATCGGTTTGCGTCGCCCGCCACCGTCGTCGTCTTCTCGCGCCTCTACTCCGACAACGGCATCGACCTGCACTGGCTCGCTCTTCGACAGCCGGCTCTCGCGACTGACTCTTCGGCGCCGACTCCGCACCAACCGGCTCGTCTCCACCGACTTGTAGCAGCCGGCTCGCTCACCTGCACGGTCTCCATCGCCGGTTCGTCTTCGCCGTCATCGACTGGGACTTCACCGATAACGTCGCCATCGACTCCGATCTGCGCGTCATCCCCGCCATGGCGTGTACAGCGCCGCGTCGGTCTGATCAACCGATCACGCCTGTCTCCGCCAAGCACGTCCCCGAGCACGCGCCTACCACCGATCGAGCTACAGGCTGCCGCCGCGTCGCCCCTTCGGGCTGCCGCGCCGCCGCCATTGGTCCATGTTGCCGGCTGCCAATGCGCCTTCCCAGGCGTGTACGCGGCTGGCGACATCCGCCGTCACCTCGACCCGCAAGCTGCCGATGCGTCGCCCCTTCGGGCCGTAGCGTCGCGGCACGCGGTCCTCTTTGCCATCCCCGCGCGTCGACTTCTACGTGGTATGTGCCGCGCCGACTCCCTCGGCGTGGGAACGCCACCGTCCGCGCATGGTCTTCGTCAAGCCGCCGGGTTTCTTCCTCGCCTACTTCTCGTAAACGCCGCCGCCTTCTACAGGTAACCTGCTGGCCACCTCAGGCCATTGCAGGTCCCGCCGACCACTCCTTGTCCAGGCGTCCAGCATGGCCACCCCAAGCCGCCGTTGCCTTCGCCGCCTTCTACGTCTTCGTCCACCACGACCACGTCGCCAGCGTCATCATCCCCGTCCCCGTCTACGTCTACTCCGACAACCGTGGACTGCATCGACATCTCTCCCTCGTCGCTCTGCGACTCGCAACCGTCCAGGAGGCCTCCTCTGCTAGTCCCTCTGACGCTGCCGTATGGTTCATGGTGGTCCCTGCCTCCCGCTCACACGGTACTGGCAACACCGGCGCGTGTCTTCGTCCCCGACGTGTCCCCGGGTTTGGCAAGCCCGGGTCGGCGCCTCGTCTACATCGGCCTCGACAACGTCTTCGGCATTGACTTCCTCCTCTACGACTGCCTCGACCACGTCACCGATTTCTTCTATGCGTACTCGGTTCGGGCAAAACCGGAGTATGCCTTCGTCCCCGACGTGCGCCTTGTTCTGGCAAAACAATGGCAGCACCTCGTCCTCGACGGCTCGTACTGCGTCGTCCCCGACATCGGCACCCTCGACGACTGCCTCGACGCGTCCCCGTCACTCTCCTCGCGTACTATGCGCAAGCGGCTTCTTCTGCGTCTACCTCGACACCGGCAACCCCGACCACGACATCGACCACGGCGACCCCTCGCACGGCTACCCCGACCAAGGCTGCACCGTCCAACGCTCTCGGCTCGCTCGACATCGGCAACAAGGGCTATCACCTCGTTTGAGCTCCTCATCAGCTTCCTCTACAGTCCAAGCATCGGCGCCGCGACACCGTCCACGACGTTCCCGCTCCTACTGCGGGGGATGTCAGCCCACTGGATTCTACTTCGGTTTCTCTCCAGTCTGACCGTCCGCGACGCTCCAGTTGTTCACGACGCTACCGCTACGACTGCGGGGGGATGTTAGAGTATACGTGTACGGTTCGGTATGGTAGTCTAGGATAGAGTTAGGATCTGTTTCCATCTATTCCCTAACTTGTCATGTACTGCAAGTCGGTCCATTGTACGCCTTTATATACTCGCCCATGAGGCTCAATAATACATCCAACATATTCCGTCAATCTCATAATTCTACAGTATCTCGATTGCGCCAAGTGGCGGGCCGACGTAGAGCGAAGCGCCTGAAAAGCCGAAAAGGTATCGCCGTTGCCGAGAACGACGTCCGCCCAATTGATGGTGGACACGCCGACGGTCAAGAACCACGGCGCCATGTTGTTGGCGGTTGACTTGACGGGGCCGGAGTTCCCCGTCGAGGCAGAGACAACGATGCCCTTGCGGACGGCCCTGAAGGCTCCCACGGTGGTGGTGTTACTCCGCATGCTTCCGTTGTTTGGGACCCACTTGTAGTGTGTGGAGCTACCTGCTGGCAGCTCGAGCGTACGTGTCGTCCAATCGAGCAACGAAACGACCAGGAACCGACCTCCCTCTCTATCTCTTAACGTTGTCCTTGGTCTCACATATCTCTACTCTGTAAAGCCTCTCTCCTCCTGCTTTCATTTGGGAACACTAGCGTAACATACCAAATACGTAGTAAATTTGCCCGACTGGCGACTACACCATGGACGAAAGCGACATTCATAGAATGAGTCGGTTTCGACAACGCTGATGAAGGCCAGGATGAATCTTCACTAAAATTTGAAAGAATCTTTCACTCCAACTTTGTTATTCTCCTATATAAACAAAATAAAACTAGGAGAAAATAGTAGAAGAATTTGACGGGGTTCAAAGTTCAACATGGGTTTCTTAAGAGAAAATAATACAAATAAACTTCATCGCACTAGAGAGCCACCGTGATTCATAAGGAACCGGATCCCAGAGACATCCAAGCAAGAATTCAAGGAGAAGAAGAACAACAACAACAAGTGGAGGATGTATTTCTGGAAGATCCCGCCATCTGGTGTTGTAGCTAGCGTCGAGTACACACGGTACCACGACTTCTTGGACCGATATGGTGACAGCCGCCACTTACGTACATTGCCCGTTGAGACGTTGTCATCCCCTTCTTCTTCCACACAAGCCCACCGTGAAGAGCGAGAGATGAGTATACGGTATAGACGAGTGAGGCAAGTTTGGACGACCTAGAGAAGTGTACGTATTCGGCACAAGATGACAGTCCCGGAGTTGATGATCCATTTTGTTTCCTTGGTTTTTAATTAATTTGCTTCACTAGTCACAACAAATTATTATTTTTCGCTTCTTAAAGGAAGGCTAGCTAGCAGTGGAAAATCATTATATTCCGTGTTTTCTCTATGATTTCGGGGGCTATACCATGCATATTGATTTGACGTTGATTGGTAGGCAAGTGGCGTTTCGATGAGATGGCTCGTGTGTTGTGTTAATGGTCTAATATAATGGGCAGTAGCTAGTTTTTGTTTTTGCGGGGAAAAGAGGTGATATATTAAAACAAAGTTCTTACAGAAAACCCCAGAACGCACACAGATATTACAAAGAAGTCCTTCTGGAGCTCAACACCGCCGGCAAACCGCAGAACGTGCCGCTGGTGCGCCGCCGCCACTGCATCACTGACGCCTTGGATTCGATGCAGCCCCTCCGCGGACGGGAAGTCAACGGACCTCAGCTCCGGGGAGCCTCCATCCTGTGCCACCGTCGTCGTCGCCTTGCTCAACATCACCTTCATCTTCCGCTTATTCAACCGCCGGATCCACCATCCCTCAGACTCCGGTGAGGGGAAGTCACCCCCAGCAGCTCCGCAGAGCTCCGAGCGCGACGGAGGAAGAAGATCCACAGCAGAGCTCCTCGGAACATTGCCATGAAAGGGGAAGATCTTCTCCTGCAAAATCCACTCCGGCCTCGCCTCCACCTTCCCGACGCCGCCGGCTGGAACCCTAAGCAAACCTACGCTATATACACATCGTGAATCGGGGTTTCCCCGTCCTCCCGCCGCCCGAGCGGCCGACGGAGGGCGAAGAAACCCTCGATTCGACGACGGCGAGGTGGATCGCTCGGGGTCGCTCACAAATCTCCTTTCGGTACTGTAGATGGGGAAAGGAAACGGTCCAAGGTCCCAGTAGCTAGTTTTTGACTGCGCGTGCGAATCCTTGAAAATATGAAATTTGAAGAATATAGGGGGAGGTGGTGTTCGAAATGCACTTTGCCCGGAAGAGCCACACTAGCTAGCTAGCTAATTTTAGTTTACGTGCATGCATGCATGAAGCTTCGTCGTGTATCCATGCAGCTAGCTAGCCAAGATCGACAAAAGGGGTGTACGTACATCACGTACGAGTCTAAGTTGTGGTGTACCGTGGACGGGAAGAAGCAAAAAAGAAGAGAACAAAAGAGAGCGGGGGATTTGCGCGAGACGGTCCATTCGATCGCAGTACTGGGATGGGGGCCTCGCGCGGCGCGGAAGAAGAAAAAAAGAGAGCGGGGGATTTGGGTTGCCTCGCGCGCGTACGTGACCATACTCCGCCCCGCGCGCTTCTTTCAGCTGGCGGGTGGTACGCATTAATTAATTCGGTCCACCCATCGAGTCGCATTAATTCGGTCGCCACCGGAGCTGCAAGACTGTTGCTTATGTACGCTTTGATCCTTTTCGCAGCGGCAAATGTGACGGTCGTGGCAGGGAATGTGTGGGGGTTGCGGACGACCAGCTCGCCGAATGCTTTTGCGGTCGATCAACGGCAAAGCGCAAACGGACATTCAAATATGTCTCTTTTTGTCCGTTTGGGGTGGGCTTGACGTGTCCGTCCGGGTTTGTCCAGATGGTGCTCCCAACGGCAAAACGCAAACGGACACAAATATCTATATTTTTCTTTTCTTTAGCACTAAATACTTTTTGAAATTAGCACCAGCCACAATTAGCTAGCAAAGTCAGAGATAATTGCAGATCCTTTGGGAAAGATCATGCTCACGCTATTTACAAAGGGGCAAGCGGCCACGCCGGCTTGGAAGGCGGGGAGCAGGGCTCCGGCGACCTCTCCGGCGGCGGCGAGCAGCGCCGATGCGGCCACCACGGAGGGCGAGTACTCGGCCATCTTCACCTCTGCAAAACGAAAACAGAACAGCAGATGTTCAAGCGCCCCGCTGATGAATGAATGAATCTGACGGCCAACCGTTCGTGTTTCTTTGGCATTGGCACGCACGTACCAGGCTGGGCGCGGATGAGGAGGTCGACGGCACGCGCCTTGACGTCGTCGTGCAGGGGCGGGTGCCGCGGCGGAGGGAAGAAGGCCGAGAGGAAGAAGCCGAGGAAGGTGAGCGGCGTGACGGAGCGCGCGCGCCACTCCAGCGCGCCCAGCACCACCCGCCGGATGTTCACTGCGTCGAACATGAACTCCTCGTCCCTCTGCAACCACACCAATTCATTAACTAACTAATCACCATACGGAATCGCGTGGATGAGCGTCGGCGCGCGTGGAGGAGCGCGTGGATGAGCCGGCGTCCCAGCCCGAGGAGAGGATGAGCGTCGGCGCGCGTGGAGGAGGGCGGCACGCGGAAAGCGACCAACACCCGGAGCGCGGCGAGCTCAAGGGCAACGTCTCCGAGACCGCAGGGCAGCACGGGGACGGCCTCGTCGCCGTCGCCGGACGACTTGGATGCAACGGCACGGAGGGCGTAGCCCGAAGCACGACTTGGCCGCCGGTAGAACGGGCGGCGGCGTGCTCTGATTTGGCCGGCGGCGGCTTGCTCCGATTTGTCTTGGAGGTGGAGGGGATCGTGGGTGCTAGTCGGGGGAAAGAGAAAAGAAATGAGGGGAAAGGAGAGAGAAGGAGTGGACCATTTTTTGTTTCGTTGGCAGCTGGGCCAGACCGGACACGAGAGGAGGACACAGCGGACAGCCGGACATCATCTTTTGTCCGCTCTCGCCCCAAACCCAGACCAAAGTTGGGTCAGCTTTGGTCCAGAACGGACAGTCCACCGGGACAATTATCACTATGCGCTAGCCCGTTGGAGCACCTCACATATCCGTTTGGACAAAAACGGACAGAGCTAGTCCATATGCGCCAGCCCGTTGGAGGTGCCCTTGGATAGCTCCGACGCCACCGGCGAGTTTGACGGCCTCTCCTTGTGCAACATTCAAGCCTTCAAGGTCGCACAAAACAATTTTCCCGGCCACCAAGCTGGGCTTCACAGAACTTCGAGCCGGCGGTTCGACCGTACACAAGCGGTATCTGGGCTGCCCCAAGCGGCGGCCCGACGTAGAGCGACGCGCCTGTAAAGGTATCGTCGTTCCCCGAGAACGACGTCCGCCGGGAAACGGCGGTTGATGGTGGACGCGCCGACGGTCAAGAACCACGGCGCAATGTTGTTGGCGGTTGAGTCGATCGGGCCGGAGTTCCCCACCGAGGCAGAGACAATGATGCCCTTGCGGACGGCGTTGAAGGCGCCCACGGCGGTGGTGTCCATATGAAACGGCTGCGCCCAGCCACCGGACCCGAACGAAGCGGATATTACGTCGACGCCGTCGGCGATGGCCTCGTCAAACGCCGCGAGGATGTCGGAGGTCGCGCACCCGTATTTCCAGCACACTTTGTAGGAGGCAATGCGCGCTCCCGGGGCCATGCCGACGGCGGTCCCTCCTGCCTAGCCGTAGAATGACGCGTCCGGGACGGAAGAGCCGGCGGCGGTGGAGGCGGTGTGCGTGCCATGGCCGAAGGGTGTCGAGCGGCGACCTGGACTCCTCCGTCTCGTTGATCGGGCCTCCAAGATCGACCTCGTAACCCTCGTAGTAGCCTTGGCGCCGACGAGCTTGCCGTTGCAGTAGGCGGATGCGTTCCACGATGGAGCCGAGACACAGCCACCACTGAACTTGCTGGGCGGTGGCGGCAGCGATAGGTCCGCGGCGAACGCAGCGCGGTCCATAGGGTACACGCTAGTGTCAAGGACGCCGATGACGACGGCCGATGCCCCGTTGGACGCCGGCAGCAAGCCGGATGACGACGAGAGGCCAAGGAAGGATGGCGTCAGCGTGGTGTGCAGCTGCTTCTTCTCGTCGGGCACGACAGCGAGCACGGAGCGCTGGGACGCTAGGTGCGCGGCCTGGCGCCCCGTGAGGCGTGCTGCGAAGCCCGTGGCGGCGTGCGAGTACGAGTACAACACCCGCGGCGCCGGGAGGGACATGTCCACTGGTATGTGGTAACGCAGGAAGGAGGCGTACGCCCGGGCAGCGAGCCGGCCACCGCGGCGCGGGGGCGCGTGCGCGTGCGCGACATGCACGATGTAGGCGGCGGACAACTCTTCCTTTTCCCTCGCTGCCGCGGCGTCGACGGCAACAACGACGAGCATGACGCACAGAAGCGCTAGTGGCCCGACTCTGACCATCATCATCTTTGCACCGAGAGAAATATGGATGCCGCGGCGGTGCAGTAACAAGAAAAATATAGGACTGAAGTGGCATGTCCTGTTTGATCATAAGTACTATAAAATCACGGAATTTTGGATCAAAGTGGGTACGTGTGCCATATTGGGATAAAATATATTATCCTAATGACCAACATAAATACAATTTGGTATTTTTTGTTGTAATATTATTTAATTTATGTAAGCTTTTGGTTCTTCTACCAGTTCCTTGAGGAGAAAAAAATCAGAACAACGACAACTTGTGTGGGAAGAACATTATGACAGCGCAAGAGTGCCCCTGACCTCACACAACCAAAAAACTTGGTCCTCTCGTGTCGCTCCTCCTAGGCAGCAACGTGGAACCCTAGCATCGCCACTCACCACCAAAGATGTACGAAGAAGCAAATTATATAAGATAAAAACTTGATTTTATATGTCAGGTATTTCTAATTCTAAATCATCTGAGAGTTAACTAAATCTCAGTCGCCTCCGTAGTTATCAAACTTGCGTCACGATTTGTGCTGGCCTGAGAGTTGCACATGAGTTACAACTGTGTGCAACTGAGAAACTGTGTACATAAAATATGAGTAAACTATTTGGTCGTTCGATTTTAGTTGTGATTTGTGTTGGTTCGAGACTTATAGATGGTTTGCAATTGTGTACCACTAACTAAAATTTAGTTAATTGTTAGTCCTCCTTATCCGTTGGACTTGCGTTGTGATTCGAGCTGAACTGGGAGTTGCACTTGAGATGCAATGATGTGCAAGTGACTGAGATTTAGTTAAATTGACGTGGACTAAGCATTAGAAAATCCCATTTTAAATACTAAGTTATAGGACTGTTAATTATTATATGGAAAAAAGAGGTTAGGGCAAAAAATCTCAAAAAAAATGCATTACCCTCATTAATGGGCCTACCCAAGTATTCACTGCAAATCGTTTGATGGGCCTGGAGAAACCGCAAAAGAGCTTTCTCTCCTCTAATGGTAGGTAGGCGTAGCCGCGTAGGTCCAGCCCACGGCGTGCGGTGAGAAGAGCGGCCGCGTCGCCTCCCGACACGGCGCGGTTGGCCGTGAAAACCACCACCTCGCCACCGTCCTCCTCCCCGCCCACCACCACCTCTCCCCTCCTCGCTCTCCCTGCCGCCGATGATACTCCGGCTGCGCGGCGGCCTCCCGCGCCGATCCGCGGCCCTCCTCGCCGCCATCGCCCGCGATGCGCCTCCCACGCGCCCGCTGCCCACCGCCGTGCTCCCCCTCCTCCGGCGCCTCCACGACGACGCCGATCATGGCCCGAAACCAGGTACATCCTCGCGATCTCTCTCTGAAGTGCCTGTGTTTCGTAGTTCGGAGCTCTGCCGATCATTCAAGTGTTTTAATTCCACCGCCTCTCCCCACTGGCCGAGTGGCCCAAACGTGCCCCCACCAAATTCCGATGAAAATTGTTGGAAAACTGGTCATGTATGTGATTGTGGGTAGTATTTCAGTTTCTGACGATGCTTGTACTTTCGAAATTTTACGAAATTTCCTCTTGATTATTCTGTCTTCTGATACCGTTAACTGTGTTCTGTACCTGAAGGTGGCCCTCTGACGCTCTACAGGGACCTGGTGAGCCAGGGGAGGCTCCGGCACGACGAGTACCAGGAGAACGTGGCATCTGAGCTGGACGGCCTGCTCCGACGGCTCGAGCGGTACGAGATGGAAATGGAGGACTACCATGTGAGTCTCACCGAGCAGTGCTTTAGTAGGCGCATTATGTGTTTGTTCAGGGAGCCAGGGAGGGTTGATTGTTTTCGTCTCCCTCTGAGTGAGTGAGGGAACCAGATCCTCTAACATTGAGTGGTAATGTCAGGTAAGCTACAGTACCCTGACTTTTCTCCTTCACATCCATATGATTAAGCCTAAAATTACTTGAATTAATTTGCTAATTAAAAATTTAGTGTATACATTTACAATAATTACATATACACAAAATTATGGTGCAATAAAATTAATTTTAGATTTATTTTTATCAACAGTAACGGTGTACAGTACATGGTACAGGATAATACACACAGTACTTGCTACAGTACCCTGACTTTTCTTCTTCATTTTACACTAACTTGTACCGTAGCTTACCTGACTTCTCTCCTTCATGTTAGAGGAGCCCGTTCCGTGAGTGAGTGCCTTTGTGCAAAGTGCAGGCGAAGCTGTCTACGTGGGACAGTTCCAGGGAGAAGGAACGGCGGAGGCTACTCCTCGAGGAAGCCGAGGATAAGCAGCACGACGGGGTGTGGATCGATGAGAACAGGGGGGTTCTCGACAAGTTGATTTCGCGGTATTAGTTAGTCTCTTGCATGTGGGACGTGATATCAGGAGTTATGTGCTTTCACAATGCAGTGCTTCAAATGATTGAAATTTTTCCTAGTGATATCTTGCAGTGAGGCATTAGTGCACATAGATGAAATCCCCGTACCCTTGACTACTGACTTCTTTAAAGAACAGTCAAACTTAATACAAGATAAAAATGGGGGTTCTGCAATGCATACTCTGTTGCAACTTTTTCCTGTTAGATATTAGATCAAATCTCTTGTACATGTTCCAAGAAGAATGCCACTAAGCAGATCAGCAACCTATAAAGTCTATTTGAAACTGATGTGTTTCACTGCATTGAATGTCGCTGTTTGACTTATCTTTTGATGACTAAACCAGGAAAAGGAGAGGAAATATAGAAGCTGGAGTTGGAAGATGGGTCTCATATTTGAACCGAGAGAAGAAACTGGATACGTTGGTTGGTCAGAGACCTGTGGCTCCTGTTGCTCCAAAAGGATTGTACCTTTACGGGAATGTTGGAAGTGGTAAGCTTATCAATAACTTCACCTGGCCTGCATTTTGAGAGTTAGGAGTTTTTAGTCATATTTTCACCCATATATCTATATTAGTAGATTAACATTACTTTGAAAAGAAACCATTAATACCATAAACAACTCGTGACTATTTTGAAAAGAACATCATAAATGACCCAAGCGAAAATTGTGATTTCTACTATACGTAACACAGGGAAGACAATGTTGATGGATATGTTCTATGGGGCCACAGAAGGTGTCATCAAACACAGGAGAAGGTTTCACTTCCATGAGGTAAATAATGTACAGATGACTTGGAAAGCTGACAAAACAGAGTGTATGTGTGGCTTTGCAAGAGTCTGTGAATCAACTTGGTGATTATAATGTTTCATTTCGGATCCCGCTGTCTAGGATTTGTGTAAACTGAAATTTCTCTATTTTATGCAGGCTATGCTTGAAATAAATGATCATATGCATGATGTGTGGAAGAGACGTGATGATGACAAGTCTATTGACTCGCCTACTTTTAGTTGGATATCAGGCCTCCCTTTCGATTCCAAAATAAAGGAGTGGCTGATTGGGGAAGAAAAATACAAACAAGATAAACATCAAAAGCATATCCTTTTAGCTGTTGCTGATAAGTTCCTTGTCGATAGACAAGCAAATAAATGTGGTGCAAGCATTCTATGCTTTGACGAAATACAGGTACCTGAATTTCACACTTCAAAATGCAATTTTCCCACTTCTTAAAGAAAACTGCCATTTCTTTCGTCGCACTTAGCATCATTTTTTTTTGAAGAACTACTTAGCATCATACTTATCCGATTACTGATGTACTTTAGCATTTTTTTTTTTGAAGGGAGTTCGTGTACAAACATCAACAACACGAAGGCACACACACGAACAGAGGGAGGAAACACACTCCACACGGCGAGATCAGAGCCACCATGCCGCACTCCTCCTTCGAGCTCCAGCAGCACGCCGCCGGAGAGGAAGAAGGCGAGCTTACCTCGCACCGAAGACGACGGCCCGACCAACCTTGTTGAGATGCCGCATGATCCAACCGACGCAGGCGCCGGCATCTGAACGTTGAAAGACCATCAGCTCCGAGCCGCCGCCAGCTCGCCCACGCCGTCTCACGCCGGAGACGAGCACGAGGACGCCACCCTTCTTCCACAAATCCATCCGAGCCCGCCGTCGAGGAGGAGCTTCCCGCCTGCAACTCCCACAGATCTTGAGCAAAAGCACCGCCTAGCACCATGGTGAAGGCCGAAGAACCCCACGAGCAAGAGCCAGCTCCGCCGTCACGAACGCCGGCTCGAGGGGAGGCACGCCGCGGCTCCAAGAAGCGGCGGACGCACCGAGGACGACGGATCTGCCACGAGCCTCCACCGGAGCACCCCGAGCAGAGGAGAGGACCGCCGACACCAAAAGCCTCTCCGGCAACGCCACCACCTCCACAGCGCCGCCGGCAAGCACCCCACACACACCTAGCTATGCACACACCGGGATCCGTCGATTCCCCACCCTCCCGCCGCCGGAGCGGCCGCGGAGGGCGAGGAATCGGCCGGATCGCCGGCGGCGAGCTGGCTGCACAGAGAACGCCCAAAAATCGCCCTTTTCACTGTAGACGGGGAAAGGGAAGGAGGGTCCGGTGTTCTGCGTTGTACTTTAGCAATTGTTGCGATTACATAATAGATAGTTTTGTAGGAAGAATTTCTCAAATTTATTTTCCTTTATTTATGTCACATCTTCAATAGTTCTTACAATCGAAAGTACATATGTTGCAAAGCATGCTTTATATTCAAGTTTTTTAATGAGTGATAGGCAATCTTGCTGATGGTAAATTAGAATGGACAATAGTTCACAGATGACTTAGCATAATATCCTAACTTCAACTTCTTAGAAAGCTTTCTTGAGATATATACATCTTATAAACTTTTACATCCAATTTCAGTATTGTGTTTCAAGCATTTGTAAATAAAAAAACTTTGACGATTGCTACTTTACTCTGTCTACCATATTAGCCTGCACTTAGTATAAAATATTTAGTTGCCACTGTAACTTCCGTAAAGTATGTAGCCTCTAGATTTTTATTTAGCATCATACAGGTAATATTAATAAAGAGGCAATGTGTGATTGCAAGCAAGCGACAGCATGACGGTTGTATGTCCTATACAAACTTAAGTGGTACTAAAGGAGTGTGCTACACTGCGTTCCTATACCTTTGTAGGAAACGGAAAAGAACTCCAATGGTCTCTGCATTCTAAAATAATTGTTAGCTCCTATTATATCTAATCTTTGTTCCATCAAACCTCGGTTGTCATGGTAGGATATGCTTAAGCATTGCGCCGAAGATTTAGTCACTGGTATGTGGGATTCATTACCTCATCAAGTATCACTCTATTAAATCATAGGCCGTCGGCAAACCTCTTAATTACAAATGCAGAGTTACGGATGTAAGTTGGGTCATGCTTCTTATTATGCATTTTGTTAATTTGTTTTCCTCCTAGCTACCCCTCCGTTTCAAAATAGATGACTTCCATTTGTCTAGATATGGATGTATCTAAACTTGTTACACATCTAGATACATCCGCATGTAGACAAATGGAAGTCATCTAATTTGGAACGGGGGTAGTAGATGTGTAGATCATATCGCCTAAAAACTTTGAGTATATGTTTGATTTTCCGTGTTCGACAAAATAGGTATGGAATTACAGGTGGCGAACATAGTAAAAAATGTAGTGTGCTTGAAACTATCTGAATTAGATTGAAAACAAAGTAGTGAGGGGTCAGCTGGATTCCGTAGGATCATCACCATTGTCCTGCTCTGCCTCCTGCTGCTTATCAAGAGGAACCATCTTCATCTTCTGACTGCTCAAGAGAATCGTCGTCCTCATATTTGTCCAGAATCGTCGTCCTCATCTTCGTACTCCTCCTCTTTCTCTTGGTGAGTGTGAGAGCTCTGAATTTCAAGAGCTGACATAGCAAAACATGGCTCCATCTTGGTCCAGTACTCTTGGTCCACCTCGACATACCCCTGGGCGATCAAGTCCCGGCGGACCTTGGCCTGGAACTCCTCTACCTCTATGTTGTCCTCGTCTAGCTCGTTTTTATTGTACGCCAAAACCAACCTGATATCGGCGATCGTCATAGTCAAATCGCCGTCCGTGGGAGGCACTGGGTCGAGGATCCTGTCAATGGCCGCCTCCAGCTCATGTGGTTCTAGTGCTACGGCCTCTGGGAAAGTCGATAGCTTCACCTTCCACCACATCTTCTGTTGCACCTCATACTCTTTCTCTTTATGTTCAAGTTCTCCTCCTTCGTCGTTTTCTTCTTCTTCTTCCCTATTGTCGTCGTCGTGGTAACGGTTGTCCATGCCCCACGCCGCCGAGTCTGCCGCAGTGAAGCACATGTTCTTACATATCTCCTTGCCCCACGCCGCCTTGTCTGCCTGACTGGGCCAGTAGTTGTCGTCGACCTCGAGATAGCCCTTGGTGAGCAGGTCGGCCTGGAACCTGGCACGTTCCAGTTGCTCGTCTAGATCTTCCATCATGTAGCTCGGTCTTGTGGCAAAATACAACGCCATGCCTAGCTCATGGCGAGGCTTCCTGCCGTCGCGGCGGCCAAGGTTGTCGGGGTGGCTCTGCTCGAGGATCCGGTCGACGGCCGCCTCCAGCTGCTGATCATCCAGCGCCGAGGCGCACGGATACTCTTCCACGTCCCGACACACATACTCCCATAGTTCATCCTCCGGCAATTCGCCCAGGGGCGCCATGGCCACCTATCGATATGATTGTTATGGAGTATTCTTTAGCAAACTACTACTTCATTAGGTATACAACAACAACAAGCATTGGAGACCGATATAATATCCTATATTCTGCCGACTACAAGATTGAATTCATCACGCTTACGTTTCACAGGTAGACGTACCGGTCTCGTGCCGTGCAAAGGTGTCTAATTGGTAGTTGTGTTACGTGACTCGTTAATCCAAGTAACTCATAGCCCTCAGGTCCTTCATACGGCCGGTGTCCATATATATACACACGCAATTGGCAAATATTTCTGAACGTGCGTTTTTGTGATCTTCATATACGTGTGATAGATAGATCCTGGAGACGAAATAAGACAGGCGCATATACCCAAATCCATGGTCGTCTTCTCCGTGATGGACTACGAGGATGACGTGCTCCGGGAGATTTTCCTCCGCCTTCCTCCGCAGCCATCCGCTCTTCTCCGTGCCTCCCTTGTTTGCAAGTGTTGGCGCCGCCTCATCTCCGACCACGGCTTCCTCCGACGCTTCCGTGCCTACCATCAACGACCTCCGCTCCTCGGCTTCCTCGTGGAAGAGTAAAAAGGCATCGGCTTCGTCCCCATGCTAGACGCTCCCGATTAAATCCCTGCCGCGCGCTTCTCCCTTAGGCTGCCCTGCGGAGAGAGTTGGTCATTCAAAGGCTGCCGCCATGGCCTCGCGCTCTTCCTTAACTGGACGCGGCACGAGGCAGTTGTGTGGGATCCCCTCGGCCATCACCAGCGCCCCGTTCCTTTTCCGCTAGAGTTTGGCAACGACAAAGAGAACCTAATCCTGAATGCCGCCGTGGTGTGCACTGCAACCGATCGAGGTCACGTCCATGGTGACTGCCACTCAAGTCCCTTTAAATTGGTCTTACTGCGCAATAGCGATGACCGCACGGAGGTGATGGCTACCCTCTATGATTCCAGGTCTGGTGTTTGGGGACACATCATCTCGAGAAAAGTTACGGATGTGGTCAATCCACTCAGGCCTGGAATCCTTGTTGGCGATGCACTCTACTGGCTTCTGGTAGATGATAGCGTTCTTGAGTATGATCTAAGAAGGGATAGCTTGGCTGTGATTGATATACCAACAAACACACATGCAATTGCCGAAAAGTCCCACTTCCAGGTAATGCGGACCAAGGGGAACATGCTTGGCCTCGCCATCCAGACACGAATGTTGGTAGAACTATGGGAGAGGATGGACTACCATGATGGAGGACTTACGTGGACGCTTCAGAAAACTGTCGATCTCGGCACGCTTCTTCATCTACGAGGAAGATCGTTGAAGGACAGACCGCTGATTCGAGGTTCTGATGAGGACAACAATGTGATTGTCGTGCACACAAACGGTTGTGGCAGCTTCATGGTCGAGTTGGAGTTGATGCGGTTCAAATCTATTGACACGAGTAGTGACATGTTGTGTTTCTATCCCTATGCAAATTTCTATATGGCAGGCGATGAATAGATGAAAATAAATTTGTTTTGTTAGGATTGAATACTTTTATAATTATCAACTTAATGTAGTTCTGGTGTTGTAAGTTATTTCATGTGACTATGTGTTTTGCTAGATATTCAAAATAAATAGACTTTTATTCCGTTTGGGCATCTTTCAAAAGATATGGGTAGTTGTGCAATTTTAGGAAATCTGCAACCTATTTTCCATGGGAAAACGTGTTTGAAATCATGAATATGCCAATCAAACCAAAAAGAAAGTGCTAGCTGCACCTTCTCATCAAAAAGTACAACTCGTATATAAAACAAAGTGAACATGAAAAATGCTAGTTGCACATTTTCCATCGAAAAATACAATTCATATAAAAAGCAACTCGTATATAAAACAAAGTGAACATGAAAAATGCTAGTTGCACATTTTCCATCGAAAAATACAATTCATATAAAAAAGCCCGTTGCACTTTTCAGTACATACAAATAGTCGCAAATTTCTTGAGAAAGATGCAACTTGTATTTGATGGAAAGTTCAAGTGTTTTGAAATCAAGAATAAGCAAAAAAATATGAAGAAAATAGTAAAACAAAAAATCATGCTAGTTGCACGTTTCGCATTGAATGTACATCTCGTATGGAAAACCAGTGGCACTTTTTCATAATATATGTTTATTTTCGATTTGCTCAAGAAAGTGGCGCCTGATTTTAATGGAAACAGTTTAATTTTTTTGAAATCAAGAAAAACCAAAGAAAAATTTAAAACAAAACACGTGTTAGCTGCATGTTAATTGCAACTTATATCTGAAACGGGTACTTTTCAATATGCGGGTAGTTGTGTGTTTCTTGACAAAATTGGGACTAATTTTACGGTGGAAAAGTGTGTTCCATATTGCTCGAGGACCACTCGTCCCAACTTGGATAGAAAGGCCCAACAGACAGTTTCCACAGGAGTACAAGTGTACAACAGCTCCAATGCCAGATGCGTCCGACACTCCACGCCATGGAATGAGATTTACGGGAAAAACATAGACTGGGACCTAGCAATACCAAGAAAAAGAAAAAGAACAAATAATATCGTAAATTAAAAAAAACGAAAGAGCTGGGAGCAAAACAGAAGACAACACTAGCGTATCATAACAAATACATAAAATTAGCCCACTGTAAGTACATTGGTTGTGTCATTTAGAGCTGGCATAGATCGGTGGAACAACAAATGATGCACGAATCTCGGTTTGAGTTACGGACGGTCCTCGTGTCGACTGAGACATAATCTAATCTTAGTTGGCTGAGAATTAGGAAATCCGTTATCATAATGAAACCCACAGGATCACATCTCCATGATTTCGCCCATTTAGCCCGGCTATAGCCCCATTTTAAGTGTCGGGGCTATTTTTTTATAGCCGGCTATTTAAAACATCGCAGAATCTAATTATTGCCTGGGCACTATCTCGTCTTACACGGTGCTCACGTCTCGTGTCCGTGCGATCCGAAACGAACGACGCAGATACAGTTTCGCTACCGTCCAAATTCCGACCGCCGAGTCGAACCGTGCTCCTCTCCATTCCTCCTCCCCCACACCTCTATCTATTTTCCCCTTCGTCTCGGCGGAGAAATTGCCTCCCCGCCGCCGGCGAGCTATCAGGCAGAGAGACAAATCAAGCCGTTCGTGTTTGCGCGCTAGGTTCGTCCGTCGTCTACTGTGAGTCGATTTGACGGCGCAGCCCAGCGCGAGTTTGCTGAATCTCGTCCGAGGTGGCTGAATCGATTCGAGGGAAGTTGGGGTCGGCGGAAGGGGACGGCGGAATAGGTGTGGCTGGGTTCTTCTGCGTCGATCTTCTTGAGCATCTGCGGAAGGGAACGACGCATCTTCTCTGATTCTTGTGCTAGGTAAGTTATGTTGGACCCTAGTTTCTGATTCTCTGCGATCCCACACCTGCGTCTCTGTCCATAGTGCTTTGATTTTGTGTAGTTTGTTTTCTGATATTTTTGTCGTCGGATCTGATCTCAGGTGGTGAGAGGATTCTACTGGAAGGTGGCTTCATATTATAATTGAACCTGTGAGTGCTAAATCATCCCTACCCCCTCTTACCACTCGTATGCATCTAGTAGAAAGTGTGTATGTAGTTTCAGGGTCAGTTTTACTCCTTGTTTTTCTGTATGAAGAGTAACTAGTTGAGATTCGCAATCTGAATTGTTATCATGTAAGTTATCACGAACAGGATGTAGTTACAGGTAACAAAATCGCACCTGCTGTATGTAGTTTTAGTCCTAGACTATAGATGCCTTGTACGGGGAGTAACTGATGTTGTTTTTTGTGCAATTTTTTGATTTGCAGCATGTAAGTTATCCTATATATGTGATGTAGGTTTTAAGCATTTCTTTGGTTCACAAACTAGATTGGTAGGATGTATATTACTCCCTCCGTTCGGAAAAGGATGTCACAAAAATGGTCTATCTATAGTTCATTTTTGTGACATCTTTTTCCGAACGGAGGGAGTATATCGCAAAAACTGTTACGTGCACGCGCTAGACTCTGTCCTAAAGGGTGCTCGCCGCATTGCGCTCCTCTCCTACCCGAGCGCCTCATGCCTCCACGCCACACCATTGGTCGCGCGCGCTCGAGCGCACTGACCCCATCGCGAGAATCCTAAGGCAGTGGGAGGAAGAACCAGGGGCGATGGTGGTGTGGAACGCACGTCGCTGGTGCTCCTGATACGAAGGGCCGCGGCCATGGAGTTGGCGGTGGAGAGGAAACCACAGCGGCGACGCTCATGATTGGCACTGGTTTCATACACTTGCACTGTAACTTGTTATTATCTTATATCATGTACTTAGATAGCTAATGTAGAAGATGCAGTACTTTCGTAGTTTCATCTAGCTGTAGATGTACTTCTGAATTTTGGAGATGTAGTTTGTACTAAGGCCAGTATGATTGGCACTGGAGTTTACCAAGTACCATACACTAGCTCTCTAGTATATTAACGGGCGCATGTACTTAGATAGCTAACTGGTAGTTTTTTATGGTTGGTATTTTCTGGATGTAATTCCACATTTTAGGATATACCTTCCGAAGTTAAAATACATTTTTGCTAATAGAGGGGATGTAATTCAACATCTCAGGATGTGACTTCCAAACTTAAAATAGTACATTTTTGCAAATAGAGGGGATGTAATTTCACATCTCGGGCTGTAACTTCCGAAGTTAATATACATTTTGCTAATAGAGGTGATGTAATTACGCATCTCAGGATGAAACTGCCGAAGTTAATATACAGTTTTTGCTAGTAGAGGATTGTTTGTTGATGCAATCACGGCTGGTTTGTAGAGGTGTAACAACTTAAGTTATGGGATGATGTTTAACTTCTGATTTTTCTGTTGCATATACAAACTATCTTTTTTGCTTACCAACGGATGTAAACTCTGTTCCATTTTACTATACTTAACTTTACATGGACATGTTGAATATCTCAGTGTCACACACCGTAGTCCGTTATTTTACTCAAACGTAATTTTCTCTACGTGCTTGTAGCTTTATGCTTGGTGTGAAATCTTGCTTGTTCTAGTTTCAACATGATGCATATCATTACCTAGGATGTAACTTCCCACAATACTAATGAATAATACACAAGCTAACCAAGTTTATACATGCTAAAATACTTTGTTTTGTTTAAACAAAAAAATTAGATGTTGTTTTTCCTGCTTTTGCATTAAAAATTACACCAGCCTTACCTAACAGGACCTTTTTTTTTGTGGCTCTTCTTTACCACAAAACAGGTCCCCGAAGGATGACATGATCATGGCTTCTTAGAGAAGCCTGCTCACTACTGATTTGATTTGTGCAAGAGTTCCGTCTAAGCAGACAAGCGAGAAATGTGGTCATGTTTTTCTCATGGAACGTCCATGCTTCTTACTTTTGAAAGTCGCGCAGTTCATGTGAAGATCATGTGTGATTTGTTCTATTTTCTGAAACCTGCGAAATTGCACAAACTACTCAAATTTCTGCAGTGTTGCTTTGTCCATGCTAGTGCTATGGATACGAAACTATCATAGCTGAAGCAAGTCTTCTTATTATGGAAATTGGGCCTATCTTTTTAATGTGTCGGCGCTCACGAAGTTACATCTCAAACTTGGTTTTCAATGCTTCTTTTTCTCTAGATGAATTTTTGGTAGTATGCAGGTTTTCTATGTTTATTTTTGCAGCTGGGCATTATGGGTTTTCTCCCAGCTGCATAATTTTCTTACACCTGGGCATGATCTGTGCATGTATCATTTTGTCCTCATTTTTGCTAGGACTCAAACTATACCCTGGGTGCCTCTATGTTTCCTGTGGATGTCCCAAAAAGTTACATGTAAATATGGATCGAGATGGGGAAACCACAAGAAACATGGGGTTTGTGTTTTTTCTTTTTAACGTTAGGGTGTTTTTTTTTTTGGCATAAATAGAGCAGAGAGTCGCCTATTTGTTGGAATCACCAGCATTGTTGTTTCTAGAACATACCTTGTTCCTGGTTCATTACGGAGGAATTTGCTTTTGGATCATTAGCTCAAGGCCATGGAGTTTTCTGTGTAGAGGAAAAATTTGCTAGGGAATAGAGTTTGACAATTCCACGTGATGGCAAAAAAAGGCCGGTGTCTCCCACGTGCGAGCCCTCCGTCTCAAGTACCGCTAGCAGAAAGAAAGTGGGGTTGGGGGTGGGGGACCGGGCTGGTTTCCTTTTCAGGCAGGTCAGGACAACTTTTTTCCATTTCGGTTCGATGTCTATTCCGACAGGGGGGCACCGTGGTAGACTAAATCGTGCCCGGGCACTCCCTAGTCACGTCCTTAAAACATTGCAAAAGAGGCACACGCTCGGTTACTATGGAAACAAACCCACACATAATCATATATCCGCGATCTGGATCTCCTGTGGCCAGAGAAACAAACCCACACATAATCATATATCCCCGATCTGGATCTCCTGCGGCCAGATGATGGCAATGGGGCTGGTCACCTTGTGTGTGCCGCCGTCGCTCCACTCAATCGACCCGAACGTGTACGCCTTCTTGACGCTCGCCATCGCTCGCACCGCGAAGGTGACATGGTACTCCTGTGTCTCCTGCGTCGTGCTGAACCGCAGCTTCCGCGGCTTCACGGTGACGCTCACGCCGTTGGGGCTGGTGACCACGGCTCGGTAAGTGGCATCCACATTGCTGCCGACGTTGCGCACGAAGCGGCGCTGCGTGATGGTCTCGTTGCGCGAGGTGAACACCGCCACGAAGGACGGGTAGTTGTGGTCTCCCACGGAGGAGGAAGTCGAGCAATTGGTCGTCGACCCGTCCCCTCTCGTGAAGAACATGGCAACATCCTCGGCGGTGTACCCGAGGGCACAAAGGAAGTCGATGTAGTCCTCGGTGCCGGCGTCGTACACGAGGCCAGGGTCCATGGCACGGTTAGCGTCCACGTGGCCTGCCCCGCGCGCGAACGGTGTGGACTCCTTGCCGGTGGACATGTCCCCGATGACGTGGCCGGTGTTGTCCACGTTGTATGCGGTGGTCATCAACGCGGACTTGATCACAGCAGGACTCCACTCCGGCCTCGCCTGCCGGAGCAGCGCCACGATGCCGCTCACGTGTGGGCACGACATGGACGTGCCTGATACGACATTGTAGGGTACTCTTCTCGTGTCACTCTCTAGGCCCGATGGTGAGGCGGTGCCGGTCCACGCAGCGAGGATCTCCACTCCGGGGGCGGTGACGTCCGGCTTAAGGATCTCCCGCATGGGGGTTCGGGCCACGGCTCGAGAATGATGCCATTCTAGGGGAAGGAAGCGGTGGGCCCCGATGACGGTGCCATGGAACACGATGGTCGCGACCGGGGATGTCGTACTGTTGCTTATGTACGATTTGATCCTTTCCCGGCGGCAAATGTGACGGTCGTGGCAGGGAATGTGTGGGGGTTGCCGACGACCAGCTCGCCGAAAGCTTTTGTGGTCGTAAGGATAGCTCCGACGCCACCGGCGAGTTTGACGGCCTCTCCCTGTGCCACATTCAAGCCTTCAGCTTCCCGGCTTCACAGACCTTCGAGCCCACGGACCGACCGTACACAAGCGGTATCTGGGCTGCCCCAAGCGGCGGCCCGACATAGAGCGACGCGCCAGTATCGCCGTTGCCGAGAACGACGTCCGCCGGGAAACGGCGGTTGATGGTGGACGCGCCGACGGTCAGGAACCACGGCGCGATGTTGTTGGCGGTTGAGTCGACGGGGCCGGCGTTCCCCGCGGAGGCAGAGACGACGATGCCCTTGCGGACGGCGTTGAAGGCGCTCACGGCGGTGGGGTCCATGTGAAACGGCAGGGCCCAGCCACCGGAGCCGAACGAAGCGGAGATGACGTCGACCCCGTCGGCGATGGCCTCGTCAAACGCCGCGAGGATGTCAGAGGTCGGGCACCTGTATTTCCAGCACACTTTGTAGGATGCAACACGCGCGCCCGGGGCCATGCCGACGGCGGTCCCTCTTGCGTAGCCGTAGAATGACGCGTCCGGTACGGCAGATCCGGCGGCGGTGGAGGCAGTGTGCGTGCCATGGCCGATGGTGTCGAGCGGCGACCTGGACTCCTCTGTCTCGTTGATCGGGCCTCCAAGATCGACCTCATACCCCTCGTAGTAGGCCTTGGCGCCGACGAGCTTGCCGTTGCAGTACGCGGATGCGTTCCACGATGGAGCCGAGATGCAACCACCATTGAAGTTGCTGGGCGGTGGCGGCACCGATGGGTCCGCGGCGAACGCCGCGCGGTCCATGGGGTACATGCCGGTGTCAAGGACGCCGATGACGACGTCCGAGGCGCCGTTGGACGCCGGCATCAAGCCCGATAACGACGAGAGGCCAAGGAATGATGGCGTCAGGGTGGTATGCAGCTGCTTCATCTCGTCGGGCACGATGGCGAGCACGGAGCGCTGGGCCGCGAGGTGCGTGGCCTGGCGCCCCGTTAGGCGCGCTGCGAAGCCTGTTGCGGCGTGGGAGTAGGCGTAGACCACCCGCGGCGCCGGGAGGGACATGTCCACCGGTATGTGGTCACGCAGGAAGGAGGCGTACGCCCGGGCAGCGAGCCGGCCACCACATCGCGGCAGCGGCGGGCGCGCGCGTGAGCGACGTGCACGATGTAGGCGGCGGACAACTCCTCCTTTTCCCTCGCTGCCGCGGCAGCGACGGCAAGAACGACGAGCATGACGCACAGAAGCGCTAGTGGTCCGACTCTGATCATCATCATCATCGTTGCAGCGAGAGAAATAAGCTAGCGTGCGGCAGCGGTGCTGTGCAGTAGGGTGATCGGAGGCGCCAATAAGTAGGCATCAGGGTTGGCTGGATGAGCAAAGGCGTTAATTTCAGTAGGGTGACTCTGACCATCATCGTGGAGCCGAGGGGCCAACTATCATGTGCGATGTTCACCGAGAACCAAATCCAGCAAAGAATCTGCTGCTTAATTGTGAGTTATCCGGAACAGGCAATTCAATCATGTAGCCCCGATCCCAACTATACGGAATTATATCACGTTTGGAAGACAAAGACTTTAATGGTAACGACAACCGGGATTATTGTTTTGTTGGATTTATATCGTGTGCTAACTTCATCCCATAACACAAAGTATATTGGTTGTCATAGCATCTTACATTATGTTCCAAATGGAACATATACTTCCGTAAATTACAATCTGGATGCATTGTGATTTGTGAGGGAGGGTTATATGGAAGCTCATGTTGCTTCTCTTCCATGATTTTAAGGTATTTGTTTGGCGTCAATATCTAGTGTCTTGTGTTTTTCGGGTACATTACTATGGAGAATGGCAAAGTGACACGTGAGATCAGCTCAGCTGATGAGCTGACAATAACCGATGGTAGTTTTGGTATGAGGTAATTGCACTGGAGGTCCTAGAACTTGTCCCGTAGGTGCATCTTAGTCCTAGAACTTCTGAAGCGTGTCGCCGCGGTCCACAAACTTGTCTTGCGGTTGGTAAGAGGTACACAACGAATCAGAGGGCGACAGGTCGGACGTCTACGTGTCTAGTGGCACGCGCCAGGTGTTGTTAATTTGCAGAAACCCCCTGGATTTATTTTACCCATTTTAATCGAACCCTGCTTTGATTCTAAAATCCCCAAACAGAAATCCCTAACCCTAACTCCTAAATTGGACGACGAGCGGTGAGGCAACGGTGAGGGCGAGCGCGACGGCGAGCGCGGCGGCGAGGGTGAGTGGCCGGCGTAGTGGGTAAGGCTGTGGCGGACGAGGAAGAGTAGCGAGGAGACCCTCGTGAATGGCTTCGAGCCGGAGGCAGTGCGACCATGGAGTTGGTGGTGCCGGCGGTTGCAACTGCGACGTCGACATTGATGGGTGAGCGAAGGTGACGGGGGTCGTTTACTGGGACGAGAAGGCCGCAAAAGAGGTACGGATTGAACCTCTTCTTCTCCTTCAATTGGCCGCTACTCAACTCTGCTCCTCTTTCTGCATCTGTTCTGCTTCGGACTCGCATTGAGATGAGCTTTTTTCTGTGTATTTGTAGGGCAATACTGAGCTCAATCCTGTTGATCTTGGCCAGCAACAGAGGAAATTTGGGCAGCAGCCGATGAATTATGTTGACAGAGACCAGTACACAAGCCATTTGCTGAAGGTGATCGATGAACAAGATTGTGTCATTAGGAAACTGAAGCAGGAGAAGAAGTGTTTGGTGAAATCACACATGGAGCAGATGCGTGGTAGAGACAAGAAGGAATTTGCAGCTGTGATTTTAGTTTGTGTTCTTGTAATGCTGTATGCTTACTTAGCTTTGCTGACTAGAGGGTTCGTGTGAGCTTTTAGTATTGTAGAGGTGTACTGGATATTGATATGTAGTGCAATATGTTGTGATATTGAATGGAATTTGTAGTTCCTATTTGAATTTATGAAAGCAGTGCCTCTAATTTGATTCAATACACTGAAACCTGTACAGAATAATTGAGAGAATTTCAGAGAAACATGTACAAATAATTCAGAGAAACTGGACACCATAAATCAAGGAAACCTCTGACTTGAGCAAAAACAGCACAAATATAATCTTGCAAGTTCAAATAGTAGACCACTATCAGAATTACAGTGACCAAAATTAAGCCAGTTTGCCATGTTTTGCACTGGATTATTACATCCGTAGTTACCAGCACTACTTATTTAGATAGTTTTACATGCCCATGAGACTCAAACATCATCAGGATTTGCTGTGTCGGCATTTAGATCAGGAATTGGAAATTGTTCTTCAGGAATTGGCTGCTGCTGTTGATTACCAAACACGAGATGGTAAGCACTGCCAGGGCTTGTATTGTATGTTACTCGTCTTCTTGCTGGACCTCTGCCTGGAGCTTGAGGCTGCTGTGAATTTTCTTGTGCTTGTGGAGCATGTGCACCTCCTGTAGCTTCTGCATTTTGTGAAGAAGTGGCAGGTTCAGATGCTCTTTTCCCTCGTCTGTTGGCTCTGCCTGAAACTTGTGGAGCAATTGGCTGCTGTTGTGTACTGCTAGGATTTTTTCCCCTTCCTCTACCTCTCATATTGCCTCTGCCTCTTGTAGTAGCAGTTGTTAACCTCACAGTGGGATGTGGAATGCTCTCCCTAGCAGCTGCTACAAATGCACTCTCTGGTAAGGCACCGAATTGTGTTTGTAGTGGGATTTGTGCTGTGTCCTGCAAATTTTTCATGTCTGGACATGTAACTATTTTGAATCACAGACTCTACTTTCCTGGCATGCATGTTTACATTTCAGTTACCTCATATGCCTCCTGTTTCGCAGATATCTCGGCTAATAGAAATGCAGACCCCACTGTATCTCGAGCGCGTCCAGCATTTCCATTCCTCTGTCCTTCGTCAGCAACAGCGAACCTCTGTTCTGGCAGAAGATTGCACTCTCTCTCAGCAGGCTCCCGTGTAGACTGTAGTATCATTCTATTAAAAACATGTCGTAGGGAAAAATAATTTGCAAAGAATGAGCAATAAGGTAGGACTAGCCGATCGAGCTCGACATTGTGTATATTTAAGCTGTATGTAACACAAGCGATGTGAGAAAGACACATGCCCTTGCATCTGTATATATTTTCACAACTTAGCTGTCCAATTATGCTTCCATGGTAGATCTGATTGCTGATGTTGTTTGCTGTGCTTTATTTTGAACTAATAACCTATCCAAAATGTATAACACTATCCAATGAAACCTCTGCCCGTTTCAGAAGCCATAAGGCTATTCTAAGTGTCATAGAAGAACTGATACAACCAGACATACAAACTTATAGATAGATGGTAGCAAGCAAAAAGGGAGACTGGTCACAGTGGCACACTATGTGATGTCGTCACTGCCTGCTTGGTGTACTCGGCTTTGATTTTCTTCAGCATCACGACCACATCGTGCATCGTCATCCTCTCGTTGGGAGAGTCGTTGGAGCAGAGCAAACCCAACTCGAATACTGATGCAAGAAAGCGATCACACCTAGAAAGAGAGGAGCCATGTAGTAGATGGCCATCAACGACATTCACAAGCTCTGAAGGAAATGCCTGATGAACCCACTGCCTGAGGGTTCCTTGTGTGCCAAACATAATGTCGGTGGGTCTCTTTCCAGTGAAAACTTCAAGAAGCATGATTCCGTAGCTGAACACATCGCTCTTTCGTGATGCTTTTCCAAACGACCCGTACTCTTCTCAGGAAAAAACGTAAACAAAAATAAAGCATAGTTGATTAGACTTGTTGTTCTGAGGGAGACATAGTGGGACAAGTACTTGGTGTAGAAAAATAAATATATCCAACTAATTAAATACCTGGTGCCATGTATCCAACTGTTCCAGGCATGCCCACACTTATCATGGAGTTGTCATCCAAAAGCAACCTTGCAATGCCAAAGTCTGCCACATGTGCTGTCATCTGCTCGTCAAACAAAATGTTGCTAGGCTTCAAGTCACAGTGCAAGATCAGATCATAGTGCTCATGGTGCAGATAATCCATTGCCGTAGACACATCTAGCATGATAACAATCCTCTCAAGGAATCCCAAGCGCATTGTTCTCTCAGACCCATGAAGGAGCATCTCTAAGCTGCCATTTGGCATGTACTGAAGCACTAGCGCTCTGAAGTCCAGGTTGGCACAGGTGTTTAGTATCCTTATCAGATTGCGGTGACGCGCCATATGAAGTACTCGACACTCCGCATCAAAACTTCGGATGGCCTGCTCTAGCTGCATGTCAAGAACTTTTATCGCGACCACCAAGCCACTGCTCAGTTGGCCCTTAAAGACTTTTCCAAAGCTTCCGGATCCCAAGATGTTATCTTCACTGAAATTACTGGTGGCACGGACAAGCTCATGATAGGAGACTAGCTGATGGCCTATGATATCGGTTGGATCAACAGAAGCTTTGTCCTCTCCCTTCTTAAGTTTCTTTCCAAACCATAGGTATAGGTAAATGGCAATGGCACCAAAAGCTAATGTGATTGTTGGAAGTAGAAACTGAAGCAAGTGTCTACTTTTTGAATGAGATTTGTCAAGGCATGGTGGAAATCGTAGGCGTGGAGCTCCACATAACCCAACATTCCCAACCAAAGATTGTAATGTGAGGTTTGAAAAAACACCTCCCTCGGGTATTTGGCCTTCTAGGCTATTGAATGAGAGGTTCAAGGTAGTCAAATAAGTAAAATTGGCAAGAAACATGGGAATGGTACCAGAGAGATTGTTAGATGAAAGATCTAATGATGTTAAGCTTTTTAGATTTCCGAGTGGTCCTAGAATTGAGCCTTCGAAGGAGTTATATGATAAATTTAGGTAGATTAGCATATTAAGTTGTCCAAATGTTTCAGGAATGATTCCCGTCAACAAGTTGGAAGAAAGATCCATTTGATATGTTTGTCTCAGACTAGAAACATCGGCTGGTAATGCACCAACAAAAAAGTTGTGAGAAAGATCTAGTTGAATAAGTTTATTTAGGTGGAAAAAGCTCAGGGGTATCGCTGAACTTAATTGGTTATTGGACAAGTCGATGTTTTCCAACAAACTAAGATTGCCAAAACTTTTTGGTATAGAGCCCGAGAACTTATTTGATTGGAGAAACAACCGTTGTAGACTACTGAGCATACCTATTTGTGTTGGTATTGGTCCTAACATGTCATTCCCAGATAGATCGAGCAGCAAAAGATTTTCCAACATACCTATAGATTCTGGGATTGGGCCGTTGAATAGGTTGCTCTCAAGATATATCCATTCAAGGTTGCTTATGTTTGAAATAGCTACTGGAAATCCCCCTGTTAACTGGTTGTAACCTACAGTGAAAGCGACTAGTGAAGTGAGATTTCCCACACTGCTAGGGAGGAGGCCTGTGAAAGAATTGTTGTTTAGATCAAGTACTTGGAGTTGTATGCACTTGGAAAGGTCCGATAAGAAATCTAGATTTCCCACTAAATTATTATGTGACAAATCAAGCTCGTACAAAGCTGTATTTTCTCCAAGTGTTGTTGGTACTGGGCCGAGCAATTGATTATAGTCCAAAGCTAGGTAAGACAATTTTGATAAGTTGCCGAGGGAAGCTGGTATTTCTCCTGTTAATTGATTGCCTCCAAGATACAAAAACGATAAATTCTGCATAAGACCTAATTCTGATGGAATCTCCCCTGTTAGATTGCCCCATGTGAGTTGTAGTGAAGTAAGTGTGGTGAGATTGCTAAGGGCCGCCGGGATCGAGCCAATAAGGTTTCCCAAAGAAAGAATTCGGAGGTGTGGTAATTTGACTAACCATATTGGCACAACATCGACAAAAGAATTTTCGTGCAATCTAATTAGTATTAGGTTTTGGCATGATGCAAGCCCTAACGGAAATCGACCGGAAAAATTGTTACTGAACAGCGAAAAAACATTCAACATTGGTAGGCTGAAACTTTGATTGCTTGGAAACATTCCTGTTAGGTTGTTTACTGCGAGTGCTATGATTCGCAGCCTAGACATGTTGTACAAAGCTTGTGGTACTGTTCCCGAGAGTTGATTAACTTGTAGGACCAAGACCTCAAGTATGGATAGGGATGCAACAGCGTGTGGTATAGGACCTGACAGGCTGTTATTTCCAAGACGGATGAACGTCAAGGAAGGTGTGTTGTTGAACAGACTGGGTGGTATTTGGCCATTCAATTCATTTCTGGTCAGAGAAAAATGTGTAAGGTTGTGCATACCGAACAACAAGTCAAATGGGATTTGGCCTGACAGCTGGTTACCAGCTAGACTAAGAAACTCGAGCCTTGTGAGATTCCCTATGGCACTAGGAATGACATTTGACAGGCTATTTAAGGTTAGATTGAGATATCTAAGACGGTGTAGCCTACCAAGTTGAGTTGGAATGGAGCCGGTGAGATTTGTGCAGGTGAGGTTGAGGACGGAGAGGAAAGAGAGGTTACCGATGTGAGGTGCCACTGGTCCAACGAGAGGCACGTCGGCCAACGATAGAGCGGTGACGCGCTGCCTGCGCCGGCTGCACGAGACGCCGACCCAGTGGCAGAAAGACGTGCCGGTGGTCCAGTTGTCAGCAAGGACGCCGAGAGGATCGGCGAGCTGGGCTTTGAAAGCCAGCAGTGCGGCAAGGTCGGTGTCGCTGCCATTGGTCGGACTGGGAGAAGAATATGAGACAGCCGAGATTAGGATCAGTAGGAAGATGGGAATATGGGCAGACATGGACAGAGAGGCCATTGAGCTTGGCTGTTTACTTGTGCAGTTTACAGAGGTAGTGGTGATGGATTTATATGGGTTTTCTGCAGAACCTCATCCCTTTCCTGTGCCACAAGTGCACCGATCAATCACTTTGCCGGCTGCCAAAGGGCGCGGTGAGCATAGTAACAATGTGCGTAGCTATCGCACCTCGGCCCGAGCCTGGTGGCCAATCCGATCGGGCCACCCGAGCATGCAACGGCCGAAAACATCTACGCCAGTTTTGCAACGTACTCGACCTGTCGATCGTGAAATGCAGGCATGCAGCTGGAAAGATGCTGCGTACTATTCAAATGCTGATCGGTAATATCCTGGGTGACTTCACGACCGGGCCGCTCTGGGACATGCCATGGTTGTAAAACGCTACAATAAATAAACTTTTAGTTTGTCTGCAACATTTAGGAGCTTTCTTCAAGACAATAATTCAGAAGCAGGAGTCCAATTTTTTACCTAGATGGGGTGATAACACATGGCTTTGAATTCACTAAATAGAACAAAAAAATGTTCTAAATAGTTAATACTTGATAAACCATTGATGTAATAAGAGGCGATACTGACAAAGAATGCAAGAAAGAAGACATCAGGTGAATCCATCTCTTCTGTGAATACAGGAACAGCCGGCTCCATACGGTACGAAGCAACACCCCGAAGTAGATGAATCATTTGTTTCTTTGTTGCATCAGACGCTACAGGAACAACCGGCTCCAGACGATACGAAGCAACGCCCCACGGTAGATAAATTACTCTTTTCTTTGTTACATCAGACGCTACAGAAACAGCTGGCCGGTTCTAGTGGATCATATAGAGACTATAAACGGACAACAAAACAAGTAGAGGTGGCCTTTCATGTCGGCGGAGTTGAGGTGAATTCAACTTACTGTTCCAAGAGCATATATCCTTCCTTGACCGGGCGGCTGGAGTGATGAACATGTCAGAATATATTGCAAAACGTTTTATCCATCTTTCTTTGAGCCAACAATCGAGTCAGTGTATTAAATTTGTTACGCACCCTCTGCCGGCTGGCCGGTCCCGAGGCTGCGTAGCGTAGAGGAAGTAGTCGAAGGACGCAAGGTATGGCACAAGTAGTCTTTATTATCAATTGTGTGTCTCTCTCCATACAATACATGGGGTATATATAAGAGGGAGAGGGCTAGGGTTGAGGACCAATCTAGGGGAAAACCCCCCACCCAAGAAAGGGTGGGCCCGTACGAGTCACGTACGGGTCGGTTTCCCAACACTCCCCCTTGGTCCGACAACTCGTATTATCTATGTCTCAAAAACTCCGAAAACCCAACGGGAAAAATATGGAGAAAGAGTGCATAGTATATGTCTCCTCATGTTGCACGAATTGCCTCATTAAAAACCTTATGTGAGAAACTTCATAAAACTCACTAAAGGGAAAAAGAGTACAACTCACTTAACTTTCAAGTCAAGTACTCAATCATCGGGATCGAGATTTCAGCGATGAGTTTGTGAAGATTCTCCCCCTGAACCTTGCATCTCCCTAAGTCTCATCATACCCATTTCACGAACACATCTCTCAAAGGAAGATGCTGGTAATGATTTAGTGAACAAATCAGCAAGATTTTCACACGACTTAGTATGCAAGATTCTCACTTCGTTCGACTTTTGCAATTCATGTGCATAGAAGAATTTGGGGTCGATATGTTTTGTGAGATTGCTCTTCACATAACCCGTCTGGACTTGTGCAACACAAGCGGCATTATCCTCATAGATAATAGTTGGGGTTTGGATGGTGTTCAGCCCACATGTCAGCTGGATGTGGCCGATCATCCGTCGAAGCCATACACACTCTCGTGATGCTTCATACAGTGCTATGATTTCCGAGTGGTTCGTCGAAGTTGTTACCAAAGTTTGCTTAGACGATTTCCAGGAAACTGCGGTTCCACCACAAAGGAAAACATATCCAGTCTGAGACTTGCCAGTGTGCGGGTCTGACAAGTACCCAGCATCAGCATATCCAACAAGTGAAAGGTCTTGATTCCTCCGGTAAAACAAGCCAAGATCTTTGGTCCCTTGGAGGTATCGGAAGACGTCCTTGATGCCTTTCCAATGCCTATTGGTAGGCTCAGAGCTGTACCTAGCAAGCAAATTGACGGCGAACGCGATGTCCGGCCGTGTACAATTCGCGAGGTACATGAGTGCGCCAATTGCACTTAGGTAGGGGAATTCTGGTCCCAGAACTTCTTCCCCCTCTTCCTTAGGCCTGAACGGGTCCTTGTCCCGCTGCAAAGATCTCCCAATCATGGGGGTCTTGGAAGGATATGCCTTATCAAATCCAAATCTTTCTAACACCTTCTGGGTGTAGGTAGACTGGTGCATTAAGATCCCAGCAGGGGAATGCTCAAGTTGCAGACCTAGACAGAACTTGGTTTTGCCTAAGTCCTTCATCTCGAATTCCGACATCAGGTAGGAACTCGCTTCCTCAATATCCTCAGGTGTACCGATTATGTTCAAATCATCCACATACACCGAGATAATACAGAAACCATCTTGTGATCTCCGTATAAAAACACATGGGCAAGCTTCATTGCTCGTGTAGCCCTTCTGATGAAGGAAATCGCTTAAACGATTATACCACATCCTACCCGACTGTTTGAGTCCATACAGTGACTTCTTAAGCTGAACACTGTATAAACTTCTATTTGCTCTACCTTGGTTCGGAACAGGTATACCTTCGGGTACCTTCATGTATATGTCTGAATCCAAGTTACCATAAAGGTAAGCGGTGACAACATCCATAAGTTTCATGTTCAAGTCCAAGTTTACTGCCATTGAGATCAAGTATCTAAAGGTAATTCCATCCATGACAGGTGAGTAAGTTTCCTCAAAATCGACACCTGGTCGCTGAGAGAAACCTTGAGCAACGAGCCTTGCTTTGTACCGTACTACCTCGTTATTTTCGTTTCTCTTTCGAACAAAAACCCACTTGTGGCCAACAGGGCGTATGTGGGAAGGAGTTAGACAAACAGGTCCGAACACCTCTCTTTTGTTAAGAGATACTAACTCGGCAGTTATCGCCTTCTGCCAATCTTTCCAATCCGACCTCTTCTTACAATCAGCAAGCGTGTTAGGCTCGGGGTCAGGATCTATGATTGAGGCAATTTTAATGGCAAAATATATGTCGACATTTGCCATGGCTCGATTAATTGACTCACCAGAATTAACATAGTTAATGGCCATTTCGTCATGGGGTGCATCAGGCACATTTCCTTCCTCCACCGGATTTCCCAATCCAGGAGCAAGGTCCTTTAGCTTTCCCGCTCCAATGTGTGCGCGCACATCTTCGCTGGGTATTTCCGATATAGGAAAATTCAAGTCCGGAATTTCGTGCACTGAAACTTCCGTGCTTGTGCCAGGTCTCGACTGGCTCCCCTCTTGAGGGGAAGGCTGTGATAAATCTCTCTTGTCCTTTTTCTTCGGGCGTCCCCGAGTACTTGGGATTTGAGAAACCGGATTCCGCGTCCTTTTAGGCCTAAGGGCGGGAGCGGGTATACCCTTATCTTTCTTTGGTATTTCAACCCTTTCCGGTGCATTGCGTGCAGGCACATGCGACTTTGTCACAGTCTTTAGATCACTGAAATGATCAGGCAGTTGATTCGCTAGGGAATGCAAATCTATTATCTTTTGGACTTCTCTATTTGACTCAGCAGTGCGCGGGTCATGAGCGTGGATCCCCGTGGCTTGCCACGTGATTTCTCGACTTTCATCATCAAGGGATTGATTATCTCCCCCTAAAGTCGGGAAAAGATCCTCGTCAAAAATGCAATCAGCGAAACGGGCCGTATGACAGTCACCTGTCGCGGGGTCCAGAAACCTGATTATGGACACAGTCTCATAACCAACGTATATCCCCGACTTACGGAGCGGTCCCATCGCTGATCGCTGAGGGGGTGGTATTGGTACATATACCTGGCAACCGAACCTACGAAGGTGGGAAATTTTCGGTGCCGACCCTTGCGCAAGCTGCATAGGAGAGTGGATGTTGTAGGCCGATGGTCGAAAGTTGATGAGGTTGGCCGCGTGTAACACTGCGTGACCCCAACATGTAGTTGGTAAGTTACAACCCTGAAGGAGCGGTCTGGCAATGAATTTAATTCTTTTAATCAATGCCTCCGCAAGTCCATTTTGTGTGTGGACGTGCGGTACAGAGTGCTCAAGTTTGATTCCCGTTGCCATGCAATAATCATCGAACGCCTTGGAAGTAAATTCACCGGCATTGTCCATTCGAATAGACTTGATACGATAATCAGGGAATTTATTCCTCATTTGTATGATCTGTGAGATCAACTTTGCAAAAGCATGGTTCCTCGTAGACAGCAGGCTAACATTGGACCATTTAGAGGAAGCATCGATGAGCACCATGAAGTACCTAAACGGCCCCGAGAGGGGCTGAATAGGACCGCATATGTCCCCTTGGATACGCTCCAAGAACGCGGGGATTTCATCCTTCACCTTTAGGGGGGATGGTCTAATGATTAATTTCCCCGTAGCGCATGCGGAGCACACGAAATCATCAGGATTCGGGAAATTTTTGACATTAACAGTATGACCATTCGAGTTGTTAATTATATTCCTCATCATTCTAAGACCGGGATGGCCTAACCGATCATGCCATAGGCTGAAAAGTTCGGAGCTTCTAAAAACAGTTTTAAGGGTAGTGTACACAGGCGGTGCTACAATCTTGGTGTAGTACAACCCTGTAGCGAATGAAGGAAGCCTTTCGACAACATGTTTACCATTTTCGTCGTGCTTTGTGATGAGTAGGTATTCCTTACCATTGACATCATCATGGGTCTCAATATGGAAACCGTTGACACGAATATCTTTGAAACTTAAGAGAGTACGAGTCGATTCTGGGTACAACAATGCGTCATTGATGACCAAAGTTGTTCCCATGGGGAGTACGATAGTTGCTCGTCCGGAGCCAACTACATGCGGACCGCATCCGGCGATCGTCGTAATATTCCCCTCA
Organism: Poa pratensis; assembly: GCA_947311845.1. NCBI lineage: Eukaryota > Viridiplantae > Streptophyta > Magnoliopsida > Poales > Poaceae > Poa > Poa pratensis. Next base: position 6,764,462 of record CAMZMU010000040.1, read on the forward strand.
ATTTTAGTAATGGACTCAAAGTACTTTGTTTCTCTCAAGATGGTATTAGTGGTGCCGCTATCGGCAAGGCACGTTTCCTCCATTCGGGCGCCACACGTGTTCTAAAATATAGCGTCTAATTAATAAAAATGAAGCGAGGAAGAAGCTACATTAATACATAAACGCACAAATATTTCAGAACATAACACAATAATCTCTATTAAATGATGGAATAAATGATGAAAACAAATTCATCCAATCGCCGATGAACTAATAAATGTTGGTGAAACAAATATTATTTGCTCTCATAGAGCTTACAACCAAATTGAAATAAGTGTATCAAATTTATTGCCATAAGGGAATCATGAAATAAACGAGGGGAATTTAGGTGGACTCCGCAAAGTATCCATCCACCTCAGCCCTAATCTCGAGCTCACTCATCTTCTCTTCATTAGCGAGCATCGCCGCGGCAGAGTCGATGTCCAGCTGTGGCGGTGGAGGGGGCACGGTGTGCGCAACCTCCATGGACACGCTGGCGTTCGTGGGAACCGCCACATGTGCCTCCACAGGCGCCTCGCTCTGCGCCACCATGGGCGCGGCGGTGGGCGTGGGGATCATCATTGGCCCCGATGCGGGTGCCGGTGGTGCCTCCACCTGGACAAGGTGCGTCTCGCGCGCCTTCTTGGCCTTGTACGCGTCCACGACGTGCTTTGGGGCACGACACTGCCTTGAGAAATGGGTCTTGGAGCCGCAACGGAAGCAATCCTGGGGCCTTGCCTCCCCCTGACCCGCCTGATGTTGCTTGGCCGGGTGGGGAGGGTTAGGTCCCTTCTTGCCTTTCTTGCCACGCTTCTTGAACTTGGGCTGGCGCACCTTGTAGGCGCCGGCATAAACTTCCTGACGTGGACCCCCTCCGAGAGGCTGCGAGTTGAAGTTCTTTTTGAGAACCTCATCCTGCGCCTCAGCCACCTGGAGGGCGTCGATAAGCAGAGCATACTGCGTGAAGTTCTCCTGGCGGTAGTTCCGCGCACTCTGGAGAGCTGATGGATGGAAGGTGGAGAGAGTCTTCTCAATCTTCTGACTCTCCGTGGTTTTGGTGCCACAGAGATCAAGTTGAGTACATATCAGGTGTAAAGCTGAGTTGTATTCTCCCACCGTCTTGAAGTCCGCAAACCTCAGACGCATCCAATCCGCCTCCGCCCGCGGCTTAATGGTGTACTTCAGCCTAGCAAACCGTGCCTCGAGGGCGGTCCACAGGGCTGAAGCACTCCGTTCTGCCATGTACTCGTGTTTCAGCGTAGTACACATGTGATGGCGGAGGAAATGCAGTGCTTGGGCGTTTTCCGCCGGAGTGGTTTTGCTGGGGGCCGTCTGGGTCCCCGCATCCAATGCTCCCTTAAGCTTCCGGCCCTCAAGGACGAGTTCAACGTCCGAGGCCCACGTCAAGTAGTTCAGCCCGTTCTGAGCCAACTCCTCAAACTCCCGGTTCATGATTCCGGCCATCTGCGATTTATGCAAAAAGAGTATCAGATTACAGCAGGTAATCGATTGCATAAAGCGATGTTGATACAAAAATTCAATAAGACGGCGTTCCAAAATTTAAAAGGACATGCTTAAAATTGCTCTACTAAGTATTAAAAAAAATTAATTACTGTAGTAAAACATGATATAAAAGCATGTACATAGAGAAATTATGCTAAGCGTAATCATAACGTGAAAAATGGCTCTAAAAATGATTTTCCGTAATATACAAATTCAGCAAAAACAGACTATTCCAGGAATTTACAGATAATTTATTCAACAGGAATAAAAATATACAGAAAACTGGAAAAGTATACAGATGCTAAAAATGTAAATTTTCGCACAGACACGTATTCGGTCCGGCCCGTAACGGCAGCAGGCCGAAAACTGGGCCGAATAACCAGGCCAAAACCCACCGCTAGCCCAACCTGCCCACTGTAAATTATTTTTCTGTTTTCAGGCTGCACATTAATGGGCCTAAAACAGCCCATCCGGTAGCGAGCTGGCCCAGCATGGCCGATCCTGGCCGATCGATCCGATCGATCGATCGTGCTAGCCATGCTAGCATGGCCGTTCGGCCGGCGGCGGCCGCCGCAGCTGGCGAGGCCGGCGATCGTGGCCAGCAGGGCCTCGCGCGTTTATGCGCGGCCGAGGCTGGTGAGCACGGGTCAGCGGGGCGGCGAGCACGGCAGCGGTCGGGGCGGCGGCCAGTAGGGCTCGCAGCGACCGACTTGCGACGAGCGCGTCGTAAGTGCGACGACGGCGCCACGTAGTGCGAGGCTCGGTGTGTTGCGTGGCGGCTTGCCGACCTATGAACACAACGAGCGGCTCTACATTGGGCAGCCGCCGGGCGGAAGTGCGACGACGGCGCCACGTAGTGCCAGGCTCGGTGCGTTGCGTGGCGGCTTGCCGACCTATGCAACACACGACGAGCGGCTCTACATTGGGCAGCCGACGGCGTCCTTTACACTGGCGCATCTAATGTCAATTTTCTTCGTCGTGTTCATCCGGAACCGTGACGGCGCGTTGCACAGCTGGTGCGCCGCGGCGGTACCGTGATCATCCGGATCACGTCCGTACCGACTCCCTACAGTGCCGTCATCAAATCCCCCTTGAATCCGAGAGTATCGACATTGGTCGGCGACGTATTCGTCAGCTCGACTCTCGGGAGGGAAATCGACACCGTAGGTAACATCTAAAGATTACGAGAGACGCAAAAACGGAAAAGAAAAGGCGATGCGAATCCATTTTTGCGATCAGATTGTGGTTATACCTTCGCGATCGGTGCAGGGAGCCTGCTTGAGGAAGGCTCGACGACAGCTCGGCGGAGAGCTTCGTGCTGATAACGTGTTACGCACCCTCTGCCGGCTGGCCGGTCCCGAGGCTGCGTAGCGTAGAGGAAGTAGTCGAAAGACGCGAGGTATGGCACAAGTAGTCTTTTTTTTTTTTTGAGAACACAGTACAACACAGACGCTCACAAATACGCACATACACTCACCCCTATGAACGCACGCACGCACACCCTACCCCTATGAGCACCTCTGAAGGACTGAGCCGGCAGATCTTGAGGTTGACGAAGTCACCACAGGCGCCTCGCTGTTGACGGGCACGTCACCTACCACTGAAAGAATAGCGCCGGATAATCCTGGAATAAATCCAGGTAAATGCAAACGCCCATGCCAAGTCTAGGACTTGAACCTGGGTGGGCTGGTTCCACCACAGGGAACCCAACCATCAGAGCCAAGCTCCGTTTGCGATGGCACAAGTAGTCTTTATTATCAATTGTGTGTCTCTCTCCATACAATACATGGGGTATATATAAGAGGGAGAGAGGCTAGGGTTGAGGACCAATCTAGGGGAAAACCCCCCACCCAAGAAAGGGTGGGCCCGTACGAGTCATGTACGGGTCGGTTTCCCAACAAAATTATACTATATGGAAAGAAACTAAACAAGTAGAGAAGAGGTAGCCTGAGATTTGAGAAAAAAATAACACCAGGCGTCCAAGTATCTCCCTCTATGATGTACCTCCCCCTGGATCATCACATATCAGTCAGTGAATCGATTTCTGCAATGCATCGAGAGGTAAAAGCAACCGATTTCATCGAATTATTCCCAGCTCAAGACAAAAAGAGAAGAGAGACCAAATATTAACCTGCCATATCCAGATACTGTTTCACACAGTGCACACACGTTCGTCACCTAGCTCGACCAAGAATTTCACATCCTCCCTGTGAAAAACAATACTCAAAGGAAAATAACAAGAATCAAGAATTTCACATCATTGTTAGTCCTAAAAGACCATCAACTGCATCCTGAAATCTCAAAGGAAAATACGCAAAAAAAGATGCAGAATCTGCAAACCGTTCTTCATCAGACCTCGGCGCTGGAGGGGCTGCGCACGTGGACCTTGGCGTACCTATGGCAGGCCGCGCAGTGGAGGTTCAACATGCCCACCGACACCATCGACGACGCGTACCCGGCGCCGCAGTGCGCGCACCGCCCAGGGCACGGGAACCTCCTGATTCCCCTGCGCCTGAGTGGCGGCGAGGGTCTGTCCTCCCTGTCCGGTGTCGGCGGGTCCCTCTGCCGCTCGCGACACGGCACGCAGAGCTCCTCCTCCTCCTCGTCGCCCCTGTAGAACTTCATGTCGCAGTGGACGCAGAGAGCGATCCGGAACGCACGCGGTGGTGTGGACGGTGGCCCAGGCGTGTTCCTGCTGTTGTTGAACGCGTCGCCGGCATCCCGCGGCGGTGGTCGCCGAGTGTGGTTACTGCTGTACCTCGCTGCTGATGCGGCGCCGGGGACGGCGTCGGGGCAGAGCGCGGCGGTTTGGCTCCTCCGGCGGCGGCAGGAGCGGGCGGGTGGCGGGCCGAGAGCACATTCCAGGCCTCCTGGAGCAGCTTGAACGCGCCGTCCGCGGCGGCGGAGGGGTTCTTGTCGGGGTGCAGGACGAGGCAGAGCTCGCGGTACCTCCGCTTGATGTCCTCGTGCATGACGCCGGCGCCGCCGCTCGATAGCGACGTCCGGGCGCCGACGCTGAGGACGGGGTACCAATTACTGCCGCTGGCGCGGGACATGGCCGCGGCGGCGTGGACCTCGTAGGCAGCAAGGGCGTGCGCGAGGGCGGGGAGCGGCGTCCGCGGGCAGCGCGCCTGGGCCTCCCTTGCTGCCCGGATCGCTCCAGCGAGGTCGCCGGCGAGGAAGCGCTGCTCGGCGAGCCTGAGGAGACTCTCGGCAGCGGCCTCGCCTGCGTTGGCACTGCTCCTGGGACCGGGTGCCATGGGCTCAGATCAGAAACGAGACACGGTCGCTGCCTGACGTCGTTGGTCAGCATATATAGGCCGCGTACCTGACCAAGCTGAATCCGACACGGTCACGTTGTCCGAATTCAACTCACACGGGAACATGAACACGAGATGACCAGCTGAACCAATGTCCAAAGCCTAGTCACAAAGGACTACTCCTAGATAACACAATATACCACTTTGTAGTACATGAGCTCCTTTTTCCCGGAAACCCCAAATAGAGCCCGCGCTACATGGAGACACTTTTCTTTCAAAATTTGAAAACGGCATTTTACAAATTAAAAAAAATCTAAAATAAAATTCTAGATATTGTCAAATGATGTATTCAACAAATCTACAAAATGCCGACGCGAAATACCATATACCATGGGCTATACAAAAATGACAAAATTTAGAGGCTTTTGCATTGTTCACTTTTTGAGTTCTACAATTTTGTCAATTTTGCACAGCCCAAAATATAGAATAATTCACATTGGTTTTTTGCACACTGGACTAATATGTCATTGGTTACAACCAATAATTTTTGCGAAAAGTTTGAAACTTTGAAGTGCCGTTTTTGAATTTTCCAAAAATCAGGCTCCATGGAGCCTGACTGCCTGAGCTCCAATATGCTGCACTTCTCAGCGACTGAAAAGCCGGCGATCCTGCCGGTGTTGCCCCAAAAAAACCACAATATATGAAATGAAAAACTGTCCAAAAATAGGCTCAAGTGCAAAGGTGGTTTCCTCAGAATATATTACACCTCAGCTTCGTATCCTACAAAACATTATTTTTCCAACGCACAACAGCACGGTTACAGGTTGTTGGTTACAGGTTATTGAAGATTTCCAGGTGCTCGACGCTGTTTTTTTTTGTCCGGTGCGTGATGAGCTTTTGAGCACTATGTGTAGTTCTATCCCCCGACACAACACTTGGCATATGCCGTAGAAGATACTCATGCCTTATTCTTGAAGAAATAAAGAACAAGTTTGTAGGACTCGTTTCGGTTCTGGCGAAATCGTCACCACTTTTCCTCATTGCAGTTCGCCAACTGGAGCTTCATTGAGCCACAGGAAATGGATGAAATCGTACAGCTGGGTGCTCACGCTTACCTGATCAAGAGCACGCACGCAGAGGAAGTGCAAGGTGAGATCAAAATGCAAGGGGGTCATAGTACTACCATCTACTAGCTGAAGAGTAATCAGACCTTGTACGGTGTTGGATTCAACTTCCTCAAATGGTCCGGCCTCATACGGTCCAGATCACGTGTGCACCGACTCCTATTCTCGTTGATGGACGTCAGCTCTTCCCTTTGTACGGCTTCGGCATGAGATAAAGATTGGATCAAAATACTTTTCAACTCAAGAGTGCTTCAATGCATTAGAACAATAGAAGAAACTGTAGTGGCTACACATACATGAATTTCCAGGCCAGTAGCACTTTAATAACTCCTCAACATGCTGTGGAACAACATGAGCTCTCTTTGACTCGATGAAAGGGTGACGACACAGGATCCTCTCACCAACCTATCAAGGAATGCAATAGTGATCACGCCCTCAAAACATATACATATGTGGCAGCACGGATTTTTGAAACGGACACTTTCTTTTATGCAGGCTTACTGCTTAAGTGTAACATGAATATGCTTACCTTTGGGCTTGGCTCGTCTTCTCCGGTCATGATATCAACCAAAGGGTAACCTTCTTTTCCATACAGCCTGTAGCAACGTTTTTTACAAGGTATGGATACCTAGAGAAGAGAACAAAAATTCAGTTATTCTGGTGGACCAGAGGTAGCTAAGTTATATCCTTTTCTTTGAAATACTAAGGAGTGATAACATATATACCTTTGTCACATCTTCAGAGAGTTTAATGCGAGGCTGTTTGTTGATTTCAACTAATTTGAATACACAGCCAAGTGCTGCTTGTGCATAGCAAGTAACTAGGTAAGTGCCGATGCCAAATGAGTCTACCTCATGGCCCTACATAAAATTCCAATAATTATTGCGCGAAGCCATCAATCATAGTGAACTGATAAAAACAGATATCTTCTAAGCACATCCATCAAATTGATAAATTCATAGGCGTGTGTATCTGCACCGCCTTGTTAAGCACTGGATTCAACACAACAAAGAATTTCATTAAGCAGATACTCTGAACTTAGCAACCAGGTGACACCAGGTATTTTGAAGCAAACCTTTAACTTTTTAGTAAGTTACGACTTACCAGGACAGCTGGGCAAAGTTTACTCTTAATATTTACTATCTATATTTAGTGATACAATTCTGCCTATACTGTTTTTCTGCGATCACGGTTAATTAATACTGGCAGAGACCATCAGTTGGCAAAACCACCGAATGACCAAAACCAATAGCAAGTAGCGACCATCTGAATGTAACTTTGTAGAAAAACTCCCAGATATTTTAGTAGAGAAATACAGAGACCTAAATAATAGCTTGAAAGGAGCAATATCACCAAACATTTTTTAGCAGCAAACTGTCTTAACTTCTAAAGTACAGCTTACCTGCTTGTTCAAGGCATCAATCGTTTCTTCATTGAGATCGTTGCTTGCTGTAATATTTGTTTCTCCGAAGCCAACAACCCCAAATTCTTTTTCAATGGCACAGAAGAACTTGCGTGTCTGAATAGAGAGATATGCTAAATCACCAGAGTCTAACCTAATTCCACTTGCCTTATACCTGAAATGGATAGTTTTCATAAATCAACAGTACATCCAACTTTCAGTTCAAGATTTAAAAAATGTGATAAGGAAGTTGAATATAGTCACTAGTCAGACCTATCCAGTAAATTCATCCCTTCTTTTACATCACTTGTTGTTCAGATACCAAAGCAGCGAACGTGTTGCAAGCAAATTTTACTCCTAAAGTTCCGGATGGCATGTAATCTAAATTTAACAATAAAAGTATATAATCAAGACACCTCAATTTCTAAAGAAAAATGCTTGTTCAAAATACTCGGGGTAGACTTCAAATATAATTCATGTTACATATCAAGACAAGGGCGCATGGCTGGTATCAAACATTCATATGTCCACGATATGAGTTCTGTGCCGAACAAGGTAGGCATCAGTTGACCATTAGATGCGAATAATATAGCTATTCCATTGATCATATGAATTCAATTATGCAACTTTGTATGTATAATGAAAAAAAACTCAATACAGAACTGACTAGAACGTTTTGTGTCATCATCAGCTGCAACTTCCCATGTAGCAGAAGCAAGTTGGGAAAATAGGAGAAGAATAAAGAAGACTTGAGGAAATAATACCCCATATCGTTGAGGGCTAAAGCAACAGCGCAGAAGTTTGGCACTCCGCTTCTCATGACCTAGCAAAGATACATACTTAAACAACCATGCTCATATATAACTTGAGTTAATGCATTCGTTCTGTCAAGGTCAGCCCTGAATGTCTTGGATAATATGTTAAAGGCCAAGGGGGACACATTCTAATTTGGCTTGGATAATAATTTAAAATGGTCATATGAACAGCAGATTTCACCATAGATGGGCTTGATATTGATAGCTTAATCGATAGCTCAAAAGAAGGAGCATAAAGTAACAAAGTGTTTTGAGCATGTCAAAGAAATATGTTGTGTAGTTTATATGCGAAAAACATTATTACAGCATCGACAATGTTAAGGAGCTTCAAAAAAACAGTGAACAGATGAATATGTAGGCCATGCCATAGAAAGCACGAGTATAATATTGCAGAGCAAGATTAACTAACATCGTATGTGTCCACCAGGGCCAGAAAGGCGTTTGGAAATGCCAATGCATATGACGTGAATGCAGCCAACTCACTTTGATTTGTTTCGCCAAAGGTACCACGCAATGAGCTAGCATCCTGAAATTTTTGTAATGATAGATCTTGAATAGCACAGCATAACTTCCTAACCATAATTTACTATAGAGATAAATTAAAGTTCTATAGCAACAAGTTAAAGATAAATTATGTTGCGGCTTGCAAGGAAGAGAAACCTCATACATAAGTACAAGTGAAGACTTCTAGCATAGGCAAAACGGTTATTTTAAATTACTTGCCAGGACTACTGAAAAGTGTTGATAAAAAGTGTCATACATGCAAGATGCAATACTTTCCAGTTCTTCAAAATGAAACAGAGTTCAGCTCACTCTTACAAAAATGAATAGATACTATTTAGTCAGCTAAAGCAAAATGACATAATGGAGAACACTATTACTGCAAAATTAGTTTGATAACTCAAAGTATTGGATGAGGACTGGAGTACTTCAACTTGACCAAGATATCCAGAAAGGATTACTAAGACAATATTTCTCACACGTAGTTTCTATTTAAAATGTGAAGCTAGACTTTTACGTTTTAACAGTCTGCAGTGGTACTTTGACAATGACAACTAGGCACCTCTTAATCTCTAATTCTAACATGTTGCTGAATTTTGTTCACTCGAAGAGCATTTAAACTCACAGTAAAGAAAAAGAGCAGTTAACAAGCCAGTGTAGTCACAAGCATCAGACAATGTTTAAATTATCAAGAGGATAAGTGTCTATAAGAATACAGTAACAATAGCAAAAGAATCAACAAAATAACTGGCGTTTTATCACACCTGAATCCTGATCAGCCAATTCTGCACCAGAGCAACAAAGTCTTCACATTTGTTCGAACCATCAGAACTAGAAAGTGCTTTGTCAATGATTTCATCAAGACCCTACAGCCAAATAATATATTAGAAAAAAGACCACGTGCATAAAACAATTTGATTTTAACGTAATAAAAAATTATTGAAGTCCACGGTCAGAACAAATTAACGAAATAGTTGCAAGGTTCGTGATGTAAAACATACTGCATCTTGTACTTTACCTGATTGATTTCCTTTTTAAATGGCCAACTTTTCTGTGTCTTAGTTGGGTGAAAACTAAGCAACTTAGATTTTGGCGCATACTAGCCAGATGCTATGGTTTTCTATTTGATAAGCATAAGCTTAGCTTCGCTGACCAAATGTATATACTTTTCTTTCACTATTTTAATTTGAATATCAATTTGAGAGAGTTTGACTTTTTTTAACCAAATGGGAGAGTTTGACTAATATCATCTAGATTGCTGAATGATACGAGCTCGTCTACATAGTCAATGCAACTGGCTAGTAAACTTCGGCCCAATACACACTATTTGGATGGATCCTTTCAAAGTACCAAATAGTTGGTTCAAACTGGAATTGCACGAGTTGAAAGGAGGGGAACTAGGGGAAAAGCAAGTTTCTGCTAGATGAATGATGATAAACAAAATCTATATTGGATAGACTACAAGAACATCAAGCCTATCCAAGCACAATAAATAGAACATGGCAGATTTTCTTTTCCTGTACAGGAATGATGTTACAAGTATTAAAGAAGTTGAGTAAGTCCCAAACACCAGCAATTCACATAAAGACCTGAAAGTAACTACTAACCATGAAAGAGCTCACAAATGCATGTGAGTGAGTCCCACGTATTGGTATCCCAAACAATCTTCCTGCTGCAACATTGCTGCTCAGGTAGGAATGTCAGATTATTGCTTACTGAGATAAATGTTTCTTTGAATAAGCATTGTACAGCCTTCAGTATAACCCAAAGTTAGTTCATGTGTAAAATATTGAATAGAATGTTTATCATCTAATGATGGATTTTAACATAGTTTTAAAATTGTATAGTCCAGTTTAAGAAACCATGTGATCCTAATCTAGACAGTTACTGATAGTTTAAATAACTAGCAGAAGAAACTCAAAGCGATGTTGACAGCCATGAGCGCCCAGAAAATAATCAATGAAACTAGACCTATGAAGAAGTGATAAAAATGTTTGAGTGCACATGATAATTGTGCAGGTACTTATTATGCTCCTCCTCGTGAGAGCAGACCCGACCTTGTTGCATCAAATCCTCCCATATAAGAATATCTTGATGCACTGATTCCTCCATCAGGCCCCTGATAGACGAGTGTTTATAAGTCCATGTAAAGGATAATGGATCCAAATAAGCAAAACGAAACGATACAAAACTAAGACCCACTTGAGCCCGTCGAAGGCCAAATTCAAGTAAATTCTTTTGCTTCCCTGCTACTAGGCGGTGCCTTGCAGCATTTGTAGTAACCAATGAAGCATAGTTCACCAGAGTTAAAAATGGAGTTTCAAGTAGCTGGACAACCTGATACAAAAATTAAAAGGCAAAAGTTAACAGAAAGGTAATGTACGACAACAATGGATTTTATTTGCTAACCAACTCCTGGTACTTACCGCAACAGGTCCTTCAATTATCATGAGTGGAACCTTAGGAAACACGACAGATCCCTCAGGGATAGCATAAACCTCAACATCTGAGCAGTCAATCGAACTGAGGTACTCAAAGAAACCATCCTACCAAAAGAAAGATAAGTATATATTTGTAGTTGCAAGCAAATATGAAAAAATAATTGAGTGTACTTGAGGGCGACAACTAAAATTATTTACTTGGATTCGTTTGCCCATTGGCATTTGTTTGGTGGATGGGTTCAGGGGGCATCCGCAAGGATCACTTTAGTCCCCTCACCCTTCACTTTTATGAGCATGCCACTAGACTAATCCATTCACTTTTATAGTGCAGATTTTCCATAAAATGAACCGTACTTTTTCAATTTTCTACAAGATTGGCATATTCCCACCTCACATGTAGGCAATGCAGCTCGCAAAAATCTGATTTCCTCTTCTTTGATCTTGAAGTTGGCAATAAACCGTACACACTCTTCAAGGCCACCAAAGATGGTGAACTCACCAGCAAAGGGATTTTTCCGGAAGTAAAGATCAAACCTGAAAACAGTGTGGTTCACAATAAACATCAACACGCACAAGTGCATAAGATTCAGTTAGGGGACCAATAAGTAGAATTTTTTCGCAACAGTACCATATACTCTCATACTGGCTAATTAGACCATACTTGTCAGTAAAAGATCTTGCAGACCTGTAGTACGTTCCAGGTTGGAAATAGGTAAGCTGTTGGCCCTAGCTAAGTGCACATGGCTGGGCTCACTCAGACGATTCTAACTAAGACTGTAGCTATGCCCGATATAACCTACAAAAGCGGTACGCTTCTAATATGTGCTTGCGATAGCTTGGTTATATTTCATTTCATTTTCAGGGGCTACTTTCGACATTGCTAACCACTTATAAAAATATTTCAATCAAATTCGATAGGCAGAGAAAATTTTGCCTCAGATTCCCCTTGGGTTCATCAAATGCTATTCGTTTATTTTATTTTCCGCACGCGACCACTATGCAGCCAGGTTCCACTATTTCGCAATAACTGAACCTAGTCCCTTGCATTAAACGCTTCAGCTAGTTAAATGAATCAACAGACAGACATCACACTTGCTTCACATTTTAAGCATACTGTCCAGCCTGAAGAATACCCCTCGGAGCTCAAACCCGGGACACTATCCAACAGGAGACAGATCCTAAACTCCCAACCCGATCGCCCCTCCCCGTCCCTCCCCAACCGCTCCCAAAACATCACCCGCCATCGGAGCTCAGGAGCAAAGAGCACACATACGAATAGAGGGGGAAGGCGTTGCGGGGGTCGAGTGTCCTCACACGGCGCGGTCGAGGTGCTTGCCGGCCTTCCAGTAGGCGTAGGCCATGGAGAACTGGTAGAGGTCGGTGAGCAGGGGCGTGACCATCGGGTTCGTCGGCCGCGGCACCCCGCCGCCGCGCACGTCCCCGTTCGCCACCGAAGCCATCTTCCGGGGGAGCGGCGGTGCTCGCTCGTGGGCCGGACCGGCGAGGAGAGAGCGGCGGAGCGGGTGGAGGAGGGCAGAGGGGAATCGTGTGTTGTGCTCTGAAGAGGAAACTGGAGAAGGGGCTGCGTGACACGTGGATCGTGGGCTCTTTGGTGAGTGGTGGGCCGCAGGTGTACCAGGCTGAGCATATAGGCCGGCCCGGAGCGTGGTGATTGTGGGCTCCGCCCACCTCACCCTGGGCTTACTCAGCCCATACTGATGTTCTGAAAATGAAATGAATGCTACTGATGATCTGGATTCTGAACTCTCGGATTCTTTTTTGAGACACTGAACTCCTGGAAGTAACGTTGTAATTTATTGAACTGACGCACACCTAAAAGTTCGAATTGATGAAAAAGGGAGGGCAATATATTTCAATAGAATTAAGCTAACCGTTTGGCTCGTATTAGCAAATAGTTGATCTAGGCGCACAGCTCGGAGCTGAGATGGTTTAATCAAGCAATGATTTACAGCTAATTTACAAGCTCATAGCGTTGGTTGAACTCCAAAGTGCGATGGGATTTTTTTTTAAATGTTGGTTAGCGGGCTGGTGATTACTAATATTAATGTGAATTCATCCCCATTGTTGAAAAAGGTACTTTGCCATCGTTCAAACAAGGTATTTTCATAATGTTTGGCTGAACTCAAAGATCGATGGGATATTTTGCCATTGTTCAAACAAGGTATTTTCATCATATGGAAAATAAGAGCATAAGAGCAATGAGGATTACAAGATTGAGATGATCTTGATATGGAATGTTAACTCTATGTCCCGCAATTTCTAGAAAGCAAAAGCATACCGCATATTTTTGATAAAATATAGTACACGGACCGAAAGCAAGACCAAGCAAATCGTACAACATTCAGTAATTCACCATTCAAATAAAGTGCATACTCATAATAAAAATGATCATTCTCATCTAGAACGTTGACATTGTAAGGAAAAAATATAATAATACTATTTGAGGGGGACACGAGATAAAATATAAATATACGTCCTCCGTACATATTACAGATGGTTAAAATGCAAAAAAAAATCATTTAATTAACATAAATGCTTCAACCTAAAAAAATGCTAAGAGTCGTTGGATTTTTATAGATGAACATGGGATGGAAAAATCGCAACAAGTTCTCCAAAGCACACCTAATAGCAATGTCAACATTTTCTTGTTAATGAATAAGTCATTTTACCAGAGTATCCCTAAATGGGACATATGTGTCCAGCCGATGATGCCTCGATTGTCGTAAAATACGATCTTAACTAATATAGTTCTCTATTACACTGAACACAATTTAATACCTTGCTGCTAAGCAATAAGATACAATATAATTTTTATACCGTTGTATTTTTATGTGAAAAATACATCCACTAAGTTTTGATGTAATTTTTCAACATAAAGTTATTATTGTTCCTTCCTTTTATAATGTCTTTCATAAATGAATTTACAAGATATGGCAAAAGAAAAAATGCATACCTCCGGAAATAAATCATAGAGTATATATGTGTTTCTAGGCCATTTTACTATCTTTATAAAACACAGCACAAAGCTCTAAAGTGTATCCTAATAAAAAATATCTTGTAGATATCTCTACGGTGTACACTAGTATGGACACGGGTCAAAACCCTCATTGGCAACGAAAATAGGCTTCGTCGCTGAAATACAATCACTAATGTGGAGACACAAAGGAACCAATTGAATAAAACTTAAGTAAATAAAAAGAGAGAGTTGAGAAAGGTGTTGGGTGGTTTAGGGGTTCCGACATTGCATGGTCGAGATGCTTCCTTCTAGTAGGCGTAGGCCATGGAGAATTGGTAGAGGTCAATGAGCAGGGGCATAATCATCGTTAATTGGCCCTGACACCCTCTTTCACGCACTTCCTCTTTCACCACCTCCGCGGCCATCTTCCCAAGGGGAGAGTGGAGAGGCAGGCGCGATGCGGGTGGAGGAGGAAGATGGAAGTCAGGTGGCCAACGGCTACACTGTTATAATATAGTGTGTCTTGTGAAGAGGATACTAGATAGTGGGTGCCTCCACGCTCGCCCACGGCTGTCGTTGGGCGTGCGGTGTGTGACTTGTGGGCTCTATGGGGTTATATATGGCTGAGTACAAATAGCTAGCAAATAGTTGATCGGCGTGCTTGACGGGGAGCGGGGAAGGTTAATCCATCATTTACAAGCTCAAAACTCTGGTTGAAGTCCAGAAGGCAATGACCTCGATCAAATAATGATGTTTAGAGGGCGTGATGATTTGAATTGCTTAAGTTGAAGGACGACCAAATGGAGAGAGATTCCACTACCAAAGTGGCAGCGTCACCTGGTGTGGCGCATTAAGTAACCAGTTTTGCTAATTTTGAATTGCCTCCAATAATTATAAATAACAACCAACTAAAACCCGACAAAATGAAATCCAGTTCATCCTAGAGATGCAATTGGGTTGAACCTAGAGATGCAATTGGGTCATCTTAGGGTACCTTCTACCCTGTTTAGTTTTAAAACATGAACTATTTTTTAAAAATGATATCATCATTAAGAATAAGGTGGAGACAAGGATGGTTGAATTCATAATGTTGATCGAGAAACCAAGAAACACGAATAATTAAGACTTCAATAAAAATCCAGGTAACTTATATTACAAATCATTATCGGCCCCATATAAAACTGTGAGTCGACACAATAAATTCTGGTTACTTTTAATTTTGCACAACACATTTTTGCTTATTATCAGATGCATGAATACAAAGCATTAGGAAAAATTAGCAAATTGATGTGGGCTGGCGTTCAGTTGCCTAGCCATAATTGGCCTGATATATTTGTCGCCGCGGGTAGGTACGTAACCGCCGTTTCGGTCGGTCTATCGCGCGCGTTACAGGCAAAGTGAACACTATGGAATACTCAGAAGTGGCTTTAACTTTTCCTCTTTTCCTCGTTCCAGGTCCAGACGGGCGCTCCTGCCGCTGGCCCTGCAATCAACACCAGAAAACCACGATCGATCAGTATTCCTACCTGATTGCGTAGGATCGAGCAAACAGCATGCAGATACGCGCTGTTGCATGCGTACAGCGTACGTACTTCTCGAGGATGCCTTTGACGATCCGGTAGCTGAGGTGGCCATCGGGCGGCTTCTCGTCGGACAGCTTCGGGATGGGAGTACTCCCGGCGCCTTCTTCCAGCAGGTCTCGGCTCTTGACATGCGCTGACGCCGCCGTTGCCGCCGCGAGCAGCAGCAGAAGGCACACCGTCGCCGCGCGCACGCTCATGGTGGTCCTCGCCATCGTCGTCGATCCTCCTCCCCGCCTGCAACACAGAGATGGATGATGTTTCCAGACACGTACGGCCGTTCCTCTTCGTAAATATAGACGCATGCGCGCCGTGGCTTCCCTTTTTTGCCTAGCTATTAATAGTTTTGGAGCGCGCACGGCTCAGGCTGGCTCGTCGTTCACGATTTGGAGGTCACGTAGAAATAATCTAGCGGACGAGCATGGCTTCCTCAGAGCTTAGAATTGCTAATAGAGTAGCTACAAGAAGAGTGTGATCGATTGTTGCAGCGGACGATGGATGGATTTGTGTAATTAATCCGCCGAATATGGCCAACTTTCACATACCCAAGAGAATTAGCCTGCTGTCCGTGCTGCATTCATGCTCGATCGCCGCAGTATACTATTGTAACTATTCACCACCAGCCAATCCACGTAGGGGTCGCCGGCCGGCCATGTGTTCCGTCGTGTTCCTCGCCGTCGGGGATCCGGAATCGACGGCTCCTGTCCGCCGTCCGGGTACGCATGCGCCGATGATCGGTCCCTCTACCGGTCCCTGCTGGTTGCAGCGTAACGGAACGTCTCTTCTTTTTGGCTGCAATCCTGTCCGTATTTTGTACCCTAAACGAAATGCTACAGGAACACATGACGTTGCCAAACCTGAAACCTAGCTCCAGATGAACACGAACAGAGAGAGAGTTGGACACTGAATTTTGGTGCTGCGTGCAACTGTGCAGCTTTTCTGTTTTCTCTTTATTTCCTTTAGAGTTAAACGCTTGGGGGTCACGCAGTTGCCGCGGATGAGCGTATTAGTCACGAACTCAAAAAATGCTAACTTTTGGTCACATAGTTGTGAGTTAGAGCCCCGTTCGTCACTCCATAAAGATGGACGTTAAGTCGCTGACGTGGCTGACTGTTATTTATGAATACACCCTTAAATTTTTATTTCTTCTAATTCGTAGGTCCTTTTTTGATTTTATTTTTCGGTTGCCTTCTTTTGTTTCTTTGGCAACACAGCCAAACGCACTCCCCACCAAAACTTCTCCGAATCGAACACGCTCACGTGCCGGGACATGCCGTGCGGCCCCGACTCGACGTGCAGCAGCAAAGTCGAGCACTCTCTCCCTCGCCTTCCTCTGTCTCACCTCCCGCGCGCCGCCGCTGCTCCTTACCCGGCGGGCCTGCACTGCTCCTCCCTTGGCGCTCCTGCTTCTCCCACGGCGAGCCGCAACGAGTGGTTGAGCCGCTCCGCTGGCGCCGCCGCCGCTCGATGCGCGCACGGACATGCAGCTCGCCGCTGTCTCGGCGCTCGTCCCGCGGCTGCAATGATGCCTTGCCGGCTGTGCGGCGCACCTGCAGGCCCCCGCAACGCCGTCCGGGTCTTCAACCACACGCGCGTGCGGCCTGGCCTCCGACGCCCACGCCTGCACCGCGCCGGCCACCATGCGCTTGGTGTTCGACGAAATGGCGTGTGTCGGGTCGCCTTGAACACGCAGGTGTACAACGCCATGCTGCCTCAGGGCCGTGGAAGCCGCGAGCGTGCAGGCGCTGAGGATGGACGGGCCGGCGTGCTGCTGGACCGCGCTGCTGGGGTGCCCCGTCGCCGTAATATTCGAGCAGTGCTGCCGATGTACTCCTACAGCCTCAGTCCGCTGCTGGAAGTCAGCGCAGGAGCGGCAACGCGAGCACGAGCGGCCAGCGCAGGAGCGGCGACGCGACGGAGCCGGCGAGCAAGCCACGGCGGCGCGTACGGGAGCAGGCGGTTAGCAGAGGATGTCCATCACCTGTTTGAGAAAATGCCTAGCCTACAGTTTTTTAATAGGACAAATATATGCGAGAAGAAAAACATAGGGTGTATTTTGTGAAAAAAAACTGCCACATCAGTGACTTAACGTCCGTCTTTATGGAGTGACGAACGGGGCTCTAACTCACAACTATGTGACCAAAAGTTAGCATTATTTGAGTTCGTGATTAATGCGCTCATCTGTGGCAACTTCGTGACCCCTCAAGCATTTTACTCTTTCCTTTATTATACTGCTAACCAGTATCTTAATAACTGAAAGAGAGCAAAACGCGGACTGTGTAGAGTTATCGGCCGTGCCATCCCACGGTCCTCTGAACATGCCCACTAGCGCCGCTATGATCGTGGCGATCATGCCATCCCATGATCCGGTCATAGCGGCGAGCTAAACTAGCTAACAACTAACAGAAACTTGACCCGGCGATGGACAGAATCCCATGCTCGGAGCCGTTGCCTTTTATCTGAAAACAAACACTGAAATTGTTCTCTGAACCTACACTAAGACAGCAGGATTAACTGAAGTTTGTGACTTCAACACATACACACTCCATTCTGATGTGCTCTGCTCGATCTGAATCTCACAAACAGCTCTTCGATTCGATCTCGCTCATTGGACATGCATGTCCCGTCCGGTAATACAATATTGCGACAACCATGCACGGATCCTTCTACTGATCACGAACACAAGTCTCCTTTTTTTACCGTAGTATACGACGAGGAAATTAAAGTTAGCATACACTACCATTTTTTGTATCGAACAAAGCAGAAAGATCTTTTCTGAACTTTGCTCAATCTGAAACTCAAAAACAGCTGATACGGTCTGCTCGCTGATTGGCCACGAAATGTCCCGTCCGGTAATACAATATCGCGACAACCATATCTAGACAACATGTGTAACATCTAACACATCTTATATTAAAAACGGAGGGAGTAGGTGCAAACCTAGTCCAAACGATTATGGAGCTGACGACACGTGGTGCTGGTAATTTGCAGGAACCTCATCTAAATTTACGTGGGTCCCACCTATTAGTGATGAATAAATAATTAAAATATTACGCGCAGGCGGAGTGAATCGAGCATGCAACCTTGTGGCTGCCTCCCAACGTGCTAGCCGCTTCGATACAACGCACTTAACGTGATCCATTTCTATGAATATAATTGACCAAACATAGCACACAACTGTATCCTTAATTTCCCATAGATAACTGAACGGATAAATGAGAACACCGGACGGGGGGGGGGGGGGACGGGGGGCAACTGCCCTTGCCCACCTCCCCTCTTTCTCGGGGTTAAGAACATATATTCGTTTGACAGTTAGCACACGAGGCGTTCAAGATCATCATCAAACATGAGAGTTGATTTAACCCGTCTCTAGTGTCGAAGAACCTAACAAGAAGACGATATCGCAAGCGACGCTTGGCAAACAAGGCATAAAGTATCACCATACGATGGGAGCTGCAGTGGCCAGCTCATCATATTTAACCTGCGAGGTCGCTAGTTCGAATCTCAACAAGCACATATAATTTTAATTATTTATTCCACTAGTGACAGGTGGGACCCACTTGCAAGGGCAGAGGTAAGGTCACATGTGTAAAATAAAAAATGATTAGGGTATTTCTGCAAAATATCAGCGCCACATGTCAGCTCCATAATTGTTAGGACTAGTTTTACACCGGCTCAACAAGTTTTTGTATCACGGTACAACAAATTGCAAGTTGTTGTACTAATTTGCACGTGATGGACAAGTATTTGTACCACCAGTGTTATTACCTTTTTTTTTGAACTTCGCATCTATCTATTCACGGTCATCAACGCAATATTGATCATGAACCCACGTTGATCTCCTTTTTTTTTAATTGTATTATACGAGGGAAAATAATACTAGCATCCACTACCTTTTTGTTTTGAGAATCTTTTCCAATTTTTGCATCCATCGATTCAGTCTTACAACCTATTCAAAATGACTAAAACCAAATCGAACAAAATGGCTTATTATTGACCTTCGGACTATAGGTGAGTGAATTCATCATCAGTGGCGAAGGATGAAAAAACAATTGAGGTCGGGCGATCTCTAATACGAGAAAAATTGATGCAATCATCAAAAAATTGCAAGACACGATTAATATGTTTTGTGATATTAAGCATAATCGCTTAGTAAAATAGTAATAGCAACATATTTTACTCGAAGTAGAACCTATGGATATACCAGTAATGAAGGTTTAATGTGATCTAGAAATCTGAGGCAATGGCAATGGCCTTATCCTTTTCCACACTATATTTAAATCAATCATTTTTGAATGTGAAGTCCTGGATCAAGGTTTATGTGACGTCCTTGGCTGGCTCCTTGTTACAATGCTGCCGCTCTTCATCATATTGTTCAAACGTGTCATTTTCATCATACGGAAAATAATAGCATAAGACATCATTGAGCCGATCTTCATACGGAACGTTAACTCTGTTTCCCGTCATTGTTAGAATGTAAAAGTATGTCGTATTTTCTGATAAACATTAGATTCAAGATGAAATCTAGGCTTCTCTACATGACACTTCTATACAAAGATGATGATTGAATTATTTATAAAAATACAATCTTAAATAATATATTTTCTATCACACTTAACAATATTTAATAGCTTCATGTTGAACAGTAAGATAGAATATTATTTGTTATACTGGTGAAGTTCTTATGTTCAAAATATAATTCCACAAAGTGTAGACGTCGTTTTGCAACATAAATACACTTATGTTTCTTCCTTTTATAGAATGCCTTACGTAAACCAATTCACAAGATATGGCAAAAGAAAAGTAAAACACATACCTCCATAGATAAATCATAGAATATATATAAGTTTCTTTTCTACCCATTTTATTATCCTTAAAAATCTTAGCATGAAACCCTAAAATGTATTGCATCACAAATGTCATAATAGATATCTATAGTGTACACTAGTATGGCCACGAATCAAAACTTTGATGAGCAATGATAGGCTTCGACGTTGAAATACGATCGCTCATGTGGAAACCCTAAGGGAACAATTCACTAAACATGTGTCCGTGTAAAAATAAGCAATAGAGGCAAAATATCCCTATAGACACTAAACATGTGGAAACCCTAAGGGAACAATTCACTAAACATGTGTCCGTGTAAAATAAGCAATAGAGGCAAAATATCCCTATAGACACTAAACATGTGGAAACCCCAAGGGAACAATTCACTAAACAATTCCCTCGCCACTCCTTCCAAACGTAGAGCATGTGTCAAGCATACACATGCTTGTAGACACGTACACACATATACTTGTCGTTCTACCAAACAAAAATTTAATCTTTCACCAAAACGGGTCCTAACTCGAAATCGATTAACGAAACACAATGCACATGTGATGCCTGGCGAGGCGGGCGAAGGAGAAGAACTGCACCTATTCTCACTCAATTAATGAGAGTAGAACAATTTTCCTTATAAGCGGTTCCAACTCCCTCCCAATTACAATATATGGGACCAAAATCAGTCTCACTCATCAAACAAATTTAATGATTTCAGATATTGTTGGGCTCACCTTAAAAAACAGATATTATTGGGCTAAATGGGCCAATTCCATAAAAAATCCAACAAACGGATCTGACCCATGTACCGATGAACTGTTTCCTCGCTCTATAGCTGATAATCGGAATCATGAAGTGATTCTCCAGACTTTTTTGTATCCCAGCAAGTTTAATTAATCGACAAAGTGGCGGCCGTTCTAACCTAGGAGTAAAAAAATCTGAATCATAGAAGTCGATACCCATGCACGTGGGGTGCTGTTGTTTATTTCTCTCCTCGCTATACGGTAACACATGTTCTGACAGCTGTGATGATTAATCAATCGATCTGCCTAGCTAGGTAGCGCGCTAATTAAGCAAGACAGTCTCGGGCGTTGACTTACTGAAAGTTCGTGCAAGTACCAACCAGCTTGATGCGATTTGCGAGCGCGAGTAAAGTTTGATCCAAAGCCTTCCATTCTTTTACGTTTCAGAGCTAGCGTGGTTGCAGAGGCTAATCGATGGACTCGCTTACTAACAGTATTTTAAGATGGTGGCGTACTTGACAGACAGACAGAGTAACTGACAGTATTCTGCGGCGACTGAAATTCTTGATCCACCTGCTTTCGGTTTTTCTGTAAAGCAGCGATTAATGGGTGTGAACTTAGTACAAACGTAGCTAGGCAGCTGATCTCGCCGGCGGGAACTCCATCGGCGTATCTTGCTTTCTCGTTCAGCCAATACGACACGTACACTTCTTAACTTTTGTGGGCGCATCCTGTCCGTGCTTGGACCGGACGCGCGCCTTGATTCCCGGTCACTACCGACAGTACTAGCTCTCGCTGCATTTCGTCATGCTCAACGAAGTTTCCCGGCAAGAATATAGCATGTCCACCACTTCAGTTGAAAAAAAAATCCACCACTTTCTACGTACCATCACGGAATACTTTTTGCTTATTACTACTACTCCTATTCACAGCGCCGCTGGCACGTCCCGTCCGACTAGGTACGTTTTGCTCACTACCAACTCTGGATCCAACCAATAAACAATCATACTTCATACGTGCACGTTATTCCCATGGACGCATCGCATCCATCTCCCGTTTCTTTCTGCTGGAAGCCTCCTCACTACTCCCTTTTCGTTTATCATCATTGTACTACCAAGTCAAGCAGCAAGAATTGATGCCACAACAGCCGTGGCCATCCCATACCTAAACCGGATCCGGCCTAACCATCATGGATCTATCCATGCCCTGGTCGATCGGCCGACAAGAAGAACTGGACAAGGGACCGGCACCCTGCCGGAGAGGGATGGGCCCTATCCTCAGACCGCCGGAATCGACGGCCCCGGTACGCCGCCGATGGTCCCTCTCGACCGATCCATGCAAAAGTTGTAACGAAGCCCCAGTAATAACGGAACTCTGCCCGCTTCTTTTTGGCTGCATCCTGTCCGTATTTCGCATTATACCCTATACGAACTGCTACATGTATATGTACACACGTACTGCATACTCGATTCTGCCGTGCTGTGCCCTGAATCTAGCAAACAAATCATGGATTCGATCTAGACCAGTAGTCAGCTACTCGATCGTGGCTAGCGCGAGTAAAGTTTGATCCGAAGCTTCCATTCTTTTACTACGTTTCAGAGCGTGGTTACAGAGGCAGTTAATCAGTGGACTTGTTTAGTTAGTTTATTAGTGGGCGTGCCGATGCCAATGCAAATGCATGCATGCATGGTGGCCAACTTGCAGATACAGTATTTTGCTGACGACTGAGGGTTTTTTTTTTCTGACGACTGAGGTTTTTATTAGTGAATCTGCTGTCATTTTATCCGCTGTTAAGCGAGAGGAGAGGAGGTGACTTGACGAAAAGGTGGCACCGGCCGCATGAACACATAGACCATGCAGATCGATGGCTCTAGCTGGGTTCGTTGGCGTGTCCCGTCTGAGTTCTGACTGACGGTCAGTTGCAACCAACCGACAATCGATCATACATACGTGCACGTCCTCCTAATATAAAGCCAAAAAATAATACGCACCTGACCTAAACATCCTTTTGTACTATCACCTTTATAGCTAACTTAAACACATCTTCAAGTTAATTAAGCACCAACCACCAAGGACAAGGACTGGAGGAGCTGGCAGCAGACGTGGCATGCCATGTGCAATCCTTGTTTTTGTCTGTCAAGTACTATGTGGTGGGGTACACGTACTGGTGCTCGGGAGCAAAAAAAAAACACTTTTCCGTACTGTTTGCCTGATTATGCACTCCACTACACTGGCGTAACAACAAACGAGGTGGAGGCTTTACCACCGGTGAGCGAGCGAGCAAGTCCAGCACCATATGGCTGGCAGGCAGGCAGGCAGGCACTCAATCAAAGCTGCGGATTGCAGGATCGCACGATGCAATGTTTCTAGTCCTTCACAGCTAAGAATCCTGGTGGACCTGGTGTCACAAAAGAGTTAAGGATCCTGACTTAATAGGTGGCCTGCCACTGCCAGGCTATTTCAATTGTCTCTTCTGGTACACTACTAATGGATGAATATCATGCACCCGGAACCAGAAAAGAGGACTGGACAAACATGCCAGCAATTTTCCATTCCGAAACATGCACAAACTTGCTGAAATAAACAATGTGCAGCTTCGTCATTCCAGGTGGTAGCAGAGATCCACTTCATACATGCCTTGTTCAGATACAAAGTTTCAAGACAATAATTACATTCAGTTTGTGGACACTGAGACCCAAGCAATTCTCAGTTCGGCTCACTTGAGAAGATACATACTTGTCCATTAAACAAATAAAGAATGCTGAAACAAAATACACAGGGAAAGTGACTGTATTTGTTTGTTTTCGTGGCCGAACTGCACAAGGTCGTTGCCGGCCTCCCGTCTGCCCAAATATTGCATATATGAGGCCCAGCTACTACCACCATGGGGAACTAAACGGACGTGACACAATTGTTCCATGTTTCTATATCTACATTTCAAGGGACGGAAAAAAATAAATTATGGGCACAGAAACACCTGCAAAAATACTCCTTCGGGGCAGACACACACACACGCACGCACCGGGTGGGGGGAATTCACATATGCCGAACTGTGGTCGTCTCCTAGATGCAGTCCAAGCCGCACTCCTCCAGGGTCGGGCCGTCGGACTTGGCGAGGAAGGGGTTGACACGCACCCACAGGAGCGAGATGATGGAGGCCAGGAGGATGGACCAGACGATGACGATCGTCGGGGTCCTGTCCTGCCTCCCCAGCAGACCCTTGAGGAACGGGTACAAGTGGACGATCACCCAGAACGCGAAGAAGAGCTTCCCGAAGAGTGGCCCCCAGGACTCATACCCGTTGTTGATCGCGTTGGAGATGCCCGCCACCACGCCGATGAAGTTCAGCAGGAGCAGGGTGGTGGGAGGTATCAGCAGGGTCGTCCATTTGAATGTGTACAGCTCCGAGAACTCCTCGTCGTCTCCAGCCTTTGTTGTCACAGTGAAGCTCGTGTCCACACCGGCTATGACCTTGAGAAGTCCTTGGAACACAGCGAAGAGGTGGGCAGAGACACCACCAATGACCCAGAACTGCTCGTTTCTCCACCAGTCGTCAACAGCTACACGAGCCCATCTCATCTCCAGAATGCCCGTAGCAAAAATGCAGACGAAAAGTGACATGTACCAGATGCTGGCAAGGTTGCTAAGCTGCAAGACAGAAACAAAAGAGGAAGGTAAGGTTTCAATCGTTCACAGCTTCACATCACAGATAACTAGAAGCTGAATAATAGGCTTTACCTCTGGAGTGATGAACTTTCCCGTTAACAAGCAGATGGCAGGCAATGTACAGTAGGCCAGAAGTGGAATGGAGGTCCAAGGATAGACGATGGAGTTAATGTAGGAAAATCTTTCCAAGAACTTCAGTCCACCACCATACCCATACCAAAGAGGGCAATGGTTGCTGAAAAAGATTTCGATAGACCCAAGAGCCCACCGAAGAACCTGGTTGAGACGATCCGAAAGATTGAGAGGCGCAGAACCTTTGAACGCAGGCCGTTTAGGTATGCAGTAGATCGACCGCCAACCATGGCAATGCATCTTAAACCCAGTTAGAATATCCTCTGTAACTGATCCATAGATCCAGCCAATCTGCAATAAACAAATAAATGGTATGAGTTATTAAGCAACAGATACTTGGACCGACTAACCAGCACACAGCAACCAAGCTCCTGACTTTACCTCTTTTCCCCAGTCTGTCTTGTCTTCATAGCCACAACCGATGACGTGTATAGCTTCCTTCAAAAGAGAAGCTGGACTTGCACTCCTCAGGGTTCCACCATTCTCAAGAAGCGTGGATGCAACAAAAACAGAAGACTGGCCAAATTTCTTTTCTAACTTCACTTGATTGACAATACTAGCCTTTTGAGTTTCAGCTCCTGCCAAACAAATTGCAGTGTAAGTCATGTTAATACTAACTAATGAGGATGATTCTAGAATAACCAGTGTTGGAGGCTAAGTGATACCTGCGGCAGCTTCGTCAATTTCACTAAGTGCATACGCAGGTGACTGATTTTCTTCTTTCTTGAAAAACAACCTTTTTTTCTTCTCGGTCTTAGGCTTCGTGACCTTCTTCTTGGTCTTCCTGTCACCGAAGCAGAAACAGCAAAAGCACCACTTTGGCCAGCAGTTGCAAGTCCTTGATGGTGGCTTCTTTGTTTTGGGGGCATCATAACCATACAGCGCCTGCCTTCTAAAGCAGCACCAGTGCCAACATAGATTGGGCCTTGAATACCATCCAAACCTTTCATGTTGATCTGTACCAAGACAAATGTTAGGGTAACTTCATCACAATTGAATGAAATGTAGATAGGAGAAAATCTCAGAAAAATGAAATCCAAGTCTTACATCAAAAAAGACGACATTCTTGTTAGCATATCGATCGTGACGGTCAATGGAATCAAATCTTTGAGGGAACTGCACATAACAACATTTCTTTCCTACCAAAGGATCCATCATGAAACACATAGCTTCCCTTACTGCCTTGCTGTTGTTCACATAGTGATCACAATCCAAATTCAGCATATAGGGAGCATTAGTTAGTACAGCAGATACTCGGACCTGTTAAAAAAGCCAACCATTAAAATCGAACTTAACATCAATTGTGTGCTAACTACAAAGAAGATTGGCTGAAAATGCATCGAAAACGCTATCTTTACCAATGCGTTCATAGCACCAGCCTTCTTGTGATGGTTATACCCTGGCCGTTTTTCTCTTGACACATAAACCAATCGAGGCAGCTCATTTCCTTCCACGTCAAGGCCACCACTTTGACCAAGGAAGACCTATTGGTAGACAAAATTGAACATTAATACCGCAAAGTGGAGAAAGAAAAAAAGGACAACCATATGGCGTCAGCATGTAGACCGGATAACACATGAACTTGTAATAGCATACCTGAATCATTCCAGGATGATCACGAACATTGTTTCCAGGCCATGGAGTTCCGTCCTGCATGGTCCATCCTTCCTCGGGAACTTTCTGGGCTTTAGCAACCAAGGCATTGATCCGTACCTTGAATTCCTCATACTCTCTCTGTAAAAGACGATGTGGCCAAAATTAGTAATACCTTCTATCAACTGAAGGAACATAGAAAGTATGACACACATGACCAAACTACGCACCTTCATTGCTCTCCTGTCCCTAACAAAGTTTGGTTCCACCTTATCTCTGAGGTAGTCTATCTTCTGTTGGAAGTACCACTCTGGAGCACGAGGCTCGATACTATACTTTTTACAGAAAGGGACCCATTTCTTTGCAAATTCAGATGTTTCAGACAATGCTTCGAATGTTAGCATGGCGGCACCATCATCAGAAACATAGCAAGAGATCTTATCAACCGGATAATCTATCGCAAGGATCGACAGAATGGTATTTGCTGTGACCAACGGGGGCTCCTTTGCAGGATCAACCGTACTGACAAAGAAATCAACTGGGGCGAGTTGAGATGGCTGGCCTTCCTTGTCGAACCTATCCATAGAAACAATTAGTTGCAGAACTTTGGGAGGAAAATAGAAGGCGGGTATTAATTACTATGCAGCAGCAGTAACCAACCTCAATGACAGCCGGTCAAGGTAAGTCTCCCTCTCAATAGGAAGCCATTTTGGGAATTGATCAAGAATCCAAGACACGGCAAACCATATTTCACATATTACAGATATGAGCCACAGAACAAATGCATCATTCACCGGATGCAACACACGGTAGTGGAAGAAGAGACACACAATCACCAACCGAATTACGATAATCATCCTGTATGGATTAATCTGGCTTGAAGGAATGGGGACCTTTCTAGACAATGGCTGCCTAGCTTCATCCATTCTGGTAAATAAAATGAAGAAAAATAAGTTAGTACTCTCAAGTCTAGTGACGCAATTTACGAAGAAAACGACAACATTCTGTCTACGCTGACAGAAGGCAAATCTAACAAATACAAATTCACCAGTTTGTTTCCATGTTCAGGCAAAATGTATATCTGCCGTCTAGCATTTTAGGTTGTTATTGTTATGCTGGCCACAGTGCACGTCGCGACAATCTAGCCGAGCATGAAATCTCTAGTCTCTTTGACCGATACCAATGCAGTTAAAGCAAATAACAAATCTGCGCTAAAGACCAAATTAACGGACGTCAAACAAGTTTGAAGTGCCATACAGTGGTAGATCTCCATCGTCGCCATCGCCATCCCAGTCTTTACCGCTGCCATCATTCCTGGTCTGATGCAGCCTATCCTGCTTCTGCTTCCAGCTCTCCATCCTCTCCTTCCAGGCGACGCTGCCGTACCCGTAGGCGGCGAGATCCTTGGACGGGTCCATGGATCTAGCATGCACTGCAGCACAAGTCAACAAGCAACCGTCAACAAGCAACCGTCAACAACCGGAACCAACAATATCACAGCTAAATGGTACTAGCAGGTGATATAGAGTTGAATTGCTCACCAAGGGTTGGATCAGCGTAAGGAAGCGGGTGGATCCTCTTTCCCCCGCCGCCGACGAAGGAAGGAACAAGGGCGTGCTGCTCCGGCGGGATGTCATCGACCTGAAAACACACCAAACGAGCAATTGAGCATCTAGAGAGTGCAGGTAGGCTGCATCAGCACAACAGACGGTGAGAATTGGTACACACCATTTGGCCGTTGGTGAGGAGGGGAACATTGGGGTTGGGCCTGAAGGGCTGCGGCCCGGTGCCGTCAAGGTCCCCGCCGCGGCCGTAGGCCATGTGGTTGTGGAGCATGGACTCGGCGGCGTACTGGGAGTCGCCGTCCCCCCTGTCCCTCCAGTTGAACTCGCCCTCCAGGTCGTCGGCTTCCTCCTCCTCCTCGTCCCCGGTGACCCGCGCGCAGCCCTTGAGGCGCTTGAACCTGGTCTTGCACTGCGGGCAGTTCTGCGTGCCCTCGCGGCGCTCGTACTCGTAGCAGTCCCGGCACACGGGGAAGGCGCACTCGTTGCAGGCCACGAAGGGCTCGCCGTCGGGGGTGAGCCCCACGTCGTCCCCGCAAATCTGGCACAGCTTGTGAGTCTGCTGCTTCAGCTGCCTCGGCTGCACGCAGAAAACACACCCAAAGCAAATCAGCACCCATCTCGTACTAGCCGAAACCGCCGCCGCCGATTCCGCGGCGGGGACATGAGCGACAGCGAACGGGAGCGCTGAGAAAGACGGCGTACCCCGGGCTCCCCGTCGCGGCGGATGACGACGAGCTCGTTGCGGTTGTGCGAGCCCGCCACCAGGCCGGCGCTGGCCTCCATGGTCGCTCCCCTCCTTCAGCCCACCAGATCCCCACCAGATCTCGAGGCCCGGGTCGAAGCAGGAGGTGGGGGGCGAGCAGAGGAGACGCCGCGGAGCGTCGGCGGCGGCGGGGATGGGAAGAGGAGAGGGGGGAAATGAAATGGATGGATGCTTCGCCGCTTGCCCCTTGATGTACTAGTACAAATGTGATGGGGGAAGGGTGGTTGCCCTCCTAGAAACAGCTCATCCCACCCCACGCGCTGTATCTTTCGACAGCTCCACCCCACCTCCCACCCTCACATGCACACACTCTCCTTTGGAGTTTGGACTACTCGCTCGTCGACTCGTCGGTTTAGCATCGTCACCTTGCTTGTAACCACGGCTTAACCACCACCTCCCCTCCACAGCATGTGCGAGACAGGTTTGCACTGCCTCGCTCTAGAGAGAGAAAGCCGGAAAGTGTCGGTGCCACGAGCGAGAGACTGTTGACCCCCACGCTAGCTTGGTGGTGGTTAGGATGTCTCTCCGGGGTCAACAATGGTTGTTAGCCCGTCTATTTACGGTGTAGAAAATATTTTGTACTAGTACACTCCTGTAAGTAGCTACAGGGAATCAGTGGTAAACTGTTTGGGCTGAAATGTGGGGGTTCTGCTGCAGGAATATGGGGGGAATTTTAGTTACCGCTTACTACTAATGTTGTGGACCAGATGAGATGAGATGAGATGATCATCCATGTGGCGACAAAGAATCTCATGTGTGGAACTGGCTGGGTTCGTGTACGTATTTCTGTGCATCACCTGGCTCCTTCTGCAAATGGATGCGTCATAAATATCTACATTGCTTATTTATTTTATAATGGAGCGCTAGAAAAAAACTAGAGTATGTATTTAGCTAGAATCAGAAATAAAGGAAAGGGAAAGGAATCGAAAGGAACGCACCAACTAACGATGACAAAAAACTAACGAGAAAAAAATAGCAATGTGCGGAAGGGAAGAAACAAAAGAAATTGCAGCAATGAAGGAACACGCCAACTAACGAGATAAAATATTAGTAATGTGAGGAAGTGGATCGAGAAAACAAAAAAGAAATAATGAAATGGAAGTGTCGGTAGGTGGAGGAGCGGCCGTTTCAGTGATGATCCCGACCCTGTTGCTGCGCAAGTGCAACAGCCCTTCCTCCCCTCTCCTCTCTCGTTAATAATTTCTTCACTCCCTCTTATCACTAATCCCTGACCGTGACAGCGCAGCGACATGCCCATTATTCTGTTTTCCTTGCACTGCTACCAGTAGCTAGCTAGTTCACGGCGATTTTGAACGGTCCGTCCAGTTGGGTTAGCGGCGACAGCAGCGTGTGATGCGATTGGGGCCGCGGTAGGTGTCGCTGTCGGTGGGCCGCTTCCTGCTCGTGCCATGCCACCACCAACTGGATTACTTCTTCTAGCTGAGTCCGTAATCACTACCACCTGCGCATCTCTGTCCTGCCTTAACTACCTCTCAGGGACCTGTTTGTAGTTTCCCTTTTACTTGTAAGACTAGGGATATTAGCGCGGCAATGCCGCGTTTGTGTTTGATGAATTTCAAGTATGTTTGTAAAAAAAATTGTTGGAGTGTGAATATTATTTGAATTTGGAAAAGTTTGTGCTTAGAGGAATGGTTAGATTTCGAATATGGTTTGTATTGGAATGTATTCGAATTTGTATTCTTTTGATGTGTACAAAATGATTAAATTTGGAAGGCATGTGAAATTTTGAAATTTGTAAATGTAAATTTTGAGTTGAAATGGTCAGGTAGATTTTAGAAAATTGAGTAATTTGGAGGTCATTCAAATTTGATTTCTTTACTGTTTACCAAATGAGCAGGTTTGAAAGTCATATGACATTTTGAAATATTCAAATTTGTAATTTGAGTAGGAGTGCTCAAATATGATTGGTCTTTCCATACAGTTAACATTTGAGTTGTTCAAACTTATTTGTTTTTTGTGGAAAATAGCTAACATTTTTTTCCTTAGAGGAATGGTCAGATTTCGAATATGGTTTGTATTGGAATGTATTCGAATTTGTATTCTTTTGATGTGTACAAAATGATTAGATTTGGAAGGCATGTGAAATTTTGAAATTTGTAAATGTAAAATTTGAGTTGAAATGGTCAAATAGATTTTAGAAAATGAGTAATTTGGAGGTCATTCAAATTTGATTTCTTTTACTGTTTACCAAATGAGCAGTTTTGAAAGTCATATGACATTTTGGAATATTCAAATTTGTAATTTTAGTAGGAGTGCTCAAATATGATTGGTCTTTCCATACAGTTAACATTTGAGTTGTTCAAACTTATTTGTTTTTTGGGGAAATTAGCTAAAAAAATATTCCCTAGCATTTTAGTATATTTTTTATATTTTGCCGGTTATGTGCATATATAATTAGTAACCTATTCGAATTGATATAATATGTTTGTGGTTTGTTGTAAATCTTTAAATGTAATTCAATAATCAGAGAAAATACATTATATGAGTATTTATTAAATTCAATTTAGTTTCAATTTATAGTTAGAGGGAATAAATTTGTATTTTCTTTAAGTACTTATCTAATTATTATTTATTTTTGTTGTAAGCGCAACTACATAATAAGAGGGATTTAAGGTATGTTAGCTCCACATATGGTAACTAAATTGAAATGTAGATTATGGTTCCATTTTGTTGTAATTTTCTTATTTAGCATTATAATCAGAAGGAATATATTATGGTTATCTCCAAATAGTTTCCTTTTTCAGCATTTATTAAATTTGTTTGCATATTTCTTAGTATTTACCAAATTGGAATTTTCGGATATATTTGTAGTGTACCATAAATATTTGTATTAACTTCATAATTAGGGATAGTGCAATGTGTGAGATATACTTTATAGTATCTTCAATTTTGTAGTAAATTGTAATGTTCAAGTGTGTTGCATTTATGTTTTCCATGGGCATTTTAAAATATCTTATCGTTTATCTAAATTTCTAGCAAATTGAAACGTTGAAATGTTGATACATTTTAGAGTTTTTTTAGCTTCCAATTTTGTAGTAAGTTGGAATGTTCAAGTGTTTTTTTACAGCATTTTTAAAATTGAATTGTGTAGTTAGAGAGATTTAAGTTGAATAAACTCCAAATATGTTAGTTAAGTTGAAATGGTCAAAAGTTTTATTTTACCATAATTTTTTTTATGTATCAGCATAATCGGAGGAAATATATTATGGTTATTTCTGAATGATAAACATTTTTGATTATTTATTAAATGCAGTTGCATTGTTTATTAAATATATTGTTTTTACTTTGCTTTTAATTCTGTCATTGTAGGGTGGTATTGTGTTTCAATTTGGCTTATGCCGCGCGTGTTTGGTTAAATTCAAATTTGAAAATGTTGTTGTTTAATAGGTGTGAAGATTTGAAAGTTTTTGAATTGCGAAGAAAGTTTAGGGGTAAAACTTGTGAAGTTTTTGAAATTTAATCAAATTGGGGAGTTATTCAGATTTAAATTCTTTTTACATTTATAGAGTGAGTAGGTTTTAAAGGCAATTTTTTTTTGAAATATTCAAATGCAAGTGCCTTGTTCTTGTTTGGTGAAATTCAATTTCAGAAACATCGATATGCAAATAGGGTGGTTACAACTTGTAGAGTTTTTATGAAGCAGATAAATCATTTTGTTGTTTGAACAAAATTTTCAATGTTGTCTGAAAATTTATTACAGTAGATTGAAATTGGAAAAAGGGAATTACAATTATTCTGCAAACTAAAATGTTTGTATTTTTTTCTTCTTTTCGATTATTATTGCAATGTTGTTTAATTGCAAACGAAAAGAAAAGAGAAAAAAAATGAATATGTAGATTGAATTTTAATGTTTTTTACAATTCTATTTGAGTAAAATAAAATTGGAAAAGTATTTTTCTTTCTTTTCTCTGATTATTATTTCGAATGTTGTTTTACTGTAAAACAAAAGGAAAGCAAATAAGAAAAGAAAAGAAATAGAAAGATGGAGTTTAATGGAGGTGAAATGTCATTTACACAAATTTTATATTTGTTATTCTAGTTGTTTTAATTAAGCAATAATTATAGTTATTTAATGATGCATGGAAATGTGTTAGACGTAAAGATTTTAGTTTTTTGGAAATTTTGGAATTTTTTTTTGAATTATGGTTTGTGGTGTTTTAATTAAGCAAGAATATAGTTATTTAATGATGCATGAAAATGTGTTAGATGTAAAGATTTTAATTTTTTGGAAATTTTGGAATTTTTTCTTTTTGAATTATGGTTTTTGTTGTTTTAATTAAGCAATAATTATAGTTATTTAATGATGCATGGAAATGTGTTAGATGTAAAGATTTTAATTTTTTGGAAATTTTGATTTTTTTTTGGCATTATGGTTTGAAAGTTATGAATTTTACAATATGCATATGTTTTAAATTTTGGTTTGAAAGATATGAATTTCATAGTTTGCATGCATGTAAATGTGTTAGCTGTAAAGTTTGTAATTTTCTGAAAATTTTGGTATATTAATTGTTTTTTTTATTATGATTTGAAAGATATGAATTTTACAATTTGGTGCATTTTTAGTAATTGTTTGAAAACTGACAGTGGGACCCACATGTTAGTTTTTTTACTGAAATTCCATCCGTAAATGGTAGATCCCTGACGTGTGGGCCCACGTTGACATCGTGTGTGATGTCAGGCGGCGGCGGAGACGGCGGCGGAGCTGCCGAGCTCGCGCCCGGGCAGCGGCGAGCGTGCGGAAGGGTGGGAGCGGATGGATCTGCAAGCCAGCGTCGAGGCGAGTCGAACCGGCGGCGCGGCAAGCCATATGGTTGCCGGAATCGCCGGCGGCGACCATTTTCGCGGCGGCGGACCTCGAGTTGAACCGTCGTAGTGCAGCGGCGATTCCGAGCGATTCCGGCTGTCCCGACACGCGTTTGTGGGCGAGGATGGTGAAGGCGCGACGGCGCACCTCGCTGTGTGCTTCGATCTGAACGGCGAGCGGCGGAACGGCGGGATGCGCGTCGGCGGCGCCGCCGAGCTTGATACGTCTCAAACGTATCTATAATTTTTGATGTTCCATGCTGATATTATATCAATTGCTACATGTTTTGGCTATACTTTATATCATTTTTATGCATTTTCTGGGACTAACCTATTAACAAGATGCCACAGTGCCAGTTCCCTGTTTTCTGCTGTTTTTTGTTTCAGAAAATCTATTAAGGAAATATTCTCGGAATTGGACGAAACAAAAGACATCGTCAATAATATCACGAGGAGATCACGGAGTCCAAAGGGGAGTCGGAGCAGACCCACCAGGGGGCCACGCCACACTAGGGCGCGGCCCAGGGTGGGCCCGCGCCCCCCTATGGCGTGGTGGCCCCCCTCGGCCACCGACGCCGCCTCTTCGCCTATATATTCTCCGCGACGTGAAAACCCTATTACGGTCGATCATATTCCACGAAAAGTTCCGTCGCGGCCGTCATCGTCAATCTCAGATCGGAGGAGTTCTGAAGCTCTTCCCGGCACCCTGCCGGAGGGGAGATCATCACCGGAGATCGGAGGAGTTCTATGTGCTCTTGATCTTGCATGCTCTCCGTTGCTAGTAGATGCTTTGGCCAAGTAGATGCTTGTGACTCCAAGAGGGGGTATTTATGCTCGATAGTGGGTTCAGTCTCTAGATATCTGGATCAGTGACAGAAAGGTCTAAGATGGTAGATGTGCTGTTGCTACTAGGGATAAAACATTGGTGCAGTGTCCAAGGGCACTTGTATTGATTACATTACACACTTTACTTCATGCAATAATCTGTTGTTAGCAACTTAATACTGAACAGGATGCGGATGCTGCCTTGAAGGTGGATTATTTAGGCATAGATGCGGTTGGAATAACGGTCTATGTACTTTGTTGTAATGCCCAACTAGATTTCATAGTAGACATCTTGGCATGTATTGCATTGTTATGCCCTCTCTATTTGTCAATTGCCCAGCTGTAATTTGTTTACCCAACATGCTAGTTATCTGTTCTGAGAGAGACACCACTAGTGAACTGTGGACCCTGGTCCAATTTCCTCATACTGTTTACACAACCTGCTGCAATCATCTGTTTCCTGTTACTTGTTTTTCCTGCTGTTTTCCACACCATACGTTTAACTCTTTGTTTCTGCAAGACCGGAGAGATTGACAACCTCTCTGTTTCGTGTTGGGCAAAGTTCTGGTTTGTGTCTGTGCAGATTCCACGTTGGTGCAAGCTCCCTAGCGCCAGGGGGAGTCAACATCAACAACCTTCCGATAGATCGTCAAGTCCTACTGGATTGATAACCTTGGGTAGATTTCTCAAGGGAAAACTTCTGCTGTCTACATCATAACCTTCCTCTTGGGGTTCACCAACACGTAGCCATCAAGCTGTTTTCTGGCGCCGTTGCCGGGGACTTGGAGGCTATTGGAAAGGGGAGTCTCTCAGTTCCAATCTCTTTACTTTGTTTTTTGTCTTGTTTTAGTTTTGTTTTGCTTGCTGTTAAAAATCAAAAACCCAAAAAAATTAAATTCCTGCATCTAGTTTACTATTTCGGTTGTTACTTGCTTGTTACCATGTCTAGCTCCAGTCCTTTCATTACTGTTTCCCCTTTAGGAGAAATTATTGGGTTTGGACAGGAGAGTGGAGAAACTTTTAAAGGAGCTTGGGAAAGGATGTTAGAACTGCATAGGAAGATGCAACTTAAAATGGACTTAGACATTCTTATTAAACGTTTCTACTTTGGCTTGCTACCTTTATACCAAAATGCTCTAGATACTATGGTGGGGGAGACTTTCTATGAACATGATACAGAAAAAGCCTATAAAATTTTGAATGGACTTGCTCAATTTCCTCAAGAGGATAAGACAGGTGTGCTTACTAGGCTTGATAAAATAGAAGAGTCACTCAAGGACTTAACCTTAGACCACCACATTAAGGAACCACCTCATGTTGAGTTAAAAAATGATTGGGAACCCTTTATTGAAATAAGCATTGGTAGTGAGAAATTTCGTGCCTATTGTGATCTTGGTTCCACAATGTCCATCATGCCTAAGATAGTGTTTGACTTGTTAAAAATTGATGGTATGGTTGATTATCCTGTTTTTCATTTTCATGCTGATGGCACTATTATAAAAAGTGTAGGGATCATTAATGTTGAGATTACTATGCAAAATAAAAATATACCTACAACTTTTATGATCCTTACAAAATCTCCTAGTAATATAGTTTTGGGAAGATCTTTTTTGAAGAGTAATGGGGGATTTATCAATGCAAAATATGGGTTCATGAAGTTTGTTGCACCTATCAACCGAAAGTTTTTCTTCCCAATTAAGAAAGAGGATCCCACCGAAAGAGTGGAGGATTTCAACATTTTTGGCAATACTTGATGCATCTCTTCATGCCTAGCTCAAAGGCATTAAAGAAAAGCACTTCTGGGAGATAACCCATGTTTTTATTTGCTGTTTTATTTTTGTTTTCTTGAGTCAAGGATGCTTGTTTACCTCTGTAGCAACTCCTTTGTATCTTTTATTTGCTGTTTTGTTGTGCCAAGGAGAGTTACTAATGCAAAGTTGGTTTTTATTTTCGGGACTGCATTGGGACAGATTGCTGTTCGTCACCGTTTAATTCAGTAGAAAATCAGAAAAAATCGAAAAATGCTGAAACTTTTTGTGCATGTTCCTGATGATGTTACGCAACTTTCATTATTTCAAAAGTTTTCATCTGAGCATCGTAAGTGCCTCGAAAAAATTCGTCATTACAGACTGTTCTGGTTTGACAGATTCTGTCTTTTATTTTGCATTCTCTCTTTTACAAGTTTTTAAGTGGTTTCTTTTCGTGTAAAAGTGCCCACTTGAGCCTAGTAACAGTGGCTAATGTTTAAAATAGTTGGCTTGTGAGTTTTGTCTTTGCTAGAACTTTGAAGTATTATCTTTTAGTGCACTAACCTGCTAATGAGAAAAGCTGTTAAGTTTTGGTGTGAAGGAAGTTTTCAAGTGTTGATAGAGGAGAATGATATTACATGATCAAGAAGAGTGAAGAGCTTAAGCTTGGGGAGGCTTACCTCCCCAGCATATTTCAAGAAGACTCAAGCATCTAAGCTTGGGGATGCCCAAGGCATCCCCTTCTTCATCTACAAATTATCAGGTCATCTCTAATGGTGCTATATTTTTATTGCTTCATACTAGTGTACTCTTCCTTGGAGCGTCAGTGTGTTTTTGTTTTCAGTTTGTTTTGTTTTTTTGTTTGCTGTGCTATACTTGTTGGATCCTAGTATTCATGTTTGGGAGAGAGACACGCTCCACTTTTTCATTAGAATACTCTTGTGCTTCACTTATACTTGTTGAGTATTCCTGTCTAGTTGCTGTTATTGCTGTTAGCTCTCAGTTTTTCATATCTCTTGTTAGAGCTTTCAGTTTCTTTTGAAGAAAGTACTCTCTTGCTTCACTTATATCTGTTTGGAGAGTTGTCAAATAAGTTGATTGGTGTTTGGTTGGACCAGAAAAATGCTATGCATGTGGTAGTGGTATAAAATGCTTACATGAATCTTTTTAGATCGTTGTCTTGAGTAATTTGATGCTTGCCAATTGTTTTGAGCTGTCAAGTAATTAATGTTTAAGCTTGTGCATCATGTAAGTAATGGCTATTAATGAAGAACTACTATAAGGATTTTCTGCTATAATAATCTGTTGCATAATTGGAAGTCCATAGTAGTCTAGATAATTTTTGGATGAAGGCTATGTGTTAACAAGGAAGACAGTGGGAGTCTATGGTTCGTCAAACCTTGTGTTTTATGTACACTCTTGCTATTCCAGTTGATAATGATGTTTGCTTATAATAACCTTGCTAGCCTAAACTCTGTACTAAGAGGGAATGCTTCTTGTACATCCAAAACCTTGAGCCAAATCCATGCCACCTGTGTCCACCATACCTACCTATTATGTGGTGTTTTCACCATTCCAAGTAAATTTCTTCATGTGCTATCTACTAACTACTCAAAACTGTTACATTTCCTTTTTGTGTCACTACTTGAAAAGCTCATAAGGACGTAGATAGGTGGTCTTTATTTCCTGGTTGATCAAATTTTACACACCTGGACTAGTGGCATATACATCCGCTTATCCAATAATTTTGCAAAAAGAGCTGGCAACGGGGTGCCCAGTCCCAATTAATTACAACTTTAACCAAACAATTCTCTTCACATCTTTTTGCCCCTGATTCGTCAGTCAAGCAATGTTCACAAGTGTGTAAACAAAAGAGAAGAGGGATGATCTGCCCGCTGGTAGAAATAACGTCCTTCATGGGAGCCGCTCTTGTAAAGTTTGATCAACTAGTGAAGTAGAGTATTGCCTATTTGCTGATTTGTTGACACCTGTATACACCATTACCTTACAAAACAATATTTTATGCTCTCTATATGCCTTCGGGAACTACAGCTCTAGCACATGATGTTAATCCCTGCTTCCCTCTGCGAAGGGCCATTCTTTTACTTTTATGTTGAGTCAGTTTTCCCACTTCTTTCTGTCTACTTAAGCAAACATCATTGTCAACTCCAGTATAACAGTTTTTACATAACTTTGTGTTTGGTTGATCATATTCTTTGCATTGACATTATCTATATGATATACATGTTGAAAGTTGAAGCAAAGCTGAAGCTATTATCTTCCTTTGTGTTGATACAAACACTTTCATGTTGAGAATTATTGCTGCTGTGAACTAACTATTATGTTAGACTATTATATCTCTAAATGTTTTATAGTGTTATTCATGAAAGTTTGCACTTGTGTGATCACTTATGTTTACTCTTTATTTACTTGCTTGCAAACTATAGACCATTGGCTTGGATCACTTCATTCAGATCATGTGCATTACATTGTTATTTGATCAAAGATTGTGTTGGTAGCATGTCACTTCAAAAATTATCTGTTTTTATCGTTTACCTACTCGAGGACGAGCAGGAACTAAGCTTGGGGATGCTTGATACGTCTCAAACGTATCTATAATTTTTGATGTTCCATGCTGTATTATATCAATTGCTACATGTTTTGGCTACACTTTATATCATTTTTATGCATTTTCTGGGACTAACCTATTAACAAGATGCCACAGTGCCAGTTCCCTGTTTTCTGCTGTTTTTGGTTTC
The DNA here is from genome assembly GCA_947311845.1 of Poa pratensis. NCBI lineage: Eukaryota > Viridiplantae > Streptophyta > Magnoliopsida > Poales > Poaceae > Poa > Poa pratensis. The sequence continues at coordinate 6,803,522 of CAMZMU010000040.1, forward strand.
AGAAAATCTATTAAGGAAATATTCTCGGAATTGGACGAAACAAAAGACATCGTCAATAATATCACGAGGAGATCACGGAGTCCAAAGGGGAGTCGGAGCAGACCCACCAGGGGGCCACGCCACACTAGGGCGCGGCCCAGGGTGGGCCCGCGCCCCCCTATGGCGTGGTGGCCCCCCTCGGCCACCGACGCCGCCTCTTCGCCTATATATTCTCCGCGACGCGAAAACCCTATTACGGTCGATCATATTCCACGAAAAGTTCCGTCGCGGCCGTCATCGTCAATCTCAGATCGGAGGAGTTCTGAAGCTCTTCCCGGCACCCTGCCGGAGGGGAGATCATCACCGGAGGGCTCTACATCACCATGCCTGCCTCCGGAGTGATGCGTGAGTAGTCCACCCCTGGACTACGGGTCCATAGCAGTAGCTAGATGGTTGTCTCTCTACCTTGTGCCTCCATGTTTAGATCTTGTGAGCTGCCTAACATGATCAAGATCATCTTATTGTAATGCTAGATGTTGTGTTTGCTGGGATCCGATGAATATTGATACCATGTTTATTCAAGTTGTTTATCTATGTGCTCTTGATCTTGCATGCTCTTGATGTCTACGTGTGCTTCTATTCTTGTAGACAGTGTTGGGCCTCCAAGAGCAGAGGTTTGTAGAACAGCAGCAAGTTTCCCTTAAGTGAATCACCCAAGGTTTATCGAACTCAGGGAGGTAGAGGTCAAAGATATTCCTCTCAAGCAACCCTGCAATTAAGATACAAGAAGTCTCTTGTGTCCCCAACACACCCAATACACTTGTCAGATGTATAGGTGCACTAGTTCGGCGAAGAGATAGTGAAATACAAGTGATAGGGATGATTATAAGTAGTAACTGCAATCTGAAATAAAGATGGCAGCACGCAAACATGTAGCAGAACTTGATGTAAACGGTGTTTCAATGCTTAGAAACAAGGCCTAGGGATCATACTTTCACTAGTGGACACTCTCAACAATGATCTCATAACTGAATAAGTAAAAGCTACTCTTAAACACTCTCTTGTTGGATAACAAACACCATTCATTGTGTAGGGCTACAAAAGCACACCTCAAGCCGGAGTAAACAAGCGCCACAACGTCATAAAGGAATCACACACGGTGCACACACTGTCACCTTTACACCGTGGAGAGTACCGGAGTTCATATTAAAGTAACCTCTAGAGTGCATAATAGATAAAGAGTAACATCTACATATTCAACTAGATTAGCACAACTGAACACAAGTAAATACTACTCGGGATTATTCTCCTTCTTGATGAAGCAAGAGTACTATGCGTAGGGCTGCAAAAGCACACCTCAAAGTCTGAGTAAACAAACACCACAATTCCCAAGAATAAGCCATGATACATGTCTAAATTATTCATAGAGTCACACAAGTACCACACTGTCACCTTGATACCGTGTTGTCACAATGACTCCAGAAACTAGACAAAATCACTTGAGTAGCATAAACATTATTAATGTATTCAGCGATACTAGCAATACACATGATCACATAAAGATCACACCATGGGAGAGAGAGATGAACCACATAGCTACCGGTAGAGCACTCAGCCTCGGGGAGAACTACTCCCTCCTCATCATGGGAGTCAGCAGCGGCGATGAAGATGGCGGTGGAGTCGATGGAGATGACCGAGGGCAATTCCCCGTCCCGGCAGCGTGCTGGAACAGAGACTTCTGTCCCCCGAAACTTGTCGTCGATGGCGGCGGCGCTGCGGAACTCTTCTGGAAATATGACTTGGTTCCTTAGGGTTTTCGCGTCTGAGGGAATAAATAGGCGAAGGGGCGACGTCGGTGGACCCCCGAGGGGCCCAAACCACCAGGCGGCGCGGTGGGCCCCACTGCCGCGCCGGCCTATGGTTTGGCCACCTCGTGGCGAGTCTTCGTCTCTCCTTCGGACTCCGTGTACGTGTTGGAAAAATAGGGACTTGGCCTTTTGTTTCGTGCAATTCCGAGAATATTTCCAGAAGTAACTTTCTGAAACCAAAAACAGCAGAAAACAGGGAACTGGCACTGTGGCATCTTGTTAATAGGTTAGTCCCAGAAAATGCATAAAAGTGATATGAAGTGTATATAAAACATGTAGCAAATGGTATAATATAAGCATGGAACAGCAGAAATTATGGATACGTTGGAGACGTATCAGCTCTCCGTTGCTAGTAGATGCTTTGGCCAAGTAGATGCTTGTAACTCCAAGAGGGGGTATTTATGCTCGATAGTGGGTTCAATCTCTAGATATCTGGATCAGTGACAGAAAGGTCTAAGATGGTAGATGTGCTGTTGCTACTAGGGATAAAACATTGGTGCAGTGTCCAAGGGCACTTGTATTGATTACATTACACACTTTACTTCATGCAATAATCTGTTGTTAGCAACTTAATACTGAACAGGATGCGGATGCTGCCTTGAAGGTGGATTATTTAGGCATAGATGCGGTTGGAATAACGGTCTATGTACTTTGTTGTAATGCCCAACTAGATTTCATAGTAGACATCTTGGCATGTATTGCATTGTTATGCCCTCTCTATTTGTCAATTGCCCAGCTGTAATTTGTTTACCCAACATGCTAGTTATCTGTTCTGAGAGAGACACCACTAGTGAACTGTGGACCCTGGTCCAATTTCCTCATACTGTTTACACAACCTGCTGCAATCATCTGTTTCCTGTTACTTGCTGTGTTTCCTGCTGTTTTCCACACCATACGTTTAACTCTTTGTTTCTGTAAGACCGGAGAGATTGACAACCTCTCTGTTTCGTGTTGGGCAAAGTTCTGGTTTGTGTCTGTGCAGATTCCACGTTGGTGCAAGCTCCCTAGCGCCAGGGGGAGTCAACATCAACAACCTTCCGATAGATCGTCAAGTCCTACTGGATTGATAACCTTGGGTAGATTTCTCAAGGGAAAACTTCTGCTGTCTACATCATAACCTTCCTCTTGGGGTTCACCAACACGTAGCCATCAGAGCTCCGCGTCGCGCGCTAGAGAGGAAGGAGAAGAGGAGTTTCTGTGGATGTTTTTACAAAAAAAACCCGTGTAGTTTTCTGTAATATCAAACAGGTCCCTCGATGTGTAAAAAATTGGATCGCGGGTTCATTTCCGAAAGTTGTGGGTTGTTTTCTGTAAAAGTGACTGCGCCAAAAATCGTGCGCGAGCTGTGATTGGTAGAAATGAACAGTTCTACAGTGTTGAACAGTGTTGATGAAGTAATCTGTGCCGTCCGTTCGCTGGATCCGACGGAAAGTTTGTAATTTTCTGAAAATTTTGGTATATTAATTGTTTTTTTAATTATGGTTTGAAAGATATGAATTTTACAATTTGAAGCATTTTTAGTAATTGTTTGAAAACTGACAGTGGGACCCACATGTCATTTTTTTCCTGAAATTTCATCCGTAAATGGTAGATCCCTGACGTGTGGGCCCACGTTGACGTCGTGTGTGATGTCAGGCGGCGGCGGAGACGGCGCCGGAGCTGCCGAGCTCGCGCCCGGGCAGCGGCGAGCGTGCGGAAGGGTGGGAGCGGATGGATCTGCAAGCCAGTGTCGAGGCGAGTCGAACAGGCGGCGCGACAAGTTGGTTACCGGAAACGCCGGCGGCGACCATTTTCGCGGCGGCGGACCTCGAGTTGAATCGTCGCAGTGCAGCGGCGATTCCGAGCGATTCCGGCTGTCCCGACGCGCGTCTGTGGGCGAGGATGGTGAAGACGCGACGGCGCACCTCGCTGTGTGCTTCGATCTGAACGGCGAGCGGCGGAGCGGCGGGGATGCGCGTCGGCGGCGCCGCCGAGCTCCGCGTCGCGCGCGAGAGAGGAAGGAGAAGAGGAGTTTCTGCGGATGTTTTTTACAAAAAAAACCGTGTAGTTTTCTGTAATATCAAACAGGTCCCTCGATGTGTAAAAAATTAGATCGCGGGTTCGTTTCCGAAAGTTGTGGGTTGTTTTCTGTAAAAGTGACTGCGCCAAAAATCGTGCGCGAGCTGTGATTGGTAGAAATGAACAGTTCTACAGTGTTGAACAGTGTTGCTGTAGTCATATGTGCCGTCCGTTCGCTGGATCCGACGGACGCTGGAATTCGGGTGACGTGGACGCGCGGAACGGGAGCGGTTTCGTCCAACTTTTATATATAGTAGGGATGTTTCACTCTTCTCAGAAAATTTTGATTCCATATCGCAAAAACAAAACTCACTCTTCCCCATAAATTCACTTGGCTACCCGGTGCATAGGCTCCCTTCACCAATTTTTTTTATTTCGAATTGTCCAAAAATACCAAAACAAATCCGAGCATACATTTGTGAACAAAGGATATCTCGCGAAAAGACTTATTTTAGCACTGAATTGTCCAAAGATATCTCGCGAAAAGACTTATTTTAGCACTGAATTTGTCTTCTTTTACATATACCACAAAAAGTCATTTTTTCTTGAAACAATTTTGTGAACACAAAGGATGCAAAGATGTACACGCGAACATTTTTTTGAATATTTGTTTGACATTTCGAAATGAGTTTTAAATATGTTTTAAATAAAGAAAGAGTGCATTTGCAACCCGGGAGCCAAAACACTGCTCCCACTATACCCTCTCTTGTCGTTCTTTTTTCGGAATTTCCCTTTCCTTCTAATAATTTCAGTCTTCTGAGTTAGTTGATGCACACAACCACATGTTACCAAGCCAACACAAGCAAGAGATGTCTCACATTGTACTCGGTTCTCTCCAAATCTTCGGCAATGAAGAGGTTAAGAGGAACTCCCCCAAATCCAGCGAAACAAAGAAGACAGCAAAATACCCGTTATTTTGCTGTTTCGAACAAAAAAAGGCTCCAACAAGACCTCCTAAAACAGTCTGACTCAAAAAATGTTTTGGGGTAAATCCCAAAGGTTGCCCTGCGTACCTCACATCTCACATCACCGGTACAAGACCCAAATTTTAGCGCTTCCCCCATAATGGGTGTCGACGGCCGTTCTTGAGCCACCCAATTGTCCTCCACCTTGCTTCGGTCCTGACTCGCGGTGCTCGGATGAAACGAGGTCCCCACCAAACAATGTGGACCAACTCGATTCGGTTGTCCCGTCGAGGGAAATGATGGATTGTTGGTCGATTCAAGGCAATCAAGATTTCGTCAAGCGGCCCTGTCTGAGCTTCCTCTCGTGACTCCCTCGACGCCTAAGGAATTCATCCATGTCCCTAGGACGTTTGTCAAAATACCCCGAGGTAATTTTTTACTCCATTGTCTAATTTTCACTGAGGTGCAAATCATTATTTCAAGAATTGCAAACATTTGTATGTTCGCCATGCGTACTTTGACGTTGGAATTCTTTTTTGAGGACTCCTCATCATTGGATGATTCTGACGATGATTTGTTTGTTGATGATGAGACCGAGGATATTAGTTTGATGCTCATCAAGAAGAGAAGAAGAAGAAGAAGAAGAAGAAGAAGAAGAAGAAGAAGCGGTTGGGGTCCCAAGTGTGTCAAATTTGCATTCCTCGAAACCAAATGGTCATGCTCTGGCTTGCACCTTCATGGTCAATGGCCATGCATATGACATGAGATACTATCTAGTTGACGACATCTATCATTCATGGAGAATACTTGTGAAGGATAACCCAAATAAACAAGATTAAAAACAACCTCATTTTGTTGCTTATCAAGGAGCTTTTAGAAGAACATTGAGGTAGATTTTACTGCGTTGCAAACTCGGTTTCCTATTATTCGAGATTCTGCTTGTTTTTTGGACAAATAATATCTCACAAACTTTGTAGATTTTGGCAAAAAAATATTAAAAATATATCAGCATTACAATACCAAATGCATATTATATGAAATGTTAATAATATTATTTTTATACTTATGTACTCCTCCATCCCGGTTTATAGGATGTAAATTTAAAATCAGGTTTTTCCAAGAATAGGCAACAATTAACATTAATTAAGAGTAGTTAATGTTGGGTTTTGGCCTTTCCCAAGCACAATATGAAAACTGATTGGGTTTGGCCTTTCCCTAGTTAATGTTGGCATTAATTACGAGAGTGCTAATTGGCTGAAATATAGGAGAGACAAATTTTGCATGGCCAATCTCCATTCACTTAGGTCCCAGAGATTTGCCAAATGCATCCTATAAACCGGGATAGAGGGAGTAGATATGTTGATATATTTTTCTATATAGTTGGCCAAACTTTATAAATTTTGACTTTTACCAAAACTAATGTACGCATGATTGAGGGAGTATATATGCTCAGCCAAAATTTACAGAGCGAGTAGGAGTAGTAGATAAAAGGGGCTCGATGTGATCTTTCACGGGAGATTAATTAATGCCGGTCGCAGAGATCGAACATGGGTGCATGGCAATCAATGTGTGACCGTAAAATCAGTGGCTACGTGTACTAGGACTGTACGTGTACGGCCTGTCGTCCGCGGTTAGTTCTGCACGGAAAGCCATCAGCAATCACGGCGTAGTAATTAACGCTCGCCGTTGCAGCGAACGCGTGCGACTCCGTCGATCTTCTGTCGGTCGCTCCGTGCGTTGACTCCGTTACGGTCAGTACGTACAAGTGGTCAATCCACGCGGTTTAATTAATTCCACGGCTCACGTATTACTGCCTGGCCGGTAATAAGTAACGTGGAAACGGACTAGGGTGGTCCGTGATTCGGAGGGCAGTAGGGTGTTTCTTTCGTTTTTTGCCATGGTTGGATCGATGGTGTTACTGTTGCTGCTGCGTAGACCCTAGTGGATGGAACACGGAGTGCGGACGAATGGAGCCCAAGTACAGGTAGGTAGCCTTTTGTTTAATTTAAAAATCGAAAACCATAATTTTAAATGTCAAAAAATTCAGAACGTAGACTATATTATATTATACAAACTTGTAAAATTTCAACTAGAAATATGTTGTATTTCCTGTGCAAAAAAGACAAAATATGGCATTTGAATATAGTAGTGAACAGTAGAAAATCTTAACTCTCAAAAATCTGTCACATTTTGTTATTTCCGTATAACCCAGAATATGAGTTTTTTTTATATTTTGTGTCGAGATTTTACACGTTGGTAGAATGTATCATTGTCCATGTTCAATTATTATTTTTAGTCTTTCAAAACTTTAAAATGTGGTTTTATAATTTTTCAAAATAAAGGCCTCCATGAAACTAGGCCTCCATGCGTTTGCACTTTCCCATGGAACACACTCTTTCTCGGCCGACGCCTTTTGGTTAGTGGCTACCGACACCTGCATACCTAGCCCCTCTCACTCTCAATCATCATCATCACCATCTGGAAAACAATAAACGCCGCGATTAAGGGAGCTAAGCAAGCCCATGCATGATCACCAAACCAACAAAGCTCACCACTAGTGGTAGTTGGCGCCACTAGCATACACAGTGACAACAAGTGTGAGAGAGAAGACTCGGAACAATTTTATTACACCAACCGACGGCGGTGAGATGGAATCGATTCCACTCGTCTTTTCCACCTCATCTGGACATGCATGCAGCACGTACTACCGCCGTAGCAGTGTCGTAGTACGAGCATCAGCCGAGCGAGTCGGCGTCATTTGCTTCCGGGGAAAGACTGCGCATGTGAATATCTGTGATCGATCTCTAGACTAGAAAATTTCACCGTCGATCGATCTTCTGCCAGGATCACATAGTACACGATCTGATCTCGTCGCCCGCTTGCCCATGTCCGTAGCTAGATAGTACTCCAGGAGTAGAATGCAGCTACCACTAGCTTGATTAATCCAGCTGTGTTCTTGGAACGATTCCTTGACTGATTGATTGATGATCCTCGTGCTAGCAAGTTTGGCCATTGCTGGAAACCCATGGAGGCCAGCCCTCGAATGGGAATAAATTAATGACCTGAGAGCATTACTTCCACGTTAGTTCTTTCTGTTTGCTTTGCCTTCTGCTTTGGCCCAGACAGGGAAGGGAACAGTGCGGTGCAGTGCACCCTCCCTCTCGACCATATGTTCTCTCCACGTTGGCTAGGGAAAAATTTATGGGAGAGAGGTGTTTAGTGAACTCGGTATTTTTTTAAGTATTTTTAATTTCAAAAAATTTCTGTAAGAAATTACGTGTCTGCATACATGTTATCTACATATCTCTAGAGTTTTGCTAGATAGTAAGCTATATTAAAGGTTACACACAAATCATGAAATCGTGGCTCTAAAAAGCCCTAAAAAACTTTTTTTTTTCATACAACAATTTTCTTTTGTGTAGGCGACATATAAAATTAATAATTCGGTTGTATGATTATTATTCATAATTTTGGAGACCTAAAAATGATCTTTTCGATTTTTAAGAAAAAACGAGATCACCGGAGCTTATGAGACCGAGGAATTTTTGAAATTTCATTTGAATTAGTTGAGTCCACTTCTTTTAGCATTTTGGGTCTAGTTTGTGAGGAATTTTTGAAATTTCATTTTGAATTAGTCGAGCTCTCTGTCACGCCCGACTACTTCGTCGACGAGCCAGGCCCTGGTGATGCCCATGATCCATACTTTGCCTCTCCGATGTCCCGCTTCTCCACCTCGACCACCGCATGCACCTGCCAATGAAGCAACCGAGGAAGATGCCACTTGAGTTCGCCCTGGCTGAGTAGGTCGTGTTGCTTCGCTCTGAGCTACAAGATTGCCTTGCACGTGTCGGGAGTTTTCTGGCGAGAGCAGAGGTTGCTCTTGGCAAGCCCCGTGTTGTTCGTGATGTCCCTCCTCCACTCGAGCTCCCTAGTGGTTCCGCCGACGACGGGGAATCGCCAACATGAGGTGCCATTTTGTTTGATTCATCATCGGACACCGCAAACAACGAAAGGAAGTCTCGAGCATTGGTTCCATCCTCTCCTGCAGGGAAAATATCTAGTGATCCCAGATGTTAAATGATACCATGAGACCATTCTCAAAAATTCAAATTTATAAGTGTCAAAAAATTCTAAAAAACAATGGTGGGTGCTCGCAAGATGTGCGTTCACATTCCCTAAAATGTTCAGAACCAAATACAAAATACACACCGAGAAACAAAAAAGAGAAACCGAACATGAATAGTGTCACGAGAAATTGCTATGTGAATAGTGTCACTTTGTGTTTTTGTCTTTTTGTGACACTATTCATGTTCGGTTTCTCTTTTTTGTTTCTATGCTTATATTTTGAATTTAGTTCTGTAAATTCTAGGAATAGTAAACACACGTCTTGTTGAAACTTTAAATTTTGACTTTTGAGAAGTGGTATCATGGTATCACGTGAGTAGTGGGATCACTGGATATGCACTCCTCTCCTGCAATCTCTTTAGCCGGGATGGAAAAAAATGGGAAAAGAAAAGGAAGGAAAGAAACCCACCAACAAACGAGAGAAAAAAAGTTTAACTCGCACGAACACTATCGCAGAAATTAAGGAAAAGAAAATGTCGGGGCCGTTCACTGATACTCGATTAGCTAGCCATGGATCGTTTTCAGTTTTGGATGAGACGGGCTGATTAAGCACTGGGAGAATTTAAAGAAATAACCAGTCCAGTTGGGTCAGCAGCGACAGTAGCGTTATTAGAGTGTGATGGGATGGGTCCCCAGGCGGCAGGTGTCACTGTCGGTGGGCCGTTTCGTGCCATGCATGCCCAGCACCACCACCAACTGGATTACTTCTCGTAATAATCACTACCACCTGCACTGCACATCTCTGTCCCGTGTCTTAACTCTCTCCATCTTCACAACTCGACACTGTTGTTTCCTTTTTCTTTTTCGGGGGCGATCAATGCTGGCGATTGCTGCAATGAACTGGTCTCTACCCGTACTTGATGGTGCTGCACCGAAAGCCGTCAGCAGTGTCGGTGGTAATTACACATTCGCCGTCGCCGCGAGCGTCTGCTCCGTACGTCCGATAGTTCGTTCATCCATCCACACGCGGTAATTAATTGCTACTATCCCCGTTCCAAATTTTTTACAGTACACATTTTAATAGATATTGTATCACATACGGATTAAAACGACCGAACCTACAAACTAGAATGCATCTAGATATATGTAAGTCTGAAAAAGTTGCACATTTTATATTTCGTAACGGATATACATACTACGCGCCAGAGTTATTGGCCCTCGCGGTGCGATGGCTTCGCGATATATGGGCAGGATAGCTCCGTGGTCGGGAGAGACGGATGTCGGGGCGGCGGCCCCGGACGGTGGTGGACGTCGAGGCGGCGGCCTCGATCTCCCACACTACGACGGTTCTATGAGGCAGAGCCATTGACTAGCGTGGGTCTGGGTGGCGACCTGGATGAAGACTGCGCAGGCAGAGGGTTCGTCGACCATGACTGGATCTGTTAGAATTTGGGCCCATTAATGGGCAGACCAAATAAGCAATTCTGAAAAATCTCAAATTTGGCCCATGTGGCCCATGTGCATGGCAGAATTTTGGAGGTGCAATGTGGTGCTAAAGTTTAGTCCACATTGCTAGTTGGAGGAGACAACACCACCTTATAAGGTGGAGTGTTGTGACACTTGGTGTGCTAGTTGAGAACAGAAGGCTCTCTCCCGCGCACTCCTCCTCCGCCGCCGCCGTCCGTCCGTCCGTCTCGTCACGACACGCCGCGGGTTGCGGGAATGAGCCGATGCCTATATTTTTGTTGTTCGGGAAAAACGAGTTTTTGCGTACGCGTATAGTTTTGCCAGTTCGGGTCGCTCCCGGATCGTGAGCTGCTATCCGACTTGGACGTGTGCGACGTGGGTGGCCCACGTTGTACTTTCCCGAGCCGCACTATATAATGCCTTGCACTGCGTGCGCCGTCACATCGAATCAATCTAGGTTTTGCCACATCTCGCGCCTTGCGCCTTGGGCCCGGTTTTCCTCATAAACTTGGTCAGTTCTATTATATCTATTTGAGCGGTGGATATCGACCCCCTTAAACTTAAAAAAATATATCGTGAGAACGGACAGCCATGCAGCCGTAGACCGTATTTGAAATTGGTAAATAATACAACGATGACTTGGTTGCGTGGTCCTGTGTTGGGTTGTGTGCACGCACGTACACAACAAGATCATCCATCCGTAGCTCTGCGTGTGTGACGCGGTTCACGATAATTTCCCGGTGTGCGAACCTTTTTCTCGCGGATTCCCGTGGGCTACCGACCCTGAACATCTGGCCTCTCTCGCTCAATCATCGATCGCAACATGGAAAAGAATAATCGCCGCGACCGCTAACTAATTTAGCACATTAAGCTCGCTGGTTAGCGGTTGGTGGTGGTCTCCAGTTGAAAGTGCCCACTGAGTGAGAGAGAAGAAGGCTCGAAATGTTTTACACCGACCGACGGCGTTCTGGTTCAGATCCAGAGGGAGAGGGGTACGTAGTGGTGGATCGATTGCGTCATCATCATGTACTGTATAATCGATGCAGCACACGTACCGCCCTAGATAGAGCCAACGTCATTTCCTTGCTGGGAAAGCCAGCGCATGTATTGATCCGCTCATCTCTGCACCTTAAAAGTTTCACCGTCGATCCATCTTCTGCCACCCAAGACCACATACTACTGACAGTACATTAGAATAATACAGTCGAAACACATATCAACTGCGTCGGTAATTCTATGCGGAGACAATATGCATTCCACATTTTTCTTCTCCACTTGAAAGTAGATCGTGCAAACTAATCACACGGCCAACCGAGAGATAAAAAATTGTGCGAGACTCATTTCACATGAACATTATTCATTTGACCTACTCCCTCCGGATATAAAAGGATGTCTCAACTTTATCCAATTTTACATGTATCTAGACATAATTTAGTGTGTAGATACATACAAATTTAAATAAAGTTGAGCCATCTTTTTATGAACAGAGGGAGTAGATTCTAACTATCAGAAGCTTGATCTGATCTCGCGCCGGGTCAAAGTCGCCACTCACTCACTTGCCCATGTCCATAGTTGTAGTAGCACGCAGCTATACTATAGCTTGATTGCTCCAGCTAGATGTGCTCTTTGAAACGAACGATTCCTTCCTAGAATGATTGATGATGATCCTCGTGCTAGCAAGTTTGGCCATTGCTGGAAGCGAATGGAGGACAGCCCTCGAATCGAATGTGAATAAAGCAATATATGCCGTGAGTGAGAGCATTACTCCCACGTTACTTCTTTTTGTTTCCTTGGCGTTCTGCTTTGGCCCACACAGGGAAGAAGGGAACAGTACGGTACACGCACCCTCCCTCTCTCGCCCATATTCTTTCCAGGTTCACTAGCTAGGAAAAGTGTATTTTGTCGACATAAAAATGTTCACTTTTAACGTGTTAAGCTCACCTTTAACCCCTTCATATCCAGTTTCTCCAAAGTTTTCATCTATTTTTCACGATTTTCGGCACTGTTTAGATGCATTTCCTCTTTTTAGTAATTTTAAGGATTTTTTACACAACATTGCAAAAGTTTCAGTCTGGCTAATTGGACCGAAAGCCAAACCAGTCCCTTACAATTATTATTGTCCATGACAGGCCCCAGAAGAGCCCATTGGACTGGAACTCATCACTGGGCCGGCTGCCACCCTGATACGGCCCCGAACGCCCGCAAGCTGACGAGCGAGCCCAATCATCAGAATGAAGGTTGTTTTCAGAACAAAATTCAAAATGACAGTTAGACCAAGCCTATTGATCCGTCGTACGCCGTGACAGACCAGTGAGCCCAGAGACGCCGCATCCGCAGACTGACAAGTGACAGCATGGCAGACAACCTACTTATACTTGTTTTAGAAGCATTTTTATAATTTTTTCCACGATGTCCAGCTCTTTTTAGGAGCATTTCCCCTGTTAAAGAATTGTTTTAGACAACACTGCAAAAGTTTTGGTCCTGTTAAATGGACCAAAAATCAAAACAGGACCTTACAACTATGCATGTTCCACACAAGGCCCATCGGATGAGCCCATTGGATTGAAACTCATCACTAGGCCGGCTGCTACCCTGATAGGGCCCGAACGCCCGCAGGCTAACGAGCGAGCCCAATCATTAGAATGACAGTTGTTTTCAAAACAAAATTCAAAAATGAATGTTAGACCAAGCCTATTGATCCGCCGTACGCCGTGACTGACCAGTGGGCCCAGAGCCGCCGCATCCGTAGACTGACAAGTGACAGCGTGGCAGACAGACTACTGATACTTGTTTTCTTAATCATTTGTTTTTGTTCCCATAGTTATTTTTGCAATAATGTAAAAATAAGTCAATAAACGGTAGTCTGAGCATAAGCATGCGAATGATCAGTGCACAATGGCATTTCCCCCTTTTGAAGCTTTGTTTGGTTTCGAGGCACCATGTGATGTACTATGTTTTGGTACTTAAAATTACTACTCCCTCCATTCACATATGTAAGATATTTTAGTTTTTTATTGATTCAAAAATGTGACTAGACTTAGTTTGTACATATATCCACTCATTTTATTATGTATGTAGTCAAAACTGAAATGATAGGTCCAACGACTTACATTAGTGAACGGAGGGAGTATGTATTCTAAGTTCTGCTCCACTATCTTATACAAAGTTTTAATATATTTTTTCATGATTTTCAGCACTGTTTAGAAGCATTTCCCGTGTTAAGGAATTTTAAGAATTGTTTTAGACAACACTGCAAAAGTTTTGGTCCTGTTAAATGGACTAAAATCAAAACAGGACCTTACAACTATGCATGTTCCTCACAAGGCCCATCGGATGAGCCCATTGGACTGAAACTCACCACTAGGCCGGGCTGCCACCCAAATAGAGTCCCCAACGCCAAAATTAAGCAAGCTGATGACGCCGACTGACAAGTGTCAGCGTGGCACAGAGACTGCTGACACTTGGTTGCCAGCGAGGAAGAGAGCGCGCCGCTCTTCCCATCCATTTCCCTCGTCAGTCAGCGATCACCTGGCTGGCTCTACTCTCCATGCGGCTCCGACCAAACCCCCCACGCCGAAGCCGCGCGGCCGCTAGGGTTTCCGCCGCGGCGAGGGCTCCTTCTCCGTCCATGGCGCGGGGCGGCTGCGGGCGGCGGAAGGTGAGGCCGAACCTGGCGGCGGACCGGGAGGGCACGCGCCTGCTCAACCTCACCGTGCTGCGCCGCCTCGACCCCGCCGTCGCCGACATCCTCATCACCGCCGCGCACGTCACCGCATACAGCTTCGACCAGGCCGCCGTCCAATGGGTACCCTCCTCCCCCTCCCGGTGTCCTGTTCCGCTCGCTGCGGTTCCTGATTTTGGTGTGCGTTTGTGCAGAGCCGCAAGGGCGTGGAGGGGTCGCTCTTCGTCGTCAAGAGGTTCGTGCTTGTGACGACCCTAACTGTTGACCGTGGATTGCGACATTGGGTTTCCGTCGATTGGTGTGTATTGCTGCTGTTTTATGGATGCTTGATTGCGGAATTCACGGTTACTTGGCTCTTACTAGTGCCGATGGTGTGCATTTTAGATAAGAGGACTGAAATCGCCTTCTAGTATAAAAAAAGGAGTGGAATTGCATGCTGATTTGGTGTTTGTACCTTGCACTGTATTGTTGTGGTTCAGAAATTCCTTGAATACCGAAGATTGTTAGGACTTGGTTGCTAGGAGAAGCGGCGCTAGTTGTTGCTGTTTTTGGTGTTCGGTGGATAGCTAATCGGGTGTTTGTAACTACTTGAATGAGGATACTGTGGATTTTTAGATAAGAGTAGAAGAAATAGTGCTGATTTGGTATTTGTACTGTGTATTGCTTTGTTGTAGTTTGATTCAGAGATTCCATGTATAGCGAAAGATTGTTGGGATTTTGTTGCCAGGGAAAGGGTTGCAGTTCTTATTTCCCTGCTGTTTCTGAAATACTTGCTGTGCCATTTCTGTTAGATTGCCAAATGTTAATAAACGTATGCTGCTGTGGAATTTTCAGTACTATTTTTTGATATTTGTGGGTAGTTTCTATCCGTCACAAGTTACTCCCTCCGTTCGGAAATAGATGTCTTAGCTATTTCAAAATTTGGATGTATCTAGACATGTTTTAGTGTGTACATACATACAAATTTTGAGATAGCTAAGACATCTATTTCCGAACGGAGGGAGTATCATTTATTGGTCGTTTTGGACGATGCTAGTATTTCGCATTCGATCTCTGAACACCTGTGTTGAATCGTTTTGTTGCTGATCCTACAGTATGTTACATGTAAATTCAGTGATGTATGCTTCTGAAACATTACAGTGCAAGTGCATTCCGTTGAACATCACATTCAAGATTTTCGGCATATATACCTATGAATACTCTTAATACTTCTGACCAGATGCCCTCTTGTGTTCTTCTGAGATACAAACTTATTGGATCTATACGCATTTTAGAGTGTCATTTCGTAATGTGACTTTATAATTTTACAGGAACACCCAACCCAGATTCCAGTTTATCATCATGAATCGTCGAAATATAGGTATGTTTTGTAGTTCTGTTTTTGGAGATGGGATTCCTCATATAAGTTTATCATGCCTAGCCATTAAACATTTGGAGACAAATCCTATGTAGTGGGAACGGGTTTTTCTTTGAATCACTGTATACGCTAACTATGCTATAAAATGGGAATCAATATTGATTGCTTATTATTGTAACTGTTATATCAGTATATCAATGATCAAATTAGAAACTTTGCTTTCAGCCTTTTGGAATAA
This sequence comes from Poa pratensis, assembly GCA_947311845.1. Lineage (NCBI taxonomy): Eukaryota > Viridiplantae > Streptophyta > Magnoliopsida > Poales > Poaceae > Poa > Poa pratensis. Next base: position 6,819,141 of record CAMZMU010000040.1, read on the forward strand.
ATCAATGCATCTCTTTTATGCTGTAAACAATCTTCATATCAGGAAATTCTTATGCACCCACCATTGAAAAAGAGAGCTTTTAGGTGTCCTAAGGAGTATATATTGCTGTAAACTGGTTTTTGTTCTGTTTATTTTATATATGAGGTTGTACATAAAATTCCACAAAAAAGGGCGGCTCACCCATATTTGAAAGCCTTACTGAATCTTATTTTTGTTCAGTGAGAAAATATATTGTATTGTTTATCTCTGATTACTTATGTGCCAGCGTGGCCATTATATATGTGCTAACTTTGTGTTGCCCTCCTCTTATAAGCAGAAAATCTGGTTGAAGATCTCTTGAGAAGTTTTGAATACCAGGTGCAAGTTCCTTTCATAATATACACGAATGCTGCAGCCGAAATTACTGGAATTTGGTTCTATGATCCTGAGGAATGTGAAGAAGTAACACGTCTTTTCAGTAGGTAAATATTTTCTTATCGTGTTAAATATGTCGACAGGACTTTCTTGATACATGCTGGCCTGTAGACTGCAGTTCACATCTTTAATAGGTTCACACCAAATATTTTTCTGCTAGGAGGGGGTGTCTAAAACTGAAATGTGAAAAATGATAGTGTTAGTATACCTGTATTCCACGTTTGGTGTGGTTTCATTTGTCAAAAACTTAGTTACTGAACTACTGTTATGGACTAAATAACGATTTGATGTACACTGATACTTTGACCTATGAGCATTGACTGCAAAACCCACTAAAACTTACCAAGGCTTTCAACCCAACATATAAGCCATAGGACCTGATCTGTGCTAACCATCTACGGCTTGCCTCATTGATCGTGCAAGTCGGGCAGCTGAGAGGAAAACAGTTTGACAATGACAAACATTCTTTCCTCCCATCCAATACCTAGCATCCAGAAAGGCTTGTGTCTTGCTGCCTTTGATCATACAATGTTCTGCTGATCTACTAGATACTCATTTCGTCTGCTCCAGTTTTAGGTTGTTAAGTATATTTTGGCTAGTGTAATTAGTTTTGAGCTTTTGTATATGGGTTGGTTTAGTGTCTTAGAAGTTAGCATATGTTGAGATTTATGAATAATCCCTCTCAGCTTCTCCAGTTCACTGTAAGCGCACGCTAACAAACTGCAGCGATAAAGTTCAGCTTAGTAGGTGTGGTAATGAAATGCAGTCTGCAAAATACTGAATATACCGAGGCAGATAAACGACACAGACCAAAAATACTGAATGCCTGCAGGTGTCTTGTTTTAGATTTTAGCAAGCCATTTATTAGTTAAATTATAGCTACATGGGATAAGTTACACTTTAGATAGATGCATTTGCTTGCTTGATTGCAAATGTCCACTGATCTGGGCTCGCAAAACTACAAGGGATGGCAAAACATTTCTTAAGTTGTTACGTAGTTTTTGTGCTCTATACTTGCTGAACTCAACATCGCTTACAAAATGTACAGGATACATAATGCTTTTTCCAGGACGTCCCCGACGCAAATGGTTTCTGCTACTAAAAGGTATTTCGAATTTTAATGCTTTCCTGTTTACCTTGGAATGCAAGATAGCTTGTAGTTATTGCATTTGCTCTCTGCTAATCGTTTGCAATTTAATATTAGATGTTCTGCACCTGTTTTAGTCGATTTCTCGTGTGAATGCTCATTGATCAAAGTTGTATCACTACCTGCTTTAGTCCTTTTCTCGTCCTAATGTAACTATCAAACATAATGCTTCAAACAATCAAGGTGTTATGATATAAGAGTGAACTACAGAAATCTTTTTTAAAACAACTGAATGATGAAAGTTGAGTCACGCGAATGAACTGCAGGAAACAAGAGGGGAAATAATGCAAGTATATTGTAGTGTCTAGTTCAGTTAATCCCTTTGGCTTGTAAATCAGAACAGTAAAACCTGAAGTTGTGAAGGATGTGGCATTATTATGAAATCATCTTATTGTGCCCAGTTTCAGTGATTTTGAAGAGGTGGAAGTAGCATCTTGTGTTCCTTCTGCTGAAGATACCCTCGAGGAGGCAACATCACCCTCCATGGTACCCAATGATGTTGGATATAATTTATTGTCATCTTTGTTAACGGTAAGTAAACTTACCTTCATTCAGTCATGTCATTCTGTCTTGAAATGCTGAACATTTGTGTTTATTCTGGTTGTTTTGCAATCTAGTATCATTATGTAATTCTCACGAGATAAAGTTTTTGAATCCCCTCGTCCAGGCAGCTGCATGTGTTGGTGCACCCACTGGTGGAACAGATCCAGTACAGCCAAATCAATCTATCAGGGCAGTTCCTTCATCTAGGCATGCATCACCTAGTGCAATTTCATCGCAGCCTTCACGAACATCATCGGCTACTGTGGTGCCCCCAGATGCTCATGTATCCACCAGTGCTCCTACCACTCAACTTTCTAATCTTACAAAACCACTATTCTTTCCTCACATTCCCATCCCTTTTTCGCAACCAGCAACAGCTGATGCTGCTTTTGCATCCTCTGCCCCGCCTCCACTTCATCCTTCCCTTGCCATTCAGCACCGGCAGAGTGCTCCCTTGCACCACCCCTTTCCATTATCCTCTGCTCCTCCACTTCATCCTCAGCGCCAGCAAAGTGCTCCCTTGCTCCAGCTCTTTCCACAATCCACTGCTGTCCCTCCGCTTCATACTCAGCACCGACAGAGTGATCCCTTGTCCCAGCCCTTCCCACAATCCACTGCTCCCCCTCCACTTCATCCTCAGCACCGGCAAAGTGAGCCCTTTCCACAATCCACCGCTCCCCCTCCACTTCATCCTCATCACCGGCAAAGTGAGCTCTTTCCACAATCCACCGCTCCCCCTCCACTTCATCCTCAGCACCGACAAAGTGGTCCCTTGCTCCAGCCCTTCCCACAACCACAATCCACTGCTCCCCCTCCACCATATGGCGCACCGTTACTTCAGCCATTTCCACCACCGAATCCTTCTTCCCCACTGCTTGCCCCGACAGCGTCGCATGACCCGGTTATATCAAGAGACAGAGTCAGAAGTGCAATGCTGAAGCTTGTGCAGGTATTTTTTGCTGGTATCTGTTGGTTGTCTGTTTGATTGTCATGTAGTTCATGCTAAAGACGATTGCTGTCTACGTTGCTCGGTTCACATGATTCTGTTGTGGTTAAGCTTCTAAATAAATGAAAAAAATTAGTGTTTCGACAGAAACTTGCATCATTATTTTCTGTCCTGGCGATCATGTTCACTGTAAAACATTCTCATACATTATATGTCTTTTCATGGCAGAATGAAGATTTCATCGATATGGTCTACTGGGAGATTGTGAAATTGCAGCGGTAGCTTTAGAGGTGAGAGGCGGATGTGTCTACTGCAGGCTTGGTTTGTGTTTCAGGTGGTGCATTTTGTCAAAGCCTGCGTCCTGTCACATACCTTGTAGAGGCTAACATAGTTTAGACCGCAGTGTCGAGTACTTCTTATCTGTAATCTCAGTGGAAAACCAGGTTTTGCTCCGACTATCTGCGATGGTAGTACTCGCAGCAGCTGCCTGCGTTAGGTGTTTCTATGGGATGGATATATATACTAGAGATGCTTGAACGATCACCATAAATACTCTCGTGGCACTAATGATTACTAGTACAAAAGGAACAGTAAATCAATCAATCAACATGCTACTCCAGTTAAACCTGCAATCTGGATCTTCACTTGATCTATTGTTCGTAGCTAGAAACCGGGCTATCTCAGAAATAAGCGGACTAATGATCAATCGGCATCACGCTGCCTTCAACGCCGACGAGCTCCGAGGCCGGTGGCATTGATCACCCAGTCACCCAGGGTACGGTGGGAGAAGACGAACAACGGGATCGTCAGCAATATTTGGGCGGCGTCGAGGTGGGGAGATACGCCGCCGAGATCGAAAGTCCGGTTCGCGATGGCCTTGTACCGATGCAACCAGATCAACAACGCGACGTTGCCGAGCAGCAGTAGCTCCGCGACGCATCTTGGCACCGGATCTGAGTTCGGGTCCGGCTCAGGCGCTATAGCGCGGAGGACACGGCGCCAGACAGAAGGCATCTCTGGGTTAGGCGCGCCGGCGATCGGTGGCGGCGGCGAGCTTTGGGCGTGTGCGGCACGGTGCGGCGCTGGCGGAATTAGGGTGTGTTCGTTTTTTGGATGGAGTGGAATGGTTCTATTCCATCAGAATGGAACCATTCTATTCCTACGTTCGGTTGATTTGAAAACAGTGGAATGGAACCGCATCAAAACATTCAATTAATTAGAGCCTGATTAATCTAATCATTCCCTAAACTAGACTAATTAAAGAAAAAAAAGTACCCATGATCCCAGTCAAAGAAAAAAAAAAACCCACGATCCACTTTGCTTGCCTCGATCTCCTTTCCTCTCGCTCCCCTCGATCCCCTCTCCTCTCGCTGGGAAGGCCGTCGCTGCCGCCGCTCCTCGCCGGCCGGCCGCACAACTTCCTCTGCGCCGCCCACACCGGCCATCCAACCAAGACCTCGCCGCCCGCACCTGCTCCTACCCTCCCGGCCCCCAGCCAGGGCCCGCCATAGAGATCCCCTTCCTCAACCACGAGGATGGACAGGATCGTGCTGGGCGGCGACGGGGATCGGCGCGCCGGATGGTCGTCGTGCAGGAGGTCAACCACCGCGACGACGATCGCGCCTTGCTCCGTCCGGCGGCCGCCGCGCCTTGCTCCGCCCAGCCGCCGCCGGTGACCGCCTCCGCCGGACGCCGCTAATCGCGAGAGGTGAGGGATTAGCAAGGTGAGAGAGAGAGAGGAAAGGGCTAATCGCGAGCCGTTCCACTCGGTCCGGCCGATTTGGCCGGACGAGTGCGTTCCGGATCTAGAGAGAATATGCTGTTTCTGAGAACCACCTCATTCCGTTCTACTTTCCAACCGAACGCAAGAATGAATTCTGGGTGCGGAACGGTTCCATTCCGTTTCACTCTATCCCAGAACCGAACACACCCCCTTATAGAGCCGATAGGGTACCAGTTTTTTACAGAGAGTGGGCCAGATCCTAGATGCGGATTGGGCTTTTATCTGCTTTGGGCTAGGCCTGCTTGGTGTTCTCCCTAACAGCATACGCATTCCAGAAAAACAAAAAGGGTCTATTACCGAAAAGTCCCTTTTGTGCCTGTGCTCACTGGAGCCTTTCTTTTTTTTAATTCCAAAACCACAATTTGAAATATAAAAATAATTCCCAATAATATATGGGTGCATATACATGTCAAGTATAGATGGACCAAATTTCGTCAAAACATAGTTTCATCCATGATCTACAGAGAAAAAGCCAAATGTAAGGATCAAAGTGGAGTTATTTTCTATTTTAGATCCATAATTTTGTGATTTTCGGTTACACATAACTCTGTTGTTTGTTAGCTTCCAAATGAATTGGTGGTACCGACAAATCCATGTGTTCCTTATCATTTTGCAATGCCCACCTGAACGATGTTGATGAAGCTGATGCGTGGAGGATCACTACTGATTAGCGAAGCGTCTAGAGGAGAAATCCTTCAAGATAGTTAATGAAAATGATAGTTAATGAAAATGGGATGCTGAAGGTGATCGGCGCATAATCCCGGTTTCAGCTTCCTCTTTCTTCGGTGTAGCTTGCCGGTGCCGTTTGCCCTAGTGCTAGGTGATGAAAAACTTATTTTGCCCTCTTGTGCCTGTGCCGAGATCGAGGTTTGTGTAAGCTGTGTCTCGACATCCTCTTGAACTATGTTATAAACTGATGGTTGTACCCCGGGTTTCTTAATGGAGCTGGGGCGTGGCCATTTTGCTCCAAAACTAATAATTTTGCTCTCCTGCTGTTGCTCATGTTCAATGTAATTAGCACTCACACCTTACAATTTTTTTTTTTGCCTTGGCAGAACGAAGAATTCATCGACATGGTCTACTGGGAGATTGTGAAAGGACAGAGGTAGCTCTGAAGCTGAGAGGCGGACGTGTCTAATGCAGGCTTGGTTTGTGCTGCAGGTGGTGAATTTTGTCAAAGCCTGCATATACAGTTGTGTGAATTCTGTCTCGTATTATCTGTAGAGGCTAACCGATTTTAGACCGCAGTGCGACTGCGAGTATACTTCCTAGCCGTAATCTCAGTGCGGCCAATCTGAGATTGTACATCCTACCAGCTGAGCTGACCAACTGGATCAGATTAGTAGATGCATCTGTTACGTGTTTCGATGGTACGGGTTAAACATGCTTGAACGATCACCATAAATAGTACTCTTGGTACTAACACGACTAAGGATTAGTACAAAAACAACAGTAGACATCAATAAACATGCTACTCCAGTTCATCCTGCAATCTGGATCTTCACTTGATCTATTGTTCTAGCTAGAATTCGGACCTCTCAGAAACAAGCCGACTACTAATCAACTTCACGCTGGAGGAGGCTGGCCGCCGGCGACGTTGATCAGCCAGGGTATGGCGATGTAGATCATCCAATCACCCAGGGTACGGTGGGAGTAGACGCACAGCGGGCCGCCCAGCCATACGAACACGACGTGGACTCCGTGGATGCGACGGAGATCGAACGTCCGGTTCGGGACTGCGGCCCATCGCTCCACCCGGATCGCCGTCATGATGGTGCAGAGCAGCCCTAGCTCCGAGAAGAGCCTCACATCTGTGAGCGGGTCCGGTTCAGGCGCTATAGCGTCGAGGACACGGCGCCAGACAGAAGCCATATCTCTGGGTTAGACGCGGCGGCGATCGGTGGCGGCGGTGAGCTTCGGGCGTGTGCTGCACGGTGTGGCGCCGTCGGAATTATAGGGCCGATGCCAGATCTTCTTCTTCTTTAACAGAGAGAGGGGGCGTAGCTATATCTGATTGGGGGTTTTATCTTCTTTGGGGTAGGACGACCGCAGGAGGCCCGCTGAGTTTTCTCTATTTATTAGGTACACGGCGTTTGGAGTCACGGGTGCAGATGCACCCGTTGTGACCTGTGCAACGAAAAAAAGTTCGGATATAAATCAGGATATTTTGTGTTAGCAAAAAAGTTTTACGGAGAAAAGATATATTTGTGACCTGTGCAAAAAAGACAAATTTTTAATCTTTTTGTCTTTTTTGCACAGGTCATAAAAATGTCTTTTTCTGTGAAACTTTTTCTGCTAACATTAAAATTCTTGAAGTATATCCAATTTTTTTTTGAGTTTTTGACATTTTGAAAATTGTCTTTTGAACAGTGGGTGCATCTGCACCCATGACCCGATATGAATTTCCAATTTATTAGACGCTATAAACTATGCGATGTGGTGTGCTAAAAAGCAACTATGCATATGAGAGTGAAAACATTGAAAACGTGTACATATGAATCCGCTCTTGTGAAAAATGTAAAAAAAACTGAAACAAAATCCCATGCATAGATATCACAAAAAAATGTGCGCGGTACATGAGTTTCGTGTTCAAATTTCGTTTCACTTTGCCCCTGCAAAAAGAGAAATTTTCGATACTAGAAACATACATATGATACATATTTTTGTCTTTTTTACACAGCCGAAAAAGGGTCCGTCATCCGTGGAACTTTCTAGACACATATAGAACATGTAGATGTACGCACATAATTTTTTTCTTGATTTGGTAAACATGTAGAAATGGTTTTTGAAAACGGGTTCATATGTAACCGTGTTCAAATGCCTATTTTCCCTATGCATGTGTGTTTTCGTTTCTTTTCTTATTTAATACGTAGTAAAGACTGTAGCATCTGCATATGTTCTCCATCATCTGGCATTTCCCCGATGTTCACGAGGAAACACCAGTGTTATACGACTGCGGGTATGCTTTGTAGCTGTAATCTCAGTTTGGAAAACCAAAGTTGCGCTTTGAAAATGCGAGATTGTACATCCTACCAGCTGACCAGCTGGAGCAGTTTAGTAGATGTGCATCTGTTACGTGCTTCAATGGTAGTTGCATCACCATAAATTATACCTCCCTCTACTAACGATTAGTACTCCGTACAAAAAAGTAGTCATTAATCAACATTCTACTCCAATTAAAACCTGCAACCTGGAAGTGTTGTCCTACCTAGAAATGAAGCCCCAAACGACGACGGCAGAGTCAGCACTTCTCAAGGCGTTGGGGATCTCGCCGGCGAACTTGGAAGTGGAAGAAACGGCGCTAGATGACTTCAGACACCTGTTTGATTCACCACTGCGTGAGCCGCATGTCAGAGTGCTCGCAGCTGTCTTTGGGAAGACAGTGCCGCCGCGGGACGAGATCGTTCTTACAGGAGGAGCTCTGATCGGCGCGCAAGCGTAGGCGGCGTCGATCTCCGGGAGTGCTGAAAATAATCCTATGGATTTAAGCCCAGCAATTCTGAGTTGGAACCCTCGAGGGCTTAATGACCAGGCCAAGAGGGATGCTGTTAGGGAGTTCATAAGCACTTTGTCTGTAAATCTAGTCTGTCTCCAGGAGACTAAGATGGAGAGAATGGACCAGTACGTGGTGAATCAATGTCTAGGGCCGTCCTTCGACGAGTTCTATTATTTGCCGGCTGTTGGTACGCGTGGAGGGGTGGTGTTAGCATGGGACACTTCATGTGTGACGGTCTCTAGCTTGACATCCGACTCCTTCTCGATCACGGGAGAGGTACAGTACAGAGAGGGAGGATCCTGGTGGATCACGGTAGTCTACGGCCCACAGGAGAACGAGCAAAAGGTGCAGTTCCTGGAGGAATTGACAGTGCGTCGTAGCCTCTGCCCAGGACCGTGGTTAGTTTTAGGCGACTTCAACATGATCCTAAGAGCAGCTGACAAAAATAATGGGAACCTTGATCGCACGAACATGAACAGGTTCAGGGACTTTGTCAGCAATAGGGAGCTGAAGGAGGTGTACATGCATGGCCGTGTCTTCACCTGGAGTAACGAACGTAGCACGCCCACGATGACGAGAATAGATCGCGCTTTGGTTTCCATTGATTGGGAGCTGCTATACCCGGATGCGCTACTGCAGGCACTGTCGTCGTCAGTTTCAGATCACGCACCCCTCCATCTGTCGATGAGCGCGGCGAACAGACCTAAGCAGCGGTTCAACTTTGAGCTCTTTTGGCTCAAGTTGGACGGATTTGAGGATGCGGTGAAGGAGGGCTGGCATTGTGACCCGGGAATCACAGATCCCTTCCTGCGGCTGGATGCTTGCTTCCGTACCTTAGCTGCTCATCTACGCTCGTGGGGGGACAGAAAGGTGGGCAACATTAAGATGCAAATAGCAATGGCCAATGTGCTAATTCTCCGCTTTGATCAAGCGCAAGATCATAGGGCACTGTCTCCAGAAGAATGGTGGCTACGAAAAACTCTGAAGCACACTGTGTTAGCCCTCTCCTCCCTGGAGCGCACCATGGCCAGACAGCGCTCCCGTGTACGTTGGCTGAAAGAAGGCGACGCCAACACACGACTGTTCCATGCTGTCGCCAATGGAAGAAGAGTAAAGAACTTTATCCCGGCAATCAGACACAACGGAGAATTAATCACAAGCCAGCAGAGAAAGGAGGAGATCTTCTTCGACACATACAACAACCTGCTAGGCAGCATTCAGAACCGTGATGTCACTCTGAACTTGGAGGAATTGGGCAGCCAACTGAGGATCTGTCGGACTTGAGCGACATTTTCTCTGAAGAAGAGATCTGGAATGTGATAAAGGAGCTGCCACCTGACAGGGCTCCAGGCCCGGATGGTTTTGTAGGAGCCTTTTACCACAAGACCTGGCACATTATAAAAAATGAGATCATGGCAGCAGTTTACAAGCTGTATGTGGGAGATGGGAGGAATTTTGGGCGCCTAAACCGAGCCATCATCACTCTCATACCAAAGAAGGAGGGGGCAGATCAAGTAGGAGATTTCCGGCCCATAAGCTTAGTTCACAGCTTTGCAAAATTGTTCACCAAAGTTCTGTCAAACCGGCTCAGACCAAAACTGGAAAAGCTTGTTAGTGTGAATCAATCAGCTTTCATCAAGGGAAGAATGCTGCACGATAATTTCATGTTAGTCAGACAGTTAGCTAGAAAGATCAACAAGCGCAGGGAGGCTGGTCTCTTGCTAAAACTCGACATTTCACGAGCTTTTGATACTCTGTCTTGGGCCTTCCTCTTCGAGGTACTTAGGAAAATGGGAATGCCGGAGGTGTTTTTGAACTGGCTGGCAATATGTATGCGCACAGCCAGCACCAGAGTGGTGGTGAACGGAGTGCCGGGCGCTCGAATCATGCAAGCAAGAGGCTTGCGGCAGGGCGATCCACTATCGCCGCAGCTTTTCGTGCTTGCAATGGAGACAATCACACTGCTGATTCTGCGGGCGACAGAACAGCAACTCCTGCAACCAATAGGCAATGTCACACCAATTCAGCGAGTTTCTATCTATGCCGATGATGTGGTACTTTTTGTGAAGCCGGAGGTGCAGGATCTAATTGTCATCAGGGAGATACTGACGATGTTTGGCAGAGTGTCAGGACTGCAAGTCAATTTCCAGAAAACCTCAGCTACGCTGATCAGAGCAGGAGAGCAGGAGAGAGAGCTGGTAGTGGACACGCTTCACTGCCCTGTGGTGGATTTCCCTATTCGTTATCTAGGGCTACAGCTCGCGTTGAGGCCGCTGACCAAGAACCAATGACAACCTCTGGTGGACGCAGCCACCAAGATCATACCAGCTTGGCAGCGGGGGATGATAGCCAAGCCGGGTAGACTCACAATGGTGAAGGCAGTCATGTCGGCGCGTCCTATACATCACCTTCTTGTAGCTGACGCGCCGGTATGGGTTTTTGAGGAGCTGGAAAAATGTTTCCGTGGTTTCTTTTGGGTAGCCAAAGAAAGAGCAAGTGGTGGCCAATGTTTGGTGGCTTGGGATCGCATCTGTAGGCCGCAAGAGTTTGGAGGTCTAGGAGTAAGAGATCTACGGCTACAGGGCTTAGCACTCAGAACCAGATGGGAGTGGCTAAGGAGGACGACATACGAGCGTCCATGGCAGGGTTTACCTTTGTTGAAGGACTCGTCAGCCCGCGAGGTGTTCGACTGCCTGATACGGGTAAAAGCTGCAGATGGACATCGGATTCTCTTTTGGACTGATCGTTGGATCAACGGTAAGACTGCTGGGGAGATCGCTCCGGGCATCACAGGTCTAGTCGCAACACGAGCGAAGAACTCAAGGACAGTGGCGCAAGGGATGTCGGAGAACAATTGGCTAGGTGACATCCCGGGGACGATGGCATACAGAGGCGCACGAGAATGTGTCTTGCTTTGGGCAGAGGTGAGCAGCGTGCAGCGGAACCTGACTGAACGCGACGGTTTTCACTGGCCGTGGGCGTGTTCTGGTGAATATTCAGCGAGCTCAACTTACGGTATGCTGGTGCAAGGGAGGGAGAGGTTCCCTTTAGCAAAACCCATTTGGAAGAACGCTGCAGCCCCGAAGAGCAAGCTTTTCATGTGGTTAGCAGCGCAGCACAGGATATGGACAGCGGATAGACGTACAAGACACGGCCTGCAAGATCACACCTCGGCATGTTTTGTGTGTCTCCAAGAGGAGGACACGGCGGAACACCTTCTCATCCAGTGTGTCTTCGCCAGAGAGGTGTGGCATACATGCAGTGTCGCCCTGGGAGGTCACTTCACTGCCCCTTCTCCGGAGTGTACACTCCAAGGATGGTGGATGCGAGAAAGAACAAAGTTCAGAGATAAGGACAAAAAGAGATTTGACGCACTAGTTTGTTTCGGAGGACATGCGTTGTGGAAAAACAGGAATGCGTGGTGTTTCAACAACACTAGGAACCAAATGACAGTACAGAGGATTGTAGCAAAAATCTTGGATGAACTCAACTGTGTTGGTGTTAGAGTAGGAGTTGGAGTAGGAGAAGCATTTGTGAGAGAGTAGACCTAACATGTAAGCGGAGTGGTGTTCCTGTCCCCTTTGCCTCGGCAAGGGCGACTGTCTTGTAAATTTGATTTCTATCTTCTATAAAAATAAGGTACGCAATTTGCGTACTCTCGAAAAAAAAAGCCCCAAACGACCTAATCAACATCACGCCGCCTTCGACGCCGACAAGCTCTGATGAGGGTTACGCTGAGCAGCCAGGTGACGGCCAGAACAATCTGGACGTATTGGCAGCCGCCGAGATCGAACGTCCTATTCGCGATGGCCAACCCTCGCTCCTTCCGGATCACCCCCGCGACGATGCAGAGCAGCTCTAGCTCGGCAGCACAGCTGGGCACCGGATCCAAGCTCAGGTTGCGGAGGACACGGCGGAGCCAGACCGAAGGCATCTCCGGTGATCGGTGCCCAGGTGAGGTATGTACGGTGCGGCGGCGGCGGAATATATAGGGCCGATAAAGGGTGGAAGCGGATTGGGCCGTCTCTTGGAGGGCTAGATCTTCGTTTTGTTTTGGGATTGTATTTATCAGACGTCTGTTTTCGATTTGGGGCACCGACGTTTTTTCCCTGACGAATCAAACGCAGCCACGTCAAACTAGTCTCAGTCCGTCTCAGTTCTGCGCGCGTGTTTCTTTCGATCGCTGTTCAAACTTGTTTTTGCGGCCCGGTCTGTCTTCCTTAACGGGTTCGTTTCACTACAAGCCCAGCCCATACCCAATAAAACACAAGGGACACATACTGAACGCGTAGCCCAGCCCATATCCGGTTCTCAAAAAAAAGGGCCAGGTGATCTTCTTCCTCCCCAAGAAAAGAGGAGGAGCTCGATCAGAAGAGCTGCCTCGCCCTCAACTAACCGAAAAAAAGAGAGAAGCGAAATCCAAAGAAGAGGGACACATACTGAACTGGATGTGAGATAGAGGCAGAGAATCAACACCAGATGGAAGATCCTGAAGATCGAATCAAGAGATCTGACGGGAGGAGTACTTACTTGAGCCAAATCCAGTCTCCCCTTCTTCAGGTAAAAATTCCCTGCCAAAAATTCAGTACGAACAAGATCTTCCTTGCTGCTACATTTCCCATGCTCCTTCCCTTGAAATCCTTCTTAATATATGATTGATTAGCTGATACATATAGTATATTCAGTAGACTAAGCACAGAAACACAGCTGAGGGGGAAAACAAAGCAGTAGAGAAGGAAATACTACAGTTTTTTCGTGACAAACACATAGCATACAGTTTCACATGTGCACAATTAGTTCCACACAGGACTGTTGTGTGGTGAATTCACAGGTACACAATTAGTTCCACACAGGACTGTTGTGTGGTGAATTCCTCTAACTTTCTTTTCTCAAAAAGAATGAACAGATGCTGGGATTTATGGGCAAATCAACCAACTAGTTCCACCACACAAACATTAGGCAAAATTAGGTCAGCCAACAAAAGCACGCATAGTATCAGAGTATAATTATTTTCAAGCATGGATAGAAAAGAGAACTGAAACTGAGACAGCAAGGGAACAGTCCAGGCAGAGTTTAGGCATACTATATAAAACCTGTTGGAACATAGTACACATGCATTATATGCAGTTATGCATTATAGGACATACAAAAAACAAATTCAGAGAGATGGTAGTTAGGGAACACAATTCACTGGTCATCAACTAGATCAATAAAACATATCAATAGCACAAGCAATCGTGACCCCATGAAGCACTCCGGCGGGTGCGCTTCTTGTAGAGGATGCGGTAGCCACACTCACAGCACTGAATCACGTCTCCTGTCTTCAGCGTGTTCTCGGCCCCGCAATCTGAAGAAGCACATACCTGTTATTATACGAAGGAGAAATCCGAATAGTTTGTACTGCATAGACAACGAGAGATCCAGCAGAGAGCGACGATAAAAATACAAATTCAGAAAAAATAGAGAGAGATGCACATATATGCATTCAGAGAGAGAGAGAGATGCATGGAAAGCAAGGACGACGCATTCTTCGGAGAGAGATAGATGCACATATATACATTAAAAGAGATAGAGAGAGATGCATGGAAAGCACAAAGATTCAAGCACTTAACACTCCATGTGGGACTATTCGGATTCAGTGCATGGAAAGCACAAAGATTCAAGCACGAATAATGTCATGTCTCTCTAGACACAAAATAAAAATTGATAGATGCATATATATAGAGAGAGGCACGAATAATGAGAGAGATACCACGTCAGCCAGGACCTGAAACATGAGAGAGATAGCGGCAAGCAAATCAGAAATGACATAGATGCAAGAAGAGACAGACGCTTATCTGCGCCGTCAGACGCTTGCGGCCGCCTCTGTCTTTCCCAGCAGGCGTGCCAGAGGGAGCCTCCTTGCCTATGTAATAGCTCGCCTACATGGCAAAACTCAGAGCTCAGCTCAGCATGTGTTTTCCGCTGAAACGCTTCCTACTCCAGTCTATAATGCTTATCTGTTCAAGTAGGTGAAAGATACATCTGCAAGAATGATCACTGGCTTCAGATAGCGCATATAGCGTACTCAGCTTGAATTATCATCCTAGGTTCAGAGCTTCAGATATGATCTTCGGAATCCTCTGCAAGAAAATATAGTGCACATAATTCCTGTTAAAAAACTGAGACTATATCAGAAAAAAGAGATAGAGATAGATGCACTGAGATAAATGACTGAAACACTGACATAACTGAGGCACTCACATAAAAGGCTGACACAATGAATAAATGAGACATAGATGCAGTAATAGAGATAGAGAAAGATGCAGATAATTGGTACATACAGCAATGAAGATAGATGCACGAATATAGTGACTGAGAGAGAGAGAGATACTGAACTAAATAATAGAGAGAGAGAGACTGAGAGAGATAGAGAGAGATTCTAGAAAGAGAAAGAGATTCGAGAGACACACACACACACACATATATATATAGAGAGAGAGAGACTGAAACTAAATAATATAGAGATAGAGAGAGAGATTAGAGAAAGAGATTCGAGATAAAATAGAGATAGAGATTCATATATATATAGAGAGATTCATATGTGACAGAGAGAGAGGCAGTCATAGAGAGAGAGATAAAATAGAGATAGAGATTCATATATATATATAGAGAGAGATTCATATGTGACAGAGAGAGAGGCAGTCATAGAGAGAGATATAATAGATATAGAGATTCATATATATATATAGACAGAGATTCATATGACACATAGACAGAGGCAGAGGTACACGAAAATAGAGATTCATATTGACATAAAGAGAAGGATACAGAGAGAGAGGGAGAGAGAGAGATGCACTAAAATGAGAAATTATATGGGAATATTACTGATATATATAATTTTTTTTGCAGGTTACACATGATGCATTCAGGGATGGGAGCGAAAACTATGAAACATTCAGATGCACCGACATGTTCTTACAGGTACCATGTAAAACACAATAAAATTTATTTTACTATTGTCATTAAATGAGATTTCTAGACATAAATACACATAAATCAAAATATAACAGCACATCTATCAAAAAAATGCAGGACAATAACTTTTCATTCACAGAATTGCTGGAAGGGAAATATGATACATCATATTCCTCAAAGAGTGCTATATCTTCCATACAGGTTATTCATTTTAAATAAAATTTAGTGAAAAATTACTACAAATATATGTTGTACTGACATGAATACAAATGAAAAATGCAGATTGAACGTCAGGCTGATACTGAATTTTCAACAAGTTTATCCCAAAACATTGTTCGGCAGATCAACAAAAGTACCGATACCTACACACAGGTGTTCATTACATAATTTATATGCCATACTATTCTAATTGATCCACCTAAGAAAATAACAACAAAACGGGTTAACGATGTACTATTATGCAGGAGAGTGAGAACTTCTTACAGGCGGGAAGTGGCAGTGGACCACACGAGACTTGGGACAATGATCCATGGGCAGATACCTTATTTAGGAACTTGGAGTTTGATGAGGTATACTTCTGATCTTGCTTCAAACTAAGAAAGATAATGCAAAAACACCAGTTAAAATTATAAAAAACTTTCTAAACACTTCCTTTTGTCGCAGATGAATGTAGAAAATGATGCAGTTCAACCTGATTCCATGGAACAAGAAACACAGAACAATGATACACAAACAGATGAGAGCTCGGAACAGCGGGGGCAAAACAAGAGGGATTGTGAAGAAGAAGAAAGAGAAATATGTGAAGAAGATGTTGAAAACTTCATCGAGAACGAAGATCAAAACTCACAGGGGCAAAATGACTACACAATTGACAAAGATCAGATACCAGAAACAGGGATGCATTTTGAAACGCGAGAAAAAGCTCAGAACTTCTTCAACATGTATGCATTTGCAGCGGGCTTCTCAACCGCTATAGTGTCAACTGGCAGGACAACTAGCAGAAAAAGGAATAGAGAGGTCATAAGAGTCACGATGAAGTGCAACAAATATGGAAGCAATACACCGCAGGAAAGAGAGCAGGTGCCATTGCAGAGGCAGACAACAGTAATTGATAGAACAAAATGCAAAGTTGAAATGGTTATAGCTGAGAAAAATGGGGTCTGGCGTATCACAAACCTGTGTCTGGACCATAACCATGTTCTAAGCCCCCAAAGCAGGTTCTTCAGGTCACACATCTACATGACAGATGAAGAGAAAGCAATGATAAGGTCACTGAGACAAGCAAACATAACTACAAGCAAGATAGTGTCAGTGTTGTCGTATCTGCGAGGAGGCCCAGAAAACACACCATATAACAGGAAGAAGGTGAGTAATTATGGGACAATCATCAACAGAGAACTAAAGAACAGTGATGTCATGCAAGTTGTGCAGTACTTCAAAAAGAAACGATCCGAAAACGAAAGTTTTTACTACTCATTCCAGGTAGATAAAAACAACAAGGTGAAGAGTGTGTTTTGGGCAGATGGAAAATCAAGGAGCTTCTATGAAACATGTGGGGACTGCATTAGCTTTGACACAACATTTCTTACAAACAAGTATAACCTCCCGTTTGCTCCAATAGTTGGTGTTTCTCAACATGGACACACCTACCTATTTGCATGTGCTCTGATTGTTAATGAGTGTGCTGAAACTTTCAAGTGGGTCTTCAGAGAATTCATTTATGCAATGGGGGGGGGGGGGGGGGGGAAACACCCCCAAACAATCATTACTGACCAAGACAGAGCTATGGAAGTTGCAATAAAGGCCGTGCTTCCACTGACAGTTCACAAATGCTGTGTGTATCATGTGAAGAGCAAAACAGAACAAAAAGTTGGCAGAACATTCCAACTGAATGAAGGACTGTTTGAAGAGTTTCAAGACGTCGTAGACAACTCACTAATAGAGCTAGAGTTTGAGACACTGTGGCAGCAAATGATAGCAGATTTTAAAGTAGAACACATTGAATTCTTCCAAACCATATGGAACAGCAGAAAAAGATGGGTGCCTGTTTACTTCAAGAAAAATTTCTTCCCCTTCTTGCAAACAACAGCAAGGAGTGAAGGGATGAACTCACTGTTCAAGAGAGGTGTGGGTGCACAGTACAGCATGACAAGTTTTCTTCGAGAATATCAGAGAATCATGGACACAATTCATTCCAGAGAGAATGAGTGTGACCACAATGCAATACACAAGACAGTTCCTACTGAGAAAATGTTGACTAAATACTACATAGAAATGCAGGCGCACGATCTCTATAACCTATCCATATTCAGGAGATTTCAGAAAAATCTAACTGATGTCACAAGACTACGGCTTAAGGAAGAGGAACCAGGACAACTATACCTGGTGTTTCAAGCACCAAATTATCCAATCAAAGAGCACAGAGCAAGAACTTATGTTGTAGAGGTTGACTTGGAGAGGGAAGAATACCACTGCATCTGCTGCAAGTTTGAAAAAAATGGATTAGCTTGCTCTCACATTCTCAAGGTGATGCTGAACTTAGACATCGATAAAATACCTGACAAGTACATAATTGACAGATGGCGAAAGTCATATAAGAGGGTGAATCCATTACCTATACCACCAAAACTGGCTGACAATGATACACTCCGATACAATGTGCTTGCCCGAAGGATGGTCACATCAGCTACAAAAGGGGCCACGCATCCAAGGAAGTATGAATACTTGCAGAAAGAGATGGACAGAGTAGACAAAGGGCTAGAAGACATTGAACAAGAGCTTCAAGAAGAAATGAAAAAGAAAGCAGCTGAAACAAGAACAATAGCAAACTTTGCAAACCCTTCTGTCGGGGATGATGATATATCGACAATAGAACTACTAGACCCTGATGATGCAAACACAAAGGGTAGGCCAAGGCTGATGACCATTGCGGAAGCTATAAAGGCAGGAAAGTTCTACAAATGCGGCCATTGTGGCGAATATGGTCACACCCGCAGGAAATGCACCAACCTGGACAAACAGTACAACTTACCACCGCCAAAGCGGACACGTAAAAAGAAGAAGGTTGATTTAGGTGAGTGCATGAAAAAATACTATAGATGTTAATAACTGATAATTCATAAAGATACTACAAAAAATGCTTCTACCATTTACAATGCCCTTTACGATTTGTTAACCCAGGAACACAAGACGCAGAGAATACTTCAACAGCGCCGCCCAAGACCAATACAAGAGGAAAGAGGCAACCATCAAACAAAAAGAGCAAGAAGGAGAACACTACAAAACAACCAGACACTGAAGAACATCCCTCCGTGTCCGTGCAAGATTGAGGAGATGTGCTATACCAGAGGGATCCAGATGGCCTGTAAACATCAGTTTGTTTTGAATGCTCCGTTTTGTACTACTGGTTGTAACTATCATGAAGGATATGATGTAGAATAAAAGGGTCTACAAACTTTGCTTTTTGCTATATTGGACTACTGTTAGTTGATGATTTTATTTATATGAACCTTGATAGCAAGTCACAAAAATGCTAGAGCAAAAATACATGCTTACTACACGCAGAAAAGACAACCACTTGATTTCATCCACCTAACAAAAAAAGCATGACCTCCTGAGAACAAAGTGCTACAAACCACCTGCAGCAAAAGTCTTACACACACACGCATATTCATCCACCTAACAACGCAACTACATCGATCGATCTGTTTGGCTAGCTCATTACACGCACACACAGACCGACTTTTGGCAAAAATATCGAGCCTCTGAAATATATAGATAGATAAAATCCGGTAAGAACAAAGATAGATCCTCCTGAGAACAAAGTGCTACAAACCACTTGCAGCAAAGTCTTGCACACACACACGCATACGCTTTTGATATTGTTTATGTGCCGGCCAAGGGCAAAAGAAAAAAAGAAAAAAGATCAGACAACGCCCAGTGCATTTGATGTTCCAGGAGAGAACACAACTTGGCTCCTGAATTTAACAGACATCATATATATCACCCACACCCCCCCACCCCAGACGCACGGTCATCATCAGCCCTGCGAACCAACATACAGAAAAGTAAGAGACGTACTACTGAACTGGAAAAAAAATGAAATCTACCACATGACTAATAAAAATTCGATAAAGTACTACAAAAAGGATGCAAGAATAGAAACATATACCGCTGCATAAAAATCAGTGACCAAACTCATATCTACGTCGTTCTGGTTGTAGAAGTAGATCATGTTCGCATACAGGATTCTTATGTTGAGAATATCACGTCGCGAGAAAATAGTACGAGTATCAACATCAGGCTTCCAAGTTTCCATGAGCTTCATCACAAACACTCCGCAATCTTTGCTACTGTGAGCCACAAACAAAATAAAGAAACACAAAGGAATAAGAACAAAAACACAAGATAGATAGTTTCAGTAATAATGAAAAAGGCAAAATTATGGTAGAGAATCTTACCCCGTGTTTTGCTTAGGGACATCTGGATACACTGCTTCGAAATCACCAAAATTGTGATTCTGGCTGATGATTACTTCCCACAAATGTATAAAGTTATCTATCTGAAAGAACAAATGCAAAAAGACATAACAAACTGTTATAAAGCT
This sequence comes from Poa pratensis, assembly GCA_947311845.1. NCBI lineage: Eukaryota > Viridiplantae > Streptophyta > Magnoliopsida > Poales > Poaceae > Poa > Poa pratensis. The sequence goes on from CAMZMU010000040.1 coordinate 6,839,033, forward strand.
TCATTGCAAATAAAACAAAACTCAGACCAAAGAAAAAATGAACGAATAAAATTTGCAAAAAGATATTAATAAAGAAAAATTCACTAACCAAACGACTCTTCGTTGCTAGGTGGAATTGGGAGTTCTGATCAAGTAATGAGTCCAAGAATGCAAAGACCTTATACTCGAAGTTAACAGCAAAACCGAACCAATGCCCATTAGTCACAATTGGGAAGAACAACTGCAAAAAAGACAAATAATAAAAGATAAGATACACACTAAGCATTATGAAAAACTCATCAAAAACAAAAAGACCGAAGAAATGGTACCGTATTATCTCTGTGACCAAGATTTCTGCCTTTGCTAGCTTTTGTTGCACCTTCAAAAGCTTTTCGAACAGTAACCTCTTGATTATCCCCAGCATACTTCAGAATAGCATCCTGGATAACACAACAAGAGATAAAAAAGATAAACAAGAAATAAATGCCTATCATTTCAGATAAAAAGGTGATGGCAAAAAGCTTTTCACACCAAGAAAAAGAAACAACTGAGTTATACTTACACCAATATGGGGGAAAAAATAATGCCTCCCAGAAATGGTAGGATGTCGTTCTTCAAAAAGCAAGCGACAAAAACAGGGTATGACGAAGTTATCAACTTCACCATTAGGCATGAATGACACTCCCAACGACTGATAACTACAATACATCTTGGGGTATGACACCCCTGCGTTCCTACAAAAGCAAATAAAGCAACCCCATTATTATAGATAATTAGAACTGTTTACAAAAAGGGATACCTACACTACCCTGCATCAAGAAAAACTGGCAACAAAAAGAAAAAGGCAGATAAAACTTACTTCTTGATAGGACTGTGTGCGAGTTCAATGATAGCTGAGTAATTGATGATTTCTTCCTCAGATACAGGGAATCTTTCATTACTCTGCAGAGGGGGATTCTGCCCAGTGACAAGACAGTTGACAAACTTATACTTGGGGTATACTTTGGTTCTGGGGACATCCTGTGCATTCTTGGAAGTTCCTTCAGCTTGAGCATCAGGTGCATTATGTTGGAAAGTCGACACACCTTTCACTACATTCTGTTTGGGAACCATCATGTTGTTGTAAATGGTGTCTGCCTTCTTTGACAACTCAGCACATCTCTTCTGTAAATCATTGGAACCCACAATACGAACTCCGCCATCATTCACATCCTACATTCGAAAGACAAAAACAAAAAAGAGCAGATGCCATGTAAGGCGCAACATCTGATAAATGAATCAAACACAAAGCTTAAAAATGTATAACATTACTTACCAAAGAGGGATCCGGAGGAAAATCCGAGATTAGGATAGGAACTTGTTTTGATCCATTTTTCTGAGCAGCGTTCAATCTATTCAACTTGAAACCTTCAGTTGCAGGCTGTATTACATGAAAAACAAACAGAGTAAGACACGACTAAATAAAGAATAAAGTATGATAACAAAAAACTATAAACACAAATGAACAACATGTGAACATAACAAACAAACCATACCTTCACGCAATAAGACTCAGGGACATCTATAACTGGGTTAGTTCCTTTTGATTTGGCTGGACCAGAGCTATGTTTGAACATTTTTTCTGCATCTTCTGCGGAAAAAGTATTACAGTTCCTTGCCTTCACCTTCTTAAGCGGGAGCATAACAGGGGCTGTTGTATATGACAACCACAAAATAAAAAAGAATACCACTAATAATTATCTATATGGTACACATGAAAAAAAGATGAGAAAAGAAAGAACAAATAACACCTCTGAAAAAACTGAAAGAGAAAGGTTACCTGTCGAATGAGTACAACCCTCCACAACTTTGGTTATGAGACACTCAGGGGTGACTGCCAAAAAACACAAAGGATGGATGAGAAAAATAATGATATTAGCTCTGCATAACAAGGGTAAAAAGAGGGTCCACAGATTAGAAAAAGTAATTTACACAAAAAATCCAAGTTACCTGGTTCAGGACTTCTGTTAGATGCAGATGCAACAAGTTTTGAAGCTCCCTGAAGTGTGGTTGTTGACTTTTGCTGAAAAAATTCAGACTCAACTCTAGAAGTAGTCTTTTTCTGGTTACCAATGCTCTCATCGGGTGCACGATGATTGACAGATGCTTTGCCTTGCATATGAGTCGACTTGCATAGGAAATCAAGCACACTGCTAACTAAAACTTCCAGTTTTCTTTTACTGGTTGCAGACTTGGTAGAAAGAAACTTATCACCGAGACTGAGAATACCATCAACTACCTACGAGATAGAGAGAAAAATAAAAAGGTTGGAACTAAGCTAACATCACATTTCATATGAAAAAACAAGAGAGGATCATAATTCTATTAAAGACGAAACGAATAAGACCACATAAGAAAGATGACCCCAGAAACATACATCAGGCCGGAGTGAGCTAACAAACTGGTCTCGAGCTTTGTTCCTGAAGTCAATAGATAATGGAGAGGCACCAGGAGATAGTCTAGGGACCCCAAATGCATGAGAAGCCGACAAGCCCTGCATCAGAATCACACCAAAAAACACATCAGAGAGAACAAGAAAAACAAACAAAGAGACATAACAAAGAGATAACAACATTATATATCAAAAAAGAACAAAACAAAGAACATACATTCAGATTTTGCCCGTGGGTCCACGTGTCTTTCAACTGTTTCTTCCCAAACTGTCGTCCACCTTTTCGATCAAGATCTGAGAATGTATTAATCATGTTCCCCCTCCAAACAAGAACCCTGGGATGACTCAGGGCAACATTCAGTGTGCCGAAGTCCAAACAATCAAGATACCGCACCTAGAAAAAAGATACCGTGAACAACCCATAAAAAGAAAAATGAATCAGAACAAGAACGCAATAGGATTTGAAACGAGCAAAGAACAACAAAAAAAGGAGATATAATCACTCACCACTGGCACATAGTTGCAACCAACAGGTGCCTTCATCCTTCTTCCTTTCAATTTGCCAAATGAGCTAAACTCATGAATACTGTTAAGACAGTGGGCGTAGACAGTCTGACTGAAATCATAGCCTCTTACTGCAGCAGGGTCCTTGAGTATTGAAAGATACTTCCAGTTTACAGACTGACTGGTGTCGGGGCATAGGAAACAAGAAAGAGCAACGGACATGAAGCACACAAATACATCGAGCTCACTTAACGGATCAGAGCAGCTCAGCTTATTCCCAAAGAAAGTAATATGAGGCATCTCGGATAACTTGAAATGAGAAAGAATAAAAGCCCTGCCATCATCACAATCTAGTGGAATCTGTAGCCCATCTATAGGCAAACCTAGAACAATATGGAAGGTTTCCTTTGATATCTTAAGGGACTTCCCACATACTGTCATCTGAGAGCAGTGGGGGTCAATACAGTCAGCCACCCATCTGCAAAAGTCTGATGATATGTGACAACAATCAAACAGGAGGAGACACTGAAACCCGAATTTCTCGATTATTGCTCTTTGCTGAGGTGTCAACTTCTTTAAGATTTGCATGAAATACTTGCACCCATATCTAGTAAAAGCACTCTTGTCAACACCATCTGTTTTACTCTTCTTGACCTACAACAACCGTAACAAACAGTTTAAAACAGGAACCAAAAACAAAAACCTGAAGAAACAAAAGGAAGAGACATGAAGTGCTAACCTCATTGGGTCCAATTGTATCCTTGCAAAAGTCTGAGAAGTTCCTCTTCAAACTATTGACAGCCTGCAAAAAACAAAATAAATAAAAATGAGTTTATTACATAACACATAAGCCACGCCCCAACAAAACATTTTACGATAAAAAAAGAAAAAAGCCCTAAAACAAACCTGCTTCATGAAGAAACCGAAAAAAGCATCATCTAGGGCTGGGTCTCTCCTTTCATGGGCTGTTACCTGAAAAAAATTGACAACAAACAACAAGATGATAACTTCCGACAATTATCACATAACCACGTATGGTCTATTACAAAAAAGCAAAGGGAATTGCAGATAGATAGGCAAACTCACATCGTGATCGCTGGAAAGACTGTACCCATCATAATTATCATCACCATAATCAGTGGGTGCACGTTCCGATCTACGCAACATAAAAACTCAGAAGAATCAACATCATGGACATTTACAGTGAACAAAACAATAACCAAAGTACACTACAAAAGCTACTATATCAGAATAGTGCTGCAAAAAATAAAGCTAGAAGCTCTACAAATTATGCAAGTTGCCAGTGAACAACCTATGGTTATTCGTTCTATTGCCAGTACTACAAAATAGAACGATACTATAAGTTCCAATAAATTCCTCCATACAACATAGTGACATAGGGATCCAAACAACAATGAAACACAAAAAACACTGAAGAAAATGACACACAAGCCAACCTCTGTCTACTCAAACATCTGAAATTATACAAAAACTATGGGTGGAACACCAAAGATGGAGACCCTTATAAACACATATACATAAAATAGATCCCAGCAAAAGTGATGTCAAAAAACTCAAAATGAAGGCTATAACGTACTAGTGAGGTCATTATCCAACATTTGCAGGGTCGAATCGTGTGTACCTCTAACTGAAATTATAGTACTGACCAAACTTTTGTGATGTCGCTTGACCACATAGAGAGCACACAGCTCCGCCGCTGGCGAGATCAACAAACAAGCAAATCCCCCAACATACAAACCCATCAGCATCAAAAATCCAGAGCACCATCTAAGAAGGGATTCAGACAAAAACAGCAACAAAAATCCATCTGGCCTAGAAGTGACGTCTTAAATTCAAGCCGACAAATCCGCTATCTCAAAGCTTTCCACCAACAGGGAAGCTAACAACTCGCGCCTCGGGGTTCCTACTTACACAGGAACAGCTAATGGACAGACAGCAGATGGCAAGCTACCAATACAAGTGACGCTACGCTACATCAAGCTCATGTGTTCCAGAGGGAAAACGCCACCGGGATAACCTAACCGGATTTCATCCTAACCCAGACAAGAGTAAGGGACCCAATTCACCGTTTAACTCATCCCGCAAAATGAACAAAAACAGAGCAATAACCACAGACAGAGATCGAGATCAAACACAAGTATCCCCAATCAAATCCTACACTACCCATGTGCTGAAGACACCTATGGTCCAACGCCGCCCGACGTATCCTTCACACCACATTCACGGCGACGACGGCATACACCTCTAACAAACCGCGGCGAATTCATCCTCTACACACCGAAATAGAAAGGGGATCAAGCAAAATAACAAAATCCCCTTCACCCCGTCCCCCTACGGAACACCTACACACGCTCGCCGCGCCGACGAAGAGCTCCGTGAGGTCAGAACGCCGCTGAACGACGGGATCCGACACCACCACCGCCGCCGCATGCATCCGCCTCCGACGAAATCGAAAACAGAGCCACAACGGGAGAAAAAATGGCAGAGCACTGAGAAAGACATAGCACATAGCAAACCTTCCCCGCCGGCGGCGACGCCTCCAACCTCCGCGGATCTCCGCCATGGCGACGGGCCGAGCAATGGGCGACAGGAAATCGCCTCCACCGCCCCCCGTCTCCTCTCTCTCTTCGACGAACAGACACGAGCTGGAATGAGCTAGAAAATTCAAAATAACCCCCACCGCACAAAAATGGATAACGGGTACGGGCGGAAAAAACCCGGTAGCACAACCCAACCCGACTCGACGGACCCGCTCGCGACGACGACACGCGCCAGCAGCGCACGCAGAAACGTGGAACGACGAGCACGCATCTTGACGAAGATCGGACGGACAGAAAAACGTCTGTTGCTGAAATAGAAAACAGACGTCTGGAACAGAGCAAAAATCATAACTTATGCCTAAAATATAGTCTCGCTCCCGTCTTTTGTGCAAACGGGTCATCTAGTTGAATTAGGTGATGGATGATTCTATGGATTGATTGTTGGGTACCGCCCATATAACAAAACGCCTCGAAAGGTACGGTTTACAAAAGGTCGTATCCCTACGACACGGCCAGTGACGGAGGATCCGGCGTTTGTACAACTGCCTGTAGTTGGTTAATTCCAAGGCAGCTAGCACCGGCAACGGTTGGCTGCTAAATCTACTAAAACAAATGTACTATGCGTGGGGACAAGACGATGCCATGTCAGCGTCACTTGAGAGGCTAGTTGCGCGAGCTGCTGACGGCCTGCATTTCATCGTCAACTTCCATTTCTGGCAAACTATAGTTCTCAACTTGTTCTGAGTCGTTGGGCTGTCGCGATAGAATAGCTGTGTTAGAGTTGTATTTGGTCTAGCGTACGTGTATACGTATCCGTGTCGTGTATGTAACCTTGTATTCTGATCTAATATAAATCTGTGGACGTGTGGAGGCAGAGACCCCACGAAACCCTAAAACATCTAGGCTAATCAAACTTGGTATCAGAGCCGCAGCGAGACCTTCCGCCGCCGTGCGCAAACTTCTCTCCACCGCCGCCACGATGACTTCCTCTGCCCTGCAGTCCTCGAGCTCCGGAGCCCTCATCCCCTCGTCGATCTCGACGATTCCCGCCGCGCCCCTGCCTCCCGTCGCTGTCCGATTGGAAGCCAGCAACTTCATGTTGTGGAAGGGCCTCCTCCTTCCCAATCTCTCCGGTGCCGGCCTCCATGTCTACCTCGACGGATCACACCCGGCGCCAGCCTCGACACTCACCCAAGGGGAAGGTGACAAGAAGATGATCGTCCCCAACCCGGCGTACCACCAATGGTGGACTCAGGACCAGAGAGTCCTCGGGCTGCTTCTTGGCTCGATGGATCCTGATATTGCATGTCAACTCATCGGCTGCACGACCGTGGCAGCAGCGTGGACGGCTGTCCACGCCATGTACGGCGCTCAGAGCCGCGCCAATGTCCGCCACATCCGCCGCCAGCTTCAGTCGACGCGGAAGGAGAATCTCACCGCAACGGCCTATATGCATAAGATGAAGGCCCTCGCCGACGCCATGGCCGCAGCTGGAGCCCCCATCACCGACGACGAACTCGTCGATTACATCATCACCGGCCTCAGCTCGGATCCGCGTACAACTCCATCGCGGCGTCGCTCACCGTCGGCAACAAGTCGGTCCCCTACACCGACTTCTACTCGCACATCCTCTCCTTCGAGTCCCTTCAGGCACAGCAGGCTCAGGTTGAGGAGTGGGCCTCTTCGGTCAATGCTGCGTCGCGCCCGCACCCGTCGGCAATCCCGGTCGACCACGCGTGCAGGATTACAGCCCACCCTATCAAGGTGGGAACCCCGTCTACAACGGTGGAAATCGCCCCTATGGTCAGCCGGGGCAAGGCCGCACTGGCGGCAACGACGGCGTCAACTCTAATGGAGGATATGGCGGTCGCAATGGAGGCAATAGCGGCAATGGTGGCCGCAATCGACGTTGGAGACCATGCTGTCAAATCTGCGGCAATTGGGGGCATGAGGCGAATGCATGTCGTCAGCGCTATGAGCAGGACTATCGCCCCAACAACAATCAGCATGCCGGGAACTCCGCCTCTACCAGCTCCAACGAAAATCCTCACTGTACATGGATACCGGTGCTACAGATCACCTGACGAGTGACCTCGAACGTCTTCACGTTCATGAGCGCTATCGTGGGAAGGATCAAGTCCACGTGGCCAATGGTGCAGGTTTGTCTATTTCGCATATTGGTCATTCGAATTTAACCGGTTCATCCCTAAAATTGAAAAACATCCTTCATGTTCCACACATTAGCAAGCATCTCCTTTCTGTTTATCGTCTTGTCTCCGATAATGACGTGTTTGTTGAGTTTGACCGTCATTTTTTATGTGTTAAGGACAAGGCCACGAAGAAAATTCTGCTTCATAGTAGAAGTCAGGGAGGACTCTACCCCATCCCGTTCACTCGTGCGTCCACATCACCTCGCCATGCATCTGCTAGTGTCAGGGTCACGCCTACGCAATGGCATCAGCGTCTTGGACATCCTACAAATAATGTAGTTCAATCTATTGTCAAAACACATGAGCTTTTGTGTTCGTCATACACTTCGTCTTTAGTTTGTGATGCTTGTCAGCGTGCCAAGAGCCGCCAGTTATCTTATAATGCATCTTCTCGTGTTTCTACTGTGCCTCTTGAGTTAATTCATACTGTTGTTTGGGGTCCAGCTCGTATGTCTTCTGGGGGTACAAGTACTATGTTTGCTTCATTGATGACTATTCTCGTTTCTGTTGGATTTATCTCCTTAAACACAAGTCTGACGTTGAGCAAGTTTTCTATAATTTCCAGGCTCATGTGGAACGCCTGTTGGACACTAAAATCAAGGCAGTTCAGTCTGATTGGGTTGGTGAATATCACAAACTTCATCACTATTTTCAGCGCACCGGGATCTCGCACCGTGTCTCATGTCCTCACACTTCCCAGTAGAATGGCATTGCCGAACGTAAGCATCGCCATCTGGTTGAGACAGGTCTTGCCTTACTTGCACACTCGTCGCTTCCTCTCCGTTATTGGGATGAAGCGTTCCTCACGGCGTGCTATCTCATCAATCGCATGCCCACGCCGGTTCTCAACAAGGAAACACCTATTTCTCGCTTGTTGCATGTTCAGCCTAACTATGATTTCCTTCGCATTTTTGGATGCGCCGGTTGGCCAAGCCTCCGTAAGCACAACTCCCACAAATTAGACTATCGTTCTAAAATGTGTGTTTTCTAGGCTACAGCCCAATGCATAAGGGATACAAATGTTTAGATTGCTCCACGGGTCGGATTTATATCTCTCGTGATGTCATTTTTGACGAGTCCGTTTTTCCTTTCTCTACACCCGGCGTTTCTGTTGACGTATCCGCTCTCGCGGAATCTATTTCGTTCCCTTCTAATGAACTAGTTACAAGTGCACCTATGCGTAAATATGACTTGACTTACCTGTCCACTAATCCGTCTGCATCAGGCGAAGTTTCTTCTGTGCAGGTGCTCAACGAACCGTGTGGAGCTGGCCCAGATCATCCGATTGACGTGCATGGCGACGCCATGCAGGGCTCCCCCCCCCCCCCCCCCCCCGTGCGTGCTCTGCTCCTGGCTCCAGTCGTGGGCTGGACTCCTCCGGATCCACGTCGCCCACGTCACCAGCAGAGCCGGCCCACCCCGTGTCGCCCTCTGCCGCGACGTCGTCGGCCGCGACACCCTCGGCTGAGCACCTCGCGGAACCTGCTCTCGTGCCAGGGCACACCATGGTGACTCGTCTCCGCGATAATACGCGGAAAGAGAAGAAGTTCACCGACGGCACCGTGCGGTATGATCCACGGCATCGTGCGTTCTTCGCTGCACCTTCGTCGCATCGTGACGCCTTGCGTGAACCTGCGTGGCGTGCTGCCATGGAGGATGAATTTGCTGCTCTCTGTCAGACTAAGACATGGATCTTGGTGCCTCGACCTCCCGATGTTAATATTGTTGGCAGCAAGTGGATTTTCAAGACCAAACATCGCCCTGATGGTTCTATTGATAAGCATAAAGCTCGTCTGGTTGCACATGGTTTCACTCAGCAGCATGGGATCGACTATGGTGATACTTTCAGTCCAGTTGTTAAGCCTGCAACTGTGCGTCTAGTTCTGTCTCTTGCCGTCTCCCGTGATTGGTGCCTTCGACAAGTTGATGTCAGCAATGCATTCCTTCATGGATTTTTCACTGAGGATGTCTATCTGCAGCAGCCACCTGGTTTTGAGGATGATCGGTACCCTTCTCATGTCTGCAAGCTTCAGCGGTCTATCTATGGTCTGAAGCAATCACCCCGTGCGTGGTATGCCCGCTTGAGTCAACTTCTTCATCAGCTTGGTTTCGTCTCGTCCAAGGCTGATACGTCCCTGTTTATATTTTCTCGCGACGGGGTTCACATATACATGTTGGTGTGTTGATGATATTGTCATTGCTGGCTCTACTCCGGAGGTTGTTGATCGTCTGGTGCGTTCCCTCTCGGACAGTTTTCCTATTAAGGATTTGGGAATGCTGGATTACTTCCTTGGATTGGAGGCATCTTACAATTCGGGGGGTATGACGTTGACTCAACGGAAGTATGCTCTTGATCTTCTTCATCGAGTCAACATGGAGAATTGTAATGCGACCTCCACACCGCTCGCCACTTTCGAGAGATTGGCTCGTGACACGGGTATGCCACTTGGTGCTGATGATTCTTTCCGGTACCGCAGTGTTGTCGGCGGACTACAGTATTTGACTCTTACTCGTCCAGACATTTCCTTTGCGGTGAACAAGGTGTGCCAGTTTCTCTCTCAGCCCACTGATGTACATTGGGAGTCAGTTAAGCGTATCATGCTGTATGTCAAGGGTACACTGCAGACTGGTTTGCATTTTCGCAAGTCTCCATTATCTGGCATTAGTATTTTTACGGATGCAGACTGGGCAGGTGACGTGGATGATAGGCGCTCCACGAGTTCGAAGAAGCAACCTACAGTCTCGAGGTCAAGTCAAGGTACCGAGGCTGAATATAAGGCATTGGCAAATGGTGCTACTGAAGCGATATGGGTAGCGTACGCCCATCTCATGGAGTTTTGAAAATGTGTTAGAGTTGTATTTGATCTAGCGTACATGTATACGTATCCGTGTCGTGTATGTAACCTTGTATTCTGGTCTAATATAAATACGTGGACGTGTGGAGGCAGAGACCCCACGAAACCCTAAAACATCTACGCTAATCAAACTAGCTGGCTTCCAATCGGACGGCCCGGCATACATACAAACCAAGTTTGTGCATTATTGGCTAATAGATCGGTGGCGTGCATGTGTATAGCAGCAGGCCGGCCCCGCGCTGTTGGGAAACATTCATACCCAGCGATCTGTGCCCAGCCGGCCGGCCCCGCGCTAGCTATATTATATAAGCACCCTCGCTGCATCCTCATTCATCCTTAACACAAGACAAAAGCTAAGACTTTCTCACAAAAGCCTCATATCCTTCGTTTCCCTTCGATACATCGAGATGAACCCCCAAGCCGCCGGCAAGTGGTCCTCCGGCCTCTTCGGCGGCTCCGATTGCGATCTCTGTATGACCCATCTCTAGCTCCATCTTCCTCTCATTGTCATATCTTCATGGAATTTTAATTTCATGCCTTACCGGTTTTTAGTACTTCCTCCGTTCCATAATTATTGTCGTGGTTTTAGTTCAAATTTGAACGAAAAACACAAAAATAATTATGAAACGGAGGGAGTATTACTTAGTTTATTGTTCATCGTATTCCCCCTCAAGTTTTGAAATCAGCCTCATCATCTTTGCTCACACGGAGCGTTTTCGTTGGTCCACACCCTTGAACAGTTTGTGGACTGAGTTACTAAAATGTGTGGGATCGGCTCATGTGGGACCTGCTCGTGAAATGATCTATTGGAGTTTAACTAAATGATAAGAACCGTGTGTTGAGAGCAGGGGCGCGGCTAGGCTCCAGACCACCTGGGCCATGGCCCAGGGCTCGAGGCTCGAGCGTGGAATTTAGGCTATACTGTAGCTATCAGAGTCTAGCCACTCTAGGACTGAAGATGCCCGGGATGTAACGTAATCCTGCCTCCACCACTGGCTGCGAGCTTTAATCCGTATTAGAATCGCCAATATTAAGCGCAAGAGAGATCCGAGATAATTTATAAAAACTGTACAAAAATATTATTTAATTTTACCAAAATCACCTCTTCGAAGTTTTGAGTCCAAAAGCATTACATAAATTAAAGAACCGCACAAAACCTTAGTTTAATTTTCTAGACCTTGACCTATACTAAGCTACAGTCTTCAAGCTCTAGGAGCTGGGCCGGCAGTGCGGTCGCACTTCTGTTGATATTGACCAATGTTGCCGCCGTCGTAATAGCTTTGTATGAAAACAACGTCAACCACCGTTGTTCGGGATCTATGTCCGACAGTAGTCAGAACTTTTTTTATTTCCGCTATTTGTATGACAAAAAAAATTCTAAATGCCTAAAAGGACAAAATTCTTTGTTGTTGTTGCTAAATTCCTAAAACGAGGTGCCTTGTGAAGCAAGTATAAGAAATATGGTAGAAAATGGACTCTCCAAGTTACATAGAAAGTATACCTTATTGGAGGCAAGTGGTTAAAAATATTTTGAATTTTCAAGATTTTTTTCCTACTTTCGACCATTTATATGAATTTTCGACCAATTTCTCGAAAGTACTCCAAATTTGAACTACAAGTGCATGCATGCTAGGTTCGTACTAAAAAATATGCGAAAATCAGTTTCATGTACACAAGTAGGATAATTTAGGAGATCAAGAAGGGTGTGCAAAAATTAAATCCTTGTTATGGAAAGTTGTGCCAACAATTTGCACCATTTTATGGAAAATTCAAAGAATATGAAAAAAAAGTCATCAAAATTGTTTCCTTCACATGGAGTCTTTTCATGGGTACTAGTTGCCAACAAAATGCCCCATTCCTTGCACGAATTCTATTTGACCAGTGGAACATTTTCTCATTGTGTTTTTAAACATAATTATACATACTTCGCCCGGTTCGGTTTATAGGTCATGCGCATATCGCTAAATTGCTAATTTTATAACAATATAATACTCCCTCTGTTTCTTAAAGTAAGGCGTATTTTTTTTAAAGTCAAACGATGTAAAGTTTGACCAAGTTTTTACAAAAAAATGATCAACAACTATAATATTATATATGGATATCGTTTGACCAAGTATCTAACGGTATTGATTTGGGTATTGTATATGTTAATTGTTTTTTCTAAAAAATTGGTCAATGTCCAGGCGAGAGCCGTCATCATCTGCTCTTGGTCCACGTCCATGTCGTCCTCATCGGAATCATTTGACTTGTTGACAGGGTGCATGACGTGCTGGTGCCCATGCATCACATTCGGGAGGGTGGCAGAGATCGTGGACAAGGGGACGACGTCAGGCGCGATGAGCGGGGCCATGTACGCGCTGCTGTCGTCGCTGGTGGGGTGCCAGTGGGTCTACTCCTGCACCTACCGCAGAAGGTTGCGCGAACAGTACGCGCTCCCGGAGGCCCCCTGCTCCGACTGCCTCGTCCACTACTGCTGCCATCGCTGTGCGCTCCGCCAGGAGTACAGACAGCTCAGGGCCCTCGGCTTCGACCCCGCCATCGGCTGGCAGCTCAACGTCGAGAGGGGCATCGGCATCGGCAACGGCCACGCGCCCGGCATGCAGCAGATGTACCGCTAGGTGATCAAACTCGGTGGCTTACTACGGATGTCAAGGGAGGAAAGGAATCCAACAGGTGTTGTCTCGTGCTTGGTAAATTGCTTCATATATAGGAGCAGTAATACCTTGTTACTTGTATGTGTGTGTGCTGCCACTCGATCAGTCTGCGTTTTGTTCACCGTATATTTTTACTTGTTTGGCCACCGGTCGGCCGGCGTTTGACTTTTTTTTAATAAAAGGCAAAACTTTTGTCCAAGCCAAAGTGCTAATATCCCCCTCTAGCCTAGGTGTCCATCACCGTCTGTCGTAACTGTCAAGACGTTGCTGGTTTGTAAATGTTTTTTTTTAAACATAACTTGTTTGTAAATGTTTGAATAGGTAGACCGTCACACACCGAAATAGACGTACGGATGGCAGGCTCGTGCCTATGCCGAGCACCAGCTGCTCACGCCTATCCAGTCCGACATGCACGGCATGACTATGTAATTCTGTTATCATGGGTCTCTCATGTAATGTAACTGTATAAAAGGAAACACTACAGGAATCAGGTAGTATGCCGAGGGCCCAAAACCGTCGGCATATACCAAAAAACCGTCGGCAAAGGTATATGCCGACGGTTGCCCTCGGCATACAGCCGTCGGCATATTCTCCCTCGTATATTAGGCGGATGGCCGTCGGCATACAGGCTTATGCCGAGCGTTTTGCGTGACCGTCGGCAAAACAAAGGCACAGTACCGACTGTTTGACGGTGTCGGGGGGTGTATGCCGAGGACCAAGCCATCGGCATACCCGTGCCAGGTGGCTGTACCTGGTGGCTCACCTGCACACGTGTATGCCGAGGGCCAGGCCGTCAGCATACCTGGAGTATAAAGCCGCCGGCATACTTGTTAACCAGAACCAAAAAAAAATTAGCCAACAAAAGGCTAGCAGTTTACAGATACAATTACAGAGACATGATTTGGCAAATGAGAGACATGCACATATCAAGAATTTCAACTATAACCAGAAAGAACTAATAAAGCATGCAAGTTCCAATTAGGCCAGCAAGTAAAGTAGTAGTATATCACTTACATACATGCAATCTAGCAGATATTAGAATGCTAACAAGCTTATTCGAGCACATGATTTCTTCCATGTATACACTTTTGCACATCACATACACATGATTTGAGATAAAACTGTGTGGAGCATATGTGTAACAGCCCAAAGTTTGAGAACCTAAAAACCTGAGTAAAATTTTCGCTTTTGTGTTCATTGCATCATGGCATCCATATTAACTTGTTAAACCACACACTAATTGGTTGACAACATTGAAAAACCAAATACCAAACTTGCTCTAACAAACTTCAAAACAATGGAGGCACTCAAACTTGCAAAACAAAATTACTTTGACACCTTATATTTGTCAAGGAGGTTCCAAGAGTTCAAAATAGTATTTTGAACTTGCTCTAAAAATCACTAGGGTATTCTTCAAATTTTCAAATTACCAAAATTCCCTAGACCTACCTTCCTAAACAAAGGTGGTCCAAACTATTTTATTTTGAGACCCCAAAATTTGTGGAGCTTCTACAGGCTAAGGGGAGCCTCCCCAAATTTTGTCATGATTTTTGAAGATGTTTAAGTGCCTCAATTAAATGACTAAAGGTTGCTGTTTTTAAAAGAGAAACTGAAAAGGACCAAACGGTGATGGAAACAAAGATTGCAGGGGTTTTCCGCAAATCGGCCTTCTCCTTCCTCCTGTAGCCATACCGCAGCGGCATAGCGCCAGTGGCGAGCTCGCCACTAGGCCCGCGCCCTCCTGCCGCGTCGTGAGAAGAAGAGGAGCACCACGATGCAGCCCTGCTACTCCTACCCCGTACCCCCTCGCTCACCTGCTCCCTCGATCCCCAATTTCTACCCCACGAGCTCACCACCCTAGCCGCCATGGCCGTCGTCGCCGCCGCTGATTGAAGCTT
This sequence comes from Poa pratensis, assembly GCA_947311845.1. Classification (NCBI taxonomy): domain Eukaryota; kingdom Viridiplantae; phylum Streptophyta; class Magnoliopsida; order Poales; family Poaceae; genus Poa; species Poa pratensis. The sequence continues at coordinate 6,854,125 of CAMZMU010000040.1, forward strand.
CCCCGAGCGAATCGACGACCACAGAAAGCTCCGCCGCGACGTCTTCTCCCCCTCCGCCGAAGGAATCGAGCCGGGGATCCCTAAATTGCCGGCGCCGCCAGTTTTTCTCCGACCACGGCCGCCGCGTCGCCGGTCGATTGCTGCCGTTCCCGTCCATCCCCGTCCACGCCGAGCGTACCCACGAGCCCAGGGTGAGCATATGAACCTCCCCATGCCATGTGTTCATTCAATCGTGAGCCGTAGCTCGATTCCGTGGGAGCTCGCCGTCGCATCGCGTGTTGTACGCCTGCGTCGGATATTCCGGGTCGGGATCGACCGGATAGTCCGGCTGGGTCCAGTACGACGAACCACTTCGATACCCCTCCATCGGATAATCCGAACTCAAACCAAACCGGACAATCCGAAATACTCCAGTACCTCCAAACCTCAGAATTTTTCCTCCACTCGGATATTCCGAGTCTAGTTCGACTCGGATATTCCGAAGCAATGCAGTGCCCAAATACTTCAAATTTCACTCTTTCCAAACCTGTCTAATTAGTTTTATTTGTTGCTTAAAATAATTCAGCAAAAAGGACATAATTAAAGAGGGAGTTTATAAATGTAATAACGTTTGATCGGTGCATCAGAAAAATGTGTTTGATATACCAAAATGTCCAGAAAAATGTGATTTACTCTTTAGCATAAATATCATGCATATTTGAGCACCATTTAAGGACTGCACTTGTTACAAGTTAGTAGAATCAGTAAGTTAAATATGGGATGTTTTCCTATCTGGTTGAAGTAAATATTTCTCGCACCCCATTTAAAATTGCTAATAGCTCATGTTAAGTGTAGTACATTAAAATGTCATGTCATCATATTTGCGCATTGCACCGGTTGTATTCGTGGTATTTATTTGTTCCTTCCCGTTATTGTTTGTGCATCGGTAGATCAAGGAACTGAAGTGCCACCACCGTATCGTGACGATCCCTATTACCAGCCGTATCAGCAAGGCAAGCGTAATCCCCCTCTGAGCATGTCTTATCCTATATTTCCGCAAATATTTTCTCCACTATAATATTGCATGCGGTTCCAAATGTCAATTTTATTGGATTAGAGTATCCTATAGTTGCATTAAGTTTCCGATGCCATTACCTGGTTCCCCTCCTATTATCCATAGGATTGTATTGTTGGCCTGAGATACTTAACTATGCTATGTTGTTGCTTAGCCCTGCTTAGTTAAATGTCTAGTTGTACGATGGATGGTTCATGCTGGAAACAGGTGTTGAGATGAATGGATGATGGTGGAGAAATTGTGGTGCAGGTAATAAAATGCTTAAAGGTGGGGATGAGAGGCCACTTGGTATGGTGGTGCTTTGTCTCACTCTCGCCGCCTAGGTGCGAGTTCTTTACCTCTTGAACCAAGAATGAGCGCGCTTCCTTTCGGTGGGGTATATGGAGCCCTCGTCGACCGACTAACTTGGGCGGGACTAGCCAGGGTCCTCTAGTTTGAGCTTCCATTTGCGTGTCCGTGAAGCTGGTGGCCAAGACTGAGATGAGGATGGTGGTGTTTAGGAAAATGAGTGGCCACGGGGCAGGGTGTTGGAGGCACTGAACCTGTCCCGTCCTCACTGATGATCCTGGGTTAGTCCTCAACAAGGTAAAGGTTGTAACCGTTCCCACTCAGCCGGCTTTCCCCGGAAGAGAGCTAAGCGTAGGTAATGAGCCGGGCGGTACCGAAGGTAAACACAGTGCACCCCTGCAGGGTTAAATCTTTTCGAAAAGCCGTGTCCACGGTTACGGACGACTTGGGAAAGGACGATAAGACCATAGAATAACTTGAACGGAATGATTAAAACCTGAGTACTAAAGGTACTACTCAAGAATGCAAGGTTGACTTCCTCTAGGGTGATTCGGGGAGGTGCCTTTGTAGAACAGGTACAGTGGTCGACGATGAGAAAGGTGATCAAAAGAAAAGAGTTACTCCTTACCCCTTTTCAAAAATACTCTGAATAGTCGATGCCATTGAGTTATGTTTTTATAAATAAAATCAGCTTTATGCAAACAGCCATAAAACTTTGAAAGCCTCATCGAGCTAAAGCTCTATATTTAATCTTGCGAGTTCGTCGAACTCAACGTCGTTTGTTTTGTTTCAGAGGAGAACTTCACCGACCTCGAAGGTGGGTTCTTTGTGGACGTCGACGAGTAGTCTGGGGTTCCCGGGCGGCAGCTTGGGACATCCCGGAACAGCTGGCGTTGGATGTTTATCTGTAGGCCTCTTAGGCCATAATTTGATCTTGTTGTTTAGAACAACTTAATTCGCTTCCGCATGTTGTACTGTTGGGTCTGTGACCTCTGGTTGTAATTTGCTATCTTTCTCTATTATAAGAGTTGAACTATAATGATTTGTGTCGTAGAGTCTTTGATGTGCCAGTTGTTCCACAAGTCTTGATCTCTCTATTATGCATTGATAGTTGTGTCTGTGTTAAGGCATCAATCGGGGTGTTGCGTTGCCGATGATCAATTCCGAGCAACGCCTGCCAAAGGTTTTGGCCGGGATTGGTAAACCCGTAACCTCCGGTTGTATCGCTTAACCGGTGACACACACATCCGTGTATAGCAGTCGGGTCGGGGCGCCACAATATGTTGGCAGGACATCACATACACATGATTTGAGATAAAACTGGGTTGCACATACTTGATTAACAAGAAAAAAATAGGATTTGACAGATAGAACAACATCCATACAAATCACAATAGCCGTACATCAATTCTCATTGCATAAATACACAGTAGACTGATAATTATCACTAAGTATTTGAGACCATGATCAAATGCCAAACTAGAACAACGATCATAAGCATACACCCAACAAGATCAAGCATTCAGCTACACCTGCAGCTATCACTAAACCTAAACCAGTACAACCAGTACATCGTTGGCTTGATGCCTAGATCAACATTACTTACGTGAGAGAATTGCAGTCAAGGCCAAGACAGCAATGCTGCTGCGGTTGCGGCACGGTGAACTCGCCGCTGTCGCACGGCAATGAGGGCGGAAGTAGAGGAGGTAGACCCAGGCAAGGCCGGCGGGTCTACTACCGCGAGCCCGAGGCGCAGGAAACCCAGCCGTGGCCGGGGGTTGTCTATGCCAAGGCCGGTATGCTGCAGGTACCGACGAGATCACCTAGAACAGTGCTATCATCCAATTTCACAGGAAACAAATAGTTTGCATGTTGCACCTAGCATGTTGTGTTAACTCGATAAAAGGGGGAGGCCACACAGAGGTAGAGGCTAAAAGATGGCATCTAACTACTAATCTGATGCTTAACTAAACATAGTTAAATAGCAGTGTCGCGGTATTGTGCACGGCAGTGCCATCTCGCGATGACTTGAGTGGGTGGAGCCAAAGGTTGCGAACGACGGCGCTCGCTCGGGATCGGATACAAGCACGGGGAGACCGAGACGTACCCAGGTTCAGGGCCCTCGTGTGGAGGTAACACCCCTACTCCTGCTAGGACTCGTATAAAATGAGTACAAGGACTACAATGGTGCTCCTAGAGCTGTTTTGGTGTTCTTCTTCTTTGGTCCGGCTGCCGGGAGAAGGGGAGTCTAACTGGGATCCCAAAATCTCCAACCCCTTCTGTGGGGATCCCGGCCCTCCTTATATAGGAGCTGGAGGGCCGGGTTACAGGGAGACGACCGGCTGGCGAAGGGCAGCCGGGAGGAGCCCACCAGTTGGTCATCTACAGGACCGAGCCGCCTGATGTCGGCTACAGGACCGCGCCACTGTTCACGACGTCAGCCACGTCGGTCAGTGGGGAGTCCGGCTCCTTTATGTCTTGTCGGTACGGGTGGCTTAGGCACTGTACACTGTACATGATGTCATCTTTGACTTCGAGGACTCGGTAGAGTACCGAGCCCATACCCTCTTGTCGGCTTGTTCTTATCTCCTCTGCTTGTCCTTCGTGGTCCTGCTGGAAGAGGCAGCCGGTGACGGATTCCGAGTGCCGGCTGGACGAGGGCAGCCGGTGATGGATTCCGAGTGCCGGCTGGACGAGGGCAGCCGGTGATGGATTCCGAGTCCTTATTACCACCCGGTGGTGATTCCACCGACAGTAGCCCCCGAGCGCGTGGAGGCTTTGCGGTCGTCGTCGGCTGGGAAAGCCTTCATGGGCTCAAGCTGAGAAAGGTTGTTGATGGAGGTGTTCGGCTGGAGGAGCCGGTTGATTTCGAGTGCTCCGCAACTGACGTTGTTGATGACGCAAGCCACGACGCGCTGCGCAGAGCGCAGGGCGCCTCTTCGATTCCCGTGCGCGGGATCTTCTGTGGCAACCGCCCACGCGCGGGATCGTGCGCGGCGGTTTTCACCTACGCGTGGCGATCGTGGGCAGGCGTTTCCTGCCACGCGGCGTGTTTGCCAGCAACGGTTACCACTCATGCCTTCTTTAAATGGCGCTGACCGCCGCCAGGGAGAGGGTTCTCCACTCATTGCCTTCTTTTTCCCCTTCGTCTTCCTCGCGCGCTCCCTGCTCTCTCCGCATTCCAGCGTAGGCACACGGTGCTCGACACCCGTTTCCACCGGAGTTCCGCCGGCGATGCGCGAGCGCGGCGCTTGGTGCGGCTCGTCGGCGAAGATGAGCGAGGTGCGGCGATTCTGGCGCGAGGGATACTTGCCGTCGAAGGAGGTCGTCGAGGTCCGCATCCCGGATGCGGGCGAGGTCGCGTCGCGCCCCAAGGCCGGCGAGCGTGTCCTCTTCCTCTCCCACATCGAGCGCGGGCTCGCGCTTCCGGTGAGCCCTTTTGTGCGGAACTTCTTATCTTTCTTCGGGATCCAGCGCACCACCTTGGCGCCAACGCCATTATGCAGCCGGCCTATTATGGCACCCTTTGCGAGGCATACCTCGGGATATGGCCAAGCATTCGGTTCTTCCGAACGCTTTTCTATCTTAAAGGGCTGACCAAGAAGGGGAAAGGGCCGCTTGTCGACTGCGGTGCAGCGTCGATCCAGGCCCGGGCCGGGACCAGCCTCTTCAAGCTCTCCATCATCGACTCCGCGCGGAAGTGGGAGCGAAGCTACATCTACGTGAAGAACCTAACGAAGGTGGACTGGATCGGGTTGCCGGCATACTCAGCCGGGAGCCGGCCAAGCTGAACTGGGGGGCGCCGAAGAGCCGCTCCGACGCGGAGGAGGAGGCGCTAGTGAACCGGCTGAGGAGCATGGTCGCCTCCGGCTTGACGACCCAGGACTTGGCGCTTGCTTGGATGGCGCAGCGGGTGATGCCGCTGCGGGAGAGAGCGCACAAGATGTGCTTCCTCTCCGGGCGGAATGATCCAACCCGGACGTCGAGATCCGACCTCTCGTTCGGGGCCTTGGTCGGCTGGCTCGGCTCCGTCTCCGTCTCCAAGGAGTCGATAGAGGAGGAGGATTGGGCTTGGGGCATGACACCGTACAGCCGGGAGAACCGCGCTCCCGTGGTAAGTATTCGTAGTTGTGGCTTGTTTGATTTCTTCTATGCTTGTTTCTCTGTTGACCGGCTCGTCCTTCGTAGATTTTCGAGTGCCAGAAGGCTGAAGACGTCCGGACGGCCCGCCTTACGGCGGCAACCTGCCCGACATGACCGAGGGATCCGGGTATAACCAGGATTCGGGCGGCGAGGAGGCCGCCAAAGAAGAGGTCGAGGAGGACCGGGACGAGGACAGGAAGTCACATTGACGGCTCATCGGCTGCTTCAGGTAAGTCGATTCCTCCACCCGACATACAGGATTGGTCAGATGATGGAAGTGCTGAGATCGCTCGCGTCTCCGATGGAGACTCTGACATTGTAGAAGTCGAGCGTCCTGCTCCCCCTCCGGTGGCCAAGTGACTGCGGTCGTCTGACGCGACGAGCCGGGGAGACGATGCGCCGGTTCTGAAGAGGGGGTGCGAGGATCCTACCCGGAAGATTGTGGCGAAGAGGCAGAGGAGACGGGCAATTCGGCTTGAAGTTGAGGGGTAAGCTCTTTTTGATGACGCGCTTGTGCTTGTATCTGTTTTTTCCTTGGTTTTGATAATTGTTCTTCGTAGGGACGCGTTGTCGCTGGCTAGACCCAGCTTGGCGCGAGGGGCGTACCCGATGCCGGGTGGTGGCGACGACGCGGACGAGGACTCGGCGGCGCACCGAGCGTCGACTCCGCCGCTGACTTCGTTCATCTGGGTCGAGGCGGAAGCCGTGAGCCGGGAGGGCGCGGGCGAGATCGAGGCTCCTGTTGAGACTGGGTCACGGGCCTTGGCGACCATCGCTGAGGTCGAGACGGTCGTGGTTGATGCCAGGGCCAGCTCTCCTGCGCGTCCGGATGCGGCTGTCGAGCCGACGGATCCACAGGCCAGCTCCAAGGCTGCGGAGGAGCCGCCAGCTGCTTCAGAGCCGGCTGGTGGAGGAAGGGGCCACGTCGAGGTCGTGGCGGCTAGTGGCGATGTCGAGGCCTCGACCGCCATCGTGGTCACCGCGTGGCTCCCTCTGCCGTTTCGGCCCCACAACAAGCTACGATGCCGGGTGCTGCACCAGGTGGCTTCCTCCGGCCGGGGCAAACCCACCAGCCAATAACGCCGATGGAACTTCTCGGCGAGATGGAGAAGGGCCTGGAGGCCGAGCTCGCGGGGTGCCGGCTCCTCCGGGAGTCGGTTGAGGTATGCTTCTTCCTGTTTCGAGTGCCCTTAACCGGTAACGAGTAACCGGCTGGGTCTTGTCTTGTTCTGATGCCCTGCTTCTTTTCCAGCATACGCTGAAGGAGCCGGTGGAGAAGAACAGGCTGCTGGAGGAAAAGGTGCGGCTCCTCGAGCAGCGACTCAAAGAGGCCGACAGTGAGTATTGCTGCCTTGTTTCCTTGTTTCTTGTTGTTTCCCGACTGCTGATGTGCAGCCCCTGCGCCGGCAGGGGAGTTGGTGGAGCTTCCTATCTTGCGAGAGAGGCTGAAGAACTACCTTCCCGCAGGCTTGATGGCGAAGAAACTTGATGAGAAGAACAAATAGTTAGAGCTGGAGACGGCGGGTCTCCGCTACCGCGCCTCCCAGTCCGACAGCTACAAAAATGAGGCCGACCAACTGAGGATCAGCGTGGAGCGGCTAGAGAAGTCCAACGCCGACCGCCAAGAGAAGTTCGACAAGCTTGTCAGGTGGAAGAATCAGCTGGAGCAGCAACTGGAGGAGGCGAAGAAGGAGGTGACGGATGCCACCGACGCGCTCGGCAAGCGAGTGGAGGCTTTCGGGCTCCTGGACTAGGCGGCAATGGCGCCAGGAGGAGCTGCAAGGCCGGCTCGATCAAGTCAGCCAGGCCATCCTCTGTGAGTTCTTCATCCTTTGCGATTCTTCTGTCTGCGCTCCTTCTTTCTTCCGGCCTGACTTGGTTTTCCGGCTTCAGGCTTCTACTCGAATGCTGACGAGGAGGTGCCCAACGAGCCCGTCGAGAGGCATCTCGCCGATCTCAGCAAGATGATGGGGAGGTTTCGGACGACCGGCCTCGCCATCTGCGAGACCTAGTGGTCGGATGAGAGTGGGCCTCAGAGCGCTTCCCGCGTCTCAGCTAGGCTTCGCGATGCGCCTAGCACCATCGACACGATCCAGGACACGACAGCTTGCGGGGGAGCCGAGATGGCCCTGGCGCTGGTGCTATCTTGGTACAAAAGCGTCGACATCTCGTAGATCTCCGTCGGCTTCTGAGCCGGCACCGAGTTTGAGAAACTGCGCAAGACGGAGGGCGTTCCGCTCGCCGCCAGCCGGATCCAGAAGATGGTCGAGTTCGATGACATCGTGAACGCGGTGGAGGAGCCAAAGAAGGTGGCGCAGCAGGACCAGGAGCCGGCTGCGTAGATTTGATCCCCGGGATGCCGGGTGTAGCTGTATATGAACTTTTGGTCTTCGCGTCGCGTTTATCTTGCTACAATTTGTGAACGTTCATGTGGAGCTTCGACTTCCTTAATTGTTTTGCTTCTATGCTTTTTTACTTGCATGTTTTTTTCTTTTTCTTGACTTGACCTGGTGGGAACGTACCCACGGGTGTCCCCAGCCCCGAGTTGCGAGCCGGCTCACTGTGGGAGCCGGGTCGGAACTCTTGGACCAGTTCTCGGTACTTTGAAGGAATGCGCGGGTGCATCCGCTCGGTGCCAGCTCGTCGTTGGAGCCGGTAAGTAGTGTTTGTGTCAACCACAAGTATGGTAAATTGTTAGTATGCCGAATGGAAATCTAATGTAAATGAGTGCTTGCTAAACTTGGGGACCTTTTAGGTGATTAAAAACGACTCGCCCTTAGCCGGTCACTTTGACCACTTTCCCGTGCACTTGCCGTTCAGCGCAGGCTCTTGCCGGCTGGTCAGCCGGGTTGTGGTCTGCAGCCGGAACCGAAGAGATGCCGACACGTGTGGCGCACAGTACTATGATCTTGGTAGCCGGATGTAGGCGCTTCGAGGAGCTGGAAGCCGTTCTTTCCTTAGGTGTTTTTCGCGTGCAAGCGACATCGGTCTTTTGCTCTTGCTAGCCGGACAGCCGGGTTGCGGTCTGTAGCTGAGTATGAAGAGTGGGCCACTGGTGCCGTACAGGTTACTAAGCCGACCTTAGAAAAAATAGGCCACTGGAGACCGGCTAGCCCCCGGGTTTTAGCCCGAGGCAGCCGGCTGGAACCGAAGTACCAGAAAACTTTGAACTGATACAAAGGACAGCCCCCGAGTGTCGCTCGGGGTCATCCACTTTTTCATTCACGATGCAGATACGGGAAAGTACGTACATCTTTCCTAAGTGTAGAAATGGCGAAGGAGGTTGGCATTCCATGGCCTCTCCGATTCCTCGCCTGCCATGTCCTTCTTGTTCTTCTTCGGCTTGCGCGCGTCGACGAGGTAGTAGGCATCATTGTGTAGAGCCTTGCTGATGACGAACGGCCCCTCCCAAGGTGGGGAGTGCTTGTGCATGCCCTTCCTGTCCTGGATCAGCCGGAGCACGAGATGTTCTTCGCGGAACGCGATCGGGCAGATCCGCAGGCTATGGTAGCGGCGGAGGCTCTGCTGGTAGATGCCTGATCTTGACAGGGCCAGCTCACGCACCTCCTTGAGCAGGTCGACTTCATCTTCCCGGGCTTCCTTGGCTTCCGCCTCAGTTTACAGAGCAACCCTAGGCGCATCGTACTTGATGTCGACTGGCAGGACAGCTTCGGCTCCGTACACGAAGAAGAATGGAGTGTAGCCGGTGGAGCGGTTGGGAGTGGTGCGTAGGCTCCAGAGGACAGCCGGTAGCTCGTCGAGCTAGCAGCCGGGAGCTCGGTGTAGAGGTTCCTCCAGCCGGGCCTGATGCCGGCTAGGATTAGGCCGTTTGTCCTTTCCACCTGCCCATTGGCCTGTGGGTGGGCGACGGAGGCGACGTCGAGCCGGATGCCTTTGTTGCCGCAGAAACGAGCGAAGATGACTTTGGCGAAATTTGTACCATTGTCGGTGATGATGTTGTGCGGGTACCCGTACCGGTTGATGATGTCGTCCAGCTTCTTTATTGGTTTTACCTCGATCCACTTGGTAAACTTGTCCACGGCCACCAGGAGATGTGTGAGGCCACCGCGTACCATCCTGAAAGGGCCGACCATGTCGAGTCCCCAGACAGCAAACGACCAGGTGATGGGGATCATCTTCAGAGCCGAAGCCGCTACATGCTGTTGTGCTCGGAAGAGCTGGCAGCCGGCGCACTTGCGAACCAGCTATTCCGCGTCCTCCAGAGCAGTTGTCCAATAAAAACCATGGCGGAGAGCCTTGGCCGTAATGGCCCTGGATGATGCGTGGTGGCCGCACTCGCCTTGGTGGATTTCTTGGAGGAGGTAGTAGCCTTCTTCCCTCTCAACGCAGTGTTGGAACACGCTCGACACGCTGCGCTTGTACAGCTCGTTGTTGATGATGGTGTAAGCCTTGGCCCGGAGCTGAATTTGCCGGACTAGGACCTCGTCCTCTGGGAGCTCGTCGTCTGCAATGTAGGAGAGGAATGGTTGTGCCCAGGATGGCACTTCCCGGATGGCGAAGATGCTTTCCACCGTCGGCTCCTCAGCCCCCGGGTCCTCACAGTCGGCTAGGGAGGTTGGATCCCAAGTCCCCGGGTCCATGGCGCCAGCCCCCGGTTCGCGGAGCCGGCAACTAATGAGGAAGTGACAACCCCCGGGTCCGGCTGGAGGATGGACTCGGAGTCCGGTGATGGCTTGATCGACGGCTTGCGCAAGTGCTCGAGGGAGATGTCGGGTGGGATGGCTTGCCGGGTGGAACCGATCCGGGCTAGGGCGTCGGCTGCTTCATTGTTTGCGCGCGGGACATGGTGGAACTCACAGCCTTCGAAGTAGCCGGAGAATGCTAGACAAAGAAGCGTAGGCGGCCATATTGGTATCCTTGGCGTCCCAGTCCCCGGAGACTTGCTGCACCACCAGGTCCGAGTCCCCGAAGCAAAGGATCCGACGAATGTTCATCTCCTTGGCTAGCCGGAGCCCATGGACGAGTGCCTCGTATTCGGCGATGTTGTTCGAGGCGGTGAAGTGGATCTGGAGGACATACTCCAGCTTGTCCCCCTATGGAGAGGTGAGGATGATGCCGGCTCCCAAGCCCCCGCGCATTTTGGAGCCGTCGAAGTGCATCCGCCAAAGCGAGGAGTCCGGAGCCGGCGCCAGGTATTGCATCTCCGCCCAGTCGACAAAGAAATCGGCTAGAAACTTCGACTTGATGGCGGTTCTTGGCTCGTAGTTGATGTGGTGAGCCGCCAATGCGACGGCCCACTTGGCTATCCGGCCTGTGGCGTCCTTGTTGCCAACGATCTCCGAGAGGGGAGCCGAGCTCACCACCGTGATAGGGTGCTCCTGGAAGTAGTGCTTGTAGCTTCTTGCTTGGACAGCGAGAGCACCCCGCTCAGGTAGTAGACGGGACGCTGCACCGGCTGTGTCTGGCCTTCCTCGGTACGCTCCACCACGAGGACGACGCTGATGACCCGGTTGGTGGCTGCAATGTACATCAGCATGGGCTCCTTGGAGGCCGGCGGTGCTAGAACAGGCGCAGTCGACATGGCCCACTTGAGCTCACGGAAAGCAGCATCTGCTTCATCCGTCCAGGCGAATCTGTCCGCCTTCTTGAGTAGCCGGTATAGCGGAAGGGCCTTCTCCCCGAGCTGGCTGACGAACCGGCTCAAGGATGCCAGGCAGCCGGTGAACTTCTGGACGTCCTTCAGGTTCCTTGGCCGCTGCATGCGCTCGATGGCGGCGATCTTCTCCGGGTTGGCCTCGATTCCTCGTGCCGAAACGAGGAAACCGAGTAGCTGGCCAGCCGGCACGCCGAGAACACACTTCTTCGGGTTGAGCTTCATCTTGAACCGTCTGAGGTTTGCGAAGGTTTCTTCAAGATCGCCAAGGAGGGTGCCCCGCTCCTTGGTCTTGACGACGATGTCGTCGACGTAGGCGTGTACGTTGCGGCCGATTTGCTCGTGTAAGCATTTCTGCATGCACCGCTGGTACGTGGCACCTGCATTTTTCAAGCCGAATGGCATGGTGATATAGCAATAAGCCCTGTATGGGGTAATGAAAGATGTCTTCAAGTGATCCTTATGGTTCAACTTAATCTGGTGGTAGCCTGAATAGGCATCCAGAAAGGACAAGAGCTCGCAGCCAGCCGTAGAGTGGATGACCTGATCGATACGGGGCAGAGCAAAGGGATCCTTGGGGCAGGCCTTGTTCAGGCTGGTGTAGTCGATACACATGCGCCATGTTTTGTTCTTCCTGAGAACCATGACGGGGTTTGCCAGCCATTCCGGGTGGAAAACCTCCATGATGAAGCCGGCTGCGAGCAGCCGGGCTATCTTTTCACCGATGGCCTTTCTTCTTTCTTCCGCGAAGCGGCGGAGTGGTTGCCTGACCGGCTTGGCATCCGGCTTGACATGTAAAGAGTGCTCGGCGAACTCCCTTGGAACACCCGGCATGTCTTTTGGAGACCATGCAAAGATGTCCCGATTCTCACGGAGGAAGTCGACGAGCTCGCTATCCTATTTTTCGCTGAGGCCTGTCCCGATGATGACGAACTTGTCCGGGTTGCTCGCGTCAAGCGGGATCTTCCTGGTGTCCTTTGCCGGCTGGAAGGCACCCTCGCCAGCCGACTTCTTTGCAGCCGGTAGTTCCGGCTGCTCTTCGGTGACTTTGCGCTTGATCTCGCGCAGCTCCTCAGCAATGATGAGGGACTCGGCCATCTTCGCGCCAGCCGATGCGCACTGCATGGAACGCTTGTAGTCACCGGAGACGGTGATGATCCCATGGTCACCCGGCATCTTCATCTTCAGGTAAGCGTAGTGCGACACCGCCATGAACTTGGCGAGTGCAGGCCTCCCAAGGATCGTGTGGTACGCGCTGTTGTGGTCCACCACCTCGAACCAGATGGGCTCGCGACGGAAGTTCTCCTTCGTGCCGAATATGACATCCAGTCGGATCTGTCCCATGGGGGAACAGGACTGTCCCGGCACAATGCCATGGAAGGTTGTCTTGCTCGGCTGCAGCTGGGACTCGGTGATGCCCAGCTTCTCTGCGGGTCGCGGTAGAGGATGTTGATGCTGCTGCCTCTGTCGATGAGGACTCGGGAGAACGTGCATGCGAACTTGTCGGAGACGACGGTCGGGTCCAGCACCAGCGCGTAGCCGCCTGGCCTTGGCATCACAGCCGGATGGTCCTCGCGCCCCCACGTGATGGATTTCTCCGACCAGTACATATATTGGGGACGGGAGACACAATGGCATTCACCTCTGCGGCTCGCTGCCGCAGGCTGCGCTTGTCATCGCGCTCGCTGGTGTAGATGACGTAGGAGGCGTCTTGGTGGGGAAGTCGTTTCTGTTGTCGGCTGCCGAGCCGGGGGTTGGCGCTGGTCTCCACGGTCGTCACGGTTGCCGTGGTCGTTTCGGTCATTCCGGTTCCCGCCAGCCGGTGGTCGAGGAGGAGGAGGCGGCAGACCCTCGCCTCGGATCAGCCGGGCGGTCCAGCTGCACTGCCGGGTGGTGTGGTTAGCCGGCTTGGCGCCGCTATGGTACTTGCAGGGGGCGTCGATCATGGATTCGAAAGTGAACTTGGACTTTTGCCACGGGCGAGCCTCCAACCTCATGCGGCATCGGTCGCCTGCGGGTGCTCGGTCTTCCTCGTCGGCTGAAACGAACTGGGACTCGCGGCCGCCCTCCGAGAAGTAGCCCTTCCTCTTGCCTTGGTCATGGCGCCGGCTGTCATCTCGCCGCCTGGACGAGCCGGCACCGTCTCGGGCGTCAGCCGGTTCCTTCCTCTTGGGCTTGCTCGACATCATCTTGCCGGCTGCGTCGAGCCGGATTGGCTTCTGCATGGCGAGTCGGCAGTGGCATATTTATCAGCAATGGCCATGAGCTCGGCCACGGTGCGCGGCTCCGTCCGCATGAGCTTGTGCTTGAGCATGGTGCCGTCTCGGCACCCATCGGAGAAGAACTGGATGGCCTGCACCCATCGGAGAAGAACTGGATGGCCTGCACGTCATGGACTCCTTCGCAGGAGTTGCGCAGCTCGGACCACCGGGTGAGGTAGTCGCGATCCGACTCGTCCTTGCGCTGGATGCAGAGGGACAGCTGGCGAGGGCGACCCGGGCGCTTGTAGGTGCCGGTGAAGTTCCTGATGAAGACCTCCTCGAAGTCCCGCCAGGCGTTGACGCTGCTGGCTAGGAGGCTGTTCAGCCACGTCCTAGCCGACCCTTGGAGCATGAGGGGAGCGTAGCACACCGCTACCCGCTTGTTGCCGCCGGCTATACCGACTGCGGTGGAGTATTCGGTCAACCAATCTTCCGGCTTGGTCATGCCGTTGTACTTGGCGTGTCTCGGGGAAGCGTGAAGCTCTTGGGGAATGGCTCTTGCTGGATGCGCGGCCCGAAGCAAGGGGGACCGATTGCTCCCTCTTCCTTGACAGCGCGTGACGCGACTAGCATCGATGCGCCCTCGAAGGTCGTTGTCGGCTGCAGGCCCCAGCGGTCCCAGCCGACCGCTGACGGGGCCCTTATCTCTACCTCGGGCTGGTTCGGGGTTTGCCCTGTCCTTGTCGGCTCGCGACCTGGGACGGTTTTCTCGGTTGCCACCTGCAGCCCGGTCTCGGCGGGTCCGGTTGGGGTTGCCGAAGGTGACGCTCTCTTCATGGTATTTCTCCAGCTGGCGGCCTTGCTGGTGGCTGCCTATCGGCGAAGATGCCTGCTGGTTTTGCTTGGACTTTCCGGCTCCTCGAGGACCCGGCTGACCCGTCGAGCCGGAACCAGCCTGCTGCTGCCGGTTGGCGGCAGCCACGAGTTGTTGGACTCGCTGCGTCTGCAAAAGCAGCTCCTCGCCCTGCAGGTTGGCGAACTCGGCTGCGGCGGCTTCGGCCGCACGCACGTTCTTGATGGGAGTGATGTAGACGTGCCGTACGATGACTGGCCGGCTCGCGGTATGCCCGTCGCGAGCCATCCTGCCGCCGAGGTCGCCTCCTCGGCGACGGATTTCCTCCAGCCGGCTAGGCTGGTCTCCAGCCGGAGTAAAGCCATGGGCGGAGTTGTACTCCGCATGGTGGCGGCTAGCCGGCGCTGCTAGCGGCGACTTCCAGCGCGTTATGCAGAACGCGCTGGCGCGAAGCCTCCAGGTCGGCAGCCGCGGTAGCCGGGTCGGCGCTTGCGTCGATGGGCGTGAGGAGGTCCTCGAGTACCACGTCGAGGGGGTCGGCAGCTTGATCCTTGGACGTGGCTCCGCGCTTGAACTGAGTGCGGGTGACGCGCGCGTCCGGGTGGCCCTCGGTTGACCTCCGCGTAGGTGCGGGATCCGGCACTGGGGTTGCCAGCGCCGTGCTCGATGGACGGGAGGTCGAAGCAGGGGAGCACCTCAGTCGGGTACTCGTCGGGGATGACGGCGACGTAGACGCGGTGGTCGCCGAAGTGCATGATGGAGCCGCCTGCGGGAGGCGCGATATCCGCGAAGCACGCGGCGTTGTCGATGATGCGGTCAAACGCGCCGAGCGTCAGCACCAAGCCGGATGCGACGCGCTTGCCGGAAGCGGTGAGGGGTCCCGAGCGGAACGTGACTCCGGTCGCCGCTATCGGCCCCATGGTGGGCGCCAACTGTCGCGGTACTGTGCACGGCAGTGCCATCTCGCGATGACTTGAGTGGGTGGAGCCAAAGGTTGCGAACGACGGCGCTCGCTCGGGATCGGATACGAGCACGGGGAGACCAAGACGTACCCAGGTTCAGGGCCCTCGTGTGGATGTAACACCCCTACTCCTGCTAGGACTCATATAAAATGAGTACAAGGACTACAATGGTGCTCCTAGAGTTGTTTTGGTGTTCTCCTTCTTTGGTCCGGGTGCCGGGGAGAAGGGGAGTCTAACTGGGATCCCAAAATCTCCAACCCCTTATGTGGGGATCCCGGCCCTCCTTATATAGGAGCTGGAGGGCCGGGTTACAGGGAGACGATCGGCTGGCGAAGGGCAGCCGGGAGGAGCCCACCAGTTGGTCATCTACAGGACTGAGCCGCCCGACGTCGGCTACAGGACCGCGCCACTATTCACGACGTCAGCCACGTCGGTCAGCGGGGAGTCTGGCTCCTTTATGTCTTGTCGGTATGGGCGGCTAGGCACTGTACACTGTACATGATGTCATCTTTGACTTCGAGGACTCGGTAGAGTACCAAGCCCATACCCTCTTGTCGGCTTGTTCTTATCTCCTCTGCTTGTCCTTCGTGGTCCGGCTGGAAGAGGCAGCCGGTGACGGATTCCGAGTGCCGGCTGGACGAGGGCAGCCGGTGATGGATTCCGAGTCCTTGTTACCACCCGGTGGTGATTCCACCGACAAGCAGCCAACTAATGCATGCAATTAGATTTAGACAAGGCATTTGAGGAAAAATAGTCCTGTCCTGGAACTTCACAAGGGATCACACCTTATATAAATACAACTTATCACAAATTCTTAGTTCTTTGTATTAGCATGAGTCCCAACTTTATGGTTGATTCAGTGATGTCTACTACACGTTTCTATTCTTGTAGACTCTGTTGGGCCTCCAAGCGCAGAGGACTGTAGGACAACAGCAAATTTCCCTTAAGTGAATGACCCAAGGTTTATCGAACCACGGGAGGTATAGGTTGAATGTATCTCTCTCGAACAACCCTGCAATAAGATATAAGAAGCCTCATGTCCCCAACATACCTAATACAATTGTCAGTTGTATAGGTGCACTAGTAGGATGAAAGAAAACAAATAACAGACAGCTGATAAAACTGAAACTGCATCTGACAAGGTTATCGGCATTCTATTTCCCAGAATGCAGTAGTTTTACATGAGTTGCAAGTGAAGTAAAAAAACAAATATCTATCCACTACTGAGCTGAGTTGGAAGAATAGACTACTTACTAGATAGACAATACATTATCTATAGCTCGTTAAGAAATTCTATACACAAACAACAGAACACCCTCAAGATTAAGCTGCTTTAAAAACTTGTACTTTATAGAGAATATGTGATAATATACCAGCCATTAATGCTCTGTGAGAAACTAATGAAGCTACTCAATTATTAAGGATGTGAACATGAACCGATGAATACAGGCATGCAAAATCAGTTGACAATATTGAGTTACTGACATCAGGATAAATCCCCCTAGCAAAGCAACGCCCTCACCTTCACTACCACATGTAGGATGGTGTGAAACTCAATCCCATGTCAAGGCTGAAAGTGGTTTAAGGCATACAAATGAATGCTCATAAAAATAAGTCAGCAGAATCAATTAGGTAGCTATCTCGGAATGAAAGATAAGTACCACATGTTTGAGTTCGAAGCTTGTCTAGGTTGGCCTGGTTGGGGTTGATAAATAAATAGAGTATCTGACCTTTGGGAGGAATTCCCTCTAATAAGGCCATGGATCTCAATGAACAGCTTCGATACCACTGAATGTTGTCGAGGGTTGGATCTCTAAGTAAGCATGAACCATGACCCCTGCAGACAAATCAAACCCGTGTCAGAGTGGATTATAAGGCAATTGTATGACAGGACAACACAAGATTTACACTGAAAACCAATAATTGTCCATATCATTGCAGGAAAATGAAATGGATTCGAATGATTTTCTTTTTCCTGAAATACATAAGAGTTAGACTGTAACATATAGAAAAATTGTATTGGCTCTGAAATTATTCTAGTAGAGTGTAAAAACTAAAATTCTTTCTTTCGTAATAAAGAGGCGGTCAGCATCAAACACATGCCCGAATTAACTAGTTTGTTCTTTTTGTCCAAAGACGACGGTGACGATCGGGTCCACCATAGTAGCCGGGTGACCAATAGTTTGCGGCAGTGGCGGACGCAGCGGGTGGGCAGGGTGGGCAGCGGCCACCCAGAATTTTGAGAAAAAAATGGACCCCCCCAGAATTTTGGCCCAATTTGGACTCTTGGCCCATTTATTTTTTCAACTGAGCGCTAGACTCTGTCTCTGGAACCTGTTCTGGCCACTGGATAGTGAAGAGGTTGCGCGTCTGGAACATGGCGACGACCTAGCCCTGCTCTGCCCCTGCCCCAGTGCCCCGCCCCCGGCCGCCGCCGCCCCGCCCGGCCGCCCCCACTCTTGCGTCTCCGCCGCCGGCCGACTCCCGAGGCCCGAGCCGCCCGTCGCCGCCCGCCCCTGCCCGGCCGCCCCGCCCGCCGCCGCCAGCTCGAGCTGACGAGCTCGACTGCGACTAGGGCCACCCGCCCGCCGCCACAAAGCCACGCCGTCGTCGCCCGTCGGACGCCCGTCGCCCAAGCCCCAAGGTATTTCTGAGAATCAACCGGAGGATGCTACGGTAGTCTGTCCAGTCCACTGAGTCTGTCCATCTGAAATTGGTCTATTTGGACTCGTTTTGTATGCTACGGTAGTCTGTCCATCTCTATTTGTAAATTGTAATGTATTCATGACAATTCTCATCCGGAGGATGTTGAAGTTTTTGTCCGCTAATTGTGGATTGTTTCAGAGTACGTAGGTGGACATCCTCAGTTTTGCTATGCATTGTGTAAATTTGCTATGCATTGTGTAAATTGACAATTTCTTGTCTCCAACTAGCAACCAATTGACAATATTTCTTCTAATTGTAGAATTCATTATGAAGAGAAATAGCCAGATTGCATCTCTTTTTAAGAAACATGAAGCTAAGAAGATGGTGGTAGAGGTAGATGATGTACACATTGAAGATAATGGGCTTTTGATCCAATCTGATTCTGAGATTGAGAGTGAGACTGAAATGGAAGAGCCAACACCAAATCCACCATCACCCCAACAACCGTCTGCAAGGTCATATGATTCTCACTTCCTTCCACATGATCCAGGGGAAAGAATTCCTATATCAAGATATGCTGTCAATGATCA
Source organism: Poa pratensis (assembly GCA_947311845.1). NCBI lineage: Eukaryota > Viridiplantae > Streptophyta > Magnoliopsida > Poales > Poaceae > Poa > Poa pratensis. Next base: position 6,872,476 of record CAMZMU010000040.1, read on the forward strand.
AGATGATGTTCGAAGAGGATTTATCAGACAAGGTCCATGCCAACCGTTTGAGCATAGGTTTCCAACAAGAAAAATAAATGGTCAAAACCGATCCTTCTCGGCTGTTTGGTTGATAAAATACAATTGGCTAGAATATAGTATTGAAAAGGATGCAGCCTTTTGCTTTGTATGTTATTTGTTCAAAGGAAGATTCAATGGGGGCCCCGGGGAGATGTCTTTGTTACAAATGGTTATAGAGATTGGAAAAGACCTGAAGCATTTAAGAAACATGTGGGTGGTGTTTCTAGCATTCACAACCAAGCTCAAGAGAAGTACAACTTATTTGTCACACCCAACACCAAGATTGATAATGTTATTGTGAAGGTGTGTAAGAAGGATCTACTTCTTTACAAGCAAAGGCTAACTTATTCCCTTAGATGCTTGAGGTATCTTTTAAATCAAGGATTGCCATTCCGTGGACATGATGAGAGTGAAGAATCAACCAACAGGGGTAACTTTATTGAACTTCTTAAATGGCTTGCTGAAAATAATGAAGAAGTTGATAAGGTTGTTTTGAAGAATGCTCCTGGAAATTGCATCTTGAACAGTCCTAGGATACAAAAAGACATCATTGAATGTTGTGCAGATGAAACTACTAGACTAATTATTGAAGATATGGGCATGGACCACTTTGCAATTCTAGCTGATGAGTCTAGTGATATGTCTCACAAAGAGCAACTTGCTCTTTGTGTTCGCTATGTTGATCAATTTGGAAGAGTGTGTGAGAGGTTTCTTGGAGTAGTTCATGTTTCCGACACTACTTCATTGTCACTCAAAGTTGCAATTATATCCTTGCTAAAACAATGTCATTTGACTCCCTCTCAAATTCGTGGCAAGGATATGATGGGGCTAGCAACATGAAAGGGGAGATTAAGGGGTTGAAAACATTGATCATGCAAGACTCACCGTCTGCTTACTATATCCATTGCTTTGCTCATCAACTTCAATTGGTTCTTATTGCCGTGGCAAAGGAGAATGAACCATGTGTCTGGTTTTTTGATCATGTTTCTTACTTGTTCAATATTATTGGAGTTTCTTGCAAGCGCCATGATATGCTTAAAGATGTTAGAGCTCAACAACTTTTGGAAGCACTTGAAATGGGTGAAATTGAAAGTGGAAGTGGATTGAATCAAGAAATGGGTTTATCTAGACCCGGTGATACTCGGTGGGGTTCTCATTTTAAAACCATTTGCCACATTGTTGATATGTACCCCACAATTGTTGAAGTACTTATGAGGATTGGAAATGATCCTTCACATAAGGGTGAGTGGACAAGAATACGTGGAGTGGCCGCCTCCTTTGAATCATTTGACTTTGCTTTCAATCTTAACTTGATGCTTGTTATTCTTGGTTACACAAATGATTTGTCTCAAGCTTTGCAAAAGAGGGATCAAGATATTGTTAATGCAATGGCTCTTGTTGGAATTGCAAAGGATAAACTTCGTAAAACGAGGTCTCATGGATGGGAAGGATTTCTTGCAAAGGTGACATTGTTTTGCAAGAAACATGGCATTGAAGTTCCTTCACCGGGTGATCAATATGTGGCTCATGGAAGATCACAACGGTATTATGAAATACAAACAAATGATGATCGTTATCGAAGAGAAGTATTTCTTGGTGTACTTGATCAAATTATTCAAGAGCTTGACAATCGGTTTGATGAGGTCAATACGGAGTTGCTTATTTGCATGTCGGCCTTGAATCCATCGAATTCATTTGCTTCTTATGATGCACAAAAGGTAATGCGACTTGCTCAATTCTACCCCAATGACATATCAAGTGTGGATTTGATAAGGCTTGAGTTCCAACTTGAAAACTTTATTGATGACATGAGAAAAGATGAGAGGTTCAAATGTGTAAATCATCTTGGTGAGCTCTCTACTTTGCTTGTTGAGACAAAAAAGCACCTTGTTTATGACTTGGTCTACTTGCTTCTCAAATTGATATTGATCTTACCGGTGGCGACGGCGAATGTTGAAAGAGTCTTTTCTGCAATGAGTCTAGTGAAAAATAAGTTGAGAAATAGCATGGGTGATGAGCTCTTGAACCATTGCTTAGTGACATTTATTGAGCGAGAATTGTTCTTGAAAGTAAGTGAAGATGTGATAGTGGAAGCTTTCATGGCAATGAGAGAACGTAGAGTTAAAAAGAAGTCCTAGTGATGTAATTTTCTATTTATGCTATATTTTATCATGTCAGACTTTATTTATGTGTTTGAATTATTTGGTGAGCTATAATATTGTGAGACTTCAACTTATTTATATAGTCCTTTCAGTGCAATTATGGATTACATGTGTTGTCAAAAAAAAAATCGCCGGTGGCACCCTTTGATAATTTCCTAGCCCACCCTCCATTTTTTTCCTGCGTCCGCCACTGTTTGCGGCACATGTACATCAGATGCTTGGACAATAAGCTGAGAAGAATCAACATTGTAAAGTACAAAGGACTACAACTCGAAAGAATACTTGCAAAAATTCTTCTTTACAGGAGCAAGACCTTGGAGAAATTCACGGTTACCTCAGTGGTTGATAGTTCCCAACATAAGGATCAGATTGCTATTTCCCGACATAAGGATCACATGTCATGGGAGCCAAGATCCTGGCGATCTAATCGTCATACCAGAGTAACAGTAAACTGATGGCAGGATAAGTTGTCATTGCACTTGTAAAAACGAAAATTAGAGGAAAACTTAGTGTTCTTTCTTTTTGTTAAAACCAGGATATGTATCATGCTTGAATATTTCTCTGTTAAAATTACTTTCTTTTTTAGTAACATGAAAGGTTAAGAACCCAACTAACTGGCACTATAGTTGGACGTATAGGACCTGATAGGTACACAGCAATACAACAGGGAAGAAATAGGATAAAAGAAAAAAAATAACATAACACAGCTGGTAAAACTGAATCTGCATCTGAAAAGGTTATCGACATTCTATTTGGCAGAAAAGAGTAGTTCGACATGGGTTGCAACAGAAGTAAAAAAATTATCTACACACTATTAAGCTGAGTTGGAAGAACAGACTACTTATTAGATAGACAACACATTATCTATTGCTCATTAAGAAATTCTATACACAAACAACAGAACACCCTCAAGATTAAGCAGCTTACAAAACTTCTACTTTACTGAGAATTTGTCATAAAATACTGCTCTGTGAGAAACTAATGAAGCTACTCAATTATTAACCGTGTGAACATGATTCATCATACGGGCATGCAAAATCAGTTCACATAATTGAGGTACTAACATCAGGATAAATCCCCCTAGCAATGCAACGCTCTCACCTTCACCTACCACATGTAGGAAGGTGTGAAACTCAATCCCATGTCAAGACTGAAAGTGGTTTAAGGCAGAGAAAGGAACGCTCATGAAAATAAGTCTGCAAAATCAAATCGATCTCAGAATGATAAAGGTACCACATGTTTGCAGGAGTTCGAAGCTGGTCCTATTTGTAGAACTGAATAGAGGGTTTGATCTCTAAGTAAACATAAACCATGACCCTGCAGACAAAACAAACCCCTGTCAGAGTGGATAAGGTAATTGTATGACAAGACAACATAAGATTTGCACTGTAAACAATAACCATCCCTATCATTAAAGGAAAAATTAAATGGATTCGAATGATTAGCTTTTTCCTGAAATACATTAGAGTTCGACTGTAGCATATAGAAAAATTGTATTGTATTGGTTGTGATATTATTCACCAGCTGATCACAAATATAGTAGAGTGTAAAGATATTAAATTCTTTATTTCGCAAGCAAGTGTTGGTCAGCATCAGACACATGCCCGAATTAACTAGGTTGCTCTTTTTGTCCAACCACATGAATGCAAAGTGAATCTATTTTTGACTGCTTCAAAGAGAAATGAAGACCTCTGTTGAACATGAACGAAAGAAGCAGCAAAGCCCCCAAATGTCCCCCCGCGGTCCATAGCATTCTCACTTAGAAATCAAGGCTGACATAAATCAACAAGCCATGGCGACTAAGCATTCCTACAAATGGTGTAGAATACTAACATTCATGACACTTGAGAAGCAAATGCAGGCGTAAAGATGAAAAAGTACACCAAACGTCCCTTGCTTCGAGCGATCAAGCTAGCGCAGCTATAGGTGAATTGCGTGCAGCCTTAATTAGTACAAAATGATCAGCATCACTCGAAACTTGCAGATGCCAGTATGCCACACTGGCGGTGCTGGCAGCGGCGGGTTCAGAGAGAACTGCTACGAGACTATGGAGCGCAGAATCATGATTTGCTGAAGTTGTAAAATGGGAAGAGGAGAAAACAGGCACTGGCCCATTTGGTCGAACATGTGGCGGACTCACCGGCCCAGGAACTGGTAAGCAGATGAATGTCGCTCGCGGGCGGCGCGCGGTCGACACGATCCCGAAGGAGGGCAGAAGAGGCTCTCAGCGAAGCGGCGTTGATGCGCAAGGTGGAGGACGATGCTCTGAACTGGGAGGGCAGAGACGGCGAGAGGCGCGCGGCGCAATCTCTGGTCTGATGGGACGGGTAGGAAGAGGGCTTGAACGCGGAGGAGAAGTGTTAGAGTATATTTGTGATACTGAAAGATATGGTAGAGATAGGATTTGTTTCTTGTCTTGTACTCCAAGTCGTCCTTATACTCTATATATACTCGCCCATGAGGCTCAATAATACATTCATCATATTCCACCAATCTCATAATTCTACATGGTATCAGAGCGGCACGATCTGACCTAGCCGCCGCCGCCGCGCTTCCGCACCGCGCCGCCCCGGGGAGGTCGATCTCCATGATCTCCGCCGGGGGCCGCGCCGCCCGTACCTAGGGTTCGTCCGCCATCGGTTCATCGGCTGCCCTAGCGTCTTTTTTTTTTTCCGATTTTTAGATCGGTTTTCTTTTCTCCGCCGGTCACTCGATCGGCGTTTTCTTTTTTTGGTTTGCCGATCATCGATCGGATTGCGTCGCCCACCGCCCGTCGTCCTCGCTCTACTCCGACAACGGCATCGACCTGCACCGGCCCGCTCCTCGACAGCCGGCTACCGCGGCCGACTCGCCGGCGCTGACTCCGCACCGGCCGGCTCCTTCAAGCCGGCTACCGCGGGCGACTCGCCGGCGCCGACTCCGGACCGACCGGCTCGTCTTCACCGACCGCGCAATAAGTCCAGACGCGCTGTCCAAGGGACGCCTCGACGCGTCATAGCCGGTTTCCCTCGCTTGCACGGTCTCCATCGCCGGTTCGTCTTCGTCGTCATCGACCGGGACTTCTTCGACAACGTCGCCATCGAATCCGATCTGCGTGTCGTCCCCGCCATGGCGCGTACAGCGCAGCGTCGGTCAGATCAACCGATCGCGCCTGTCTACGCCACGCACGTCCCCGAGCACGCGCCTACCACCGATCGAGCATCGGGCTGCCGCTGCGTCGCCCTTCGGGCTGCAGCGCCGCCGCCCTGTGGTTCTCCCCGCGGCTACACCGACCCGCACGTCGCTGCCGCGTCGCCCCTTCGGGCCATAGCGCTGCGGCCCGCGGTCCACGCCGCCGCCCTGAGCCCGTCCCCGTGGCTGCATCGGCCCGCACGTCGCCGCTGCGTCGCCCCTTCGGGCCGTAGCGCCGCGGCACGCGGTCCACGCCACCGTCCCGAAGTCGTCCCCGCCGTCGCCCTTACACGCGCGTCGCCGCTGCGTTGCCCGGCCGGGCCGTAGCGCTGCGGCACGCGGTCCGCTTCGCCGTCCCCGCACGTTGACGTCTCTGTGGTATGCGCCGCGCCGCCTTCCGAGGCGCGGGAACGCCACCGTCTATGCTTGGTCTTCGTCATGATGTTGGGCTCTTCTTCACCTACTTCGAGCACCGTCGCCGCGCCTCTACACGCGACCGCCGTGGCCTTTTGCAGGCTATCGCCGCCGTCGTCGCGCTTCTACATGCGACCGTCGTGGCCCTTTACGGCTACCGTCGTCGCCGCCAACCACAATTTCGTCTCCGTCCAGTACCAGCTCATCGCCAGCGTCACCGTCATCTTCCCCGACCACTTCATCTACTCCGACAACCGCGGGCGACATCGGCACCTTCTACCCCACGCCGTTTGGCGCCGCCACCGTCGTCGAGTCCTACTATGCTGGCCCCTCCGACCTGGCGTACAACTCCTACTGGTCCCCGTCTACGCATGCCCGGTGCTGGCAACACCGACGTGTGCCTTCGTCCACGACGTGTCCCCGGGCTTGGCAATCCTGGTGCGGCGCCTCGTCAACACCGACTAACCTCTGTCTACGCATGCCCGATACTGGCAATATCGACGCATGCCTTCGTCCACGACGTGTCCCCAGGCTTGGCAAACCTGGCGCGATGCCTCGTCCACATCATCTTCTACCTGGCACACCACTGCGCCCTGACTACTCGGCGCTCCCTTGCGCCCTAACCACTCGGCGCTCCCTAGCGCCCGCGGCTCCACGACGGCTCCCTCGACACTAGCAACCCCGACTCGACATCGACCACGGCGCCCCTCGACGGCTACCTCGACTACGGCTACACCACGCTACGCTCTCGGCTTCCTCGACATCGGCACAAAGGGCAATCACCTCGCTTGAGCTCCTCATCAGCTTCCTCTACAGTCCAAGCATCAGCGCTGCGACACCGTCCACGACGTTCCCGCTCCTACTGCGGGGGATGTCAGCCCACTGGATTCTATTTCGGTTTCTCTCCAGTCTGACCGTCCGCGATGTTCCAGTTGTTCACGACGCTACCGCTACGACTGCGGGGGGATGTTAGAGTATATTTGTGATACTGAAAGATATGGTAGAGATATGATTTGTTTCTTGTCTTGTACTCCAAGTCGGTCCCTTATACTCCTATATATACTCGCCCATGAGGCTCAATAATACATCCATCATATTCCGCCAATCTCATAATTCTACAAGAAGCTCTTGTTAAGGCAAGGGAAAATTGGGTCTCTAGCATTAAAAGATCACATCTTTAGTTTTATACCATCAAAAGATCCATATGCTGGTTTATACCATCGAGAGGTACCACATCATTTGATTCTTACCACTTCTGTGAAGTCTCCGTTAATGATTAACATGGTACCCATTCATGAAAAAAAACTGGATATCATCTCCTCAACCGATGCGAGCAAGAACAAGCAGTGGCCGCCGGGCGTCGATGACAAGCAAGAGGAGGACCACCGGGAGAGCGCCGGGCGTCGGGGTCTCGGGGACGAGCAAGAGGAGGACCAACGGGAGACCGCCGGGCGTCGGGGACGAGCAAGAGGAGTACCACCGGGATACCAGGCGTCGGGACGAGCCCGGGCTCACGGCCGGACGAAGTGCGGCGGCGGCGGCCGCCGCGTTGTCGAGGTCGGCTAGGGTTTCGGGCGGCTAGCTGGGCCCCTTCTATCCATCCCCATGGGAGCTGGCTGCCCCAGGGATGGAGGCGCGCCACCGAGGAGATCCTCCGCCGGGCTCGTGGGATTCAGTGGTCGCCGCCGGGTAGGTGTATGCGGTGGTCGCTGCTGCTGCTCTCTGTGTTCTGTTCGAGTTGTGGAGAAGAACAGGGCTTGCGTTCAGTTCTATAAGGCACAAGGGTAAGACTGGAATTTGTTAAACTAGTAAACATGTACGTGCAACGCACGTCTATACAGTTGGTCAAAGACACTCCTAGGCAACCGTTATAAAATCAACAAAAGAACTTTGGGACCAATAATAGAAAATTGTTAAAATATATTTTCAAATCAGTTTGTTAACGCCAGAGAAACAAAACTACCAACATAGATTGTAGTTTGAAAATGCGTCAGTCAATATTATTTCAATTACAAATACCGGAACTTTGAAAGCCTATCAATAATAAGAACAATCTTAATGAATATGGACATTTTCCCTCACATAACCATATCAGACGATTTTGTGCTTCATACGCCATTGCCGCCATATAGTTTTACCTTCCTAAGAGTAGGTGCACTGAATAGCATGATACAAATTATTCATGGCAGAGTGAAAAGATCAATAATTTAGTATAAAGGATAAGGCAATATCGCTAGCCAACAGAGAACATGGCAAACCTTTTTCGGCCTATTGTGTTCGGTGGGGTCAAGTTTTTTTTGTTCATTTTCTCAAGAATTGTAAGTCCAAGTGCAAAACAATATACCGACTCCAAAATTCTTGTAAATTATGCTCCTGTTTTCCGCATGGTACATATTTTCAGGAGTAAATTAATAGCAACAATGAACATCTTTCCTCCAGATGCAATTACAGTTTTTAGTTTAAAATAACAAAAACGTAGCAAGAAAACAATCAGAGGATAAACCTTAAAGGTTCATAAATCAAATAACGCAGGACTAATGCTCTATATACCACAAAAGATACGTGAGGTAGTCACTCTTCATTACCTTCATTATCGGACAGAACACCCATGATAAGTAACACACCAAGAAAAAAAAAGAGGGAGCTAGCTTGAGAACCATCTTGGTAGAAGTAAGCTAGAGTGAAGGGTTTCAGAGAAAATGTGAGGAGTTACGTAGCTTCTCTGTCTATCTCAGAAAAATTCTGATCCTATTTGTCGCATACTCTGGTGGACTGCAGATCAACTACAGAAGAAAGAACATGGTAAGTAAATACCGATACAGAAGTCTTAAGGAACACTTTGAGTAAAGAGAATGACAGACACCAACATGTTTAAAACAGCCAAGGAAAATAATAAGTCTTTCCAAGTTGCTTTCATTAGCTCAAACTGCACATCTAGATTACAAATGAGCTATTTCTGATATAGTTACCCAAGTAACGGTTACTATACTGAATCTCTTATTGAGACCAATCAACAAAAGAAGTTCCTAATTTCTGACATACTACACGAACAACCATTTCACAGATTTAAAATAAAACATCTCTCTATTGTTCTCTCAGAGTTTCCTTGGCCAAGATCAATTGACAGGTCTAAATTTTCAAGTGAAAAACTGTGACACCCCTCCCTGGCACATATCACCAGAGAGGCGGTCGTCCCGTGCGCCATCCCAAGATAACTGGCCGCACGTCACAACAGTGTAACATAATGGAAATCATTACACAATCAGGCACATCAGTGCTACAAATGGTTTACAAGGCCATCAAGGAATGACGGAATATCAATCCCGGTATGGCACGATACAGAGTTTTAACTGGCAGCGGAAGACATATGAGAGGCTACGGCTTGGAGCGGCTCCACTCCACAGGTTCTGGCTGGGCTACTGATCCTAGCACGCTCTTGCTTCAAATCCTTACTAAGGTGGAAGATGAATCCTCGGCAAATCCTGGCCACAATCACAAGGCCCGTGAGTACATTTGTATGCACTCAGCAAGAATTCGCCACTCACTACAAACAATCCAACAATCATGCAGCAAGATATACATTGGAAATAAAATACTACACATAGCAAGATGTACTCTAGATACATGGCATAAAAGTAACATGACATTGACAAGCAAAACATGGCATAAGCAAACAACAAGAGTATCACCAGTGCAGAGTCCAAGCCAGGTGGGGTTGGATCGTATACCGGCAATCAAACAAAGAGATTACCTGTGACGAGTAGACGAGTGTATCAGTGGGTACCAAATCTTATAATTACTCTTGTCAACACAATCAGGCTTCCAAGCCTCTAGCCAACTCTGGCTATCTCCCGGGGCATGCACGGTTGATGTTGGCTCTGGCCTAACTATAGGCTTCCAACGCATCACACCGCCATCCCATTCACCTCACAAGTAACATTCCCTGCATCATCTTATTGTTCATTTAGTGAAATCAGGTTGTTCATCTTTCTTTCAAACAAGCCTTAGGTTTAACCTCCTGACACGACACGGACACACAGTGTGACCGACACTGAACTGTTGTTCCATAACCTTGGAACGAGGCTAGACATCCAGATTTGACACTCTCGAGAGGTTGCAATTACCACTCACCTAAGTGCACCACACTGAGCCGGTACTTTAGGACATCATCCCTAAGGCGAACTCAGCAAGATACACTCACCTGACCGTTCACGCTACCAAGACACTCCCTGTATAGCCACCGACATAACTATATGCCTTATGCAGAAGTGAATCCGGCACGTCCCCAACCCATGAGCGACGCCTAGCTCCGGAACCTTCGCAAGACTAGCCCCGACCAACTATGATAACCGACTAGACTTGCCAAAAGGGTGGCATCAAAGGAGGCTCGATAGGATTACGTAGGTCAAGGCCCGCCCATGTGAGCGACAGTGGTAGTGCTTTCAAGGTTCAGATTAGTGGCACTATGAATAGACCTTATCGTTGTTTGGAGGGGTGTTTCATTTAATCAAGTTTCATCACAACTAGTCTCAAAACAGAGGATTAGTCCAGCATGACAATCACAATATCAAAATCATATACCATCAAACAACAAGGCATTAGCAACATAAGGTAAGCACATAACAATAACAGCACAGAATAAACATAATACTTGTATGCATAGATAATAACATAACAATAATAATAATACCCGGGTGACTGTGGCGGGCAACCCGGCCGGTGTCACTCGGGGGTTAGTGTTCACAGAATAATAGCATAATATTTCAAACGGATGACGGTGGCGGGCAACCCGGCCGGTGTCACCGTAAAAGAGTGAACCGAAAAGCACTCATAAAAATGAGAGAGCATCCATTCCACTCGAGGTTATCTCGACGTGGTGTCAGCAATCTCGGCAAAAGAACCACGGAAAAGTTAGCTCCCCAGCATCGCAGTCCGGTTGGTCTATACCAACCATATTTGACGGAGGGGACAAGGCAACTAACTCTTTTGGCGAATGCCCCCAACCCCGAGGATCATAAGACGACATTCGTCCGCTCCTCACCTCGGCGAAGAGGAAAGAACCAAACAAAGCCCCGCAAACGCGAGACGCACAGTTGTAATAATTCCCCCATTCCCTTGACTGAGGCGGTAGCACCGGCCATTGTCTCGGGAAAGTGAGTGTTGCACAGATAAGCAGTTATAAGGTAGTGCAATAAATTAAATTGCAATATGACATATGCAGCAATACAATGCTCATACAAAAAAAAAATACGGACAACAAACAGACATGTAATAATAATAGCAGACAGACATAACAGTAGATAGACATAAACACCCGGCATGGTAATAGGCAAACAACAAACAAGCATTGCGGGATGGCTTATAGCAAGGGGTTAGCTTGCCTCGGGGTCATGTAGTTGTTCTCTGGTTCGTCGATGAAGTGAAGACGTCGCGGACTTGGGCACCGGTAGCCCTACACCGCGCCGACGGGGTGGTATCACACATAATGTGGGCTACCCGGAATATTTACTGGAAAATGTGAAATCCATACCATTTGACAGATCTCGGAAATATAGGAATTTAGAAATTTGAATCACTCCAATCGGAGCTGTGGTTTGGGAGAAAACGGCGTGCGAAGTTTAACTATCTGCTGCACAGGGCAGCAGATAACAGACTCGGGCTGACTGGGCTGACCAGGGTGGCGTATTTCTGGAAATACATTTTCGCGCTAAGAAAACGGGTTCCTCTAGAATACGCTTCCGCGCAGGGAGAGCGGAAAGCTGAGAAATACGCTTTAGCTTGAGGAAAGCGTAAAACTAGGAATACGCCGATCAGTTCACTGTGCTTGCTCCTTCTAGCTCTGCTTGTGTACGGGAGACGCTCGGGAGCGCACGGGAGCAGCTGACCGGCGGCGGCAGGCGGCCTGGCTGAGGAAGGTGCGGACGTAGGCGAGGTCACCGCCTCACCCCGCGTCTCGGGAATGGGTTGAGGACGAGAGAGCGCGCCTCCGCGCGTACGCACGCTCGTACGGCACCGACGGAGGCCGTCGGCACCGCCGTCACGCAGCTGCACGGGAGGAGCCGGCGTCGACCCCTGCGGAATAGCCGCGTAGTGCCGCGCCCGCGACGCGCTGGAGGGAGGCTGGGGCCGTGGGGCGGCTTGGGGTCCCGAGCGCGCAAGCTCGCTCGTGTCGGCCATGGTGGCTGACCACGGGCAGCTCACGGCAGCGCTTGGTTGGGCGACCCGGGGCCGGGAACTGGGTGCGGTGGGGACGGGTAGGTGTGCAGGTGGTTTGGCCGGGGCTGGGAGGTGGTGGACGGCTTGCGAACGAGCTCGACATGGCTCGGGTGGCCACGGCCGAAACTGAAGTTCGGCTAGGATTTCTCTTCTGAAAAAAACAGGAAAGGCTCTGGGGAGGAGGGAGTGAGTTGTGAGAGGATTTCTGGAGGCCTCGGGCTGGCTTTATATAGCCAGGGGGGCAGAGGCAGGGGCACGGGGTGGACACCATTGCTGCGCGTCGGAGCTCCGGTGGCCACAGAAGGGAAAGAGGAGATAAGGGCGCTGCGCTGGAGATACAGGGAAGGGCACGAGGTCTACTGCTCGTGCGGCGCGTCGCGTTGCTCCTGGAGGGAGACTGTTCCGTCGGTGTGGCATCTTGTGGTTGTCGGCGGCGAGGTGTCGAGCGGGGGCAGGGGAGCTCGAGCTAGGGGGAGGGGGGCCTGGCTGCGGCTGGGTCGCCGGAGCTACGGGGCTGCAAGGGGAGAGGGGGGGGCTCGGCTGCGGCCTGTCTCCGCGGGACAGCGAGGAGGCGGACAAGGGGCAGTGGACACGGGGATGCCGACGTGCGCATCCGGCGTTCCAGAGCGCGCCGTGAGCGGCACTGGCGCGTTCCCGCCAAACCAACGGTCCAAACACAAAAGTAAAAGCACTACAGTGATCACAAGATCACAACAGACACCACCAAACAAGAGTTCTTCAAAGTTGCAACACTTTGCAGAATAAAGTTTTCAGAAAACTAAAAATGCAGCAGGTGTTCGACGAAATGATTGGGGTCTTACACATCTCAATTAAATTCCCAAAAATTACCACTGGCTAGTTTAGGTGTAGGGAGTATGTCTATGAAGTGTGAGCTCATTTGGACAATGGGAAATTGGTTTTCCAAGGGATGGCCTAAAATGGCCATAATGGCATGATTTAGGGAAAATGTGGTTCCATGCTTCATCTTGGGGTGATCCTCTGGCATTGTGTGTATTTGGGACATGTGGTCAACATCACCAAGTCTCAAGGTCATAGGAGTTTTCTAGGTGTAGGTTTGTTTGAAGAACCCAAAATGGCATCAATTTGGGCTTACAAAGGAAGTGGTCTAAATATATCTCAAATTGGTTTGGCTCCAAAAGATAAAATGCAGGAAATGCCAAAATATGCATACCCTGAATTTACCAGATTTATTGGAGGTGTCTAGCTTGGTTAAAACATTTTTGGACTAGAAATGGCAGTTTTGAAATTATTGGCTAACTTGAAAATATTGCATTGGAGTATGCAATATTTTTGCATGGATGGTCTTTATATGGACATGGGGTCCTCTGGTATTTTTGGTGGAATTTTTAGAGCTATGGAAATGGGTTTTCCTTTGGTAGGTGGAGAAAAATGATTAAAAGGGTCGATGTTTTAGGGTTAGGGTTTCCGAGAGAAAACCTAAGCACAAAAATTATCGGGGGTGATGGAGTGGTTCATGGGTGATTGGGAAATTTTGAGAAAGCAATTCCCAAGTCAAATCATCCTCAAATATTTGAAGAAACATTTAGGAAAAGAGAAAAAAGTTTTTCAGGTGTCGGAAAACACCACTAAAATTTGTGTTCAATTTTCGGGGTGTTACAAAAACGAAAAAAAAACATGAACAGATCTGGATAATATAACTTAGTTGCACTAATAAAAAAGGTCGATATTATCATTCTCCAAACAAATAAGTGGATATGCACTATTCTAATTGTTTATTAGCATAAATGCACTCATATATATCAGATAACAAAGGTCTTAAAATGTCCATGCCATGGACATGTGTTCCAAAGGTGAAAACTGAACCTAGATGTCAATATCTGCTATCCTTGCATGTCTGCCTGCATATAAAAGAAAAGTATGATATCAGTCTTGGTTGCCCTCATATATAAGTTTGTCCCAAATTAGAAGATCCATCAACCTTACTTTAAGTTCTTACTGAAATTACCAAAATAGCATGTCATACCTCAATGCATCCACATGAATCCAGAAAGGAAAAAAAATCCTCACATGTTGCTGTATTTAACGACATCTCCTTACAATGTCAGCGTGTCAGGGCCTGTTTGGGGCTAAGTGATTATGCAGCAAACTTTCAGTTCCAGCAGGACAGATACAAATTTTACTAACCAATTAATCCCATACTACAATGTGGAAGTGCGATTACAGTACAATACCTGCACGGGAGAGGGGGAGCTGGGAGCTTGTGGTGCAGATGGTAGGTCGTGGAGGAGTTCCCGGCCCTGGCATGGAGGCCAGCGTCGTGAGAGGCGGCCGGCCGCGTGAAGGAGTTTGGGAATCAATTCATGGCGTTAGGTCCTCCGCAACGGCTGGATCCGACGATTTCGCACGCTGGTCGCTGCTCGTCCCGCTCGCTGCTTGCCGCGCCCTACGCGCTTGTCACCGTCCTTAGCGCTCCAGTCCGCCCCTGGCCGCGGCGCTACAGGTCGGTAGAGGCCGGAGGGGAGCCGCATCTCCGTTGGCTCAGGGGTGGGCCCTGCACGCGCTCATAGCCGCCGGACATCTGCTCCAGCGCGGCCCAATCGATCTGCAGCAGCCACCAGGGCGCGGTGGCGGCGAGCACGACGACGGTGACCACGGTGTAGCAGATGAAGCTGCATCTTGAGCCCACGCCGTGGGGGAGAGCGTGGTAGGAGGCGGCGGCTCAGATCAGACAAATCGGGCACCAGATTCTGTCCGATTAGCACAGGGATAGGGGATTCACCTTGGGGCGCTTCGGGGGAGAGGCTGAGGCGGAGCGGGATGGGTTCCTGGGGATGTCAAGGCCGGACGCTTGGCGGCAGAGCTCCGGCGAGTATCCACCATCGTACTGTTTTCTTCTTATAGGAGACAAGAGGGGGATTTCACCGGCGAAACTGAAAAGAACGAATCGGTACGGTGGCAATTTAGTAGTATTATGGGATTTGGTGGGAGGGCAAAACGGTAAAACCTGGACGTGTTGAGGTGCTCAACATTGTTGAACCGATCTGGTCCATTGATCTGGTCCATTGATCTGATATTTGAACGACTTAAATTTAATATATCCGTAACATGTTTGCTCTTTTAATAGTAGTATAGATTCTTTAACCGGTAAAAAAAAATCTGACACAAGTAGACGGATTGGCAAAAACCAATAACGTGGCAACCTTTGGATGGTATACACCAACATAGATCACATCTTTTATACCATCAAAAGATCCATATGCTGGTTTATCCTTCCAAGTACTAACCTCCTAGAAATGGAGAGCTCTCCTTGATTGTGGCCCCACCTTTTGGGGAATTTTATTTTTTGCCCATTTTTACTTTGAATTTTGATTATTTGCCCTCTTTTACATTGTAACTTAGTTTTTTCCCCACTTTTCTGTGGACTTTGATAATTTGCCCCTGCTAGGCCGGGCCCGCGTGCCAATGACGAAATTACCGAACCCTTTTGGTTGTTTTCCTAGATCGATCCGAACCAGTATCCCTCGTCTCTCCCGACACATATATGGAGAGCTTGTGGCGGCTGCGCTGTTCCCCACGATGCTCTCGCCCCGCTAACCCCGTCTCTGTTCGGTGCTCGATTCTCATGACGCCAGCCGCAAAAGCCTCGGTGTTGAGCGCCCGGCCATCGCTCCAGCCGCCGAAGCTGGCAAAACACATCTAGACCCCATGCTTGGGCGGCTCCGACACCGCCCTCGAGCACGTCTCCTGCGCGGCTACGTCTCGGCACCGTCGGCCGCCTGCAGCAGCGCTGCCAAGGGAGGGAGCGGGAGACTGCTAGGGAGGACGACGCATCTGGAGTTGGAGGCTGACGGAAGTGTTCGGAGTTCGAAGCTGCCAGAACGGTTTTGGGTGTACAGTTGGAAGCGGTGGGGTTCAGAGAGAGAGAGAGAGAGAGGTTGAGTGGCAGAGCGAGGAGGATCTCGCCGGACTTGGAGAAGAACGCCAGATTTTGGAGAGGGAGCAAGTGGCGGTAGGACGAGCAGCTCCTCTATTGAATAGACGGGTCATTTATCGTCTGGAGATGTTCCCTAACATAATCATATGATGTTAAAAGGATTAAAGAATATTCAGAAGGGAAAATGATCAACATCCCAAAAAAAAAGTGGGGCGAAAATAAATTTCAATGTAAAAGAGGGCAAATAATCAAAGCCCAAAGTAAACAGGGGAAAAAAATTCTCCCAATTTTTAGGTTGTGGAAAAAAATTCCTAAAAATAGAGAGTTTATGGTGCTTGTGGCAAAAAAAAATTCTCCCACGTTTTTGTTCCTGACATGAATTTGCAGGCCATAAAAATGAGCATACAACTTTTTTATTATATTATTCAAAAAGTCTTACAAAACAAATACATCGGTAGATCAAAGCCATCTTACTAGCGATATCTGTCATAAAAGATAATAGGATGGTCCTGATCGCTTCCAAGTACCCTAACCCCACACCAACGCACGCCATCTAAACCGGAGGCCTCACAAAACCAACCAACGGCGAGCCGGGAACATAAACCGGTCCAGTAAACTCTCAGCGCGCACACTCTACGTACGCTCCTAGAAGTCGCCACCTCCCACTTCCGCCTACCCATTTTCAGGAGAGAACAATGCATTGACCTTGCGAGGCATGCCGTCGACGCCGCTGCGCCACGCCGTCCTGTGCGCGTCCATCAGCACGGATCCGCCGCCGAGACCCCGCTGCGCCACGCCGTCGAGACTCGCTGTTATCGACGTGCGTCTCAACGCAGTTCCCCCTCCTGGCGCCGTGCACCACCATCGTCCGATATGGGAGACCTAGATCTAGGTTTTCCCCAGAACATCGTGGGCGAGAAAACGAGCGTTGCAGCAAGCCAGCGATGATGTCTTCTACAAAGTTTTGCTAATTTTCAATCTATTATTTTCGTACACATTTCCACTATTTGTTAATGGTTTTGCTAATTCTCAATTTATTATTTTTTAAAGAGCGTTCTCAGGGAAATACCATGCAATTCTTTGTTTTGTTTTACAGCTTGGTAGTGGTCCATCAAAGGCAATTGTTTTGATAGTCTGACAGTATCTTCTTCTAACTTTTGGGAATGTCATTAGAATTTATCATACTAATAGTTGTTTTCTGTATATTTTTGGTTAAAAAACAGTTTTTTTCAATTGTATAAAGCGACATTTTCATGTATAAGATAGTTAAATGTGTGTGCGTGTGCGCACATTGTTTAATAACAGTGACAAATGATACTCTTGTGGCGTCCTGACTTTATTATCTCAAAAGTTATCAAGATATCTCTCTATATTCTAATTATTTTGTTTACCTCTAATGTTTTGTGTGAAATGAATTTGGTTTGTGACAGTAAAACAAACATGGCTAGACAATAAACATGATAAAGTAAAAACAAATACGTTATAGATAATGAAGTTATTCACACACATTGAGTGCTAAAACCAAGTTATACTCCAATATGAATCGGGCGCGGCAACGCGCGCTTATCCTTCTAGTACCATCAAAAGGTACCACATTATTTGATTCTTACCACTTCTGTGAAGTCTCCGTTAATGATTAACATGGTACCCATTCATGAAAAAATTGGATATCATCTCTCAATGGTACGGACCTAATTTTCCCTTAAGGCAAGGGGCACTGGGGCAAGCAGGTGCGGCGGTGGAGACCATCGCTGGGACGACGGGAACGGAAGCATTTTGCCCGCGTGACATACGAGTACTACATTTTCTGTTTAGTCGATCCAGAGCATCCGGCATGTCGACATATAAGGCCCCGCTTGGAAAGTCAGATTCATATCCCACCCGTAACAATCAATGCATTTATTCCTCGTGCACAGCAATACCAGCAAAACCGACGGAAAAGAAACAGACCACGTTCGCTCCGTTGTTATTTTCGGAGGAAACGGGCTGAAACTAGGGAGAGGAGGAAAACAAACCGGAAATCACTGTAAAAGGAAACCCTTGTGAAGGTCATCGTGGACGCGATTTCGTTGCGCTAAGTGTCGACTTCTCCTTCGCGCGGTCCCTCATGGTTACGTGCATATCCGCCAAGTGTCGTAACAACAATGAAAGCGGGATGAGTATGAGAAAGAAATTGATACATCGGGTGGGAGTGCAGTTTTCCCTTTTATTTTTCAAACCCGAACATTTAAAACGAAATATCTTGAGAACCATTCGTCCAAATTACGAACCACTTTCACTTTTGAGCTCCTCGCGTCGAGATATTCAAAACTAGATCTCATGTTGATAGGTTTCGAGAAACTTTTTTGTACTCCGTAAACTAATACGGGTATACTCTGGGATATAGTGTAAGTGCACTCGATTTTCATTAAGTTGTACTTTGGGTTTTAAAATACTTTGTATACTGTTTTTCATTATATATAGTAGTACTCTGTTTCTAGGTACTATTACTCCATTTTTCTTTCTAGGTGTACTATGTCTTTTATGTATTTTATACTTCGTGTTTCTGTGTACTTATACTCTGAGTTGTTTACTTTGTACTTTGTCTTATGTGTATGTTGTACTCCGTATTCTGTGTACTTGTACTACGTGTTTCTGTGTATTGTACTCTGTGTTTCTGTGTTCTTATACTCCGTCTTCTGTATACTTTGTGCTTCATCTTCTGTGTATTTTGGTGTGCGGCTGGATTTTCAACCAGCTTATTTCTTGGAGCTTCTAAGGCCCAGTTGTTTTGCTGGCTTAAAAAAATAAGCTGGCCCCTCCCCAGCTTAATTCTTCTTAACTTGGGGTATCTCACTGTTATCAGTCAAAGTCGCTTGCGTTCGCTGGGGAAGATGGTCGGTCGGTTGCATGGATATAGCAGACTGTTGTGGAATAACATTCCGACACGGGTCCTCCTCCATGGCCTTCCACGACACTGAGCCTGAAGCTCCTCCACTAGGCTTTTCAGTGATTGCTGGCTGGCTCCTCAGAGCGAGCACATTGGTGGTTGCTTCAGTACAACTTTTTTGTACCGTTTTTGGCACTAGGTCAACATCTGTTTCTTTTATTTCACTTGGAAATTCCAACACTTTTTGTTTCCCATTACCTTTCGACAACGAGCCCGTTTGCAGTGTACCGGGAACTTCAACGGAAAATGCAACTCCACAATTATGAGGATCGCTCCCGCTTATCTGAGACGTCCAAATGCTTTACGATCCGTGCACAAATTATCAATGAATTTTCAAATATCAATGCATTATCAATAATTTCTGAATTTATGTAATCTAATTTTGAGATTCATGTACTAATAAGAAATTTCTGTACATGCATTGAAAAAAAATAAAAACCACGCATTAACATATTTTTTGTTTTATCAATACATCAATTAGTAGGAATACAATCGTTCGTTGGATGTAAAATCGACGGTCATGATAAGCGGGGGAGATCCTCATAGTTGTGGAAAAACTGCGTTGGAACTTCATCCTCTCTCTCTTCTCTCTGTGCAACATCACTGTTTGAGCCCAGGTTTGGCTCCCTCCAAGGGCCATCACTCCCCGATCCACTACCTCGACCGCCAAGATTGCCGCTCCTCCCATGAGACCAACCCGCCCCACCCCTAGAGTTAGACCATCTATTCTTATTAGCTTCCCCTCGCCTGAACGGTGGTATATACCGGAGATTCTTCCCAAATTGTTGTACTACTAAAACCCTTATCAATATGTCCAATGTGACCACAAGTAAAGCAGAAATCTGGTAGATGTTCATAGGCAAAACTGCACCAAAGTACAAAATAAAAAGCAGTAGGGAAACCTACTGTTCAGCTTAAAAAATTAAATGAAAGCATTTTCTGAATTAGCCGCTCCCCATCTCCGCATCCGGACTTCCAGTTCACGCTTCTTTTTAGAGCTCAACTCCTCGGCAAACATGATGTGCAACCTCTCAAGAACCAACACATTACGAAGCAAGATCTTGGCCAGCATCCTCTGCGGGCCGCAGCCATCGTAGCCTTCCATGCTGAACACCCTCAGTCGCTGCCGCAAGCACGGTATGGAGAAGTTTAGCTTGTCAGGGACCGTGATCTCGTTAGAAACTCTTGTCTCATCATCATCATTCATGTACCTCCACGCGAGTTCTCGCGGCTCTTTTATGATCAGCCACAGAACCTCCAGGATCGGAGTCTGCTCCAAGATCCTCGCCACCGCGGCGACCATGTAGCAGGTGCCGACGCAGCATTGCAGTGTGAGCCGCGTCAGGCCAGAGAACAGCGGGAACCCCGCGGCAAAGAACCCGCTCACCAGTCTGTGGTGGTGCAGATGCAGGTGCTTGGTGTCAGAGATTTTCCCGAGGAAGCTCGTGAGCCCAGCAAACTCTTCGGAGTGGCTGGGAGCTCTGCAGAGCTCGATGGTGCAAGAAGGGATGGTCGTCGGTGAGCCGTGGAAAGATAAGAGTGACTCCTTTGTCCAACGCAGTTTTTCCACAACTATGAGAATCTCCCCCGCTTATCATGACCGTCGATTTTGCATCCAACGAATGATATTATTCCTACTAATTGATGTATTGATAAAACAAAAAAACATGTTAATGCGTGGTTTTTTTTTCTTAATGCATGTACAGAAATTTCTTGTTAGTACATGAATTAAAAAATAAATTACATAAATCCAGAAATTATTGATAATGCATTGATATTTGAAGATTAATTGATAATTTGTGCACGGATCGTAAAGCATTTGGACATCTCAATAAGCGGGGGAGATCCTCATAGTTGTGGAGTTGCATTTTCCCTCCTTTGTCACCCTACCCTTGCAGTAGAGCGACGTCAACTCCGACAAGCCAATGTCAACAGACCTCACGTTATGACAGCAGCGAAGGGAGAACCGGCGGAGGCGTTTGTCAACAACGGATACCCTTTTGAGCGTAAACATGGCTTCCAGTGTCAGGTCGGCGAGGCGAGGGCAGCTCGAGATCAACTGTTGGATGCTGCCCAGATCGCGTGTCCGCCGGCCGATCCACGACGATGAAGAGGCACAGGCACGCGGACCGGCTGAGCGCTCTCCCGACGAGACGCTCCAGCGCATCCTCTGCCACCTCGCGTCCGACGAGGCCGTGCGCACCAGCGGACTCTCCCGCCGGTGGCGGGACGTCCACGGCGCCCTCCCCGTCGTCCAACTCGTCGACCACAAAAAAGGCAATTGGGATAGCCGTAGATACGACACCCCGCCGGTCTGCTTCGACCAGAAGGAGACTGGGGCGTTCCTCTGCAAGGCCCCGGGGACGCCCATCCGCACCTTGTGCCTCGACGTGTCCGCCGCCCTAGCGACCTGATCGACCAGTGGATTGTCTCCGCCGTGTACTTCGGCGCCGAGGAGGTCGACGTCAAGCTGGGGTATGGCTACGAAAGACGCAGATTGTGCCCCTTCGGCTTCTCCGCGAGGGCCTCGGCAGACTTCGACAAGTATCACGACCGGTACGTGAAGACGCAGCACCATCAGTTCGGGTGCTGGACTCTCCGCTGCCTGCGCCTGACGAACTGGACGCTCGATCTGCCGGGAAGCTTGGACATGGCATCGCTGGAGACGCTCTGCCTCACGAGAATCATGGACCGACACGGGCTGCTTCGGCAGCTGCTTTCAAGCTGCCCGCGCCTCGTTCACCTGACCTTGCAGGAGCGCCCGAGCATCAAGGAAATCTCGGTGGAAAGCGCCCACCTACGGAGTTTTGCCATGATCTGATCCCACCATGCCAGGCTTGTCAAGCTGCACAGCGCGTGCCTGCAGTCTCTGCACTACAAAGGCGGGCTTCCTAACGAGTCGCTCTTCAGGATTGTGGACTACAGAGGAATCGTGGCGCTGACGATTGAGATATGTGAAGACATCTCCAAAAGGGAATCAACCGAAGTTGCTCCGGTTGCCACACTCATCAGCCGGTGCAACAAACTGACGTACCTTCACCTTTCTTTGCGCCCATCAATGGCTTACGACAGCAGATTGTTCGCAGATGCCGTACATAGGCTATTTATTAGGCAGTTGGGCCTTGAGGGCTGTTTGCGCAATGACCGTGCCGTCCGGTCTGTTGCCATGTTGCTTCGTGACACCAAGAACCTAAAAGAGTTGTCGTTGTTTCCTTGGATCCACGGCCTCAAAAGGAGGAGTTATTCTGCATATCTGATAGTGAATCAGATACCGAGTCTGAAGACGAAGGTGAGGATGGTGTTTACCATAGTAGTCAGGTGACAGACAGTTTGTGGGAGATATCCATAAAATGCTTGGATCATAAGCTGAGAAGAATCAACATGGTAAACTATAAAGGACTGCAAATTGAAAGGATACTTGCGAAGTTTCTGCTTTACAGGTGTGAGAATTTGAAGAAATTCTCGGCTACCCTTGGAAGCTCCCGGCATAAGGATGAGATTGCAAGGGACCTAAGATCCTGGCGATCCAATCGCCATACCAGAGTAACCATCAAGTGATGGCAGCAGAAGTTGTGATTTCACTTGTAAAAAGTAAAATTAGGAGAAAAGTTTAGTGTTATTTCTTCTATAGTAACAACAGGATATAATAGATACATTTGCTTGAATGTTTCTCTATTGAAACTACTTTCTTTTTTGTGACATCAGAACCTAACTAACTGGTACTATAGTTGGACATATTAGTACCTGATAAGCACACTGCAATACAACGTGGTCCTAAATTGCGAAAGGTAGAAAATTCTACTCCCTCCGGTCCATTATTTCTGTCGCTAGGAAAGAACGTAGGAAGTACAACTCGGTAGCTTAACTCACGACACTTTTTTCGGACCGGAGGGTGTAGGATAAATGAAAGCAACATAACAAGCTGAAAGAACTGAAATTGCATCTCACAGGGTTAACAGATTTTAAGTCGCATCAAGATTATCGACATTTTATTTCTCATTCAACAGTAGTTCTACATGACCTGCAATGGAATTAACAAAAGTATTATGCATTATTATTAAGCTAAGTTGGAAGAACAAACTATTTATTAAGCATACAACATGTTTTCTACAATTCATTAAGAAGTTCCATACACAAGGAATAGAACAGAGCAATATATGATTAAGTTGCTTTTCAAAACTGCCTCTTCGTTGAGACAAAATATCCGATATTAATGTCTGTAAGAAACTAATCAAAGTACTCAATTATTAGGCATGTGAACAGGATCTGATGAATATGACACGCACAATCGGTTGACGTAATTGAGTTATCGACATCAGGATAAATCCCCAACAATGCAACATATAGAAGGTGTAGCAATACCATGTCAAGACTGAAAATGGCTTGATGCATAGAAATGAATGTTCATGAAAATACCAGAATTAACCAGTTAACTTTCTTTCTCCAGCCACATGAATGCAACATGGTCTCTGTTTGATGTTATTTTTAATAAAATGCAGACCTCTATGAGAACACAAACGAATGAGTCGGCAAACTCTCCAATGCCCCCTGCAGTTTGTGGGATTATCACTTAGAAGACCAAACACAATGCTGACATAAAGTCATAAACCAACATGCCGTGGCGACTAAACATATTAAGTAAAACGGTGTAGAAGACTAACATTTTTGACAGTTCAGCACACAAAGTACTTCTCCTCTCCTTGCCGTGAGTAATGTCCCTTGCTGCGAGTAACGAAGCTAGCCCAACAATAGGTCAAATGCGTGCTCAACTTTCCAGAGAGTTCGTTGCAGTCAACCGCAGCAGTGGGTTGGAGGAACTTCTACCGAACAACCTAGATCATGATTTTCTGAAAAATGTTGTAAAAGTGGAGAATGTGAGAAAAGGGGAAAACAGGCATTGAACCATTTCGTCGAACATGGAGCAGACCTCACATGTGGTCGGCGAAGCCACACAGCTAGAGCATCTAGGGAGAGAACAAACATCGCCGGCCCGGGAACTGTAAAGCACAACAGCGCGTCGGCCCGGTATGCGGAGCGCGGTGGACGAGTGGCGTACGCGCGTTGCCCGTGGAACGGGCTCAGCCAGAGCGAAGCTGTGTTGATGCTCACGAGCTCACGGCGAAGGGCGGCTCTCGGCAGTGTGATGGACGTGGAACCGGCCGATTCGCACCTTCGTCAAAATACAAGTAAACTTTTTTTTTCAAATTAAACCATAGTTATACTGAACACATTGACATGTACCATGTGTCCATGTACGCTACTAAATCAGCATTGGTAGGCCCTCGTGAATTATGTTTTCATTGGTAGGAGTAATTTTTTAGATGATCCTAATTTTTTCTATAAACTCCAACATACGTAACGTTTGCCCCTAAAAAAAGCCTATACCCCAAAACTCTTAAGATAAGCATATATGCCCGCCGATGTTTTCGATACCTTAAAAAAAGACACGATGTATCCGGCCGGTTCGTACCGCTCCGCCGCCGTCGTCATGGTTTGAACTGGTCCATCTCGTCAGGGCCAACACTCGTTTTTTCGAGCAACATGTTTTCCTTCTCGCCGCCATAAAATCCTCACTGGTGTCTGGGTCCACCTCCGACTCTGTCACGCGCAGTGTGTTCGGTCATTTAACAGACAAGTAGTTGTAGGTAATATTTTTATACAAATTTCTTGAGATGAAATCTGATAGATTGTTTCATTGTTTGATTGTTCTTTTTTTATTCATAGAATATGGATAGCAACGATGAGTATTTCTACCATCAGTATATGGATACACCGTCCAATGATAAGAACTCTTATGACGAGAGCCTAATCATCACCATGGCTCTTCTATGTTTGATTGACGAGTAGAATGCTTTCCCCTACTGACGAGGCTCGACATGGGTCGTGTGCCGGTTGATCGTCACAGGGCTATGGTTTTTTGCTGTTGTTATTGTTAAGATCGGTCACATATCACGTATGTAAATGTGTACACATAGATGTAGCGTATATGACTTGATTCCCAAGTTAGCTAGCTAGCATATCCCACGATCTTAGGATCTGATTGATTGTAATCAATTGTATGTTGATCATTAATATAAATAGAGATGGATGGCCTGCCGAGACGGCACGGCAAAAAGCTTAAACCTGATTTCTAAGTTGGTATCAGAGCCCATAGCCGCCGCCGAGATGTCCTCCTCCTCGGCGATGCAGATCGCTCCGCTCGGGTCTGCCGTTTCCGCCACCGCCGCCGCCGCCTCGCCCTCACCCATCCCCACCCCTGCCGTCCGCCTTGACCGGAGCAACTTCATGCTCTGGCGCGCCCTCACCCTGCCGAACTTCTCCGGGGCAGGGCTGCATGGCTACCTTGACGGCACCATGGCGGCGCCCGCGAAGACCATCACCCAGGGCACGGGTGACGCGGCCACCACCGTCGCGAACCCCGCGTATGCCACCTGTTGGACGCAAGATCAGCGCGTCCTCGGCCTCCTCCTTGGCTCCATCGCCCCGGAGATCTCCTGCCAGCTGATCGGCAAGAACACGGCAGCCGCCGTGTGGGAGGCCGTCCACTCCATGTTCGGAGCCCAGAGCCGCGCCAACGTGCGGCACCTCCGGCGTCAGATCCAGGCGCTGAAGAAACTCGACTCCTCCGCCGGCGAGTACATGAACAAGGTCAGGGTCCTCGCGGACACCATGGTTGCCGCTGGTGAGCCCCTCTCCGACGACGTGGTCATCGACTACATGCTCACGGGGCTTGGCCCCGAGTTCAACCCCCTTGCTGCGTCCATGATCCGAGACAACTCCGACGTCTCGCTCTCCAACTTCTACTCGCATGTGCTCAGCTACGAGTCCATGATCCACGCGCAGCAAGCAGAGGCACAGGCCGAGGACTGGTCTTCCTCGGCAAACGCCGTGTCGCGGCCTGACCCCTTCTCCAACAATGGCCAGCCGTGCCCCTACAACGGCAATCCCGCTGGCCAAGGTGGCGGCGGAGGACGCCCGTATGCTGGCGCTCCACAGCAGCAGGGCCAGGGCTGCAGCTTCCGCCCCTCCGACAACTACGGCGGAGGCCAGCAGAACAACGGCGGAGGTTGCAATGGCGGCAATGGCCGCAACCGACAGCGTCCCCGCTGTCAGATTTGCATGATCTGGGGACATGTGGCCGGGGACTGCCGCAACCGCTACAACCCTGAGTTCAAGCTCAGCAACCAGCGCTCCGGGAACGCGGCTTCGACCTCGACCATCTCCACCGACAACCCTCCTTGGCTCATGGACTCTGGCGCCACGGATCATCTCACCAGCCACCTCGAACGCCTCCACGTTCACGACCGCTACGGTGGCAAGGATCAAGTGCATGTAGCAAATGGTGCAGGTTTGTCAATTTCGCATATTGGTCACTCGTCCTTAGCCGGTTCTTCTCTTCACCTGAAAAATATTCTCCATGTTCCACACATTAGCAAAAATCTTCTCTCTGTTTATCGCCTTGTCTCTGATAATGATGTCTTTGTTGAGTTTCACCGTAAATTTTTCTGTGTCAAGGACAAGGCCACGCGGAAAGTTCTTCTTCACGGTAGAAGCCAGGGCGGGCTTTACCCCATCCCTTTTCGTCGAGCTTCACCATCCCCGACGCCTCGCCATGCCCTCTCCGCCAAGGTCTCCTCCACACAGTGGCATCAACGATCGGTCATCCAGCGAATAATGTAGTTCAAACTATTGTTAGGCAAAACAATCTTTTGTGTTCTCCTTCCGACAGTCATGTTTTAGTGTGTGACGCTTGCCAGCGTGGGAAAAGTCGTCAGTTATCGTATTCTGCATCGTATCGTGTTTCCACCCTGCGTCTTGAATTGATTCATTCTGATGTTTGGGGCCCTGCGATCTCTTCTTCTGTTGGTTTTAAATATTATGTTAGTTTCATCGATGACTATTCTCGTATTTGCTGGATTTATCTTCTCAAACACAAGTCTGATGTCGAGCAGGTTTTTTACGCCTTTCAGGCACATGTTGAATGCCTTTTGAGCTCCAAAATCAAGGCAGTTCAGTCCGATTGGGGCGGTGAATATCACAAGCTCCATCGCTATTTTCAGCGCACGGGCATCTCTCACCGTGTGTCCTGCCCCCATAGGTCCCAACAAAATGGTGTTGCGGAACGTAAGCACCATCACCTAGTCGAAACAGGTCTTGCTCTGCTTGCACACGCCTCTCTCCCATTACGCTTTTGGGACGAAGCGTTTCTCACGGCTTGCTATCTCATAAACCGAATGCCCACCCCTGTTATTCAGCAAGATACACCTATACATCGCCTCCTACGTGTCCCTCCCAACTATACTTTTCTTCGCATATTCGGCTGCGCGTGCTGGCCTAGTCTCCGGAAGTATAACACGCACAAGCTCGAGTTTTGCTCTAAAATGTGCGTCTTTCTAGGATATAGTCCTATGCATAAGGGATACAAGTGTTTGGATAGGTCCACGGGGCGCATCTATATTTCTCGTGACGTTGTTTTCGACGAGTCTATTTTTCCCTTTGCCACTCCTGGTGTCACGGTTGATGTTTCCACCCTCGAGCACTCCATCACTTTTCCGTCGTCCGAACCGGCTACGAGTGCTCATGTGCGGAATTACGATCTATCCTATTTGTCTACTCATTTGTCTCCTGCAGGCTCTGTGTCACTGCAGGAACAGCCCCAGCACACACCGGCAACTCCCGCTGCTGCCGATCCCATGATTGACGTGCATGTGCATGTCCCAGCTCCCGACGCAGCGTCCTCACCTGACGCGACCGGGCCGTCACGCCCGTCCTCGCCTGACGCGCATGGGCCGTCGAGCGAGCAGCCATCGAGCCCCTCTTCACCGTGCACGCCTGGGTCGTCGAGCCCCTCTTCATCGCCCGCGCAAGGCTCCTCCTCCACGCCACCCAGTGCTTCTGGGCCGGCTGCTTCGGACCAGTCCGCGTCTCCTTCTACCAGCATCCCGCTGGTCGCGACGCCCTCGACTGTGCCCGCCCCGCCTCCTGGTCATGCTGTGACTACTCGCATCCGTGATGGCACTCGTCGTGAGAAGAAGATCACTGACGGCACCGTTCGATATGATCCCCGTCGCCGTGCTTTCTTCGCTGCTCCTACCTCCCATCGGGAGGCCCTCTGCGAGTCTGCATGGCATGACGCAATGTCTGATGAGTTTGCTGCCCTTCGTCAGACCAATACATGGACACTTGTGCCGCGCCCTCCCGGTGTCAACTTGGTCAGCTGCAAGTGGATTTTCAAGACCAAGCATCGCCCATATGGTTCCGTTGATAAGCACAAGGCCCGGTTAGTTGCTCGCGGTTTTACACAGCAGCATGGCATTGACTATGGCGACACGTTCAGTCCTGTTGTGAAGCCTGCCACTGTTCGCTTGGTTCTCTCCCTGGCAGTCTCTCGCGGATGGACGCTTCGTCAGGTTGATGTGAGCAACGCCTTTCTCCATGGTTTTCTAACAGAGGAGGTCTATATGCAGCAGCCACCCGGTTTTGAAGATCCACAGTTTCCGACACATGTTTGCAAGCTGGAGCGTGCTCTCTATGGTCTTAAGCAGTCTCCTCGCGCCTGGTATGCCCGTTTGAGTGCTCGGTTACTTGAGCTTGGTTTCACTTCTTCCAAGGACGACACCTCTCTGTTCATTTTCTCCCATGGGGCTGTTCAGATCTATATGCTGGTATACATCGATGATATTGTCATTGCCGGGTCCACTCCTGCTGTGGTTGATCGTCTGGTGCACTCTCTCTCGGATAGTTTTCCTATCAAGGATCTTGGCCCGTTGGATTATTTTCTTGGATTAGAAGCGTCTTCCAATTCCGGGGGCCTGAGTGTGACACAACGCAAGTATGCTCTTGACTTGCTTCATCATGTCAACATGGAGAATTGTAAGCCTACTCCTACTCCGCTTGATACCTTAGAGAAGTTAGCTCGTGATGGTGGAAACCCACTAGGTGTTGATGATGCTTTCCGATACCGTAGTGTGGTTGGGGGTCTTCAGTATTTAACCCTCACTCGGCCAGACATTTCCTTTGCTGTCAACAAGGTGTGTCAGTTTCTCTCGCAGCCGACAGAGATACATTGGGAAGCCGTGAAGCGCATATTGCGCTACGTCAAGGGCACCATCAGCACCGGTCTGCTCTTTCGGAAGTCCTCCTCTACCGGTGTTAGTATTTTTACGGATGCAGACTGGGCAGGGTGTGTTGATGATCGACGCTCTACCGGAGGTTTTGCCATCTTTGTAGGCCCGAACTTGATTTCCTGGAGTTCGAAGAAGCAGCCTACCGTCTCGAGGTCTAGTACCGAGGCAGAGTACAAAGTATTGGCAAATGGGGCTGCTGAGGCCATGTGGGTCGAGTCATTACTCAAGGAGCTTGGCGTCTTACAGCAGCGCACACCAATTCTGTGGTGTGACAACTTAGGGGCTACATACCTGACAGCAAACCCGGTGTTTCATGCTCGGACCAAGCACATTGAGATTGATTTCCATTTCGTGCGTGAGCGAGTAGCTGCTGGAGAACTCCAAGTCTGGTTCATTTCCTCCAATGATCAGTTGGCTGATGTGTTCACTAAACCAGCCACACGGCAGATGCTGTACCGATTTAGGACCAATCTAAATTTAGTTTCTTGAAGTTTAGATTGAGGGGGAGTGTTAAGATCGGTCACATATCACGTATGTAAATGTGTACACATAGATGTAGCGTATATGACTTGATTCCCAAGTTAGCTAGCTAGCATATCCCACGATCTTAGGATCTGATTGATTGTAATCAATTGTATGTTGATCATTAATATAAATAGAGATGGATGGCCTGCCGAGACGGCACGGCAAAAAGCCTAAACCTGATTTCTAAATAACGATGATTGTTTCATGCTCAATATCCAACTTAAGGTCCAGATAAGTTTTGGCGACCTTCAGTATGGCAAGGGATGTGTTGTTGCATCTTGTGGAAGGTGAGAGGCAGTACGATGATAACTTAAGACTGAAGAGAGATTGCACCGGTTGGTTTGGGTTCTCTTCTATTCAGCAATGCAATATTGTTATCCAATGTCTTGCATATGGATTTGTTGCGTGACGAGTACCTTCGCATGGGAGTTTACATGTTTTGAAGGTATGTATCGTTTTTGTGCAGCGGTGGTGAAGGTGTTCGGGTTCGAGTACTTGAGAGAACCAAATGCACTAGATACAACTCGGTTGGTGGTAGTAGGAGAAAAAAGAGTCTTTCCTTGGATGCTTGGAAATATCAATTGGATGTATTAGGAATGAAGGAATTGTCTATGCGGTGGCAAAGGAAATATAAAGATCATGTTGGGGTGTCCATTGTCATACATAAAAGTTGTCGAAGATTATAACCTGTGATATTTGGAATTGTTTCTTTGGCATGGCATGATCTCACAATGACATAAACATGTTGCAATGCTCTTCGTTGTTTGGAAGACTTGCTCAAGGTAACACATCAAACTGGAACTTGAGGTCAATGACCACCAATACACAAAGGGATTCTACCTAGCCGATGGCATCTAGCCTCGTTGGGCGACATTTGTGAAGATAATCCTCAGCCCTTAAGATAACAAACGATCCCTCTTTGTAACACAACAAGGGTCTTGTAGGAAGGATTTGCAACTGACATTTGGTGTGTTTCATGCTCGGTTGGCTATTGTTCGCCAATCTGATAGAACATGGTCGATAGATAATATATAGGAGGTCATAACTACTTGTGCCATCACGCACAACATGAACGTGTAGAGTCAGCATGATGATCATCGAGTGTTTGATCAGGAGTGGGACTTCATGGGGATGCACCGGCCGAGTTCACAGACTTACTCGCCATGCATTAGGAAATTTGTGGCATAAGGTGTTCATCGACAACTACAACATGATCTAGTTGAGCATATGTGGATACTCAACGGAAACCAACAGTTTGATTGACATGTGTTGTAGTGGACTGAATTATCTATTTTCAGAACTTTTCGAATTTTAATTTCAATTTGAACTATTCTATGAAATATATTATTTCTATATTTTAATTGTCATTTGATTAATTTTTATATTAAAGTGCCATGCAATAGAGTTGTTTCATCTAGTATAGTATGAAGAAATAGCTAAAATTATAGCCAAAATGGAGGAGTGACAGTCCATTTTGGGGGGGGGGGGGGGGGGGTCGAGGCTATATTTGGTGGTGGCCGGTGGTGGGGAGAGGGTTGGAGATGCTCTAACTTAGGAGCGACAAGCTTTTTATTTTTACCATAAATGTCTCACATGTTACTTTAGGGTTTTTATTGTTGAAAATAATGCCATGTGAGCATCCCTATATCGATTCTGTTTTGTAATATTAAAAACCCATGTTACTTTAGGGATTTGGATCCAGGTTTTCGGCTCGTCCATTCACTCACTTACTAAGCTCTTCTTGCGTTAGTTTCACGGATTAAGAACAATGTGAATGCATTCACAAAGAGAGGTAAGACCGTGCAAAAGTGTTGGTCTTTGGAAAGCAGCAACGGGACATCGCATGCAGATACTACGGCCCTATAATAATGAAAAGAAATACTGATAATAGATGCTTATGAATATTAGCTTTATGGGAGATGTAAAGATCGCGTATCTTCGGCGTCAATTCTAAGTCATTTTCACTCCATCTAGTATTGCCTATAACATGTCTTAATTTGACTCCTCACAATTATGAGTGAAAATGAAATAGACAATTCAAATAAAACAAAAAAAAATATTTTTAAACTTCCTAAAATTATTCATGTCTTTTATTTGCCTGGTTTTCTTACAAATTGAAACCCACACTTTTAAATTTTAATAAACTTTCGAGAAAATCATGTGTTCGTAAAGTTGTGTAAGATATGCCAATGATTTTTATAGATCGAATTGAAATGTTTTATAGGGTGGGACTACTCTACAACCCCTCTTAAGAGATTGTAGAATAGTTATTCTACAACCCCTAATCCTAAGATTTTTGCTCTGTTCCAGACATCTGTTTTCTATTTCAGCAACAGACGTTTTTCTGTCCGTCCGATCTTCGTCAAGATGCGTGCTCGTCGTTCCACGTTTCTGCGTGCGCTGCTGGCGCGTGTCGTCGTCGTGAGCGGGTCCGTCGAGTCGGGTTGGGTTGTGCTACCGGGTTTTTTTCCGCCCGTACCCGTTATCCATTTTTGTGCGGTGGGGGTTATTTTGAATTTTCTAGCTCATTCTAGCTCGTGTTGTTCGTCGAAGAGAGAGAGGAGACGGGGGGCGGTGGAGGCGATTTCCTGTCGCCCATTGCTCGGCCCGTCGCCATGGCGGAGATCCGCGGAGGTTGGAGGCGTCGCCGCCGGCGGGGAAGGTTTGCTATGTGCTATGTCTTTCTCAGTGCTCTGCCATTTTTTCTCCCGTTGTGGCTCTGTTTTCGATTTCGTCGGAGGCGGATGCATGCGGCGGCGGTGGTGGTGTCGGATCCCGTCGTTCAGCGGCGTTCTGACCTCACGGAGCTCTTCGTCGGCGCGGCGAGCGTGTGTAGGTGTTCCGTAGGGGGACGGGGTGAAGGGGATTTTGTTATTTTGCTTGATCCCCTTTCTATTTCGGTGTGTAGAGGATGAATTCGCCGCGGTTTGTTAGAGGTGTATGCCGTCGTCGCCGTGAATGTGGTGTGAAGGATACGTCGGGCGGCGTTGGACCATAGGTGTCTTCAGCACATGGGTAGTGTAGGATTTGATTGGGGATACTTGTGTTTGATCTCGATCTCTGTCTGTGGTTATTGCTCTGTTTTTGTTCATTTTGCGGGATGAGTTAAACGGTGAATTGGGTCCCTTACTCTTGTCTGGGTTAGGATGAAATCCGGTTAGGTTATCCCGGTGGCGTTTTCCCTCTGGAACACATGAGCTTGATGTAGCGTAGCGTCACTTGTATTGGTAGCTTGCCATCTGCTGTCTGTCCATTAGCTGTTCCTGTGTAAGTAGGAACCCCGAGGCGCGAGTTGTTAGCTTCCCTGTTGGTGGAAAGCTTTGAGATAGCGGATTTGTCGGCTTGAATTTAAGACGTCACTTCTAGGCCAGATGGATTTTTGTTGCTGTTTTTTGTCTGAATCCCTTCTTAGATGGTGCTCTGGATTTTTGATGCTGATGGGTTTGTATGTTGGGGGATTTGCTTGTTTGTTGATCTCGCCAGCGGCGGAGCTGTGTGCTCTCTATGTGGTCAAGCGACATCACAAAAGTTTGGTCAGTACTATAATTTCAGTTAGAGGTACACACGATTCGACCCTGCAAATGTTGGATAATGACCTCACTAGTACGTTATAGCCTTCATTTTGAGTTTTTTGACATCACTTTTGCTGGGATCTATTTTATGTATATGTGTTTATAAGGGTCTCCATCTTTGGTGTTCCACCCATAGTTTTTGTATAATTTCAGATGTTTGAGTAGACAGAGGTTGGCTTGTGTGTCATTTTCTTCAGTGTTTTTTGTGTTTCATTGTTGTTTGGATCCCCTATGTCACTATGTTGTCTGGAGGAATTTATTGGAACTTATAGTATCGTTCTATTTTGTAGTACTGGCAATAGAACGAATAACCATAGGTTGTTCACTGGCAACTTGCATAATTTGTAGAGCTTCTAGCTTTATTTTTTGCAGCACTATTCTGATATAGTAGCTTTTGTAGTGTACTTTGGTTATTGTTTTGTTCACTGTAAATGTCCATGATGTTGATTCTTCTGAGTTTTTATGTTGCGTAGATCGGAACGTGCACCCACTGATTATGGTGATGATAATTATGATGGGTACAGTCTTTCCAGCGATCACGATGTGAGTTTGCCTATCTATCTGCAATTCCCTTTGCTTTTTTGTAATAGACCATACGTGGTTATGTGATAATTGTCGGAAGTTATCATCTTGTTGTTTGTTGTCAATTTTTTTCAGGTAACAGCCCATGAAAGGAGAGACCCAGCCCTAGATGATGCTTTTTTCGGTTTCTTCATGAAGCAGGTTTGTTTTAGGGCTTTTTTCTTTTTTTTATCGTAAAATGTTTTGTTGGGGCATGGCTTATGTGTTATGTAATAAACTCATTTTTATTTATTTTTTTTTTGCAGGCTGTCAATAGTTTGAAGAGGAACTTCTCAGACTTTTGCAAGGATACAATTGGACCCAATGAGGTTAGCACTTCATGTCTCTTCCTTTTGTTTCTTCAGGTTTTTGTTTTTGGTTCCTGTTTTAAACTGTTTGTTACGGTTGTTGTAGGTCAAGAAGAGTAAAACAGATGGTGTTGACAAGAGTGCTTTTACTAGATATGGGTGCAAGTATTTCATGCAAATCTTAAAGAAGTTGACACCTCAGCAAAGAGCAATAATCGAGAAATTCGGGTTTCAGTGTCTCCTCCTGTTTGATTGTTGTCACATATCATCAGACTTTTGCAGATGGGTGGCTGACTGTATTGACCCCCACTGCTCTCAGATGACAGTATGTGGGAAGTCCCTTAAGATATCAAAGGAAACCTTCCATATTGTTCTAGGTTTGCCTATAGATGGGCTACAGATTCCACTAGATTGTGATGATGGCAGGGCTTTTATTCTTTCTCATTTCAAGTTATCCGAGATGCCTCATATTACTTTCTTTGGGAATAAGCTGAGCTGCTCTGATCCGTTAAGTGAGCTCGATGTATTTGTGTGCTTCATGTCCGTTGCTCTTTCTTGTTTCCTATGCCCCGACACCAGTCAGTCTGTAAACTGGAAGTATCTTTCAATACTCAAGGACCCTGCTGCAGTAAGAGGCTATGATTTCAGTCAGACTGTCTATGCCCACTGTCTTAACAGTATTCATGAGTTTAGCTCATTTGGCAAATTGAAAGGAAGAAGGATGAAGGCACCTGTTGGTTGCAACTATGTGCCAGTGGTGAGTGATTATATCTCCTTTTTTTGTTGTTCTTTGCTCGTTTCAAATCCTATTGCGTTCTTGTTCTGATTCATTTTTCTTTTTATGGGTTGTTCACGGTATCTTTTTTCTAGGTGTGGTATCTTGATTGTTTGGACTTCGGCACACTGAATGTTGCCCTGAGTCATCCCAGGGTTCTTGTTTGGAGGGGGAACATGATTAATACATTCTTAGATCTTGATCGAAAAGGTGGACGACAGTTTGGGAAGAAACAGTTGAAAGACACGTGGACCCACGGGCAAAATCTGAATGTATGTTCTTTGTTTTGTTCTTTTTTTGATATATAATGTTGTTATCTCTTTGTTATGTCTCTTTGTTTGTTTCTTGTTCTCTCTGATGTGTTTTTTGGTGTGATTCTGATGCAGGGCTTGTCGGCTTCTCATGCATTTGGGGTCCCTAGACTATCTCCTGGTGCCTCTCCATTATCTATTGACTTCAGGAACAAAGCTCGAGACCAGTTTGTTAGCTCACTCCGGCCTGATGTATGTTTCTGGGGGTCATCTTTCTTATGTGGTCTTATTCTATTCGTCTTTAATAGAATTATGATCCTCTCTTGTTTTTTCGTATGAAATGTGATGTTAGCTTAGTTCCAACCTTTTTATTTTTCTCTCTATCTCGTAGGTAGTTGATGGTATTCTCAGTCTCGGTGATAAGTTTCTTTCTACCAAGTCTGCAACCAGTAAAAGAAAACTGGAAGTTTTAGTTAGCAGTGTGCTTGATTTCCTATGCAAGTCGACTCATATGCAAGGCAAAGCATCTGTCAATCATCGTGCACCCGATGAGAGCATTGGTAACCAGAAAAAGACTACTTCTAGAGTTGAGTCTGAATTTTTTCAGCAAAAGTCAACAACCACACTTCAGGGAGCTTCAAAACTTGTTGCATCTGCATCTAACAGAAGTCCTGAACCAGGTAACTTGGATTTTTTGTGTAAATTACTTTTTCTAATCTGTGGACCCTCTTTTTACCCTTGTTATGCAGAGCTAATATCATTATTTTTCTCATCCATCCTTTGTGTTTTTTGGCAGTCACCCCTGAGTGTCTCATAACCAAAGTTGTGGAGGGTTGTACTCATTCGACAGGTAACCTTTCTCTTTCAGTTTTTCAGAGGTGTTATTTGTTCTTTCTTTTCTCATCTTTTTTTCATGTGTACCATATAGATAATTATTAGTGGTATTCTTTTTTATTTTGTGGTTGTCATATACAACAGCCCCTGTTATGCTCCCGCTTAAGAAGGTGAAGGCAAGGAACTGTAATACTTTTTCCGCAGAAGATGCAGAAAAAATGTTCAAACATAGCTCTGGTCCAGCCAAATCAAAAGGAACTAACCCAGTTATAGATGTCCCTGAGTCTTATTGCGTGAAGGTATGGTTTGTTTGTTATGTTCACATGTTGTTCATTTGCTGTTTATAGTTTTTTGTTATCATACTTTATTCTTTATTTAACCTCAATGGCCATGTGGGTACATCTAACACAGGTTTTGAAGGGGTGCATGGGGGCTTTGGCTATGGCATCAGGAACCAAGAAGGGGAGGATGTCTTAAGCTTCGCCCTAGCCTACGACATGGTCGTAGCTAACACCCTCTTTAGAAAGAGAGAATCCCACCTAGTGACTTTCAGTAGTGGCCAACACTCTAGCCAGATTGATTTTGTCCTCTCTCTAAGAGAAGATAGACGCGCTTGCCTTGATTGTAAGGCGATACCTGGAGAGAGTGTTGTCCATCAACATAAGCTGGTGGTGGCTGACTTCCGTTTTTGGATTCGTGTCCAGCGGGATAAGCGCCCAAAAGTTGCTAGAACAAAGTGGTGGAAGTTAAAGGGAGAGGCAGCTCAAGCTTTTAAGGAGAGGGTTGTTAAGGAGGGCCCTTGGGAGGAAGGAGGCGATGCAAACAGTATGTGGATGAGGATGGCAACTTGCATTCGGAAGATTGCATCAGAGGAGTTTGGGGTGACCAGGGGAAGTAGAAGGGATGCTAAGGATACCTGGTGGTGGAACGTTGAGGTCCAGAAGGCTATTAAGGAGAAGAAGGACTGTTTCAGACGCCTATACCTGGACAGGAGCGCAACCAATATGGAGATATACAAGGGGGCAAAGAAGGCCGCAAAGCGAGCGGTGAGCGAGGCAAGGGGTCGGGCGTATGAGGACCTCTACCAGCGTCTAAACACGAAGGAAGGCGAAAGAGACATCTATAAGATGGCGAAGACGAGAGAAAGGAAGACGAGGGATGTCAACCAAGTCAAATGCATAAAGGACGGAGCGGATCAACTCCTCGTGAAGGACGAAGAGATCAAGCGTAGATGGCGAGAGTACTTCGATGACCTGTTCAATGGAGAGAATGAAAGCTCTACCATTGAGCTAGACGATTCCTCCGATGATACCAGCCGACGCTTTGTGCGGCGTATCCAGGAGGCTGAGGTTAGGGAGACTTTGAAGAGGATGAAAGGAGGCAAGGCAATGGGCCCTGATGGTATCCCCATCGAGGTGTGGAGAGGCCTTGGAGACATAGCAATAGTATGGCTAACTAAACTTTTCAACCTCATTTTTCGGTCAAACAAGATGCCCGAAGAATGGAGGCGGAGTACATTAGTGCCAATCTTCAAGAACAAGGGGGATGTTCAAAGTTGCACTAATTACCGTGGAATCAAGTTGATGAGCCATACAATGAAGCTATGGGAGAGAGTCATTGAGCACCGTTTAAGAAGATTGACAAGCGTGACCAAAAATCAATTTGGTTTCATGCCTGGGAGGTCTACCATGGAAGCCATCTTCTTGGTACGACAACTTATGGAGAGATACAGGGAGAAGAAGAAGGATCTTCATATGGTGTTCATTGACTTGGAGAAGGCGTATGATAAGATACCACGGAATGTCATGTGGTGGGCCTTGGAGAAACACAAAGTCCCAACAAAGTACATTACCCTCATTAAGGATATGTATGATAATGTTGTGACAAGTGTTCGAACAAGTGATGGCGACACCGATGACTTTCCAATTAAAATAGGACTGCACCAGGGGTCAGCTTTGAGCCCTTATCTCTTTACTTTGGTGATGGATGAGGTCACAGGGGATATACAAGGAGATATCCCATGGTGTATGCTCTTTGCGGATGATGTGGTGCTAATTGACGATAGTCGGGCGGGGGTTAATAGAAAGTTAGAGCTGTGGAGGCGGACTCTAGAATCGAAAGGTTTTAGGCTTAGTAGAACCAAAACTGAGTACATGAGGTGCAGTTTCAGTACTACTAGGCATGAGGAGGAAGAGGTTAGGCTTGATGGACAGGTGGTACCTGAGAAAGACACCTTCCGATATTTGGGGTCTATGCTCCAGAAGGATGGTGATATCGATGAAGATGTGAGTCATCGAATCAAAGCTGGTTGGATGAAGTGGCGCCAAGCTTCTGGTGTCCTCTGTGATAGGAAAGTGCCACAAAAGCTAAAAGGCAAGTTCTATAGGACGGCGATTCGACCTGCGATGTTGTATGGCGCAGAATGTTGGCCGACTAAGAGACGACATATCCAACAGTTAGGTGTAGCGGAGATGCGCATGTTGAGATGGATATGTGGCCACACAAGAAAGGACCGGGTTAGGAATGATGATATACGTGAGAGAGTTGGGGTAGCACCAATTGAAGAGAAGGTTGTCCAACACCGTCTAAGATGGTTTGGTCATATAGAACGTAGGCCTCCGGAAGCGCCATTGCATACCGGACGGATAAAGTGGGATGAGAATGTTAAGAGGGGTCGTGGTAGGCCAAACTTGACATGGGAGGAGTCTGTTAAGAGAGATCTGAAGGATTGGAATATCACCAAAGAACTAGCCATGGATAGGGCTGCGTGGAAGTTAGCTATCCATGTGCCAGAACCATGACCTGGTTTCGAGATCTTATGGGTTTCAACTCTAGCCTACCCCAACTTGTTTGGGAAAAAAGGCTTTGTTGTTGTTGTTGTTGTTATACTTTATTCTTTATTTAGTCGTGTCTTACTCTGTTTGTTTTTCATGTAATACAGCCTGCAACTGAAGGTTTCAAGTTGAATAGATTGAACGCTGCTCAGAAAAATGGATCAAAACAAGTTCCTATCCTAATCTCGGATTTTCCTCCGGATCCCTCTTTGGTAAGTAATGTTATACATGTTATACATTTTTAAGCTTTGTGTTTGATTCATTTATCAGATGTTGCGCCTTACATGGCATCTGCTCTTTTTTGTTTTTGTCTTTCGAATGTAGGATGTGAATGATGGCGGAGTTCGTATTGTGGGTTCCAATGATTTACAGAAGAGATGTGCTGAGTTGTCAAAGAAGGCAGACACCATTTACAACAACATGATGGTTCCCAAACAGAATGTAGTCAAAGGTGTGTCGACTTTCCAACATAATGCACCTGATGCTCAAGCTGAAGGAACTTCCAAGAATGCACAGGATGTCCCCAGAACCAAAGTATACCCCAAGTATAAGTTTGTCAACTGTCTTGTCACTGGGCAGAATCCCCCTCTGCAGAGTAATGAAAGATTCCCTTTATCTGAGGAAGAAATCATCAATTACTCAGCTATCATTGAACTCGCACACAGTCCTATCAACAAGTAAGTTTTATCTGCCTTTTTCTTTTTGTTGCCAGTTTTTCTTGATGCAGGGTAGTGTAGGTATCCCTTTTTGTAAACAGTTCTAATTATCTATAATAATGGGGTTGCTTTATTTGCTTTTGTAGGAACGCAGGGGTGTCATACCCCATGATGTATTGTAGTTATCAGTCGTTGGGAGTGTCATTCATGCCTAATGGTGAAGTTGATAACTTCGTCATACCCTGTTTTTGTCGCTTGCTTTTTGAAGAACGACATCCTACCATTTCTGGGAGGCATTATTTTTTCCCCCATATTGGTGTAAGTATAACTCAATTGTTTCTTTTTCTTGGTGTGAAAAGCTTTTTGCCATCACCTTTTTATCTGAAATGATAGGCATTTATTTCTTGTTTATCTTTTTTATCTCTTGTTGTGTTATCCAGGATGCTATTCTGAAGTATGCTGGGGATAATCAAGAGGTTACTGTTCGAAAAGCTTTTGAAGGTGCAACAAAAGCTAGCAAAGGCAGAAATCTTGGTCACAGAGATAATACGGTACCATTTCTTCGGTCTTTTTGTTTTTGATGAGTTTTTCATAATGCTTAGTGTGTATCTTATCTTTTATTATTTGTCTTTTTTGCAGTTGTTCTTCCCAATTGTGACTAATGGGCATTGGTTCGGTTTTGCTGTTAACTTCGAGTATAAGGTCTTTGCATTCTTGGACTCATTACTTGATCAGAACTCCCAATTCCACCTAGCAACGAAGAGTCGTTTGGTTAGTGAATTTTTCTTTATTAATATCTTTTTCGCAAATTTTATTCGTTCATTTTTTCTTTGGTCTGAGTTTTGTTTTATTTGCAATGAAGCTTTATAACAGTTTGTTATGTCTTTTTGCATTGTTCTTTCAGATAGATAACTTTATACATTTGTGGGAAGTAATCATCAGCCAGAATCACAATTTTGGTGATTTCGAAGCAGTGTATCCAGATGTCCCTAAGCAAAACACGGGGTAAGATTCTCTACCATAATTTTGCCTTTTTTCATTATTACTGAAACTATCTATCTTGTGTTTTTGTTCTTATTCCTTTGTGTTTCTTTATTTTGTTTGTGGCTCACAGTAGCAAAGATTGCGGAGTGTTTGTGATGAAGCTCATGGAAACTTGGAAGCCTGATGTTGATACTCGTACTATTTTCTCGCGACGTGATATTCTCAACATAAGAATCCTGTATGCGAACATGATCTACTTCTACAACCAGAACGACGTAGATATGAGTTTGGTCACTGATTTTTATGCAGCGGTATATGTTTCTATTCTTGCATCCATTTTGTAGTACTTTATCGAATTTTTATTAGTCATGTGGTAGATTTCATTTTTTTCCAGTTCA
Source organism: Poa pratensis (assembly GCA_947311845.1). Lineage (NCBI taxonomy): Eukaryota > Viridiplantae > Streptophyta > Magnoliopsida > Poales > Poaceae > Poa > Poa pratensis. The sequence continues at coordinate 6,913,169 of CAMZMU010000040.1, forward strand.
GTAGTACGTCTCTTACTTTTCTGTATGTTGGTTCGCAGGGCTGATGATGACCGTGCGTCTGGGGTGGGGGGTGTGGGTGATATATATGATGTCTGTTAAATTTAGGAGCCAAGTTGTGTTCTCTCCTGGAACATCAAATGCACTGGGCGTTGTCTGATCTTTTTTTTTTTTTCTTTTGCCCTTGGCCGGCACATAAACAATATCAAAAGCGTATGCGTGTGTGTGTGCAAGACTTTGCTGCAAGTGGTTTGTAGCACTTTGTTCTCAGGAGGATCTATCTTTGTTCTTACCGGATTTTATCTATCTATATATTTCAGAGGCTCGATATTTTTGCCAAAAGTCGGTCTGTGTGTGCGTGTAATGAGCTAGCCAAACAGATCGATCGATGTAGTTGCGTTGTTAGGTGGATGAATATGCGTGTTGTGTAAGACTTTTGCTGCAGGTGGTTTGTAGCACTTTGTTCTTAGGAGGTCATGCTTTTTTTGTTAGGTGGATGAAATCAAGTGGTTGTCTTTTCTGCGTGTAGTAAGCATGTATTTTTGCTCTAGCATTTTTTTGACTTGCTATCAAGGTTCATATAAATAAAATCATCAACTAACAGTAGTCCAATATAGCAAAAAGCAAAGTTTGTAGACCCTTTTATTCTACATCATATCCTTCATGATAGTTACAACCAGTAGTACAAAACGGAGCATTCAAAACAAACTGATGTTTACAGGCCATCTGGATCCCTCTGGTATAGCACATCTCCTCAATCTTGCACGGACACGGAGGGATGTTCTTCAGTGTCTGGTTGTTTTGTAGTGTTCTCCTTCTTGCTCTTTTTGTTTGATGGTTGCCTCTTTCCTCTTGTATTGGTCTTGGGCGGCGCTGTTGAAGTATTCTCTGCGTCTTGTGTTCCTGGGTTAACAAATCGTAAAGGGCATTGTAAATGGTAGAAGCATTTTTTGTAGTATCTTTATGAATTATCAGTTATTAACATCTATAGTATTTTTTCATGCACTCACCTAAATCAACCTTCTTCTTTTTACGTGTCCGCTTTGGCGGTGGTAAGTTGTACTGTTTGTCCAGGTTGGTGCATTTCCTGCGGGTGTGACCATATTCGCCACAATGGCCGCATTTGTAGAACTTTCCTGCCTTTATAGCTTCCGCAATGGTCATCAGCCTTGGCCTACCCTTTGTGTTTGCATCATCAGGGTCTAGTAGTTCTATTGTCGATATATCATCATCCCCGACAGAAGGGTTTGCAAAGTTTGCTATTGTTCTTGTTTCAGCTGCTTTCTTTTTCATTTCTTCTTGAAGCTCTTGTTCAATGTCTTCTAGCCCTTTGTCTACTCTGTCCATCTCTTTCTGCAAGTATTCATACTTCCTTGGATGCGTGGCCCCTTTTGTAGCTGATGTGACCATCCTTCGGGCAAGCACATTGTATCGGAGTGTATCATTGTCAGCCAGTTTTAGTGGTATAGGTAATGGATTCACCCTCTTATATGACTTTCGCCATCTGTCAATTATGTACTTGTCAGGTATTTTATCGATGTCTAAGTTCAGCATCACCTTGAGAATGTGAGAGCAAACTAATCCATTTTTTTCAAACTTGCAGCAGATGCAGTGGTATTCTTCCCTCTCCAAGTCAACCTCTACAACATAAGTTCTTGCTCTGTGCTCTTTGATTGGATAATTTGGTGCTTGAAACACCAGGTACAGCTGTCCTGGTTCCTCTTCCTTAAGCCGTAGTCTTGTGACATCAGTTAGATTTTTCTGAAATCTCCTGAATATGGATAGGTTATAGAGATCGTGCGCCTGCATTTCTATGTAGTATTTAGTCAACATTTTCTCAGTAGGAACTGTCTTGTGTATTGCATTGTGGTCACACTCATTCTCTCTGGAATGAATTGTGTCCATGATTCTCTGATATTCTCGAAGAAAACTTGTCATGCTGTACTGTGCACCCACACCTCTCTTGAACAGTGAGTTCATCCCTTCACTCCTTGCTGTTGTTTGCAAGAAGGGGAAGAAATTTTTCTTGAAGTAAACAGGCACCCATCTTTTTCTGCTGTTCCATATGGTTTGGAAGAATTCAATGTGTTCTACTTTAAAATCTGCTATCATTTGCTGCCACAGTGTCTCAAACTCTAGCTCTGTTAGTGAGTTGTCTACGACGTCTTGAAACTCTTCAAACAGTCCTTCATTCAGTTGGAATGTTCTGCCAACTTTTTGTTCTGTTTTGCTCTTCACATGATACACACAGCATTTGTGAACTGTCAGTGGAAGCACGGCCTTTATTGCAACTTCCATAGCTCTGTCTTGGTCAGTAATGATTGTTTGGGGGTGTTTCCCCCCCATTGCATAAATGAATTCTCTGAAGACCCACTTGAAAGTTTCAGCACACTCATTAACAATCAGAGCACATGCAAATAGGTAGGTGTGTCCATGTTGAGAAACACCAACTATTGGAGCAAACGGGAGGTTATACTTGTTTGTAAGAAATATTGTGTCAAAGCTAATGCAGTCCCCACATGTTTCATAGAAGCTCCTTGATTTTCCATCTGCCCAAAACACACTCTTCACCTTGTTGTTTTTATCTACCTGGAATGAGTAGTAAAAACTTTCGTTTTCGGATCGTTTCTTTTTGAAGTACTGCACAACTTGCATGACATCACTGTTCTTTAGTTCTCTGTTGATGATTGTCCCATAATTACTCACCTTCTTCCTGTTATATGGTGTGTTTTCTGGGCCTCCTCGCAGATACGACAACACTGACACTATCTTGCTTGTAGTTATGTTTGCTTGTCTCAGTGACCTTATCATTGCTTTCTCTTCATCTGTCATGTAGATGTGTGACCTGAAGAACCTGCTTTGGGGGCTTAGAACATGGTTATGGTCCAGACACAGGTTTGTGATACGCCAGACCCCATTTTTCTCAGCTATAACCATTTCAACTTTGCATTTTGTTCTATCAATTACTGTTGTCTGCCTCTGCAATGGCACCTGCTCTCTTTCCTGCGGTGTATTGCTTCCATATTTGTTGCACTTCATCGTGACTCTTATGACCTCTCTATTCCTTTTTCTGCTAGTTGTCCTGCCAGTTGACACTATAGCAGTTGAGAAGCCCGCTGCAAATGCATACATGTTGAAGAAGTTCTGAGCTTTTTCTCGCGTTTCAAAATGCATCCCTGTTTCTGGTATCTGATCTTTGTCAATTGTGTAGTCATTTTGCCCCTGTGAGTTTTGATCTTCGTTCTCGATGAAGTTTTCAACATCTTCTTCACATATTTCTCTTTCTTCTTCTTCACAATCCCTCTTGTTTTGCCCCCGCTGTTCCGAGCTCTCATCTGTTTGTGTATCATTGTTCCGTGTTTCTTGTTCCATGGAATCAGGTTGAACTGCATCATTTTCTACATTCATCTGCGACAAAAGGAAGTGTTTAGAAAGTTTTTTATAATTTTAACTAGTGTTTTTGCATTATCTTTCTTAGTTTGAAGCAAGATCAGAAGTATACCTCATCAAACTCCAAGTTCCTAAATAAGGTATCTGCCCATGGATCATTGTCCCAAGTCTCGTGTGGTCCACTGCCACTTCCCGCCTGTAAGAAGTTCTCACTCTCCTGCATAATAGTACATCGTTAACCCGTTTTGTTGTTATTTTCTTAGGTGGATTCTTAGGTGGATCAATTAGAATAATATGGCATATAAATTATGTAATGAACACCTGTGTGTAGGTATCGGTACTTTTGTTGATCTGCCGAACAATGTTTTGGGATAAACTTGTTGAAAATTCAGTATCAGCCTGACGTTCAATCTGCATTTTTCATTTGTATTCATGTCAGTACAACATATATTTGTAGTAATTTTTCACTAAATTTTATTTAAAATGAATAACCTGTATGGAAGATATAGCACTCTTTGAGGAATATGATGTATCATATTTCCCTTCCAGCAATTCTGTGAATGAAAAGTTATTGTCCTGCATTTTTTTGATAGATGTGTTGTTATATTTTGATTTATGTGTATTTATGTCTAGAAATCTCATTTAATGACAATAGTAAAATAAATTTTATTGTGTTTTACATGGTACCTGTAAGAACATGTCGGTGCATCTGAATGTTTCATAGTTTTCGCTCCCATCCCTTAATGCATCATGTGTAACCTGCAAAAAAAATTATATATATCAGTAATATTCCCATATAATTTCTCATTTTAGTGCATCTCTCTCTCTCTCCTCTCTCTCTCTGTATCCTTCTCTTTATGTCAATATGAATCTCTATTTTCGTGTACCTCTGCCTCTGTCTATGTGTCATATGAATCTCTGTCTATATATATATATATATGAATCTCTATATCTATTATATCTCTCTCTCTATGACTGCCTCTCTCTCTGTCACATATGAATCTCTCTCTCTATATATATATGAATCTCTATCTCTATTTTATCTCTCTCTCTATGACTGCCTCTCTCTCTGTCACATATGAATCTCTCTCTATATATATATGAATCTCTATCTCTATTTTATCTCGAATCTCTTTCTCTATCTCTCTCTCTATCTCTATATTATTTAGTTTCAGTCTCTCTCTCTCTCTCTCTCTCTATATATATATATGTGTGTGTGTGTGTCTCTCGAATCTCTTTCTCTTTCTAGAATCTCTCTATCTCTCTCAGTCTCTCTCTCTCTATTATTTAGTTCAGTATGTCTCTCCCTCTCTATTATTTAGTTCAGTATGTCTCTCTCTCTCTCTCTCAGTCACTATATTCGTGCATCTATCTTCATTGCTGTATGTACCAATTATCTGCATCTTTCTCTATCTCTATTACTGCATCTATGTCTCATTTATTCATTGTGTCAGCCTTTTATGTGAGTGCCTCAGTTATGTCAGTGTTTCAGTCATTTATCTCAGTGCATCTATCTCTATCTCTTTTTTTCTGATATAGTCTCAGTTTTTTAACAGGAATTATGTGCACTATATTTTCTTGCAGAGGATTCCGAAGATCATATCTGAAGCTCTGAACCTGGGATGATAATTCAAGCTGAGTACGCTATATGCGCTATCTGAAGCCAGTGATCATTCTTGCAGATGTATCTTTCACCTACTTGAACAGATAAGCATTATAGACTGGAGTAGGAAGTGTTTCAGCGGAAAACACATGCTGAGCTGAGCTCTGAGTTTTGCCATGTAGGCGAGCTATTACAGAGGCAACGAGGCTCCCTCTGGCACGCCTGCTGGGAAAGACAGAGGCGGCCGCAAGCGTCTGACGGCGCAGATAAGCGTCTGTCTCTTCTTGCATCTATGTCATTTCTGATTTGCTTGCCTCTCTCTATCTCTCTCATGTTTCAGGTCCTGGCTGATCGTGGTATCTCTCTCATTATTCGTGCCTCTCTCTATATATATGCATCTATCAATTTTTATTTTGTGTCTAGAGAGACATGACATTATTCGTGCTTGAATCTTTGTGCTTTCCATGCACTGAATCCGAATAGTCCCACATGGAGTGTTAAGTGCTTGAATCTTTGTGCTTTCCATGCATCTCTCTCTATCTCTTTTAATGTATATATGTGCATCTATCTCTCTCCGAAGAATGCGTCGTCCTTGCTTTCCATGCATCTCTCTCTCTGAATGCATATATGTGCATCTCTCTCTATTTTTTCTGAATTTGTATTTTTATCGTCGCTCTCTGCTGGATCTCTCGTTGTCTATGCAGTACAAACTATTCGGATTTCTCCTTCGTATAATAACAGGTATGTGCTTCTTCAGATTGCGGGGCCGAGAACACGCTGAAGACAGGAGACGTGATTCAGTGCTGTGAGTGTGGCTACCGCATCCTCTACAAGAAGCGCACCCGCCGGAGTGCTTCATGGGGTCACGATTGCTTGTGCTATTGATATGTTTTATTGATCTAGTTGATGACCAGTGAATTGTGTTCCCTAACTACCATCTCTCTGAATTTGTTTTTTGTATGTCCTATAATGCATAACTGCATATAATGCATGTGTACTATGTTCCAACAGGTTTTATATAGTATGCCTAAACTCTGCCTGGACTGTTCCCTTGCTGTCTCAGTTTCAGTTCTCTTTTCTATCCATGCTTGAAAATAATTATACTCTGATACTATGCGTGCTTTTGTTGGCTGACCTAATTTTGCCTAATGTTTGTGTGGTGGAACTAGTTGGTTGATTTGCCCATAAATCCCAGCATCTGTTCATTCTTTTTGAGAAAAGAAAGTTAGAGGAATTCACCACACAACAGTCCTGTGTGGAACTAATTGTGTACCTGTGAATTCACCACACAACAGTCCTGTGTGGAACTAATTGTGCACATGTGAAACTGTATGCTATGTGTTTGTCACGAAAAAACTGTAGTATTTCCTTCTCTACTGCTTTGTTTTCCCCCTCAGTTGTGTTTCTGTGCTTAGTCTACTGAATATACTATATGTATCAGCTAATCAATCATATATTAAGAAGGATTTCAAGGGAAGGAGCATGGGAAATGTAGCAGCAAGGAAGATCTCTGTTCGTACTGAATTTTTGGCAGGGAATTTTTACCTGAAGAAGGGGAGACTGGATTTGGCTCAAGTAAGTACTCCTCCCGTCAGATCTCTTGATTCGATCTTCAGGATCTTCCATCTGGTGTTGATTCTCTGCCTCTATCTCACATCCAGTTCAGTATGTGTCCCTCTTCTTTGGATTTCGCTTCTCTCTTTTTTTCGGTTAGTTGAGGGCGAGGCAGCTCTTCTGATCGAGCTCCTCCTCTTTTCTTGGGGAGGAAGAAGATCACCTGGCCCTTTTTTTTGAGAACCGGATATGGGCTGGGCTACGCGTTCAGTATGTGTCCCTTGTGTTTTATTGGGTATGGGCTGGGCTTGTAGTGAAACGAACCCGTTAAGGAAGACAGACCGGGCCGCAAAAACAAGTTTGAACAGCGATCGAAAGAAACACGCGCGTAGAACTGAGACGGACTGAGACTAGTTTGACGTGGCTGCGTTTGATTCGTCAGGGAAAAAACGTCTGTGCCCCAAATCAAAAACAGACGTCTGATAAATAGACAGTCCCTTTGTTTTTACAGAGAGAGGGCCAGATCTGCTCTTGTGGTTTAATTTATCTTCGTTGGGCTAACAAGACCGACCAGCTGCTAGTCACTTTTCCCTAAAAGAAACTAGTAGTCACTTCCATGTTCTTTTTTGAGAAAATGCGCGGCTCTTTGATCGGTACGAAGAGTTTGCTGGATCATTCCCGGGATTACATCATGAAAGATAAGAGTTTTTTAAAACGAAGGCAAAAGTTTTTCTTATCCATTAATTAAAAAGAAGGTGACTGATTTATTTACGGGAGAAATCGGACGAAAATAATACAACAATAAATCCAGAGTTCTCGCATGAGCGAGCTTTTTTACCATTAAAGTAACCATGAGGAACATGACGAAAAGAGCGACACAATGAGATCCACCGCATAAGCCGATGCCTCCCAAACAATGAGGACAACGCAGAATAGAGGAGGCTTGGGAGACATGTAGATCCACCCCAGAAGCCGATGCCTCCCAAACCCGAGGCAATAAAACGAGCTTATTTAATGTGCTGCCACCATCTCGCGCGAGCTACCACCCTCCAAGATGGACCACAACAACCGAAGAGGAAGGAGACTCCCCTGGTGCTGCCCGCGAGCGTCAGGAACAAGTAGCAGATTGGCGTAGTGTCAGTCGCCACAGAGGACAAAACAACTCTAACCCTAGATCTAGCTCTCCAACGTGGTGACCCATTTGGTCCGTTTGGGTCGGCACGGCCAAAATCAAGGCCTAACGCGCGAACGCATTTGAGCTTTTCGGTCTGTTTCATGTACGCGCTGACCCAATTCCGGAGCAAATTTGGGCCAGCTTTGGGTCGACGCGGACACACGGCGGACATGAAACTGACCGGCGCGCGTCCGTGCGTGTCCTCCCCTGGTCAAAGGCTGCCCACCTGCCAGCGACCCACCGCCCCATCGTCTCCCCTAGGCCGGTCCTTTTTAACTCGGCCGTGTGGATAGCGACGGCCGTCCACACTGCCCACTCCCCGTCCCCACTTCCAACAGGACCAAACCCTAGCCCAAGAAAAGCGCGAGCGGTGGTATGTCGGGCCGGCGGTTGGTCGTTGACGGGGCTCCCCGAAGGGTTGGTCTCTTCATATACGTTGGAGTGTCCCGTATCGGCTCCTCTCATATCAGTTACGACTTTTCTCTCTGACAAGGGTGGAAGGCTGGCCGGATCTTTACGGAGTGGTGTTTCGAGCTTGGTTCTTGGTGTTCTTGAGGTTGTGTGGGTTTCGCCATGTGGTGTTGGTGTCCATTAATTATATGGTTTTCGCCCGGTTTCACCCGCAAATAAACCGGGCACATTCTTTTAATTAATGGATAAAACAAAGCTTTTGCCTTCATTCTTAAAAAAAATGCCACCAATAATGGCCATCCAAATCACACAGCAACATATCATCTGGAAACACCACGTCTCGGCATCCTAGTACTGCTCCTGCTCCTCCCATTACCGCGTCAAGTTCAGTAAAGTTAAAAAGAACATACAGAAAACAGCATGCACACGATGATCTCAGCCAGGACAAAACCACCATTTATTCAGGTGGTAATCTGGAGTGGGAAACCCTCCAAATACTCTTTATTCAGGAGTTCCATAGTTCAAGAGCATTACGGTAACAGTACCATCCGCATATGTTCTCCATCATCTCGTACTTTCCGGATCTTCAAGGTACGACAACACGCTCACTCTACACGTATCCACGAGGAAACACCAGTGCTATACGACTGCGGGTATGCTTTGTAGCTGTAATCTCAGTGCGGAAAACCAAGTTGCGCTTAGAAAATGTGAGATTGTACATCCTACCTGGAAATCAAGCCTCCAAGCGAACTAACGAACATCACGCCGCCTTCGACGCCGACAAGCTCCGATGAGGGTTGGGAGCAGCCAGGTGACGACATAAAAAATCTCGACGTATGGGCAGCCGCCGAGATCGAACGTCCTGTTCGCGATGGCCAACCCTCGCTCCTTCCGGATCACCACCGCGACGATGCAGAGCAGCTGTAGCTCGGCAGCACAACTGGCCACCGGATCCGTGCTCAGGTCGCGGAGGACACGGCGGAGCCAGACCCAAGGCATCTCTGGTGATCGGTGCCCAGGCCGGTGAGCTTAGGTACGTATATGCCTGTATGGTGCGGCGCCGGCGGAATATATAGGGCAGATAAAGGGTGGAAGCGGATTGGGCCGTCTCATGGAGGGCCAGATCTTCGTTTCGTTTATACAGAGAGAGGGCCAGAACTGGGATCCTGATTGTGGTTTTATCTTCGTTGGGCTAATAAGACCGTCCAGCTGCTAGTCACTTTGCCACCAAGTCCTGCGTCTGTGGAAAGCTCAGGTTCCCTCTAAACTGCGTGTGTTCCTATGGCGGCTTGCTCAACAATCTTTACCTACGGGAGATGTACGCTTCCACCGTCATATGGCTGATACAAGCAGGTGTTCTATTTGTGGGGTTGAAGACTCATGGCGCCACTCTTTGATCAGTTGCCCGACAGCGAGAAGTGTGTGGGCTCTGGCTGACGAGGGTCTCACGGAACATATAATCGCACATGAGGACCCGTCGGCTAAGCAGTGGTTATTCACGATGATGGAGTCGCTATCACGTGATGATTTCGCCAGGATCACAGTTACCTTGTGGGCTATTTGGTACGCGAGGAGGAAGATCATCTTTGAAGGTGAGTTTCAGAGTCCTTTGTCCACAAATCTGTTCATCCAACGATATCTCCAGGACCTGTCCATTTCGGTCACGGAGAGGAGGAATATGAGGGCAGGGGTGCATACCACTCACCCCAAGTGGATACCCCCGCGCGCAGGCTATGTAAAAATCAATGTCGACGCAGCCGTGTCGAAGACGGGCACTGGAGGCGCGGTGGGTGCAGTCTGCAGAAGCGAGACAGGTGCATATCTAGGGGCCTCGGCGCTTACTGTGTCGGGTGTCACCGATCCATCTACGCTGGAGGCAATTGCCTGTAGAGAGGCCCTGGCGCTGGCCAAGGACCTGAACCTTCGTCGCGTTACGATTGCGACGGACTGCCTCGTGGTGGTGAATAATCTGAAGCAAAATTATGCTGGAAGCTATCGCATGGTCCTTGACGAGATTAGAGAAGATGCGAAGCAGTTCCAGGAGGCTGTTTTTGTTCATGAGAATAGGTTATCAAATATGGAAGCTCATAGGCTAGCAAGATCGAATGTTTCTGGTAGTGTGGGACGTCAGACTTGGCTCATTCAGCCTCCTGACGGTCTCTGTATCCTTGACAATATTTTAGTGCAATAAAGTGCCGTGTTATACTCAAAAAAAAAAAACCAAGTCCTGCGTCAGCTGCCGCCGTCCAACATGGACCACAACAACCGAACAGGAAGGAGACGCCCCTGATGCTGCGCACGAGCGTCAGGAACAAGCAGCAGATCGATCGGCATAGTGCCAGTCGCCACAATATTTACACGAGAAGCTACGCAGGCTGACGACCTCCCCCATGTCCACAACAGCCAGCGGAGCCAGGGCGTCAGTATTAGCAAACTGGATTGCACACCTCATCGCCAATGATGTTGAGAGGCAGACGTGTCTACTACATGCTTGGTTTGTGTTTCCGATTATGAGTTTTGTAAAAGCCTCGAGACAGATGTGTGCATTGTGACTCATACCATTACCTTGTAGTTGTAGTCTTGTAGAGGCTAACATAGTTTAGACTGCAGTGTAAGTAACTAAGTACTAGAGATGCTTGAACGATCACCGTAAAATAATACTCGTGGTACTAATGATCATCAGTACACAAAATGACAAAAGCAACAGTAAACATGGATAAACCTGCAATCTGGATCTTCACGTGATCTATTGTTCTAGCTAGAAACCGGACCTCTCAGAAACAAGCGGACTAATGATCGATCAGCATCACGCCGCCTTCAACGCCGACGATCTCCTCTGGCTCTCTGAGGCCGGTGACGTTGAGCACCCAGTCACCCAGGGTACGGTGGGAGAAGACGTACAACGGGATGCTCATCACTATATTGAAGGCGTCGAGGCGGGGACATGCGCCGCCGAGATCGAACGTCCGGTACGCGATGGCGTCGCAGCGATTCCCCCAGATCGCCAACATGACAATGCCGAGCAGCCCTAGATCCGCGAAGCATCTGGGCACCGGATCTGAGTTCGGGTCCGGCTCAGGGGCTAGAGCACGGAGGACACGGCGGAGCCAGACAGAAGCCATCTCTCTCTGGTTAGGCGCGCCGGCGATCGGTGGCGGCGGCGAGCTTCGGGCGTGTGCGCACTTGAACTTCTTTGTTTTTACAGAGAGGGGATGGGGGTTTTATCTTCTTTGGGCTAGGCCCGCTCGGTTTTCTCCAGAAAAAAAAGGGGTTAGTTACCGAAAATTCCCTTTTGGTGCCCAGACTCACTGCAGCAATTTTTTCAAAAAACATAAATAAATATATATTGAAAATATGTTGCTGAAACATATTCCCACAATAAAGAGTCTAATAATTATTAAAAAAATATGTTTTTTTTGCGACTTAAGGAGCTTTATTGCTTAAACTTCAGATCCTTCAGGAAGGTATCAGCTAAGAAGGTTGGGGTAAAATTAACCCATAACCACCTTCTTCTACTAGAGCTAGCTCTATGAGCACAAAGGTGAGCAGCCTGATTAGCTACTCGGCTGACATGTCAAAGCTAGAGCAAAACCCACTAAGCTCCTTTACCTCTTGACAAATACTGGATATAATTGATAACCTAGAGTCCATCTCTTCCCTCAGCTTGACCAGCTCCAAGGAATCAGTTTCCATAATAACACTTTGGAGACCCATATTGATAGCAAGCCACACCCCATCTCCGAAGGCCTCTGCCTCCATTATTTAGCTTAGACACTTGCTACTAAAAAAATGTTGCTGAAACATATTCCCACAATATCTTTATTTTCCGGAAAACTCTATTCTACACCCAACTGATGCATCAGTCGGGCCGTGCGGAACGATGAAAAAGCCCACTAGTACCTATCGTCCCCAACCTCCCAACTCCCGACCCAAATGACGAGCAGGCATGTCGATCCCCACCGTGCGCCTCCCCGGCGATCTCCCACAGCGCGTCACCCCCGCGCGAGGCGGTCTGCCCCTCCCCCCCGCACGCCCAATTCCTTGCTCATTGGGTCTCCGTTGCCCATCCCGTCCCGGCTCCACCGGCGCTGGTGTGTGTGGACTTGGAGGGAATCATGGACGACGTGGTCTCCGGTTGCCGCCGGCGTCGGGGAGCTGGACACACCTACTCTCCCGCGCGCCTGGGCACCATGCCGCTGCTGCTACAGCACCTCGGTCTGGGCCGCTACTCCTTCAAGCGCTGCCGCCACGCATTGGATGGTGAGCCGCCCAATCTTCGCTGGACTTGGAGAACACGATGCGCCGCGACTGGATTGGGCAGGGTTTGCTCGATCTAGCTTCTACCGACCTCTGTAGTGGCGGATTCATGGGCGGAGAGTTCGAATCGGCCATGAGCGTGCCTCCATTGGAGAGAGGTCAGTTGGTTTTGTTGGTGTTTCATGCGGTGTTCAGTTTTGCTACATGTGAGATTTGTTTTTGTTCTGTAAGCATGGGCAAAGTGCTACACTGATTTTCTGTGCACATGCTACGCTGATTTCCGCAAAAGTGACGATGTAGTCACGTTTTGCTAAAATCAAATTGGGATTTGTTGGATATGTTGTTGATTTTTGCTACATAGCTGTGTTTAAATTGCTACAATATTATTTTGCTACATGTCGCAATTTTTACACATCTGAATTTTTTTTGCTACACACCCGTGCTACATGCATAAACAAAAATTGTCACGTCGGATTTTTTTGCTACATTCATTGGACGCAACATTTTCTGAAATATTTATTGCTACATGGGATGTTACATACACATAAAAAAGTGCTACAAGCGAAATGTTTTTGCTACATAGAATGAACGCGCGAGATCGTATCACTTAACTGGATCGGACGGTTCTGGAGGTGGCTGTAGCAGCATTTGCCTTATTTTCCTCAGTTGAAAAAATGCCAACAATAAAGGCCATCAAAATCATACATAAACATATTTTCTGCAAACACCATATCTCGGAGGTAAAAAAACACATACAGAAACACAGCAATACACACGATGATCTCAACAATAACAAACAACCATTTATTCAGGCGGCAATTTAAAGTGGGAAACCTCCAAATTATCTTTACTCAGGCATTCCAGAGTTCAAGAGCGTGGTAGCGGTAGCATTCGTATAGGTTCTCCATCATCTCGTATTTTCCTGATATTCAACATACAACGACACACTCTACACGTGTCCACGAGGAAATGCCAGTGCTCTACAACATATACAGAAACCATGTTCCAGGCACATAGACACGAAGACATCATACAAGAACCAGTTGCTCGGTGCAAAAAAGTGGATCATTCATTCTTCTTCTCGAATTTCGCCCTGTCAGCGCCGCTGTATGGCGCAACATGGTACGCGTACTGCTGGAGGACCGAGAAGATGACCATTTCCACGATGATCAGGGCGTTCTGGAGTGCCTCCTGGATGTGCTCCACGTCCAGCCAGAAGTGGTCAGACCGAATGACCCCTACAGCGGCCAAAACATCCAGCGCACAGCCCTGTGAAAAAGAAAATACCATTCAACAATCAGGAATTCGATCACATCTATTTGGCGAAGTAAACTTTGTTAAATAAAAGGAACAGGTGCTGAATTTAACTATTTAGTTCCTACAGTGAGAAAAATTGCATGCTAGACCCATACACAAGATAGGGTGCACTCACAAGAAAATTCCACGGGAAAAACAACTGAGTTGTGTGCTAAATGTGAAACACGTATGCTAATTTATGTTCATAAACTCTTTTTACACTTATCATCTCCAGCTTTCTTTTCACTAGAAGGATAGCCACGTGTAGTTATTTATTTGCAAACTTTACCAAAAAAAATCACTAGATCTGAACATTTTAATGTCAACGCGCAGAAACTTAAACTGAAGATGAAGCTCCTAAATTGCTAGTCACAATCTATAATTAGAAAATAAGGTGATTCATGCTTAACTAAATTTAGAGAGTCGGTGAGAGAAGAACCTTCATGCAAAATCATGACAGACAACTTGGCAAGAAAAAAAGGTCTAAACTATCAATATTACCACACAAATATAGCTACGCTCAACAGAATGTTCAGATGTAGTCATGAAAAGACACTGGGATAAAATTCAATGTTACTACACAAATATAGCTATGCTAAATAAAAATGTCCAGATGTCAGTCACAAAGAGAACCTGGTATAAATTTTTATAGATAACAATCAGATACGATGAAAAACTAACCCTACTGGTATTCGTAAGAAGATTCTAACTCGTTTCAGCATGGAGAGGGCGTGATTTACCTGCCAGAAAGAGAAGAAGACAATCCCTTTGATGCATAAGAACTTCGCAAGAGGCTTGTGGGGTGCCAGCTCCTTAGCGAACAAGTGATAGAATATGACCAAGGCATATAATGCCATGGAGACTGAAAAGTTCAGTATCATTGTGAACGTCCAGCTGACCCAGCTAGGGTACAGCCCAAGAAGCTGAAGTGCAATAATCAGAATGGAGCATACAGGCCTAACAATAACAAATTGCCAGGTCCAGTACTTCAGAAGCTTTAGAGTCTTGTGCTCCAATCGAACATTGCGGGGCTGCCAAAGCACAAAGCCAAAAGCATATTGGTTACTTTCAGGACACACAAAGTAAAACAAATCGCAAGGTGAAAAACCTTAACTAACAGTATTGCCAACAGCTTACCGACAAAATATGCAGGTTATAGCCTTATAGGTAGAATATGCAACTGCGGATACATGACTCAGTGACAGGTTTAAGACACAACATCATTTTAAGTACACGTATAACGGAAAACTTACTGAACAATATGTGAAGAAACTAAGTCAAACTCACATTTTAACTTAAGCAAGACTCTCATAGGTACACGCTTCAATAAATCAAAATCTCACTATCTGAATGTGTGCTTTCTTAATGGCATATACAACCCTTTCCGTTAAGACCGTGAACCATTTTATATGACACAACAATACATCATCCTTCAAATATGGTCAGGTTCAGTGTCGATTTCTATAGGTGTGCACCTAGGACAACTTATTATTTTTTACAACAACTGGTGCAGGTTGCATGACAAAAAGTCAAGTGCACATTTATCAAACTTTCCATGGAAGATACAAGGGTGTAAGAAATATACCAGGAAAAGAGACACAGGGAAAGAATGATGAAGCACCCTCCCTTTGATTTCATCAGGTACAATGTTTTTACTGATAGATATATTTAAGTAGCTGTACATCAATGCCAGGAACTTAGCTATCACCTGCACAATTAAAATAAGAAAATTGAAGGAAAAGTTAGTGAAATCACCAACTTCAGGTGAAAAAATGACATTGACCAACGAGGACTCACCAGTGCCTCATAGCATTCTTTAACAGACTCCAAGCATGTAAAGAAAGTTTTGCTTCCCTTAATATCTAGAAAACCAACAAAGGAACTTATAGCATATAGTGGAGGCATTAGCACTATAATGAGTATGGCCTTCTGCTCCTTGGGATTTTTCCAATAGAAAAGATGCTGTGATACCAACTGTACTGTGAAATGCATAGACAACATTACACAGCAAGCTGCTCCAAGGAGAGTAAGAGTTGGAGGATCCATTTTAGAGAGATCCATTCCCGGAAACATCGACATGGTCCCTGAAGATAGATATTCACATTTATTCATTAGATGCAAACTTAAGCTAATGATCAGTTAAAAAGGTAACACAAGAAAAATATAACAACAAGGGAATGAAGGTTGGTATTCACATTTTTCGGTATCTTTAGCATTGTTTCAATTTGATATGAGTTTGAGGTTCGTTATATGATCTAAATCGCTGCATATACCATTGTTTCTGTGATAAAATTTGGTTACTGAAGCATGATGTTCATGAACATGGAAGGATGTATGAAGCAGGAGATCGGACTGAACGCATAACTCTAAGCATAATCGAAGCAAGCTGTTTAATTATCCCTTTGTCGTGCTCCTGCTTTATCAACAGAACAGGCAAAGGTTGTGTTTGAAAAACACACTAAAACCATAGGCAGCTGACACCCAGCAGTACTTCTTAATGAACTATAAAGGGTTCAATGCTTCCTTATTTGCTAAATAAATTGTGCATAAGGAGAAATAATCGTGTGAATGATCAACACGCACAATGATATCTGTTTGTGAACCAGGAGGCAAACCAGATCGCATTGAGTTATTAATGTTGAAGTATGTTCCACCTTCTCATCTCTAAATTCAGCTTTAAGTAAATCGGTTGGTAAATGAAGCTCGATACAGTAGCAGAGCCGAAGCTTTAAACTAATGGCTACACAGACTGACAGACACTAGCTGATATTCCAGGGAAATAAATTTGGTAGAAAAAGACACTGTAGAATCATGCACCCACCGTGTGCCTCAGTGGTTTCAGGCAAGAGATTGAGTTGACCGCGGCACCATTAACAGTGAGAATTTACGGATACCCCGAATCTAATTGAACTTGGGGGAAATCGGAGAGGATGATTAATCGTCGCCGGAGAAGAATTGGAGCGCTGACTCACCTAGTCCGCGTGTAGTCAGAGACTTGGCCGGCCGGCCGGCAGAAAGATCGGGGACGGTGGGACTCGTTCGATCCCCTCGTGTAGCAGTAGGTAGGTAGGATCTGCTGGGAGATTTTACGAGGAGCCTCCGGTCCAAGCAGACACAGTCGGCAAGCAGTACGACAGGCGTCCAGGGCCGTGTTTCATGTGGACCTGCCGATCTACTCCATTTTGGGATCCAGCAGCCCCACAGGCCTGCCACAGCCGACCATGTACTACTAGGAGGGAGGCGGGCGGGCCTGTGGATCTTGGCCCATCCACTCGACGCTCAACCCGGGACATCTTCTCCTCGTCAGGATGCACGAGGTGTTAAGGAGTATTAGTATTGGTCTAGGAGTCCGTATTAGACTAGATTTACTTTCGTGTCCCCCAAGTCATATGTACTATATATTGTGGCCATTGGCCCCCGTGGAATACAAGTTGCATATTCATAACATGGTATCAGAGCTAGGTTAGGGTTTCGTGGACGCGCAACTCGTCCGTAAATTTTTTTTTTCCTTCCGATGTCGATCGCAAATCTTCTTCCATCTATCGGTCCGTTTGTGGCCTCATTATCTCGGTCGTTTGTGGCCTCTTCTTCTAGGTCCTTCTGTGGCCTCTTCTTCTCGGTCCGTTTGTGTCCTCATTATCTCGGTCCGTTTGTGGCCTCATCTTCTCGGTCCTGTTGTGGCCTCCTCTTCTCGGTCCTGTTGCGGCCTCGGTCCTAGTCCTCTCTATGGGATTTTTGTGGCCTCCTTTCGCATTGTCATTGTTGATCTACGCACATTCTTTTGCCGTGGGCTTCTTATGCCATTGGTTCCTTGTGCTATGATCTGTTATGACATGCTCTACTTCTGATTGTCTCTCGGTCTCTATCTTTCTTCTGATCGTCTATCGGTCTCTGTCGGTCTTTTGTCGGTCTTCTATGATCGATTGTTTGGCTTGACTCCACAGGTTTTGAAGACTCTTCATGCTACGACGACACTCTCAAGACGAGGAACAGCTCCTCGTCGCCGCTGATGTGCCCAAGGCGATGAAGACGAGGGCACGGCCTCGATCTCGATGAGGTGCCGTCTGGATACAGCTCCTTCGCCTCCCCATTTCCGGGCCGCCATGGACAGGAGGAGAAAGCAGAGGAAGAGGAAACCCCAGAGGCTTGGATCTGGATTTTTACTGGAGAGAATCTCCGGCCGGGCGATTTACTGAACGGGTCAGGGAGGAGGAGAAGGAGGGCGGGAGGTAGGCGCCGCCGCCGACGACGACGACGACGAGATGGTGCTTCGTGCGGGCTGCTCTGCTCGCCTGCCTGTCTGTTCGGCAGTCTGTTCGCGCCTGCTTCGTGGCTTCACTGAGCCAGTCTGCAACTTTAAAATCTTATTATCTCTATCCAATATTTATCCAACGGTTCAAAGTTTGGAGTCAAATTCAAAGTATTTAGAAAAATCCAAAACATTCTAGTAAATCGTATATGTTTTGTTGTGTATACTGAAAAAAGTTTGGCGTCATTTGAATAAATGGTTTATCCTTGAATAGATTTTCTTGTTTTAAGCTTAAAAAGCTAGTAAATCAAAACCAATGATCCAAATGAAACAAAACATTCCCAGAGTACGGAACGAAACATATATGACTTACCTGGATTTTTCTGAATTTTTCTAAAGAGGTTAAATTTTGAGTATAAAATTTGGACCGTTGAATCAAGATAAGATGACTAAAGTTGTTGCGTGATTCACTCACCAAGTGAAGTAGTTCCGCTTCGTCTTGGTCCGAGCTCAAGCTAGGCGGGACCACGTGAGTACGTGACCAAATATTTCACATTTTCACGGGAAATTGGCCAGGGTGGGAGAGGAGAAAGGCAGAGAGTATCACCTCAATTTCCCCATTCCTCTCACCTCTCCCTCCCTAGCCCTTTCCTCCTCTCGAGGGGATACGGGTTCATTTCTCTATGTTAATAAAGAGCAATTCTACCATAATTGGAAGGTGCCACAAAGTATTGGTACGTCCTCACCAAAAAGTAGTACGTGATCAGAATCCACCGTTGATTCAAGTAGGGTTAAGTTTGGTAATCATATTAGTCCATCGGTTCTTCTTTTTAGTACGAAAGGGACCTCGTCCCCGGCTTTCATTGCATTAAAAAAACCACCGAGTTTTGGTACAAGTTCAAAATACAGAAAATCTACTACTAGAGTTTTCTGTACTAGCGTTCATAAAGCAGTAAACTAGATCTTATTATTGCATGCCAACATTTTTTCATAGATGCCTCATGCAGAGAAGAGGTTGCCATCTAGATCGCCGGTAGATTAACAGCTTGCTTGATCTTCTTCAGCGCCAATAGAGTATGTACTACATGAGTGGGAAACTAGAAACCCATCAATATAATCATTGGCGTCGAGTTTTATAGGTTGATAGATAGATGATACTGAATATATTGCGAGAGATTACATCGAGCAATCAAATAGTATTTGTAGAAAAAGGTACAATATTTATAATTCATTTTTGATGATTAATATTATTGATGCTATTGTAATACCAAGTATACAATATGCACATGTTAATAATTCATTACTAAATTCACTATGATTTGTAATTTTCCATACATTATTGACCACGGAAATAGATCTAAAGACCATGCCAATGTTCAATTCATATTCTCGGAGTTTCTGCGGATATGCTTACCTAATTATACACCAAAACCATATATTAAGATATTTGTAGACCATATGCTTTATATATCCTCCATAAATATTTATAAAATATATAGTTTATGTACTTATCATAAATTAATCGCTGAATAAAACTATGCTACAAATGGTGTTTACATGTAGCACAATACAAATAAATTTAAACTATATGCATTACGAATGTAAAAATAACGCTACAACAAACAAGTAGCAATTTTGCTGTGTGATTAACTATGCCAAATAAGATTCTAAAATTATATTCAATAGTACTTAGCATGCTAAACATAAATATAAAAGTTTAATATAAGTTATGTTAATATTATTCTCCTTGGGTCCAATTTTTTTAGCAAAATACAATATGGTGACTACTCTGCACATGGGCGGGTGGCAAGTTCATATACCATGGATGCATTTTCTCAATAAAAAAAGATAAAACTTAGTTATTTTTCTTCTCATATAACATTTTAGCTATCTTTGTCAAAAGTATAACCAAAATATGTTGTAAAAAAAAAGCAACCGAAAATATATTTATAGAATCACCTCTTCAGTCTGCAGATAACTAAGTAAGGCATGGACTGTCCCATCAATAACACCTGCAATGGGCCCAATGTTTTTTTATCACAACCTCGATAGTCTCATCCCAACTTCTTCTTGCGGCTTCCTAAATTAGAAATCGGCATGCAAGTTTAGTTATCAAGACTGTTACGAGCATGTACAAATGAAAATTACAAAGTGGAAGTAAATTAAAGCAACATATTGTAATCAGGGTTAGCTACCCAAACACAATTATAGCATCACATGTATTGTGCATAACCAACAAGTACACTACATGTCTATTATGGATTTATGGTCAAAAGAAGGTGCATCCATAGACACTTCTTACTTACATTGTCATAAGCATTTGCACCTACACCATGATCTAAGAGAAACTTAACAATTAGAAGGGATCTCCTGTCAAACCTCGTACATGATACCACCTTGTATAACATGCGATGGGAATGTTGAAGGTACATGTTTACATGCAACAACATGATGAATGATTATTCACATTTTTGCGTACATTATTTTCTTAAAAAGCAGAAATGGGAAAAGTATATTACGCCACACAACCAAGCAAACATCCCGATGATTAAGCATACACCAACATCACAAGTGAACTATAGCCTTGGATAACTATGTTTACTTATTCGTCATATTCATCGTGTGTAAGCTAGAAAAAAATTCAACCAGAAAAGCACAAAGAGGATTTACATCGTGATTTGTGTAACATGTGAGTTGCAAGTGAGTTACAACATGGATTTCCCCAGTTGCATCTAAGATTTTGTAGCTGTACATGAGTTGCAACTGAGACAAATATATTCAAATCTTTGAATTTGTATCTTTTTCGTGCTAGTCTCAGAATTATACATAAATTGCAACTGAGGCCTTAGTGGCGTCACCAGACTGAGCTCTAGTCATGCCAATTTCAGGTGGATTCTGAACAACTATTTATTTCTTCAAAAATAAATAAAAACGCTTACACAATGCAATCATCTTGGACTTACTCCATGGCTCGTCTCCTTATGTTTTCTTCATATGTCATTGCTTTTCATCATCTCATCCCTATAGCCTGTTGTAAACATGATGTAGATGTTTGGTACAATATATTATTTTCCCAGAATTTATTGTGTCTCGCAATCTAGTTTCGGGTAGTAATTTTTCATGGTTATGGTGTTATAGTTCCATTTGTTAGTTGCATCATCATATATTTATGTTATTTTCTATGAAGTTCTTATGTGCTGATTATGAGTGCATGCGTACTTAGGTGATCACATAAGTATTTCACTATGTCATGTTGATTTGAGGAGGAAACGCATGAATGAACGACATAAATTAGGGGCCCAAATTAATCTCTGACTCATGTCACAAGGGGAAAATTGGAGGACCTTGAATCTTAATGCTGTGGTCGGGTATTTATGTCTTGTTTACTCGTGGATATGGTGTAGATAAAAATTATTAGAGCTTGAGTATGATTTGAGTGCCATTAGGATTTAACCGGTGTCATAAGAGCTCTACCGTTTTTCTTGACGGAAAACTAAGCATGGTTTGGGTAATTATCAACGTGCATTGAGTGCTGGTGGGTAGTGTCAGCATATACTTATGGCCCTGTGCAATCTAGTTCCTCAATAACAAAAAAACAAAAAATCTCCCTCTGGACCTGCCCATTTTTTGTTTTATGACCATTCCTAAGACGAATGTATTTATGTTTTCAATTAAAAATATTATCAGCTAAAAATTTACTTGGTGTGGAAAAGGCACAAAAAAAAACCGAGTGCACACATCTAAAGAGTATAATCATGGGGGGGGGGGGGGGGGGGGGGGGTAGGAGGCTCACCGTTGCTCAGCGAATTTTGACCGTAGATAAGGAATTACGGCCGATCTCAGCCGTCCGATCTGGCTGTTTTTTTTTACTGTGACCGGTCCCACCTGTCATCGACTTCGTGGCTGGAGATTTCGGTGCCTCTGCGGGCGCGGTGGCAGTGGCCGTTATTCCGACGGAGCCGCTCTGGGCAAAATCGTCTTTTCGCGCTGGGATATATAAGCCGCGTCCACCCAGTGGAAAACCCTAGCCGCCAGCACCCAATCATGTGCGTTCTCCCTCCCCCCAATCCCCTCGCAGTGGCGGCTGGCCACTCCCTGCTCCCCTCCGCTCCGCCCCGCCCCTTCCTCACCCCGTGCTCCAACCGAGGAGCTCCACCACTTCCATTCCCTGCCCCGTCCTCCGTCGACCGTTCCGCTCCCTCGCCAGGCTCTTGGCGTCGGTGCCGCGAGCGGACATCCAGTCATGCCGTCGCCGCGCACCCCATCGCCTGGAGGAGCGGCTGGTGGAGCTCGACCAAGGAGGAGGGACAGAGGAGCTACATCCAACAGTCGCTCCCGCACCCTTTCTCCTCCTCCATCTCGCCACTTGCGCCGCCGCCGCCGCGCCACTCTCCCACCACCTCCACTCCGTCCTCGCGAGGTCCGGCCGCCCCTCCTCGTGCTGCTCCGGTCGGCTTCAAGGGAGGTCGCCGCCGGCGGTGGAGGGCCGCAGGCCGCTGCTTTGCTTCGCGTGTGGGGAAGGAGAGGAGTGGCTGGCTCCGGAGAGACGAAGCCGCCGCCGCCAACGCGCGACAGGGCCAGGACGTCAAAACGAGGTGGAGCCACCTCAGATTCGCCGATCCCCTCCGGCTCCACTGCTCTTCTCTCGCTGCCGCCTCCAGGTTCGTCTTCTCTCTACCTCTCCCTATGTGCGTGTGCCAGCGTGCTTGCGTGTGTGTGTTTGCTAATCGCCTTCTTGCCGTAGTGGCTTGGACCAAGGTGTACGGCCTAACTTGTGTGGTAAATTGCCAAAGCATCAGGTCGGGTGTCCCCGGGCGGCAAGCTCCAAATCTGGGGGTGGTTTGGTTTTGGTTGGAGCGGAGGAGATGAACTGGGGACGAGATGCATGGACGAAGGACAGACCAAGCAGGCAACACAATCTGGTTGGATCTGGTTCAGGAAGTCCTTTAATTTGCAGGTTTGTTGCCTTCAAGTTCAGAAAGCCATAACTAATAGATAATCTATATTTACTTCATAAGAATTTAGAAGACTTCTAATTAACAATCTGTAAGAATATACCATTTCCCTTGCACCCATTATCCCATTAGGTGTTTACTGTATTAATTGTATTGCATCAGAGGACATGGCTTTGATTACAGCTCTGGCGCTGTTTTTTGGCTGAGGATTAATTATTTATATTGTGTCGTTGAGGGGATATACAGGAAATTTTGGGGTATCATTATTGTACTATGTGTGGTGAAATTTGGAGATGTTCCTACTGATTAGTAATGGTCCAGTTTCTTCTCATCCTCTATCTTCCAGTTCCTTTCATGACATTATATTCTCATCTGCATGGTTGGCTTCAATTTCTTCTGCAAGTTGTTTGTTCGTGTGCAAGTTGCAACTATGATTATTATAAAAAAATTACCTGAATCATTTTAATTCAATAGTTTTTTCTAGGTTATTGGATCGCAGGATTTTCTAATCGAGAAAATCAATAAATATGTTGACACAATCATTACGAAATCATGTTGTGCAGATCCAACTAATGTAAGACACCTATGTGTTTTTAGGTCACATGAAGATAGTATTGTAGGCAAACATTCAGACAAAAAACCTGAGTCTTAACTTCTATCTCTGATGGTTTTCTCACTTCTCAGGAAGAGAACTTTCAGTCAATTAGATCAAACTTATATGCCCAGAGAGTTATCAGTACTATCAGTTCTCAAAGCTTTGAGATGACTATATTTTTATTTTTAACTACCTCAATGTTTAGTGCTTTTCTTTGGTTGCAGCTAGAAATATGAATGTTTGTTGCTTTTGTAAATTAAATTCAGTTTAAGTGCATGGTGCCTTTTATTGATGTGTAGTCCGTGTTCACCACTTTGTTTGCCCCTTGCCGACCGCGGCGCTGTCCCTTCTCCGCATCTCTTTTCTTCTCGCCTTTCTTTGTTTTTCTTTCTGATCGCCGGTCTCACCTTTATTTCTTTTGCAGGTATATCGCCGGATTCGAAGGGGATTTGTGGGTGCCGGCCGTCGCTTGAGGTTCGTTGTCTTCCTCTCGACCAGATAGTTGCTTCTCCCTACCTTCTTAACCCCCTAATTTTCTCGGTTTGATTCCATGGTTGATTTCTCTGACCATGTTGCTGGCAGTCGCTGATGTTTGACTTGATCATGCTCTTTCGTCAGAGTGGTTCGTCTGTCCTTAGGTTGAGCAGAAACGGGTACTCGGGAATTTTGTAGCAGAATCGTCCGAGGAGTTCTCGATCTTGCAGGTATGTGTGTGCCTTTCTATTTTATTTTTATGCATGTCACTTGCCTTCCTGATGATGCTCTCCTGCAGCAGCACACGTCTTGCTGTAGATGGTTCTCTTATTTTTATATCGGCCTTGCTTTCATTAGAAGCTAATCTTAGCCTTTTCACAACAGCTTTAGTTCTATGTTGTCAGTTGCTATGGATATACATACAAATTGGAGCTGGTTACAAATAGCAATGGAAAATAAAATCTACTGTGGGAGTAACCAAAATAGCCGGGGTTTTATCTAATAATTTTATTTCCTGCATAATACTAGGAGTTGATCATGTATTACCTTTCCGTTCGTTTGAATGAAATAAAGCATCACACTTCTCGCAGGGTCACGGTTTTCTCGGGCTCAGCCGTCATCGGCTCCGCTGTCTGGCACCTGCTAGGTATATACTTCTCATGTGCTTACCTATAATTGATGTTTCTGCTTATGGTCTTGGTGTTGGTTGATGTTAGTTTGATTTTGATGAAAGGTCGTGTATATGGTATTGAATCCCCGCCCATTCTGCTTTGTTTTGCAGAGCATTTTGTTACTGGACCCTGTGGGGGAAACGTGTTACCGTGAAGTTATTCTCTATTAGCTGCCTGAATACTACATCCTATATTTGTCCCCTGCTAACCTACAATTCATGTTTGTGCTTATGGTCTTGGTGCTGGTTGATGGTAGTTTGATTTTTATGAAAGGTCATCCATATGGTAGTTGAATCCCTGTTCATTTATCCATTCTTTGCTTTGTTGTGCAGAGCATTTTACTACTGGACCCTCAAGGGGAATCATGGTGCCTTGAAGTTATTCTCTGTTAGCTGTCTGAATACTACATCCTTCTATATGCCTTAGATGCCACGGGAAAGCAGCAACCTATTCCTCACTCAAGCCTCTCCAACCCACGTCGCCATGGATTTAACAAGGCACCGTCAGTTAACTAAGCGTCCAAGCAAATGATTTTTTGGTCCATAAATCTTGAATCTGGACTGAGGTGAGTACTATTGTTCTTCCTACAATAGGTGCAATCGAATCTGAAGTTAAATTTCTTATGGAGGGCTCTGGTTCATCAGGTAGAGCACTGGCTAATAGTGGAACTTCCTGTCCTCTCTCCTGGCTACTGGATTTGTGTGGTGGCACTGTAAAACCCTCCTGCAATCATTTGGCTCTGCTGTAACAGTACGACAAACACATCAGTGAGGAGTTCACGTATTTGATGTATTGTGTCAGTTAGCAGGATGAATTGTATGATGGTAAGCCCTTAAACTATTTTATTTGAGGCAGTATGTATAAATTAATGTGTGTTGTATGCTGACTAGGCCTATGGTTTTGCAGCGCTACGATGAGGTGCAGCTTGCCTCCTCCAAGGTTGCTACTGCTCCCCCAAGCAATGATCAGGTGAAAATCCAGTCTGTAGTTTTTTCTTCACATCTTGCAGAGCGAAGTGACTGTCCAGGAATCTTTAATTTTGACATCATTTGAAATAAAATCTGAAGTTTATTTGTTTGGTGTGGTGAAGTAATCGTTTCAATAATCTGAGGTTTTAGTGGTTGTCTAAACGTGTTGTAAGTGTGCTCCCATCCTCCCCCTGGCCCTTTGGACACTCCACATGTTTGGGAATCTAATGATTTTATTTTGGGATGCCATATATATCTTAGGTTATGGTGAGCTTCACTACTGAGTGCAGACCTTAGATTGGCTATTCGACATTGACACACTTCACTTGAATTTGCAAGGCCTAGCTGAATACTTCCTCTATTTGATTTCTTTGTATGAATTATTGTGGTCAGAGCTAGAAGATAGCAAAATTTTAATGATTCATAAGTATTCAAAATTGCAAATTTAGATCTTCAATAGTGAAGCAGGTATATGTTGGCATGTTATTTTACACTAAAAATCTTTAATACCCTTGTGCAGTATCAAAGACATTTGATCGACTTCAGTTGTGCGCACAGCTTTATTCCAAAAAACTATAGAACGAGTTCAGACTGGCCAGCTCACTATGCCTGCACTATTGATCGAGCAAAGACGCTCTGGTTTCCACCACACCCATCTGTCAGCGTTCTATCTGAAAAAAGGTTATTTATGCCGAGGCCACACAAGCCACCCGAGTATGCGCATATATATTCTAGCATTACAGAGTTGATCCGAGATGCTTTTAAAATATAACTCCTTTTCTTTTCATGTGTGTTATTTCTCGTGGTTGTTATCTAAGGGAATAACTGCCATGGAAATAAGAGATTCTTTATGTCTATGCTACATATATATTCTCAGATCGATTGAGCAACTACATATGTAGAATAATTTGCTAGCAAAATCATGTGATCTGGTAATATGTGTTACGTTATTCGGTTGATATGCTATTGGATTAAATTAGTTCTGTTACTGCTCGATCAACATCCGGTGTTTAGAATTGTATCTGGGAATAGAGAACAAGTAACAACTAAGCAGTCGTACAAGTTCTTTTAGCAATGTCACTACGATAGATCCCATTCATAAACAATGATGACTATGTCTCATTCTAATCCACTAGCAGGACATATCCAAAAACCTAACATGGATTCAGTTAATTCCTAACGTGAGGAGCAATATACTTAACTGTTAATTTTTCATTCCCGTGAGTTATTAAATGAATTTAGATGAATATTTTTCTTTGGCAAACAACATACTTTGAAATAGAAAAGTAGTAACTACAGAATAGTGTTTGAAATTGAAGAAGATGCAGAGCTCACACAAGCTGAACGCAGAGAAGAAGAGCGAACAAGAAAAAGAGGCATGCATGTATTATTTATTAGGTCTTTCAGGTTTCGCTCACTATAGCAGTTCATGCCTTTTAAGAAACTGTTTTGCCGTGCAAAAAAAGACATGCATGCTGAATCTATTGTAGGACATAAGTTTTAGCGTATACTGTACTCACCTGGACAGCTGATCATAAATCAGATGTGGATTTGGATGAATATGCTCGCCTTGTGAATTGGTTTGTTCGGTTGTTCTCTAGATGAAAATATCAGAAATGCAGAACTAATCTTACAAGTATATATGTGGTTTAGTTTCTTGGCTCATGGACAGAGTTTCACCTGAACTGAATGTGTGTTTTAGGTCAATGTTATGATACGGAGCAGAAGGATACCATGTCTACGGTAGAAAATGAGGGTTTTTGAGGAAGAGCGCATCTGGTAGATTGCACGTTTTATCGCCTCCTATTGTCTTACATTTGATTCACATGGTTGCCTCTGTCTGCCGGAACTGCTCAAAGGTATAAAACTGCAAGTTTCTGATATATTGCACATCTCATTGAGCAACCAACTAATGAGTCTTAGGATGCATTTTTACGTACATGGATCAGTTAGTTTTTTTGCGTGAATTTGATATCATGATATGGACATTCCTTTTTTCTACACTAGCTGACCTATTTAATTACGCTAGCCTAGGCTATTTAATTACACTAGCCTGAGCTATTTTGATTGGTTTCTCTGCGCTCTTTTTGGGCCATATCAAAGCGATCAACCTACTCATTAATATTCTTAGTTACTCATGCTTTCACGACTAATGAAATGCCTGTTGTTTATTCAGGTTGGAGACATTCCAGATGCTATGGTCAAACTACGGGGCAATTTCTTATTTGTTTGTCAACTCAACTCAGTGCACATACCCTCTATTTGCAAGGGATTTATGTATTTTCTGATTGCTCTAATGATTAGGCTAAATTGCTTGATCAGAAAGCAATTTTTTAATCACTCGTGTGTGTAGTTTCTTAGAATTTGGTCAGCAGATCCTGGATTCAAATGCAGAAACTAAGCTTAATTTAAACTGGTAGATTTGCAATAGTTAGTTATTTGTAGCCTCTTCGTGATGTGCAGTACAATTTATGTATGGAGTAACATAGGTGTTTCAAAATAAGAATGACAACTACTAACTAACGGTACTGCATTGGGTGTTAGAGATCGTGGTAGATCATTCTGGATTTATTGTGTGTAATATCGCAGCTATTTTAGGTACCTTTTGAAATAATAGTGGGTGTGCGCAAGATTTTTCTATATACGCTGTCGCCTCTATTCTCATACAAGACAAAGGTACAAAGTGCAAGCTTTCTACTCTGATTCATGAACTGATCATAGGATGCAGAACTATTTTTATGCTTTAGAAACACTAGCTTGATTAATTAGTGTCTTTCCGCGATCAACGAATTAGTAAGGTTGTCAAGGATTGTGACTTGCCTTGGAGGCCGCGAACATATCAAGAATTTCTTCCAAGCAGCAATGGTGGTACTGTGGTTGCCACCATTGTTATGTTCATGCAGATCCGCACACGTATATCTGTAGTAATTCACTCTGTCCATCCAGAGTTGCAATTAGACTGACATTTTACCTACTCAAATAACATTGCTTAATGTACCCACAGTACTAGGCTCGCAATTTTATTTCTAGGCTGAACCAGCAAAGACTCCTTGATGCTATATGGTTGACTAAAATCTTGAGAGGAACAAAGGTTACAACTTCTCTTTCTACTTGGTGTCTTCTAATTCTTGTCGGACTATTCTCACATGAACATTGATAATATCACAATTGATCATTTAAGTTTAGGGTGTGACGAGACAATTTGCACGATATCCTGCTATGTGTTTCTTATTCTTTTCGGTGTTTCCTTCTTGCAGCTACCATCAGGTGTGTTTCTCGAAAAAAAATCCACGATTATTTCTCCTGACTTACCAGATTCGCCGCATTTGACCTCACCTAGGTAGCCATACCCATCTCTTTCTCCTGATTTGCCTCCTCCCCTCCTCTCTTTTAATTTAATCCCCACAACTTCTCTTTTTACCTGTGCAGATGCTTATTAATCCATGCCTATGAGGTGCAGCCCCTTTTCTATGTTCTTCCATGGCACCAATTGTCTGCGTTCGCTAGCCTTTTCTTCATTTTAATTTTCATTTATACAACAACGTATGTGGTTTGGCTGAATGTTTCGTTAAAGTTTCTTATAGATT
The DNA here is from genome assembly GCA_947311845.1 of Poa pratensis. Lineage (NCBI taxonomy): Eukaryota > Viridiplantae > Streptophyta > Magnoliopsida > Poales > Poaceae > Poa > Poa pratensis. The sequence goes on from CAMZMU010000040.1 coordinate 6,942,350, forward strand.
TTCTTCATAATTTGTTGCTTATGATTTAGGTTGTTATGATGAATGCATTGCTTAGAATAAGACGATCGTGCTATTCTTCAGCCCTTGCTACTTAATTTTCTCTGAATAATTAGTTGTTTGTCCACTGGAAATGTGTAGACTGTATGATTTGCATTCATGTAGACCCTATTAGTTCTCAATTTGATTTTAATTTGATATTTTTGTTCAATTACATGTCTTATATTAGATGAGAATCTGTGGTGAATATATGACGTGGTGAATATATGACAGAAGCAAGTTTTAGGTTTTATATTAGATGTGGCATGTATTTAGTTTTCAAAGAGAAAGATCGCAAAGGATCTGTGTATATAAGATGAAGCAAGTTTCAGGTTATCTTATGCTCTTTCTCACTCTGTTTTTTTATAATAGCCATACTAAAAACTGCTATTATCTTATTGGCTATTTCACTTCTATAATCTTTCACTTTACCCTATTGTACTGCAAGTTCCATTCCAAGTTTTTGTTCTCAATTGATTAATACTTAGTGATGTTCAAAAAGTATATATTAGCTTTATGTGTCTCTGAAGGTAGTTTGTTGTGCATAAAAATTCCCTGTAGCTGGCGGCTGTCCTTTTAGTTCTGCTCGAGTTCGATCCATGCAACTGATGGCGTCCCTGCAGCAGCAAACCAACAAGAAAAGACTTAGGATGCTATTGCCGAAGGTTTGGCCAAACCAAACCTTTTGTTGTTTCTATAAACAAAACTACATTCTTGACTAATTCTGAACTTTGTTCCTGCAGTATGGACTTATTTTGCCTATACATAGTCTTTGTCCGTGACTGCCCCTGCAACCATGGTCGTTAGCATTTTGGTTCCGCCATCGTCTCATTGTTAATGCTGTTGAGACCAGTTGCGCTGACTTTTCAAATCATTATCAGTTACATGAAACTCATTAGGTGTTTGAAATGGTGTTTCCTAACTGATCATAACTTATGTATTTAGTACTACTGTGTGTGCACAAATATTATGTACACCTATATGGAACTTTCGTAATGCCATCTTATGTTATGTCAATATGGTGTACATTTCTATATTAATTTTCATGTGTACTGCAGCATTACTTTCATATTCCTATTTCTTGAAATTTTGATTTTGATTGTATAATATGATGATTGTTGATTTCATAGGATCCTTAAAATACGCTTCCAATCAATTATCATCCTAATTTGCCTATACATGTCGATATAAACCATTTTTTTAATAATCTGTTTAAAATGTGACAACCACGGGCAAAAAATTGAAGGAACCGACAAACGCTGAGCGGCGAGCCGCGCCGTTCGAATCTAGTTGTAAATACAGACACATCACGACAGGGGCAGAGAGACGACATGCTTGCTCAATAAATGGATGGCGGCAACGGCGTGCAGCGTGGCCCCAGTAGGACCCCTCGTCCACCACCAGGTGTGGCGTGTGCACGTGGATGATCTCTGTACTCACGCCACAGACACCGACGCTGATGTAGGCGACCGCTGATCTTTTGTGTATCTTTGAGCAATTGACTTTTTTTTTTTTTTAACAGGATCTGACCACATATATTAGGAAACCCAGCACACATTACAAACAGGTCCAAAAAGAAACGAAAAATACAAACGGACCCAGTAATATGCAAAGAGCACCCCAAGTCTCCGGAAGGAATCACGATCAGATCCACCCACGCGCTCCCAAGCACCTAGACCACGCCGGCGTCGCCGTACCACCATCCGCAGGGGAGAGAGCACCTCCACCACATGTAGACGACCGCTGAGCCGTCCGCCGCGCCGCGACGGAAACCGAAGACGTTGAACGAATACGGCCACAGCACTAGCTCCCTTGCTCCACCCATCTTCCCGCCGACACGGCGCCGTCCAGGTCCACCAGCTGCAAGCTTCTTCAACCTCCAGACGGCCACTCCCCTCGCCACCACGGCCGGCCGGAGCGAACCCATCGAAGAGGACCACCACCACCACCTCCAGAAGCAGATCACCACCACCCACCAACTTCCCCCCACACCACCACGGCCGGCCGGAGAAGTGAGAAAGGAGGAGGCCACCCGAACACAAACCCCAGCTTCGGCCAGCCAAAGAAGGGGAACACAAACCTCACTAGCTCCCCGATGAAGCTCCCACTGGCTCGGCTTCACCAGACGGAGAGAGAGCCGGAGGACGAGATCGCCGCACCGCACCTTCCCCTCCGCGAGAAGGCGACGGAGATCAGGCCACTGAACCCTAACTACCAGCCTATCTACACGCGCGGCCACGCACTCGAGCTACCCCCGCCTCCCGGCGCCTAACGGCAGCCGGAGGCGAAGGGGAGCAGAGGGAATCGCCGGCGAGGGACCAGATCTGGAGTCGCCTGGAAATCGCCTCTCAGGGCACTGTAGCGAAGGAACGAGACACGGCTCTTCCCCAGCAATTAACTTTTGTTATTCTGTAACGGAGCCGAGTCACTAAGAAAATGACATAAATGTAGCACAACACTTAAAGAATCTTTCGGCTTAGGTTTGTTCCTAATTTTTCACAACTTCCAAAACAAATCAATTGTTCCTAGAATGAGTATCTTTCTATCTCTACCAGTCGAGGCAGCAAACCACCCCTGATAGAGATCATCGAAAGAAGTAGGCTTAGAATGTTCCCTAGAGATCGATACATTCCATATGTATTTAGCAAGAGGGCATGTAAATAACATATGCTCGGGTGATTCTTTAGCTCCACAGAATTCACATTGCCCCTTGTTACTCCACATAACACTTGGATTCTCAGCGGAATTTTCAAAGACCAACTGAACTTATAATGGAAATTAACATTCCTTGCCATAAGGTACATATATAAAGATTTCACAGAAAATCACCATTCCTTGTTAACAACCATCTAACCCTATCTGGAGAATTTTGCAATTGCACTCCAGCGCACAACAGCTTGAGTCCCTCCCAGATCCCCAGAGTTTCCCCTCGAAAAATCTTCTAAACTTTAGACATGCCCAACACTTAGTTAAGACAGTGTTAGCAATGAAATTCTGGCTAAAAGTCAGATTATATAATCTAGGAAACATTAAGTAAAGAGGTTTAGTACCTAACCAAATATCTTCAAAAAACCTCATATTTTTGCCGTCACCCAAAATTCTTTGACAACAGCTATAAAAAAACATCTTTGACTACCACAATACCAGACCAAAAATGTGAATGCTTCGGAGATGATTTACAATGAATCAAAGTTTTCTTTTTCAGATATTTTGCTCGAATTATCTCCTCCCACAACCCCTCCTCGTTTTCCAACTTCCAAATCCACTTACCCAGTAAGTTAGTGTTCTTTGTTTGGATGTTGGTCACACCCAAACCGCCAATGTCCTTAGGTCTGCAAACATCATCCCACCGCACTAGATGCTATTTACGCACCCCTTGTTTTTTCATGCCACAAAAGGTCTATCCCTATAAAATCAAACCGCTTGCTGGCACCCTTAGGCACCTTAAAGAAAGACATCATATAGCTCGGGACGTTACTAAGGCAAGTTTCAACCAAGATTAACCTATTCCCTATCTATACCTACTAATAAAGGAAGCAAAGCTTTTGCCGTCCGCCTTTTTTTCCCGATTTTGCCCTCACGTGTTCGCCCAAATTACAGCCACTGCCACCGCCGAAGTGAATACCGGTTCGAAATTACATTTTTGCAGAAAACCCCCTGACAATCTGGGAAACTAACCCGCAGTACACAGGGCAGACGTCCTACTGCCTTATTCGCAATTTACCGAAAAACCACGGACCCTTTCGCAAAAACGTCACCGAAGAGGTACGGGAGAATCTGGAGCGTCTGTTTAAGTTGCAACGGACAGCCGAGATTAATCTGCTTTCTAAATTTTGTTTAAATAAACATAGAACACACTAAACTTTGTAAATTCATAACTTTCAACCCACAACTCCAAATTTAACAAACTTTACATCAATGCAAAGCTCTGACCATGTAGTTTAATTTGACATCATTACTTTTCCTTTTTGCATCTGTTTTAGTTGATCAACATACAGAGATGCATTTCGGCCATATAATTCAACACTTGAGTTCTAAAAATGTTTTCAAAATGAATCCTTTTGTTAAATGTCAAGAAATACATCCTCTGTCCAGGGGAACCAAAGTTATAAATTTGGAAAATAATTTAATGACCCAATTAAGCCACTACCATTTTTTTCCCTTTTTAAAACGCTTCACAAATAATTCGTTAAGGAATTTAAATCCAAACTGAAACTCTGGTTTTTTCTCCCGTAGCGAAGCACGGGACGGGCAGTTTGCTAGTAGAAACTAAATTCCCCTTCCATGCAGTTGCTTTCTTATCTACTTTGTCCTCATAATCTTTCTGGTCAGAGTTAGCTAACTTTTTATAATTCATAGGTACCACAAGGTACCTAAAAGGCAAAGCAGGTGTTTTCTCTACTACTATTAAAAGAGCAAACATTATCTTTTCTAAGTGCACTCAGCCTAATGTACACAGAACACAGGGACCAAGTACAACCGCATGATCAGGCCCAATTAATTAGATCCAACCGTCCACATTAAAATTTACCATCTACTGTGTACGTTTAGCAATTTACAGGAGCGGACGAAAACTCTGTCGCATCCGAAAGGTTCCGCCAAAGCGAAATCGTCGTTCCTCGCCCTGATTTCACGCGTCAATTCGTCTAATTCTTCCCGATTTGTAGTCGCGCACCCTATGATCCACCGCAATGAGTCGACCAAGCAGCTCTGGCCCACCAGTGAGGTCTACGTGGCGAATAAGAAAAAAGAAAAAAAAGTAAAAAGAACAGGTCAACGCACTCCTGAAACCAATCCGCTCAGCTCGCTCGTCGTGCGGCGTCCCTCCGGCGAGCTCGCGGGGGCGTAGCCGGCGCCCGCGCCGTGGCCGGCGCCCGCCCGCGCTCATGCCGTGTGGCCGGCGCCCAGGGCTCGAGCTCGCCCGCGCGTGGCCTCGCCTGCGCCATGGCCGGAGCCAGACCTCCTGCCTTCTCTCGCCGCCGCCGACTCGCCGTCGGGGAACCGGTAGAAGAATCGGCCGTACCTCCGCCGCACCTCCTTCTTCGCCCGCATCTTCGCGGAGGCGGGGTTCCTCGTGGACGCCGGCGATGCGGCTGGCATCGAAGGCGAGGCCCATGCCGCGGAGGGTCTCGAGGGTGCGCCGGTACGGGGACATGTAGAAGTACACCTTCCAGTCATTGTTATCATCGTCGCCGTCCCTTCCATTGGCGAAAAGGCTGTGGAGGCGGCGGCCGCAGTCCTCGCCGTCGCGGCGGCCCTTGGGAGTGAGGCCGATTAACGGGCCGGGGACGCGCGTGTAGACGCTCTCGTCCACGTTCCCCTCGCTCTGCCCGTGCCGCACCAGCACGATGCGCCGCGGCCGGGGTGGGGGCGCCGGGTACGGCTGCGGCCGGAGCTCCGGAAAGTGGAGCTGATTCCGCGACGCTGGTGCATCGACGCCGATCGCCGGCGCGAGGCGACGCGGGACACCCAGCGTGTCCTCACAGCAGCCGCAGCGCAGCTGCCATCGCCGGGACCAGGGCCAAGATGCCGCCGGCGCCCAGGCGCACCTGGTTGTCGCCGCCATACTGGCTTGGCTGGTTGCTCTGGCTGTGACGGCGCGCGTTGGGTCGCCGGTGGTGGCCGGTGAGAAAGAGAGAGGCCGGCGACAGAGCGTAGCCGCATAGCTGGGCTGCTGCTTGCACGCTCGCGGCGCTCCGGCCATCCGCGAGACCATCTCGCGGACGTGGCCTAGGCACTGTCTCCGGCGGGCTCCAGCCAGGCGCGGGCACGGGCTAGCTCCGGCCAGGCGCGAGCGCGGCCGACCTCCGCGAGCGCCACCATGGTGCGGGCTAGCTCAAGACATGGCGCGGGCGGCGGTGGTGCTCGCAACATGTTCGACGTAATGCTCATGAGAGAGATATTATTCTCCCGCTTGTTGACATGCATCAGATAGTGTTGACCTGCTATTTTTATTTTTATTTTTGCCACGTCGGCCCTGACATCGGTCCCCACCTGCCTGAAACATGGTTAAAACGTTAACAGGCAAAAATCAGTGCTCAGCGTCACAATATGGCCCCAAAGGTGGTAGTTATGTGTTCAAAAACTGAATTGTGGTAGTTATGTGATAAGTCACCTGCAAATGTGGTGGTTTTTTGTCATTTTCTCCATGGACGCGCGATACCCATCTGCATCATGCTCGCCGCCAGAGCTGGGGAGTGGGGACGCGCCGCCGCCGCCACCAATCTCCTCGCGACGGGAACGATGTCGCCGCCTCCGCCCGCCCTCCATGCGGCTAGACGCTGTCGCAGTTCTTCCACGCGACCGCAGGCGATGTGGACGCAGCCGCCCATTCTTTGCGCAGCCGGGAACGACGCAGATGCTCTCGACCTTCCTCCGTGACGCCAAGGACAAGAACGCCGCCCTGCTATCGACGACCAGAACCTGCAAAAGCCGATGGTGATCTCACGGGCCCTGGTCTCAAGCAGCGGCCGGCAAGGTCGGACGGGAGCGGATATGCCCTTTAGATATGTACGCCCGGCGACACTGGCGACACTGGTCAATCGAGTTCAGCTTCAGCCTGTTCCATCATTGCATGTAAGTTTGTTGTTCAATCCTTTTGATTTTCACCAAAAACGTTTCTGATCTATATCATTTTTCGTGTAAAGTGGTCAAACTATTCTGACGAGTTAATAGCATAAAACCACCACATTTCAAGTCAAATTTCGAAAAAAACCACCACTTTGTGTTTTTATCGCAAAAAACCACCAGTATTCGTGACATTTGTTGCAATGTGCACTGATCACAAATTGAACGCGAATTGACACGATTTCTGACAGGTGGGACCCACCAGTCAGGGCTTACGTGGCAGAAGGTGTTGACTTTTTGCTGAGGTGGCACCGTGGGCCCACATGTCAGACAATAAAAAATAAAAAATATCTCAAAAAATAAAAAAATATCTCAAAAATAAAAAATATCTCAAAAAATCTAAAAAAATAATAAATATCTCAAAAAATAAAAAATATCTCCAGAGATAAATAAAAAATATCTCCAGAGATATTTTTTATTTTTTGAGATATTTATTATTTTTTTAGATTTTTTGAGATATATTTTCTGGAGATATTTTTTATTTTTTGAGATATTTATTATTTTTTTAGATTTTTTGAGATATTTTTTATTTTTGAGATATTTTTTATTTTTTGAGATATTTTTTATTTTTTATTGTCCGACATGTGGGCCCATGGTGCCACTTCAGCAAAAAGTCAACACCTTCTGCCACGTAAGCCCTGACTGGTGGGTCCCACCTGTCAGAAATCGTGTCAATTCGCGTTCAATTTGTGATCAGTGCACATTGCAACAAATGTCGCGAATACTGGTGGTTTTTTGTGATCAAAACACAAAGTGGTGGTTTTTCGAAATTTGGCGACAAATGTGGTGGTTTTATGCTATTAACTCTATTCTGATTGATGCTTTAGGATTTTGGACTGAAGCTGCTCCAATGCTGGTCTCCACTGGCAATGATGACCCATATTATCGCACTGCGTGATGCAAGGAAATTAAAACATGAGGCTTTAATTTGGTGTTGGTAACGTACTAGCATGAAGAAATAAAATAACCATGACTGGAGGAGGCTTTCGGGTGATGAATTCCAGTACCAGGTACATCGGCATCATATATCTGAATAGGTGGAGTACTTTCAAACCAAAAGCTGGGTGATTCTCAACACTAATTGTGAGTTCACAGATTCAATTAGCACCGGAGGCTGGGTTACTGTCGCCCGGGACAGTTTGCAAGGGAACAGGTTTGGTTACTGTCTCCATGTAGTATATCAGTGATTCAATAGAGCTTCATTCGGTTCACCATGGTGGAATCATATTTTACTTAGACTAAATATTGCTTTTATTTAGTTGTGGTGCATCCATGTAGCATGAAGTCTGGTTCATGAAATCGCTGCCCAATGATTTTTTTTGCTGTAGCTAACTTGGTGTTATCATGAGACCTGTTCAGTCCTGTATACATGGTAACTTAATTAAAGCATCAAGTTCCATGTAGGAACATGAGCCCCATTCACCTCCCATTATAAGATTATTATTGTTGAAAACAATACTGAGCTTATTTGTAACATAATATAGTATATGGGGGTTTTAACATGATTTATCCCGGTTATTGCCTTGCTCTTGCATTTTTCCTGATTTTGTGTAGTTTTCTTTTTCTAGCCATTAAGCGTTGTCGCTAGGGAGTTTCATCATCTCGGTCCATGATTTTCCTGACATCTTATTTGGTGCTTAAAGTGCACTCATGTTGGCAGTCCCGTAAGAAGAAAAACAGCGTGATGTATATTGGAAGGCATGCAAAGCATCGAGTCAGAGGTCCGGCTTTGGCAGAGACAAGTCCAAGTGCTGAGCTAAGCACTGAGACAAAGCCGAGGGACGACATACAATTATAAAAAAATGGCCTTCTGTAAATGCGGCATCAGAAACTACATATAGGTAGATTTTGAGCAGATTTTACATCACTTTTGATAAATATTTGAATTCAGCAATCTTTCAAATTTGTAAGGTGTATCTGTGGGATTAATCCAACCTTTAGAATTTTAGTCAGTGATGTAAAACCGAAGGGTTATGTTAGGTTTACCTACACTATTAGAGGACTTATAAAGCATTTGTAGATGTCTCTAATATGTGAAGATGCCCGTTATGCAAGTACTCAAGAAGCTGAATCACGACGATGTGCTCCTTATTTCTTCCACATAGTGGTTGCAAAGAGCACAAATATATGCTTCTAATTTCTTCCACATAGAATTCCTATAGCACCATCCTTCAGAAGCAGCCCCATCACAAATTCTGCAACTGATTCATTTGTAAGTCATGACATCAAGAAACCTGATCAGGGTGATGCCATCTCCGCCACAATACTTTACAAACCACTCATTCTTCATCAACTTCAAGCTTAATTGTCCAGTGCTCCATGCTAAACCAATAGAAAACCATCAGTTCACCCACATGGTATAAGTTGTGCATTTAATATATAGACATTGGTCAATTGGCTTTATCTACTTCAAACGGAAAGGACTGCTCATCCAAGACTATGTAGGGGAATTTAGTTCGGTATATTAAAGATTGGCATTTTGTAAGACTGCCAATTTAATACACTTGCTCACTTGTGTACGTCGCAGACAACAGAGTATAATAGTATTTGCAAAAGTACAGTGACAAGCCATACATGATATTAGTCAACATATCATGATAAAATATTCTTTTTCTAAGCATGCATATGCATTTCTTTTGCGCCCCTCAAAATAGGCTTATGGTTATTATTTTGCCAACTGTCTATTTTGAACTAAATCTCATACAATCGAATGAGTAAACGAACAAATTATCACTATTACTGTCAAAGTTACTATAGAACAAAGGCATGTTTATTTTAGAGTTAAAGTGTTGCATTCAGAAACAAATACAAGCAGAATGCTACCCAAAATTAGTAATGGAACTTTGCGATTAACTCTCTTGGGAGGTGCTCTGAGCTCAGCTCACTTGGGACTCGCCGCGGTCAATGTGGGGCAGCCGAGGGGTCCGTTGGAACCTTGGGAGCTACTTGTCGCGAGCGGCCTTTTTCCCACATGGCGGAAGACCGCGGTGATGAGAGCCGTAAATCCATGGCACCGCGGACTCTTGGAGGGAGTAAGGATGGTAGTGAAGTTTGTGTTCATATCTGTGTTCCAAGGCCATTTTAATGTATTGATAATATTGTGAATCGTGCGTTGCACGTGCATGTATACTAGTACAAGTAAAAATATTTGATTTTGTTGTTAATAGCCTGTCCAAAGCAATTAATCTATATTTTATGGAGGTTAATCTTCAAACCAGTCAATTGCTCAAAGGTACACAAAATGAACTTCAGAATTCAAGCCCTCTCTAAATCATCTTCTAACAAAAAATCGTATCGTCAACGTTATATATGAGTGCCACACCCTCATCCAGTAAATCATCAACTAACCCTCTCAGAACCCATTGTCTTGGGCTCTTTATACTAGAACAACAAATACACGAGCAACCATATTGAAAAGAACCCTTTCCTAGCTTGAAAGTATATTATATGCCATGTCTTAAACAACTTACATTTGGGATCAAAGGAAGTACAGTATAGTCTAGGATGGCTAGAGAGCCGGAGGGAGAACCCACACGCCACCATGATTATTAATACCTTTCGTGAAGTATCCAACGGAGCTGATCCTCTTCGCTTCATTGTCTGTGATGTCGCTCTGTCCGTCGTCTTCCACATAATATGTCTGGTCGCCGGTTTCGTTTGAGTTTGGCAAGGATATGGCGGGACCGGGGATAACATCGTGTTGACTAAAGCAGAAATGATGGGCGAAGTAGATGTGGTTCCTCTCCACGTTGCCACGCCTGTTTGCCGTCACATGCACTGCTTTAGAGAATGTCCGTCCCAAGAACAAGGCATGGTCGTCCAAATCCGTCACCTCCACCCATTTGTGCGTCCTTACTTGGTTGGCATCGAGCTCGAAAACCTTGAAGAAAGGTGCTTCGTCTAGTGACCAATGGGTTCTCCTCGCCATGGCAAGCTTGCCGTGTAGATCAAAGATGTAAGTCACATAGTCCTCCTGAGAGAAGTTGTCAAGGACGGGGCCGGGGATGCTTCTCATGGCTAGCTGACGTTGGGCAATGACCACCGGCGCGCCATCCTCGTTGACATCAATCTCAAACTCGATGAGTTCCTTCCCGTTGTTCTTCGTGAGGCCATAGAGCTTGCTGTTGCAGAACGTTATGTCCACAAACGGCCTGCCATGATAATATTGCATCGTCCACTCGTTGCTCTTGCAGCCAACTCTGCAAAGCCCGATGCAGGGCCACACTGATAGGTTGTCGCTCATGGTAGCGAGGATACAGTCACCGGAGGTGGGTGACTCGGAGAATACAACTTTCAGGATAGGGTGGAGGACGCGTTGTCGGGAATTCTTGCAGACGAGCTTCACCTCAGCGCCAGATAAGATGTTCAAGATTCTGAGTGATCCCAACGTGCAAGTGGCGACCCAGCCGTCGTCGTGGCAGCCGACGAGCTCCGTCCTGCCCGGCAGCGGGACGCGCACGATGGCTCCGTCCTCGGGCAGTGCAGCTGCTTCATCATGTCGGTGTCGCAAGGCGAGAGGAGCAGCCAAGGCAGCGCTGCAGCGGGCGGCGCCGCGCGCACGGCGGCTCGCCAAGATCGGCAGACGGTGGCGAAGCGCACGCGGCCGCGCGGGGAGGCGACCAGGTGGTAGATGACGGCAAGGAGATCGTCCGGGAACGTGGACGACCAGCACTGCTGCACGGCCGTGGTGGCACACACGCGCTTCGCTTCCCGTCCGTCGCCGGCGTCGGCCATCTGCGTCCGCATCGCGAGCAACCTATCGTGGAGTGCTAGAATTATGGTGGTGGATAGGTCTTGATTGACCGAGATATATTTTTTGAGCGATCCGAGATCTAATTAAGTCTCGATCGGTCGATACGATCGTTTTCTTTTACCTTCGCAAGTTTTTTTCTTTTTTTGAAAGGATTCGCAAGTAGTGTTAGCGATACCAATCCTTGCAACGCTGGTCGAGATGTCCATCTGACGAAGAAAACGATCACCTCTTCTTTTTTTTTTTCGGAAAAAACTTCCTATCTATTCATCAACTGTCAAGGTACCACAAAGAACACAATAAATAACCAATAAACAACACAATAAATAACCAAAAATACATCTATGTCCGTAAACCACCTAGCGACGACTACAAGCACTAGAGCGAGCCAAAGGCGCGCCGCTATCATCGCCCCTCTATCACCGGAGCTGGGCAAAACTTGTTGTAGTAGACAGTCGGAAAGTCATTGCGCTAAGGCCCCACAGAACAAGCGCACCAGAACAGCAACCATCGCCGATGAAGAGAAGCGTATATCAGAAGGATCCAAACTGTAGACACACGAACGAAGATGAACAAATACCAGATCTAAACGGATCCACCAAAGACAAAGACCAACTGAATCCCGCAAGGTCCGACGGAGACACATCTCCACATGCCCTCCGACAATACTAGATGCGCTACCGAAACGGAGGCTTTACGGGGAGAACCTTATTCCATCTTCAGGGAGCCGCCTCCGCTTTATCTCCCTAAATAGGACACAAAACCTAACAAAACACAAAAAAACATATTAGAACAGAGGCCTCCCACCGGCAAGTACCGGGATCCACCGCGCCACCATGGCCCTAAGGCCATAGAGGCGAGATGGATCGGTGGCGATGCCGGGAGGAGGCAGCGAAAACCCTCGTCGCGTGTGTTCCTTCAGTCGCTCGTACGAAGTGGTACGTGCCTCGCCTGGCTTCGATCACCTCTTCCTCACTCTCTTTGGACAAGGCTCGGTGTCCATCACGCTATTAACATCATGCCCTCTCTCTGGGTCTTAAATACGCCACCTGATCTAGGTGTTCGTGCTTGGCTTGATCTTCCTATGATTATTCTCTGGCAGATTTGGAAGGCAAGAAGCGATCTTGTTTTCCATGCCAAGATTCTTCTAACATGGACATCCTCCGCCGTGTGATGGAAAAAATCTTGTTATGGTTAAAAACATACAAGGATGACCGGTGTCTCCTTTTTTTTTTGAAATTTTCCACATATATTATATAAAGTCAGCAAGTTGGCTCATTAAAAACCTTCCAGTCCCTGATCGGTATCCTGGTAAGGAAAAGAGTGCGTAAAAAACTTGCCGCTTGTCACTGTTCAAACACGCTTACATCGTTGGCTAGGAGGGATTTTGTTCGCGCAAAAATGCAATCAGTCGTCTCTCCCTCCTACCCCCGCTTCTATATCCATATTTGTTGGGTTTGTAATCTTGGTTGTAACTTGATAGTTCACTGTTGACCTTGTGTGGGCGCGTTTGAGAGTAATATAACAAGCGTTGGGTTTTTTCCCGTCACCCTCAGAAAAAAAAATTGTTGGGCCACATATTGGTGGCTGGGCCTTACAATTTCAGTTTACATAGTATTGTGCAGCTTCATTTTTTTTTGCATTTTCCCACTCTACAACTTCATGACAGAAAATACGTAGTTACATAATATTGTTCAGTTGCACATTATAGTCATTAATGTGCAATTGCATACTATGAACACTAATGTGCAATTGCATACTATGGACACTATTGTGCAAAAACACTAGTAATGCGCAAATTGCACACTAATGTGAAATTGCACATTCATTGAGTGCTGGTTAGCTGTGTCCGCATATACTTATATGCTTTCGGGCTTGTGCAATCCAGTTTCTCAAAAAACAAAATAAAATATCCCTCTCGACTGGTTGTTCCTAGTGTGAATGTATTTTTTTTATTTCTTGTCTTATTACCGTTCCTAAAATGAATGTATTTGTGTTTTCAAGAAAAAAAGTGTATTATGATTCTCAATTAAAGTTTAAACTGGAGCAGAAAGGCACCAAAAAAATATCTAAGTACACACATTGTAAATACAGACACATCAACGCATGGGTGGAGAAATGACAGGCTTGCTCAAGAACTGGATGGCCACTGCGGCGTGCAACGTGGCCCCAATAGGAAGAGCGCCCTCGTCGACCACCAGATGTGGCGTGTGCACGTGGATGATCTCCATACCGGCGCCACGAACACCGACACTAAAGAAGACACCCGGGATCTTCTGTGCATAGAACCCAAAGTCCTCTGCCGCCATCACTTGGGGGCACAACCTCATATTCTCCTTCCCAAGCATGCTCTCCGCCACTGCCTTGGCATGTATGTACATACCCTCATCATTTATGGTCGCCGGGTATGGTCGGAGCTCCTCCTCCATGAAGTCCACTGTCGTCGTACACCGTCCCACTGTCGCTAATCCCTCGACCACCTTCATTAATTTATCACATTGAAATAATTAGAAGAAGGTAAAACAAAGTATTTTGTTGTTGAGATGCTCCTCCTCCATGAAGTGACCAGTTGATCTCAAGGTTTTGTTGTTAATTACCTCTCTGATCCTTTTCTTGAGATATGATAATCCTTGTGTGGTCATGCTCCTAAAGGTACCTCCTAAGGTCACAGATTCCGGGATAACATTGAAAGTCTCACCTCCTTTGATGAAGGTCACTGAAACCACCTGCATTCATTAAACAAGACCTAGTTATGGTTGATCAGACACAAACACACCATATCAAGATGTTAAAGTAGTGTGATTAATACAAATCAAGAGAATGTACAACTCATCCATATAAAGATGATTGTTTTCATAGATCTAAGTAAGAATTTCCTAGTTGTTGGACCAACCAATATTGGTGCGAGGTAATCGAATGAGGAGCGTAAAATGAAAACAACCACTTGACAAATAGCAAAAGTCAGATGTACCGCGCTTTGAAGTGGATCAATCTCACGAGCAACGAGCTGCTGGAGGCTAAGGACGACCGAGGAAGCAGCGACCACCGGGTCAACGGCGGCGTGTGGCACGGCACCATGCCCGCCTTTCCCGGTGATGGTCGCTTTGAAGCGAGCTGATCCAGCAAGAAACGGTCCGGGCCTTGAGCCGACTGTGCCCATCGGCAGATGCGTGTCGATGTGCACGGCGAAGATGGCATCCACGTCGTCTAGGACGCCTTCCTGCAGCACATGGTAACCGCCGGCATGGCCCTCCTCCGCCGGCTGGAAGACAAGTTTCACTGTGCCCTGATCGTTTAAACAAGCCAAACAAGAAATATCATCGAGAAGTCATGCGATATTTTAAATCGAGGGAAAGATCGATTTAAGTTTGACAAAAAAAAATGCACACTTCCATATTGCTAAACCTGAGAACTTGCAGTATTGAAATTTTGGCTAAGTAAAATGTATAAATTTAGGTGTTAGAGATTTGCGGAAATTTGAGGCAACCGAGAATTAGCAAAACTGTGAGAATTGTCCCACCAACAGCTAGCGTACATAGTTCCAGGCGGGAGATACATTCCTGTACCAGGTATACGCAATGGCGAGTAACGGCTCTGGCGATCCTGGCGATCCGCTCGGCGCTCATGGCGCGCGCCCGGCCGGCCGGTTCTGGGACGACTCCGCGGACGCGCCGCCATCTGCCAGGGGCTGCGGACGTCGCCGGCGCACCCTCGCGCTTCCGGCGTGGGACTCAGGTTGCTTGGGATCAAGGTTCGTGTGCCTTGGGGAACTTTCCGCCGCCCCGTCCGGCCTCGACGGCCTCGAGGAAGATCACGTTTCAGTACGGCTGGCCATGGAATCGCTCGAGGACTTCGAGCCGCCGCGAGGAGGAAGGAGATCCGAGGCGGAGCTCGTCCAGGAGTTTTGGACTGACGCCGGATTCCCGACGCCGGAGAGTCGTTTTTGGGAGGAGGATTTGCACAAACACGCAGGTGAGCTCGCTGATGTTTCTGTAGTGTGCAGGGAACCGAGGAAGGTGGAGTTGCCGGGCCGCCGCGTCCTGTCGTCCTCGCCGACGGGGATGCGTATCTCCAGGCCGCCGCCGAAGATGGGCCCCTGGCGCGGTCCGCTTCCCCCGAAGCGTATCACGCCGCCTCCGATCCTCGGGGCCTTCTTCGACAAGGCTGCGGAGGCGAACAGGATGCGGGCGACGTCCTCGCCGGCGAGGATCTCCGTCGCGGTGGGCGTGGCTGCGGCAACCGGAGCCGCTCCGCAATCACCGCCCCCAACGGCGGCAGCCCGAATTCAAAATTCGGGTCCCACGCTGGGTGGGCCACCGCACCAGGCGGCCGATCCTGGCCGTCCAGATGCGTGGGCGCACCTACGTCGCCGATACAGAGCCCTTTGGCTTCGCGACTGCACGCAAACCCTCACTTCGTCTTCGACACCTTCGCCGCCGCCACAAGCTTCTCGCAGTCCGCCGCCGCCACAAGCTGCTCCCTGACCTCGCCAGGGCGCCGCGACCTCGCCCACGGCCGATTCTTCTGCCAGAGTTCCGAGTCCTTCGTCCGCGCTCGTGCTTCCTCCCCCGGGGAGCCGCTCGTTCGCCTCCGTGGTCGGCTCGTCGACGGCGATGAGCGGGACGGCTCCGCAGAGACCTCCACAAGGCCAAGCCCCCAGGATGGTAGCGCCGCGACCGCAGCAGACGGCGGGGACTCAGCCCAGGCCGCAGATTCCCGCATCCTCCATTGGGAGCTCCGGCATGGGGCAGCCGCTCCCGGCAAGCTTCTTCCTCGGAGGGACTTCAGCGGGGTCGAGCTCTATGCCTCCGTACCAGCCTCTCCAAAGGCCGTCCATGCAATACGGTCCTCCGGCGTACATGCCGCAAGTGCAGCAGCAAGCTCCGTTCCAACCCCCGCCAATGGCGCCGTTCATGAATCCCGGGTACCCGACGTACCAGCCGCAGGTCCAGCAGGCGTACCAGCCGCAGGTCCAGCAGGCCGTGGGGGCTGTGAGTCAGGCTGCCCCTAGGGTTAAACGGAAGAAGAACAGGACGGCCAACCGACAAGGCACTTCGCTGCCTCAGCCGACGCCGGGAGTGCAGCCGTTGACAGGGCCGCCGTTGATGCCGCAACCACCGTACCAGCAGCCACCGTTTCAGCAGAACCAGGCGTATGTTCCTCCTTTGGGGGGTGCTCAGGGACACCCTGGTGCTATGCCGCCACCCATCCCGGGTGTGGCTAATCCGGCAATGGTGGATCCGGGTCTGGCAGCGGCGAGCACAGTAGATGCAGTGGTGTCGCAGCAGCCAGAGGCAGGGGCAGGGGGTAAGAGCAAAGCAAAAAAATCCACTAAGTGTTTTAAGTGTTCAGCTGATTCTCATACAACAAAGGCCTGTCCGATAAAGCATTTCTGTTTAGTTCGGTGCCCTACATTGCGGCTTCCAAAGCCCACTGCTTTCACCACAGGCTATGGCATAGATGAGACAATGTTTGCGCAGTTTCCGGACAGTGTCTTCAAACCCCACCTGATTCCGACTTGCTCACCTACAGCGCTGGTTACGATTGTGGGTGACCCGGTCCCCGCTGCGGCTATTCAGAGTGTGATGGACAGGATGTGTCACTCCTCGCAGTGGACGTGGGAGGCTTTGCCCCACGGTGATAGCGCCTACCTCATTGGGTTCCCGTCTGCTGAGGATCTCAACAGGCTAGACGGCTTTCAGCTTAATATCCCGTCTTTTAACTCACAGGCCACTATCTCTGTCTGGAAGGCGCAAGAGGATGTTGCCCCGATCAAGGTGCTTGAGAAGGTCTGGGTACATGTCCAAGGAGTGCCGTATGCTCTAAGGCACTTCCTGGGCTTTTGGGCTGTCGGGACTCTCATAGGGTCTACTCTGGACGTTGATCTTGTCACTTACCGGAGTCGCGGTATTGTTCGCATTTTGGTGGGGATGTTGGACTCAAAAGTTCTCGAAAACAGTATGGGTGATGATGGTCCGTATGTTGGGGCCTCGTGTGTGGTGAAGCTCAAACAGTACGGGTTTTACTTCAGCCGTGAGTCTGCGGAGTTTGTACCAGATCCAAACTTTGTTCCCTTTTTTTGGCGAAGGAAGGGTGATGACACTGATGAGGATGAAGGTAACGAGCATGACTTGGGCGACTCTTTGGGACAAGATGGCCTGCATAGTAACCCCACCTGCAACATGGAAGTGGACGGCACTTCGTCGGCAGGGACCTCTGCAGCCAACAAATCCACGGCTCCCGGGGCTCAAGTTAGGACTTTGATAGCGATCACTCCTTATAACTCAAGCCCGTGCACCCCAAGAGGACGAGATATCGTGGAGATGATCCGCCGCACTTCGCCGACCCTACTGCGTCCTATCCTGGAGATGGCGCCCGTGCATGAGTCGGCAGGAGTTAGTCTGCTTCATTCTGCTAGTGAGGCAAGCAAGGCTGCAGGTTTCGGTACAGGGGCAGACTCTTCTGATCGTTCGATGGCCAACAGCAGTGCTCCTTCAGCAGATACTGATGCTGGGCTTGGCCGAGTGGCTCCTCGCTGCGTCCTTGAGCCGGCAGCGTCAGCTCCTGGACTGGGCCGAGCTGAGGTTGGGCCTCTCTGGCCTGCGGGTGCTCCTGGTCTGGGCCTTCAGCAGGCTGCCGCTGCTCCTGGGCCTCTCTCGCCTGGAAGGCTGGGAGATGGTGCGGTACCAGCACTGATGGTGCCAGCGGTGTCCTGGCCGCATGCTCTGACGCGCGAAGCTGGACCTGTACTCGAGCCAGGGCAGCAGTGCGGGGCCGATCTCCGGGGTGGCTTCTACTTCGCCACAGCCTACCCAGGATGGATTGGCCCATGACGCTGCGGAGGTGGGTGTGTCCTCGACCCCGACACGGACTCACCCACTTCATGACGCATCTCTTGGTGCTGCGCTGTTTGGGGGGTTGGCTGCTACCTCGACCATGCCGACCCCCGCCATTGCTCCCACGACTACTTTGCCATTCTTGGGAGGCGTCATCTCGCCGTCCACTCCATCGCCTCGCCGCAGCGGGAGGTTTGGGGTGGACGTAGAGGGGGCCTCAGGGACTGACGAGGACTCCATGACGAAGGCCATGCGTCGCAAAGCGACGCAAAATTTGGACTATTCTGGTATGGACAAGTCGTCGAAATCTTTTCTTTCTTTTTCTCCACAGTCAATTCATTCAAAGCTTAGTAGTGTAGGAGTTAACCTTGGTAGTAGTAAAAATCAAATTCTTGTTTCAACTAAAGTCTTGAGACATATGGAATTCGACCGGTGCACGGTTATTCCTAAAGTCTCGACTGGGTTGACAGCCACCTATATGGATGAGGAAGAAGCGATTGCCACATCAGATGGTCAGCTTTTTTCTCATCTCATTGGTGAAGTGTTGGATGGTGGTTTGGATGACGATGGACTGAGCTCATTGTATGAGCTGAAAGCCTCTAGTCGAAAATCTAAATCGTCCTCCAACAAGTCCCGGAAACGGAACAAGTTATCCAAATCCCCCACGGTTTCCCAATGAATGGCATGTTTGCAAATAGCAGAGGTCTTGGTGACTTGGCTAAACACTTGCACTTTGCTGGATGTATTCGGGACCATAATTTGGATTTCTTAGCCATTTCTGAGACGGGGAGACGCGAGTTCTCGCAATCTCTATTGAACCGCCTGTCAGGTGGAATAGAGTTCGAGTGGTTCTCACGTCCCCCTCATGGCCGCTCAGGAGGCATTTTACTAGGCATCAGGACTGAATCCATGGAAGTATTGGATGTTACAGATGGTGATTTTCATATCAAAATTCACATCCGTAATAAATCCGACAATTTCATTTGGAGTCTTGTTGCCGTGTATGGGCCTGCCCAGGAGGCGGGTAAGTCCTCCTTTCTCTGTGAAATGGTAAATTTGGCAAAAGATAATCCACATCCTCTAATCATTGGAGGGGATTTTAATTTGCTACGTTATCCATTTGAGAAAAGTCGTGGGCGTTTTGACAATCGTTGGCCTCTTTTGTTCAATGCGGTCATTGACAGCCTGAACTTAAGAGAAGTTACAATGGTGGGGAGACAGTTCACTTGGGCTAATTCGTTGCCTGAACCGACATACGAGAAACTAGACCGTGTACTGATGGATACTGAGTGGGAAGATAGGTTCCCATTAGTATCGGTACGGGCTCTAGAACGTATTGAGGGTCTGTCCGACCATGCTCCCATTCTGATGACCACTGGCACCCCTAGACCACTGTGTAAACCACGTTTCAAGTTTGAACTTGGCTGGTTACACAGAGAGGGGTTCCATGCGATGGTTACTAGAATATGGGAAAGTCCGGTAGCGGGTGACACGCCTATCCAGCGATGGAACAATAAGATTCGTGCTTTACGCACACACCTTGTTGGTTGGGCCCGTCATACTACTGGTTTACTTAAGAAAGAGAAAGAACGACTTTCCTCCATAATTGATGCTCTTGAAGCACTAGCAGAAGTTCGGTTACTATCCGCGCAAGAGATTGAGCTAAAAAGCCAATCCAATGCACAGATAGCAAAACTTCTGCGTGAGGAGGAGTTAAAATGGTATCAACGTTCCAAAGCTCAATTTATCCTAGAAGGGGATTCGAACACGCGATATTTCCACGGTGTTGCCAATGGCAGACATCGGAAGAAGCGTATTCATACCCTAGTACAGGATGAAGGAACGATTGAGGGCCATGAACAACTAAAGTCGTACATAACAAATTACTATAAAGGTCTGTTCGGGGCCCCAGAGGAAGGAAACTTCTCTTTGGATGAATCTCGGACAGATGATATCCCCAGGTTTCAGTCGAGGAGAATGGCCTACTCACAAAACCCTACTCGGAGGAGGAAGTGAGAAAGGCGGTCTTCCAAATGAAACATAATTCAGCTCCTGGGCCTGATGGTTTCCCAGCAGAGTTCTACCAGAACTTCTGCGATGTTATCAAGTCTGATCTAATGCAACTGTTCACTAGTCTCCATAGGGGACAACTCGAGTTGTTTCGGCTTAACTTCGGCGAGATTATTTTATTACCTAAGGTTAATGAGGCAGAAAGGATTCAGCAATTTAGACCTATTTGCCTTCTTAACGTTAGTTTTAAAATCTTTACCAAAGTGGCCACGATTCGTCTAAACAGTGTAGCAGACCATGTGGTTCGTCCGTCTCAGACGGCTTTTATGCAAGGGCGCAACATCCTTGATGGAGTTGCGATCCTACATGAAACTGTTCACGAGCTACATAGGAAGAAGCTGAATGGGGTAATTCTGAAAATTGACTTTGAGAAGGCCTATGATAAAGTCAAATGGTCTTTCCTCCAGCAAACTCTCAGAATGAAAGGTTTCTCTGAGGAGTGGCGCGCATTAATAGATTCTTTTGTTTCGGGAGGAAGTGTAGCCATTAAGGTCAATGATGACACTGGCAAATACTTCCAAACAAAAAAAGGTCTTCGACAGGGTGACCCTTTATCGCCAATACTATTCAATATAGTGGCTGATATGCTGGCTATCCTGATCGAGCGTGCAAAATCTGAGGGCCAAATTGAGGGGTGATTCCTCATCTAGTCGATGGTGGTTTATCGATACTTCAATATGCCGATGACACAATCCTTTTCATGGAACATGATATCGAAAAAGCCCGTAATTTAAAGCTGATATTGTCAGCTTGTGAGCAACTTTCGGGTCTTAAGATTAACTTTCATAAAAGTGAGTTGTTTTGCTTTGGCGAGGCTCAAGAAAATGCCACCTTGTATGCCGACCTCTTCGGATGCGAGCAAGGACAATTTCCCATCAACTATTTGGGTATATCGATTCACTATCGGAAACTTACAAATGCTGAATGGAAAAGGGTGGAGGAAAGACTTCAATTACGTTTAAATAGCTGGAAAGGCAAACTACTATCGCTTGGTGGAAGACTGGTTCTCATTAACTCAGTACTAACGAACATGGTACTGTACATGATTTCCTTCTTTCAGTTGCCCAAAGGAATCTTGAAAAGACTGGATTATTTCCGGTCTAGATTCTTTTGGCAAGGTGATAGTGAGAAGAAAAAATACCGACTGACTAAATGGAGTGTGGTTTGCTGCCCTAAAGACCAAGGAGGGCTTGGAGTTCATGACCTTGAGGTCAAGAACAGAGCCCTGCTAGGTAAATGGATCTTCAAGCTTCTATCCGAAGATGGAGTGTGGCAATCCCTCCTTAGGAGAAAGTATGTGGGAGATCAAGCCGTTTCTCAGGTTATTTGGAAACCAGGGGATTCTCACTTCTGGGCTGGCCTCATGGCTACCAAGAAATTTTTCTTCCCACAAGGTTCTTTCTCAATTAGGGATGGCTCGGAAATTCGTTTTTGGGAGGATAAATGGCTAGGCCTAACCACTCTCAGAGAACAATATCCGGCTCTATATGCGATTGTCCGAAACAAAAGCGATACGATCGCCAAGGTGTTGGGTTCCTCCCCACCAAATGTTTCGTTCAGGAGAAGTTTACTTGGAACAAGACTAGCATCTTGGAATGCTTTGCTTATCCGATTGGATTCCATGCAGCTGTCAGAAGGTCCAGATAAATTTCAATGGAATCTTACGAAGAACGGAAAATTCTCGGTCGATTCCATGTATAGAGCACTAATCGCTCCCGAAATTCCAGTTGATATTAAGGATAATAATAAGATTTGGAAGATGAAGATACCGCTTAAAACTAAGGTTTTTACATGGTATCTCCGTCGAGGTGTTATTCTTACTAAAGATAACCTTGCCAAACGCAATTGGCATGGAAGTAAAAAGTGTGTCTTCTGTCAACATGACGAGACTATTTCTCACTTATTCTTTCATTGCGAGTTCGCTAGGTCTATATGGTCAGCCATCCAGATAGGTTCTACCTTACATCCGCCCAGATCGGTTGCAAACATTTTTGGCAACTGGTTAAATGGTGTTGATCCTAGGTTCAAACTATTCAGTAGGGTGGGAGCGATTGCAGTTATTTGGTCGCTATGGCTTTGTAGAAACGACAAGGTTTTAACGATAAAAATGCTTCTTTTATGCAGGTTATTTATCGGTCTACCGCAACGCTACGGACTTGGTCGGCCCTGCAGCGCGTGGAGCACCAGGACTTGTTCTTGGAGGTGGCAGGTCGGTTGGAGGTGGCGGCCAGGGAGTTACTCTCGCGGCATGGATGGCAACATAGGCTCCGGATCGACTTACCACCCATCTAGACGGATCTACAATTTCTCATTATGATATGTAATCCGTCTTGTCGTTATTTTTCCTTCTTACTATCGGTACTCGTGAACTTGCGGACTTGTGGCTGTGTGCATCTTGTTATGCAGAGGCCGGGTGTAATGTTTAAAACTCTTAAGTAATAAAATCCCTTTATCTAAAAAAGTTCCAGGCGGGAGCACGTACCTTGAGATCTTCTTTCCGGGATTGAAGAAGCTTGGCAGCTCCGAGCAACATGGCCACGTGAGCATCGTGACCACAAGCATGCATCTTGCCATCTTCCTTGCTTTTGAACTCCCATTCTACCATCTCCTACATATGCCGATGGATGGATGGATGGATCAATCGCACATTGAAGTAATTAACAATCAGGAATTTGATGTATATTTTCTATATCAAGCTGGATGCCCAAACCACCAACAATTCTCCATAAACATCTCTATATTCTTCGATCCATACACAACCAAACCAATAGTCTAGTACTATAAGATTAATTCCATGCACTTGGCGCGTGCAATTAACAACTAATTGTGTCCTCATCGTGCAATTAACAAGTGCCTAGTTGCGCGAATCGCGATTAGTTTACTGATGATTGCAGTATTGCTACCGCCGGGCTGACCTGGATGGGCAGCGCGTCCATGTCCGCCCGGAGCGCAAACACCCGGCCAGGGCCGGCACCGCCGGCGATGGTGGCGACGACGCCGGTGCGCGCGACGGGCCAGGTGTAGGGGACGCCGAGGGCGTCGAGCTCGGCGCGGATGAGTGCCGACGTGCGGTGCTCCTGGAAGGCCAGCTCCGGGTGCTGGTGGATCCGCCGCCGCAGCCCACGCAGCCACCCGGCGAACTCTGGCCCCCGCGCCTCCTCCAGCAACACCTGCCCGTCCGCCATCGATCGCTGCCGGAAGCCTGAAGCCCACGAGGGAGGACGGAGGAGCGGAGTAGGTATGAGAAGTGACGGAGCTAGCGCTAGGAGGCAGTAGACACGCGTGCGCGCGCAGGTTCGTACTACGTTTGCAGCGCGTGAACATGTGCAAGCCGATCAGGAGGAGGCACGCTACTTTCGCAGTGCTCGTCGAGACGTGTACACTAGCGGTGGTACTTTCTACCAACCTAGCCCATCAATATCATTTTATAACTTTAAAAATATATTTTTAAACCATAAGAAATAGGAGAAAAGGTGGTGCATCGTCGTTATCTCTTCAGCGATGTATCTTTTGTGCCATTTTAGATACAGAGAGTTTATTTCTCAAAAAAGATGCAGAGTTTGAGACTTGCTGTAAAAATATTTGTATTTTGGTATTTCAAAACTGCTCTTAAACTGTAAAATAATTACGAAAAAATTATAGGAGGAATTGTGTGTACTCGTTATCTATCAACGTTATATTTTTTGCATCGTTCGAACTAGTAATGGTTGAAAAATTCTAGTATAAAAACGTTCATTTTTAATCTGATGCCCATTTTATTGCTTGCAAAATTAGGTTTTCAAAAGTAGGGAATTTGCAAAACCTTTCTGTACAAAAGCGTTTCAAAAAATCAAGATATTTCCAACGGTATTTCATTTGCCTTATTCTAAAAAATCACAGTAAATGTTTTTTGGTCGAAGCTGTTAAAAAATGATTTTAAGATATTTCCAACGTGGATAAAATCACAGTAAATCCTTTCAGCTGTTAAAAAACCATTTACTGTGATTTAAAAAAAAATGATTGAACAGCTGAAAGGATCGTATGACACCTAGAGGGGGGTGAATAGGTGCTACTCCAATTTTAGTACCTTTTCAATTTAGGCTTGACACAAAAGGTAAATTCTCTAGATATGCAACTAAGGTGAATTTACCTATATAACAAGCTAGCAACTAAGCAAGATACACGAAGTAAAGACTATAAACAAGGATAGAAGTAACCGAAGTAAAAGCACGCGGAGACACGGATGTATTCCCGAGTTCCTCCTTTTTAGGGGAGTACGTCTCGTTGGAGAGGTGTGAGCTACCACAAAGACAACTCAACAGCCACAAAGGCTTCACCTTCTTCTCCGATGAACCGCACCACAAAGGTTTGGTTCACCTTCCACTATCGGAATCCTTCAAGGCGGAATCCGGAGCCTTTACAACAACAATCTGTCACAGAGACAATCAAGTAAGTACAACAATAAGCTAGGTTTTCCCAATGGAAACCCTAGCAAAGGGGCCCTCAAGTGAATGAGGGGGAAATGAAAATCCGCTTGGTGAAGTTGTAGATCCGAGCCTTCTCCTTCAATCCTCCAAAGATCAACGAGATTGGGTGGAGGGATTGGAGATCTAGATGTTGCTTGAGCTTGCAATAACGGTGTCTTCAAGTTTGGGCGAGCTAATTGTCTCAAGGTAGGTGAAGGGGTATAAATACTCCTCTCAGAAATCTGGCCATTGCAGACGAAATATGGCCGCAACGGTAGTACCGGGCCTCAGCCGGTACTACCGACCGGCGCAGGGTCAGTGTTCGTCGATGATGGTCAACAGGTCTTCGCACACCGCCCGCAGCGGTAGTGCCGGCTCGATCCACGCGGTAGTACCGGCCTACTACCGGGCCAGTACAGCTAAAAACTGAGCGATGCCAGTACCGAAATTAGCCGTATAGCGGTAGTACCGGGCCTATAGCGGTACTACCGGCTGGGACAGAAAATAGCTCATTTTCTTCCTTGACAAAAACCTGGGCATATACAAAAAATGTTCCTGCAACTATTTAACACCCAGATTAGTCATCTAATTGTGTTGTCGACAAACATCAAAACACTTAGGGAAATGAAATGCTCTTTCAATCTCCCCTTTTTGGTGTTTGACGACAACACAATTAGTAGCAACACAAGATTTGCAAAAGATAAGCGGGCTCCCCCTAGATGTGTGCATTATTTGAATGTTTGCCTTTGAATGCAAAACACACACTCATCCAAACGGGCGGAGCACCTCCTATATTTTACAAGCCATGCAAGTTCACAAGATCAATATGAATAACAACTTGCACAAGACAATACAACTAGATAATAAGGAGTACTAGAAAGGACATATTACAAACACATAGTCTTTACACGTCTTACACCGTGCAACAAAGAGAGTTCAAAGCAAATATCCAAATAAGATGAAACACAAGCGTCGAAGATCAAATGAAGGGCAAGCTTGTGTTCCTCCCATGCAAATCCCGCGAAACAACCTAATAGAACACATTCTCCCCCTTTGTCGTCGAAACCCCAAAAAGGGAGAAGTGCGAAGCTACACGTCCCAAGGAGCATCAAGCTCCACCAAGGTCATGGTGGGTAGAGGAAGAAGACGCCAAGAACCGAGCACCACCAGGAGGAGCATCATCATCGCTCCAGAAACCTTGCTTGGACACCCATTGATGCTTCGGGGTGATTTCTTCTTCAGAACCATCGGAGACAGGAATGTTCATAGATTTCATCATTTGTTTCTGACGGAGAGCTGCCTTCTTGTGGAACACATGAGCTTCATACAGACGATCCTCTAGATCAAGCTTGAGACAAAAAGCCCTTTTCATTTTGATTTGCAGTTTCTTGAACCAAGATGGTTCCTCAAAAGGAGGGACACTCCTACTAGCTGTAGTATCTCCAGCAGTCTCCTCAGTAGCAGCAGCAGCCTCAGTAGCAGCAAGTTCAGCCGGAGGCTTTGGCGGATCATGGGACTTGATACGAAGCTGCTTTGGCTTGAAGGTCTTGATAGGGCTGCCATCTTGCATGATGTCTTCCTTGAAGGCATGGAGCCACTTGTGACGGATGAGCTTCATAATGTAAGGCCCATAGATGGGGGCCCTCCTACCGATGACGGTGTTCCATATCTCATTGTACATAAAGTCCATGACATCCAACTTGTTGCCGGTACCTTGGTTGACCTTGGAAAGCTTGAGGAGGTCAAACATGAAGCCATGCACTTGATCAATGTTTCCCATGCGGGGAGCAATGGTCTCACGATAGATACGATGTAGTATCTCAAACTCACGGACAAGGTGCGCCGATTGGCCACAAGTACCATACTTCATAGTGATGGGTTTGAGAACTTCCTTGCCGCTAGAATAGTCGCCCTCATGGCAACGCCAACCACTAGACTCAAGTTCTCCCTTGTCATCATATCCTAAGAGAGCTCCAAATTCCTTCATGGTGGCTGAAAACTTAGTGCCATTGGTCATCCATATGAGAGTTCTTTCATCATCGGTGTCAAAGTACACGGTTGCAAAGAATTGAATGATGTAGTACTCGATAAATGGTTGATGCACCTTCATGATATCCAAGAGTCCAAACTCTTCACACATAGCTAGAGTGTCATCAAAGTAGCCCTCGTGCTTCGGATCTCTCACCCATGACATGTCAATTGAGTGTTGAGGAACAACCTTGTAGTTCTTGTGGAGATAAATTTCCTTGTAAATCCTTTCTTGATCATTGGTGAAGAAGTGAGGGTGACGGACTTGGGTAGACCTTTCAGTTGCATAGGGATTCTCTTCACGAAGCGTTTGATAGTCGGTGTTTGTCCGAAGATGAAGAGCCTTGCGGACATGGGGCTGCCTTGGATTCTTAGCAGCAACAGTCTTGGGCTTAGAGCGAGTTCGGGCAGTGGACCTAGCAGGCATCACTTCTTCTTCTTCCTCAACATCCTCAAGATCCTCTTCCAAAGTTCTCCTCTTCTTACTACCACGACCACCACGACTACTTGTGAAATATAGCAAATAGGTAGGGAGGGAATGAAGATGAGTGCACAAGTTCATGGAAGAGAGAAACAAACTAGTCAACAGATGTAATTTGGCGTTGATTCAATTAAATTTGTTCCATGCGGTAGTACCGGGCTCCACCCGGTAGTACCGGGTGACCCAAGTCAAAACGGAAATGGTCACAAAATTGAGTATTCAACCACAAACTACATAAATCAACTAGCAAACGAGGCCTATGAGATCATCCATCCAATTTTAACCGTGAACTACGGAGCTACCGGTGATTTCCTCAAGAATGCATCTAGGTTTCAAAAGAGAAACAAAGGGAGCAAGAAATGGGGAAATACCGGAGGCCATGGAGGAGATCGACGAGGGGAGGCCTCCCACGGAGCAGATCTGGCAGGGGCAGCGGAGTCCGGCGACCAGGGCGGCGGCCGGCGACGGGAGAGCAGAGGGGGCGGCAGGGGAGGGGTGGTGCGTGCGGGTGGAAGAACAATGGGGAATAACCCCAGCCTCCCGCACGATGTGTTGACTTTGCGAAACTGCCTCGCCCGGTAGTACCGGGGAGGACGGGCCGGTACTACCGGGTATGAATTTTTTCGAGCAGGTGATAAAACCTGCTTAAATTCATATCCGGTACTACCGACTCCCACACCCGGTACTACTGGGGCCTCCTCTGAGAACTCCAGATATTTAGTGGAAATAATTGAACTTGTGCAAGAGAGAAAGTTTGTCGGGATGGGATAGGCTTAGGATTGAGAAGCTCAAACTGAAAATGGTACTTCATACTCAATTTGCAAGAGGCAAACAACAACCAAACAAAAATCCAAATTGAGCATGTTTTCTATGAGAGACATATGATAGACAAATAAAATCCAAATAACACCAACTCTTCACAAAGAAGAGGGTGGTGGCCTAGGCCACCATGTTTGAGTTTATGGCGTGACACGCGAAGATGTATCTTGGGTTCACAACCAACACTCGTCATTTAAGCTCACAATTCATCGAACGAATATAGAGAAGCAAATGAGTTCTTAATATTGGCATAATGGGGGGTGGGATGGTCCAATGTGTTAGGGCCACACTCCCCCTATGTCCATGCCTACACCTAAACCAAATACATAGTCAAAAAATAGGTGTGTATGCAAGATAATCAAGTCAAGCTCCTTGAATCCACGATATTTAGCTCATGCCTCAAATAAGTGAATCTTGCTTCATCAAGTGGCTTCGTGAAAATATCGGCAAGTTGGTCTTTGGTTGGAACATAGCCAAGTTCAATATCACCACGGGCAATATGATCCCGAATAAAATGATGACGAATCTCAATATGCTTCGTTCTTGAGTGTTGCACCGGGTTGTGGCCAATCTTAATTGCACTTTCATTGTCACACAAAAGAGGCACTTTGTCACAATGGACATCGTATTCCTTTAAAGTTTGCCTCATCCATAACAATTGAGTGCATGCACTAGCGGCCGCCACATACTCGGCTTCGACGGTTGAGAGAGATATGCAATTTTGCTTCTTAGAAGACCAACTCACCAAGGACCTACCAAGGAATTGGCATGCCCCGGAAGTTGATTTTTTATCATCCTTACAACCCGCCCAATCTGAATCCGAGTACCCGGCAAGAGAGAAGTTAGAGCCCTTTGGATACCACAAACCAAACCTTGGGGCATAAACCAAATATCGAAGGATTCTATTGACCGCCTTCAAGTGGCTTTCTTTAGGAGCGGCTTGATACCTTGCACACACCCCTACACTCAACACAATATCGGGTCTAGATGCACAAAGATAAAGCAAAGAACCAATCATAGAGCGATAAAGTTTTAGATCAACATCGATACCGTCGGGGTTAAGTTCAAGATGGCATTTGGTGTCCATAGGAAACCGCTTCTCCTTAGCATTTTGCATATTGAACCTCTTGAGCATGTCTTGGGTATATTTGGCTTGAGAGATGAAAGTCCCTTCATTCAATTGCTTGATCTCAAATCCAAGAAAGAACTTCAATTCACCATCATAGACATCTCGAACCTATCGGTCATAAGCTTTGAAAATTCATCATTGAAAGCCTTGTTAGATGAGCCAAATATAATATCATCAACATAAAGTTGGCATATGAAAAGCTCCCCTTTAGCCCTCTTGGTAAAGAGGGTGGGATCGATTTGCCCCACTTCAAATCCACGGTCTAGCAATAGCTCTCTTAGGTGCTCATACCAAGCACGAGGTGCTTGTTTGAGACCATAGAGCGCCTTATAAAGCTTGTAGACATGGTTAGGGAATTTGGGATCTTCGAAATCCGGTGGTTGCTTAACATATACCAACTCCTTTAAATGACCATTAAGAAAGGCACTTTTCACATCCATTTGTTGTAATTTAAAGTTATGATGTGATGCATATGCAAGAAGGATACGGATGGACTCAAGGCGAGCCACGGGTGCATAAGTCTGTCCAAAATCAATGCCTTCAACTTGAGAGTATCCTTGTGCAACCAATCTTGCCTTGTTCCTCACAACCATTCCATGCTCATTGATGACGTGAAACACACGTTCGTTGGGAGACCCCAAGAGGAAGGTATGATGTAGTCAGCAGCAAGTTTTCCCTCAGAAAGATACCAAGGTTATCGAACCAGTAGGAGCAGCAACTCTTCAGAAGGTTGTCAACGGCGCCAGAAAAAGAGCTGTCGCAGGGAGTCTGGACTGTTGACGTGGAATCTGCACACAACACAATCAAACTACTTTGCCCCAACGAAACAGTGAGGTTGTCAATCTCACTGGCTTGCTGAAAACAAAGGATTAAACGTATGGTGTGGAAAATGAGTATTAAATTGCAGAGAATGAAAAAGGAACAGTTTGCAGTTTGTGGTTGTTTAATCAGTGTAAAAGAATGGACCGGGGTCCACAGTTCACTAGTGGTGTCTCTCCATAAAAGATAACTAACATGTTGGGTGAACAAATTACAGCTGGGCAATTGACGAATAGTGAGCGCATGACAATGCATATACATGACATGTTGACTACTATGATATTTAATTGGGCATTACGACATAATACATAGACCGTTATCCAACAGCATCTATGACTAATAATCCACCGCCGGGTTGTCATCCGAGTCCCCCGTTGGTATTAAGTTGCAAGCAACGGATAATTGCATTAAGTAAAGTGCGTAATGTAAACAAACACGTATGCCCGTGGACATAGCATCGTTAGGTTATCCCTAGTGGCAACAGCACATCCACAACCTTAGAACTTTCTGTCACTGTCCCAGGTTAAACGGAGAAATGAACCCACTATCTAGCATAAATACTCTCTCTTGGAGTTACAAGCATCTACTTGGCCAAAGCATCTACGAGTAACGGAAAGCATGCAAGATCTTAAATAACATATAAGATAGATTGATAATCAACTTGACATAATATTCAATATTCATCGGATCCCAGCAAACACAACATGTAGCATTACAATAATATGATCTTGATCATGTAGGGCAGCTCACAAGATCTAAACATGATGGCACAAAGTGGAGAGACAACCATCTAGCTACTGCTATGGACCCGTAGTCCAAGGATGAACTACTCACGCATCACTCCGGAGGCAGGCATGGCGATGTAGAAGCCTCCGGTGACGATTCCCCTCTCCGGCAGGGTGCCGGGAAGAGGTTCTGAACCCTCCCGAGCTAGGGTTGACGACGGCGGCGTCTCTGGATCTTTTCGTGGATTTTGCTCAGGTACTTAGGTTTTCGCGTCGGGGGGAATAAGTAGGCGAAAGGGCGCGCCAGGGGGTGGCCCGCGCCCTAGGTGCGTGTGGGGCCCTCCTGGCTCCTCTCCGTGCTTCTTCGCCCGTCAGGTGAGTTCTGGAAAAATAGGGACCCCCGTGTAGTTTCGTCCAATTCCGAGAATATTTCCAGACTAGCTTTTCTGGAATACAAAAACAGCAGAAAACAGGAACTGGCACTTCGGCATCTTGTTAATAGGTTAGTCCCAAAAAATGTATAAAAGTGATATAAAGTAGATGCAAAACATGTAGCAATTGGTATAAAACAAGCATGGAACATCAAAAATTATAGATACGTTTGAGACGTATCAGCATCCCCAAGCTTAGTTCCTACTCGTCCTCGAGTAGGTAAACGATAAAAACAAAATAATTTTTGAGGTGACATGCTACTATCATAATCTTGATCATATAATATTGCAAGGCACATGTAAATGAATGAAGTGATCCAAGTCAATGGTCTATAATTTGCTACCAAATAGATAATGAGTAAACAATGAATCACACAAGCTAAACGTTTTCATGAATAGTACTTTCGAGACAAGCATCAAACAGTTTTGCATAAGTGTTAACTCATAAAGCAATAGTTTCTAATAAAAGGTATTTAATCAACACAAAGGAAGAATTTAGTTTCAGCATTTGCTTCAACTTTCAACATATTTATCTCATGGATATTGTCAACACAAAGTAGTATAACAAGTCCAATACATTGCATATAACGCATGTTGTAACAAAGTTGACACTAGTGTTTGCTTGTGGAAGACAGAAAGAATAGGAAAACTGACTCAACATAAAAGTAAAAGAAAGGCCCTTCGCAGAGGGAAGCAGGGATTAAATCATGTGCTAGAGCTTTTAGGTTTTTGAAAGCATATAGAGATTGCATAAAATATTTGATACTCCTCCCAACCTTGCTAACACAAGCCATGGCTAACCGAATCCTCGGGTGCCTTCCATCAATCACATACCATGGAGGAGTATCTATTTTTGAGAGGTGTTTGTTAATTGTCAACGAATGGTAGCGGGTGAGAACAGTATTCTACCTGTCGAACGGACTTTTAAGAGCGGCTCCCATGAAGGACGTTATTTCTACCAGCAAGGCAGATCATCCCTCTTTCTCTTTGGTTTACACACATTCAGGTATTTCACTGTTTGTCATTGCTTACTGATGAATCAGGGCAAAAGTGTGAAGAGAATTAATTGGTTAAAGTTGTAATTAATTGGGACTGGGCACCCCGTTGCCAGCTCTTTTTGCAAGTTATTGGATAAGCGGATGTATATGCCACTAGTCCAGGTGTAAAAGTCCACTCGACAAATAGAATAAAGAATAACCACACTAATTCCTCATGAGCTAGTAAACATTGACACAAAAAGGGAATAATAACATTTTGAATAATTTAAAGGTAGCACATGAAAAATTTACTTGGAGTGGCAAGGAAATACCACATATAGGTAGTTATGGTGGACACAAATGGCATGGATTTTGGCTCAAGGATTTGGATGCACGAGAAGCATTCCCTCTCAGTACAGAGTTTAGGCTAGCAAGGTTATGTAAGCAAACAAGAATATCAACCCGTACACCAAGTTTTATATGACAAACATATTGCAAACGTTATAAGACTTCATACCGTCTTCCTTGTTAACCAAACCCTGTTATTAGAAAATATCTAGACCTTAGAGGTACCACCGATGCAAACCAAATTTTCAACAAGCTTTACGGTAGTTCTTCACTAATAGGCTTAACTCATGTGATGCACAATTTAATCATGATCTACTTGTTAACTCAAAACAATTGACAAGCATCAAGTTATCCATTTTAGTGATCTACAAGATTAAGCAAGTTTTTCCTTATACCAATTACCACATGCAACATTTTCTGAACCAACCAAACACCAATCAATTTATTTCATCAACTCTCCAAACAAATATAAGTGAAGCAAGAGAGTACTTTCTACAAAAGAAAGCTAATAGCTCTGACAAGAGATACATGAAAACAAGAGCTAAAAGCTGAACAGCGCTAGATATGAATACTCAACAAATATAAGTGAAGAATAGGAGTATTCTCATGAAAAAGCGGAGCGTGTCTCTCTCCCAATCAAGAATGCTAGGGTCCAGTCAAGCTTTATTGAAAATAAAAGTGCAATACTGAAAATAAAAGCACACAGACGCTCCAAGAAAAGCACATATGATGTGAAAGAATTAAAATATAGTTTCACTAGAGATGACCTGATAATTTTGACGATGAAGAAGGGGATGCCTTGGGCATCCCCAAGCTTAGACGCTTGAGTCTTCTTGAAATATGCTGGGGAGATCCATGGGAGCCTCCCCAAGCTTAAGCTCTTCACTCTTCTTGATCCTATTATATCATCCTTCTCTCTTGACCCTTGAAAACTTCCGTCACACCAAACTCAAAGTAGATCTCATTAGAGGGTTAGTGCATAATCAAAAATTCACATGTTCTATAAAGACGCAATATGATTTGTTACTTTAAACATTAGCTACAGCCACT
Source organism: Poa pratensis (assembly GCA_947311845.1). NCBI lineage: Eukaryota > Viridiplantae > Streptophyta > Magnoliopsida > Poales > Poaceae > Poa > Poa pratensis. The sequence continues at coordinate 6,975,921 of CAMZMU010000040.1, forward strand.
GATGTTATGTGAAGCTCTTCCACCCAAAAAAGAATTTCACTCAACACTAGTAAAAGAGAGAATGCAAAAATAAAAAGGCATAATCTGTCTAAAACAGAACAGTCCGCAAAGACGAATTTTTTCGAGGCACTTACGACGCTCAGATCGAGAAACTCTGAACTAATGAAAGTTTCAGACATTCATAAAGATTACGCAAAAAATTTCAGATTTAATTAACAATCTGGTGATTTTAGGAATTTCGTACAGTGAACAGCAAAAATCTGTTTCTGCGCAGCAATCAAAATTAAGCATCATCTTATCATTAGAGGCTACTCTTGGCACAACAATGCGAGAAAATAAAGATACAAAGGAGTTGCTACAGAAGTAAACAAACTCCTTGACTAATACTGAAAATAAAAGATAATGGGTTGCCTCCCAAAAGCGCTTTCTTTAATGCCTTTTAGCTAGGCATAGTGATTTTTATGATGCTCACATAAAGATGAGAGTTGAAACATAAAAGAGAGCATCAAGAGCATATATAAAACATGTTTAAATCTAACACTCTTCCTATGCATAGGGTCTTATAAGAAAACAAGTCAATTAAGCACAAAGTGACTAGCATAGGAAGACAAAACAAGTGCAACTTCAAAACTTTCAACGGACCATTAGGTCTTAAAGCAAAAATCATATAGAAGCAACACAAGAGAAAGCTCAAAACTTTCATCATAAAGAGAGGAAATTTAATAACATGAAGATTTCTATAACCATATTTTCCTCTCTCAAAATAATTTTCAGTAGCATCATGAACAAACTCAACAATATAACTATCACATAAAGCATGCTTTTCATGATCTACAAACGCATAATTTTTATTAAGCTCAAAATAGTGGGGTTATCAAACCCACTTTTGACAATAATAGTATAATTAATATCATTAGGCAATATAGGACCATCATCAAGAGCATTATCATATATAACATTAGGGAGCACATTTTTACTTTCTGCAATTTCCTTTACTGAGTCAAGGAGGATGTTTTTTCAAATTTATCAAAAGGAGATATTTCAATAGAATCATGACATTCAACATATAGCATTCTTCCTCCTCCAAGCTTGGGGACTAAAAATAACATTTTTATCAAAACCAGCTTCCCCAAGCTTAGAGCTTTCCATGGCATTAGCAATAATGGTGTTCAAAGAATGTATGCTAATAACATTGCTACTATCATGATTGTTATGCAAATAAAGTTCCATAGGCTTTTTAATTTTCTCTTCAAACACTTCATGTCCCAACTCAAGATAAATTTCATAAAGCTCTCTCATGTTGTTTTCAGCCATAGGACTAGTTTCAAGGAAAGTAACCATTGATAGCAAGTAAAGAGCTAGACATAATAACTAACAGAAACAAACGAAAATAAACTAAATGCAAGTAACTAATTTTTTTGTGTTTTTGATAATTGAAAGCAAACAAGATAAAATAAAATAAACTAAGCAAGACAAAAACAAAGTAAAGAGATTGGAAGCGTGAAACTCCCCTTGCAGAAGACTGCTGTCTCCCCGGCAACGGCGCCAGAAAAATAGCTGTTGACGGGAGAGAGGAGTCTGCTGAAGCTTCTACTCCCCGGCAACGGCGCCAGAAAAATAGCTTGATGACGTGAAACACACGTTCGTTGGGAGACCCCAAGAGGAAGGTATGATGTAGTCAGCAGCAAGTTTTCCCTCAGAAAGAAACCAAGGTTATCGAACCAGTAGGAGCAGCAACTCTTCAGAAGGTTGTCAACGGCGCCAGAAAAATAGCTGTCGCAGGGAGTCTGGACTGTTGACGTGGAATCTGCACACAACACAATCAAACTACTTTGCCCCAACGAAACAGTGAGGTTGTCAATCTCACTGGCTTGCTGAAAACAAAGGATTAAACGTATGGTGTGGAAAATGAGTATTAAATTGCAGAGAATGAAAAAGGAACAGTTTGCAGTTTGTGGTTGTTTAATCAGTGTAAAAGAATGGACCGGGGTCCACAGTTCACTAGTGGTGTCTCTCCATAAAAGATAACTAACATGTTGGGTGAACAAATTACAGCTGGGCAATTGACGAATAGTGAGCGCATGACAATGCATATACATGACATGTTGACTACTATGATATTTAATTGGGCATTACGACATAATACATAGATCGTTATCCAACAGCATCTATGACTAATAATCCACCGCCGGGTTGTCATCCGAGTCCCCCGTTGGTATTAAGTTGCAAGCAACGGATAATTGCATTAAGTAAAGTGCGTAATGTAAACAAACACATATGCCCGTGGACATAGCATCGTTAGGTTATCCCTAGTGGCAACAGCACATCCACAACCTTAGAACTTTCTGTCACTGTCCCAGGTTAAACGGAGACATGAACCCACTATCTAGCATAAATACTCTCTCTTGGAGTTACAAGCATCTACTTGGCCAAAGCATCTACGAGTAACGGAAAGCATGCAAGATCTTAAATAACATATAAGATAGATTGATAATCAACTTGACATAATATTCAATATTCATCGGATCCCAGCAAACACAACATGTAGCATTACAATAATATGATCTTGATCATGTAGGGCAGCTCACAAGATCTAAACATGATGGCACAAAGTGGAGAGACAACCATCTAGCTACTGCTATGGACCCGTAGTCCAAGGATGAACTACTCACGCATCACTCCGGAGGCAGGCATGGCGATGTAGAAGCCTCCGGTGACGATTCCCCTCTCCGGCAGGGTGCCGGGAAGAGGTTCTGAACCCTCCCGAGCTAGGGTTGACGACGGCGGCGTCTCTGGATCTTTTCGTGGATATTTGCTCAGGTACTTAGGGTTTTCGCGTCGGGGGGAATAAGTAGGCGAAAGGGCGGCGGCTGCGGACCCCCGAGGGGCCCACACCACCCTAGGGCGCGCAGGGGGGGCCCGCGCCCTAGGTGCGTGTGGCCCTCCTGGCTCCCTCCTTGCTTCTTCGCTCCGTCAGGTGAGTTCTGGAAAAATAGGACCCCCGTGTAGTTTCGTCCAATTCCGAGAATATTTCCAGACTAGCTTTTCTGGAATACAAAAACAGCAGAAAACAGGAACTGGCACTTCGGCATCTTGTTAATAGGTTAGTCCCAAAAAATGTATAAACGTGATATAAAGTAGATGCAAAACATGTAGCAATTGGTATAAAACAAGCATGGAACATCCAAAATTATAGATACGTTTGAGACGTATCACTCATCTTGCTTGTTCTTGAATATCCACTTTGTGCCTATAACATTGCGGCAATCTTTTGGCTTCTCAACGAGATTCCACACTTTGTTGCGCTTGAAGTTATTGAGTTCATCATGCATAGCTTCCAATCAATCCGGATCTTCAAGAGCTTCAAACACTTTCTTTGGTTCCACCATGGAAATATGAGCTTGATGTTCACTAAAACTTGCCAATTGTCTACTTGTGGTAACACCCTTGCTTAGGTCACCAATGATTGCTTCTAGCTTGTGACTTTTTATTTCAAAATCTCTTTTAATCCTTGCTTGACGATGGGCTTCGATATCTCTAATGCACCTTGGAGGTATCTCTTGATCATCTTGATCATTTGAGTCCCCGTCTTGACCGGAATGTTGACCTTGATCATCATTATGCACATCTTCAACAATAGAAGGAGAGGGTTGATCTTGGTCTTGACCTTGGCTAGCATCAACAAATGGAGAACTTGGTTCTTGCATAGCAACTTGGTCAACATGAGGTGGGTCTTGAACTTGTTCTTGGGTTGGTGCATCATTTGCTTCCATAGTGGGTGCCGGTTCAACTTGTGATGGTGATGGAGTTTCCACATGAGTGGAGCTTGGACTTGCTTGAGGAGGGTCACAATGGATCTCAATGGGACGATGGAAACCAATGCCCATTCTTCTTATTGCATCTTGTGGCTCCTCATTATCTACATCACAAACATGAAATTGCGCCACTTGGGAGCCGTCATTCTCATCGAACCTCACATCACAAGATTCTATGACTTTCCCAACGGTTTTGTCATAGACTCTATAGGTGTGAGATTCAGCACCGTACCCAACAAAAACACCCTCTAAAGCTTTAGATTCAAATTTAGACAAACGAACACCTTTGATCTTATAGAAACACTTACAACCAAATACTCGGTAGTAGGAGACATTGGGCTTGTTACCGGTGAGCATCTGATAAGGTGTAAACTTCTTGCCAACGCGGAAGAATAGCCGGTTTGATGAATGACACGCCGTGGAGATAGCTTCGGCCCATAAGAAAATTGGAGACTTAAACTCCGCCAAATAGACCTTGCCATAGCCATGAGAGTCCGGTTCTTTCTTTCGGCTACACCATTTTGTTGAGGGGTATATGCAGCGGAATATTGATGACGAATCCCCTCTTCACTAAGAAACTCATTTAGGGTGTAGTTCTTGAACTCGGAGCCATTATCACTCCTAATGACCAATATAGGGACATTGTGTTGGCGTTGAACTTCATTGGAAAAATCGGTGACGGCTTGTTGGGTCTCATCCTTCGTCTTGAAGAAATAAACCCAAGTAAATCTTGAATAGTCATCAACAATCACCAAACAATATTTCTTCCCACCAAGACTTGGTTGAGGAACGGCACCAAAGAGATCAACATGAAGAAGTTCCAATATCCTCTTTGATGAAATGATGGTCTTGCTTGGATGGGGAGAATCATGCATCTTTCCTTCAACACAAGCCCTACAAAGACGATCTCTAGAAAAAGAAACATTGTCTTTTAGTCCAAGAATGTGGCCACCCTTGTGAAGACTTTGCAAAGTTCTCATGTTGACATGGGACAAGCGGCGATGCCACAACCATCCCACGTCGGCCTTTCCGAATAGGCATATTGCTTGAGTGTTGGTTGACCCCGAAAAGTCCACCACAAACAACTCATTTTCAACATACCCAACGAACATGACCTTTAGAGTCTGGCTCCTCAAGAGTACCACCATATCAATAGTAAAATGGACATCAAAATTCATCTTATTAAGTGCACGAACGGACATAAGATTGTAACCGAGAGACTCGACAAGCATGACATTTACAAGGGTGATATCCTTTGCAACTACCACCTTGCCGAGACTCTTTACCTCAGCTTTTGACTTATCACCATAAGAGACGGTTGAGTGATTTAGATTTGGTCTCAACTCCGTCATAATCTCCTTGCTTCCGGTCATATGACTAGTGCATCCACTATCAACCACCCATTTAGACCCACCGGAAGCATAGTCCTACAAGAAATCATTGCTTGAATTTAGGCACCCATTTCTCAATGGGTCCTCTTTTGTTAGCAACAAGGGTCTTAGGAACCCAAATAGAATAAGCAATGTAACCATCATAAGGACCAACATATTTTGCATAAGCATCCCCATAATAATCAACAATTGAAAGCATCGTATGACACCTAGAGGGGGGGGGGGGTGAATAAGTGCTACTCCAATTTTAGTACTTTTTCAATTTAGGCTTGACACAAAAGGTAAATTCTCTAGATATGCAACTAAGGTGAATTTATCTATATGACAAGCTAGCAACTAAGCAAGATACACGAAGTAAAGACTATAAACAAGGATAGAAGTAACCGAAGTGAAAGCACGCGGAGACACGGATGTATTCCCGAGTTCCTCCTTTTTAGGGGAGTACGTCTCGTTGGAGAGGTGTGAGCTACCACAAAGGTGACAACTCAACAGCCACAAAGGTTTCACCTTCTTCTCCGATGAACCGCACCACAAAGGTTTGGTTCACCTTCCACTATCGGAATCCTTCAAGGCGGAATCCGGAGCCTTTACAACAACGATCCGGGGCACAACCCACAATTGGATTGGGGGCTCCCGAACAACTACAATCTGTCACAAAGACAATCAAGTAAGTACAACAATAAGCTAGGTTTTCTCAATGGAAACCCTAGCAAAGGGCTCTCAAGTGAATGAGGGGGAAATGAAAATCCGCTTGGTGAAGTTGTAGATCCGAGCCTTCTCCTTCAATCCTCCAAAGATCAACGAGATAGGGTGGAGGGATTGGGAGATCTAGATGTTGCTTGAGCTTGCAATAACGGTGTCTTCAAGTTTGGGCGAGCTAATTGTCTCAAGGTAGGTGAAGGGGTATAAATACTCCTCTCAGAAATCTGGCCGTTGCAGACGAAATATGGCCGCAGCGGTAGTACCGGGCCTCAGCCGGTACTACCGACCGGCGCAGGGTCAGCGTTCGTCGACGATGGTCAACAGGTCTTCGCACACCGCCCGCAGCGGTAGTGCCGGCTCTATCCACGCGGTAGTACCGCGTCATCCGGTAGTACCGGCCTACTACCGGGCCAGTACCGCTAAAAACTGAGCGATGCCAGTACCGAAATTAGCCGTATAGCGGTAGTACCGGGCCTATAGCGGTACTACCGGCTGGGACAGAAAATAGCTCATTTTCTTCCTTGACAAAAACCTGGGCATATACAAAAAATGTTCCTGCAACTATTTAACACCCAGATTAGTCATCTAATTGTGTTGTCGACAAACATCAAAACACTTAGGGAAATGCTCTTCAACAGCTTCGACCAAAAAACATTTACTGTGATTTTATCCACATTTAACAGTTTTATTTTTTAAGCAGTTAAGGATTCGCAAAAAAAAATATAGGAAAAAGTTAGAGAAATCAATATCTTTCAGAAAATATATTATTTTCACAAGTCCGATAAAAAGCTGAAACTTTTTGAAAAAAAATTTAACGGCAGATGAAAATACAAAGGGGTAGTGAACTGCTTTGGAACGGAAAGTACAAATACATATGCACATTAACAATCTTCCATCGGCTATATATTACATATAGCTAAGCGATGATATGCTAATGCTTGTTAAGAAACTCGATGGCTACAGCGGCATGCATGGCGGCCCCGATAGGAAGAGCGTCCTCGTCAACCACTAGGTGTGGACTGTGCACATCGCTCATCTCCCCGCCACCATGGACACCGATGAAGAAGAAGGCGGCAGGAATCTTTTGTGCATAGAAACCAAAGTCTTCCGCACCCATAACCTGGGGGCACAACCTCACATTCGTTGCCCCGAGCATTCCCTCCGCCACCGTCTTGGCATGCGCATACATTTCTTCATCGTTCACGGTGGGTGGGTACGGACGGAGCTCAACCTCCATGAAGTCTACCTTCGCCGTGCACCTCCCCACTACAGCCTGTCCCTCGATCACCTGACACCATTTGCATGTTTGTTAGAACTATCTTTCTGAAGCACTGAAACATACAGTAGTAGTGTGCAAATGCCAAGCAATCAATGAATCTTATTACCATGTCGTATATGCGTTAATTACCTCTCCGATCCTCTTTTTGAGATAGGATAATCCATCTGTGGTCATGCTCCTAAAGGTACCACCCAACGTCACAGATTCAGGAATGACATTGAAAGTCTCGCCTCCTTTGATGAAGGTCACTGACACCACCTGCATTGTAAAATCGTACGATCACATTGTTGGTTTTTACTACCATAGTTCAATAGATTTAAGAACTAAAAGTAACTAATACAAAATTAATGAACATTGCACTATTGTGGAAGCTATACTTACAGCACCCTGGAGGGGATCAGTCTCACGGGCGACAACCTGCTGGAGGCTGAGGATGGCGGAGGAAGCGGTGACCACGGGGTCAACGGCAGCATGGGGCACTGCACCATGGCCGCCCTTTCCGGTGATTATTGCCTTGAACCTGGCCGATCCGGCAAGGAATGGCCCAGGCCTAGAGCCGACAGTCCCCACGGGTAAATGTGTGCCAATGTGCATGGCGAAGATGGCTTGGACATCGTCTAGGACGCCCTCCTGGAGCACAAGGTAACCGCCACCATGGCTCTCCTCTGCTGGTTGGAACACGAGCTTTACGGTGCCCTGAGTGGTTGAGCACGCCAAAAAGGAAATGTACAGTAAGTGGACTGAACACTTTTCATTCGTCAACATTTATAAGCTTTTCATCGACATCTAGCTCCTAGCATCCTTATCTTGATCCCGTGTCGCTACATTTATGAATGTGGTTTTGTTATTTTTTTCAAATGATTGTGAATAGCTATTTCTGAATCAACGGTAAGCACGTCCAATTTAAACATTAAGAATCCATGCAAGTAGAAACTTGTCGGAAGATCTTTAATGGACAACTATATCAACATTTACTTAGAAATAATCATGTGTAAGTCATTTGAGCAATAATCATGCCCTTTTATAACGTATAGACTAAAATTGCAGTTAGATGTAGTTAAAGCTGCAAACTTTGTGTGCTACTCAATTTATGCTAAGTGATGTAAAGTTTGAGGTGAATACGATTTTATGAACATTTCAAATATGAAAATGAGCAAGTAAAATATGATGCTATCATGGCGATTGCATGCATCAATCGATGCCGAAGCAGAAAATAGCTCCCATCCGAGACAAAACTAGAGAGTGACAATGTAAGGTCGACCGTGATACAAATAAGCAGGGTATATATCTACCTTGAGATCACCCTTGCGGGCCTGAAGAAGCTTAGCGGCGCCAAGCAACATGGCCACGTGAACATCGTGGCCACAAGCATGCATCTTTCCATCTTCCTTGCTCTTGAACTCCCATTCTACCATTTCCTGCATTTCTTATCTTTCCATATGAGACAACTATTTCTTTAGATTACCATGTACTCCCTCCGTTTTTAAATATAAAATATTTTAGATGTTCCACATGTTGTCTAGATGCATACTAAAATGAGTAAACATACACATTAAAACGTGTCTAGATACATTTGTACACATATGAATGTGGACAAATGCTAAAACATCTTACATTTTAAAACGGAGGGAGTATTAACGAGTTCCCGTACACTTATCTTTTCATATGAGAATGTGAACTACTCAATCCATACTTACACAACCTTTAGTGAACCAGTTGTCTATCTTATTTAGTTGCATAAGCCAACTATACATTTTCGCTTTTGCTAATGCTCGGTTGCCCGAGAACTATGTTACCGCTCGGTCGAATTTTCGGGCCGTACGATCGGTAATCACAGTTTGGCGATTGCAAACGTACTAGGGAGCTAGCTGTTGTTTGGCGATCATTAAGGTATGAAGGAGCTGGTTGTTTCGGTCCATCTTACCTAGTTACGGCCTGATTGCAGTTTGTGCTCTCTTTTTTTTATCTTTTTTTTTTGTTCTTGTTTTGCTCGATTATGGCCTCTTTTCCCGCTAGCAGTTCAGTTTTTTTTGCTGATCTTTTTTTGAAGGTGATGTTTTTGCTTTGGCTGCGGTCGCCACTACAACTGCTTCCTAGAAGAGTGTGATGCTAGGCCTTTTGCCTTTTTTGGGTTTTGTTGAGTCATTTTTTAGGTTACGGCGATTCGTTGTTTTTCTTTTTTTTTTTACAGTTCTCGGCTGGCTTCAATGGTGAGATAGTACTCATGTTGGAGAAGGCGGACGAGCAAACCTTTATAAATGTGCAATCGCAGTTGACATGCATATTTCTTTTCTTATGTCATTTACAATCGCACATGCAACATCGTGCAATTACACTTATATTTTTTGCGTAATTGATTTTTTCGATCTCTTATAATTGTAGGTCCCATGCATGCCATTTTTCTTGTGCGTATCTGTAATTGCACATGGAACCATTCACAATTGCACATGTATTCTTATAGTGTGTAATTGAATTGTTTCCCTTCGTGTGCATTTGTAATTGCACTTGAAATTAGTGCGCAATTGCACACTCACTTTTTAGCGTGTAATTCATATTTTTATCCGTTTTTATCATTGATTTGCAATTGCATATGGAACCATCGTGCAATTGCACATGCATTTTTTATGTTTTTGCTTTTTAATTGGGCCTTTCTTTCTGGTTTTGACTGGGTTTCTTTGTTTGCGTTGGGCTTTTGTTATTTATTTTTTCACAGGTCGAGTGGAATCCTATGGGTCGTCTCGGCTTCGGTGTGGGTTGCCACATTGTGTTCTCTCCGGAGGCAAAATGCGGGGTGGGACCCAGAGGTAAATGGCATGGGAGTATGGAGGAGGTCCCACGAACGGGTGGAATATGTTCCGTCTCCTTTTCTTTATCCCTTTTGCTAACACTCGGTTGACCGAGTTATAGCTTAACGCTCGGTCGACGAGCGTGGCCGTGCGATCGTTGTATCAAGTTTGGCGATTATTGACGCGCGAGATGATGGGTGTGTCCCGTTTGCGATCGAGTTATGGCATGTTAAGCATGTTTTTTTTACGTTGCTATATTTTTCGGGTTTTGTTGGGCTTTTGTTGGGCTTTTTTTCGGGTATCTTTTTTTTGTTTGGGCCTTTTTTTCGCTGGTTTGGAGTTGATTTTGTGCCTGTCATTTCGAGTGTGTATATCCATAATGTGAAACGTCTTGGTGGGACCCACAGGCAAATATAGTAGGTATAGAAGGAGGAGGAGATGGTTGTGCGTGGCGATTATTCCTAAAGACAAGCAAGGTTATCCGAAGGGAGGGCGATAGGTAATTTTTTGTCTAAATAGTTTTCTTGTCTAGTATTTGAGCATTTGTTATTTTTATTTTCTTTTTCTTTTTCTAGGGCTGTATAGTTGATTTTTATTAGGGTTTTTTGTTATGTTTTCTCAAAAAATGCAGAGCCTTATGTATTTGAAAACTATGCTCGAGAAGTTGTGTTTTGATTCGAGGAACTTTTTCGGATGAATGAAACTGGCGGGTTTTTTGTCCCTCCCAGTTCATGATCATTGTGAAATATCTCTAAGAAGTTGCGTCATTGCATCATCAGCCGAAGCATATGTCAAAAATATTTTTATGTTGAAATTAGATTTTTTTTTTCCAATTTTATAATTGCACATGATTTCAAATTCACTCTTTTCAAGGTAATTCTTCATAAAGTTTTATGAAATTACACATGATTTTTTTTTCCATAAAGCGCAATTCTAAAGATTTTTCGATGGTAGCGTGTACCACATGAATGAATTTTATTGATTACATTTTCTGATCTTGGAGGAGCAAGTTAGCATGCAATCGAATATGATCCTCTTTTTCTAGAGCGCAATCGCACATGTTTTCTCGTAAACACGCAAATACACATGAATTTCGTTTAGCGTGCAACTACACACATTTTTTTCGTGGCAATTGTGCATATCAGTACTGTGCAGTCGCACACGATTTTTTAGTCATTAGCCTGCAATTGCACATAATTCTCATTAGCGTGCAATTGCACATGATTTTTGTTGTTGTTTTAGCCAGAATTGCACATTATTTTTTTGCATACGTTTTTCTGTGTCTTATCCTGTGTAGTTGCATATGGGCGTGCATCTGTTCTTTACTTTACATTCTCGTTTTGCACGATAATGCTCATTAGCATGCAATTGCACATGATTTTTTTTGTTTGTTAGCCGCAATTGCACATGATTAGCGTGCGATCGCACACATTTTTTTAGCCGTTAGTGCGCAATTGCACTTGATTATTGTTAGCATGCAGTCGCACACCTTTTTTTCATTGTTACCGTGCAATTGCACATGATTATTGTTAGCGTGCAATTGCATATGGGCGCGCCACTTTTTGTTACATTTCTCTTCAATGTGCAATTGCACATAATTCTCATTAGTGTGCAATTGCACGTAATTCTCATTATTGTGCAGTTGCATATGATTTTTTGGTTTGTTTAGCGTGCAATTGCAAACGTTTTTTAGTCATCAGCATGCAATTGCACATGATTTTTTTGTTGTTTTAGTCCCGATTGCACATGATTTTTCGATTAGCGTGCAATTGCACACTTTTTGACGTTAGCACGCAATTGCACATGAATTTTTGTTTAGCATGCAATCGCACATTTTTTACATTAGTGTGCAATTGCACATAATTCTCATTAGTGTACAGTCGCACACTTTTTTACCATTAGTGTGCAGTTACACCTAAATTTCTTTTTTTCGTGAGACGCTAACTTTTTGTGGGCATGTTGGTCCCACAGGCCCGTAGTATCGAAGGTGGGAACGGTCACGCGTCCATGCAGTTGCACGCATATTCTGAACCTCATTTCTAGAGGATCCAGCTAGTAACGTTGAGAGAACATGGACTATTATTTTTTTCAAAAAAAATCTCATTAGCGTGCAATTGCACATGACTCTTGTTAGCGTGCAATCGCACATGAAGTTCGTTTAGCGTGCATTTGCACAGTTTTCTTTTTTATTTGCGCAATTGCACATGATTATTGTTAGTGTGCCATCGCGCACAACTTTTTTTGTTAGTGTGCAGGTTTGCACCTGAACTTTTGTTTTTTGGCGTACCACTTTTTGTTACTTTTTAAGTTGTGATATTCTTGCGGCAATTTTTAGAGACCATATGGCATTTTTTCAAGACGCTTACTTTCTGGGCATGTTGGACCTACAGTATGACCAAAGTAGCGATGGTGGAAAGGTCTCGCATCTTTGTGAGTCTATTTTTTGCATACAATTTTTTTTGTGTCTTACCGTGCAGTTCATATGAACTTAACTATAACACGGTTTGTTCGTATGTCTATTGCACATATTTTTTGTTTCTGTGGAACCTATGTTTTTCCTCATTTTTTGTGTGAGTAAAAGCAACCTATGTGATTTGTTACTTCCCCCACACTAGATATGATTGATTTTTATTTTTTTTGGCCAGTCTACTTCTTGCTGTAACTACTTCTGTGTAGTTTTGGTCAGCCAAAACCTTTTGTCAAATGACCGTTCCATATTTCTCCTATGAGGACATATTATTTGGCCCTTGTTTCCCGTTATACAGCAAGCCAAAGTATTTTTGCAAGTGAGGAGGTTTGTTTTTTTTGTCATTTTGCACTTGTTAAATACCTGAAAATTAATAGAGGGGTGTTACGACAAACTCTCCTTGGGATTTCAAATCAAAAGGGGGAAAGTGTGTCGGAAAGTCCTTTTGGAGCTCGGGCTCCATGGAGCCCGTTTTTTTCAAAAAAAATTCAAAATTTGAAAACTCATCAAAAAAATCTGAAAAAAATCATGCACGTACCTGAGCATGGTACGCACCGCCGTGAATTTTTTTCGCACCGAAATGACATCGTATGCGCCCTGTGCAAAAATGACAAAATTCGGACAGAAAATGAGATCCAAAATTTGAATTTTCTGTCAGAATTTTATCATTTTTGTACAGGGCGCATACGATGTCATTTCGGTGCGAAAAAATTCACGGCGGTGCGTACCATGCTTAGGTACGTGCATGATTGTTTTCAGATTTTTTTGATGAGTTTTCAAATTTTGAATTTTTTTTTAAAAAAACGGGCTCCATGGAGCCCGAGTTCCAAATCACCGTTCTCGAAAGCGTGTCTGCTTTTTGCTGAAGCTGAGCTGGGGGTGAGGCGACCGGAGAGATCGCTCAAGGAGCAGGAGCAAGGAGAGATCGCCGGAATCTGTTTCTTGCCGGGCCGGGAAAAAGCCCATTCAAACAACTAGTAACAACACAAAAGCCCAAATAAGGACTGTACAACGGAGATGGACGGAAACATGCTCTGCCAAGGGATTGCGTCACCGACTGACGTTGCTTCGACCGAGATTTAAGATCCCGAGCGCTAGGCGCTCCCATACATTTTCTATGACTCGCAAAAAGAATCATCATTATGATCCCTTCTCATAAAAAAATAAAAGTGACAACTACACATGTCGGTAGTCCGTAGGACCAAAAACGATTATGTTTTATGATCCAAATACACTCAGCATCAACTTGCCCATAAGATTCCGTGCACATGGCACAATTAGTATGATTGTGGACACTTTGGACAAAGTAAAGTCCTACCTATCGAGTTAATAACAAATGGTTTACCGATTTTCATATAAAGTCTGTCTCAGCCCATAAAACCAACGCATATAATATTTTGAATTATTACTACAACTGACGTTGCCTGCTCTGGAGAGATGCGGAAGAGCGGTCCATGTCTAGTTTTGGAGCGATTTTCTGACTTGTTGTGGAGTTGGGTTGAAATTGACCTGTACTTACTTATATATACACCGCTTCATTTTAGTGAATCCACTACTAATATTCCCGCCGGCCTACCTAACCAACTAATGACAACTCAGTACTGCTAACGATTAAATATTTTTTTCGATTTTTATATGGTGCCTCACTTTCTGCACGAGCAATTAACAACTAGTCAGGGCGGGTGGGCTAACCTGGATGGGAAGCGCGTCCATGTCAGCCCGGAGCGCGAACACGGGGCCAGGGCCGGCACCGCCGGCGATGGTGGCGACGACGCCTGTGAGCGCGATGCGCCAGACGTAGGGCACGGCGAGGGCGTCGAGCTCGGCGCGGATGAGCGCCGACGTGCGGTGCTCCTGGAAGGCCAGCTCCGGGTGCTGGTGGATCCGCCGCCGCAGGCCTCTCAGCCACGCCGCGAACTCCGGCGTCCGCGTCTCCTCCAGCAGCAGCTGCGCGGCCGTTGCCATCGATCACGGTCGAGAAGAGACGTACCTTGAGAAATCGAGAGCTACTCGATAGAGATTGTAGCGGAGAGAAATGCACTTGGAGTACTATCTTGCTAGAGTGCGCGTGACAGAGAGATCACAGCGCAAGACTCGATCGGTAGCCGGCAGTTGGGCAACGGCACACACGGACACACCCCTTACGTAGGGGCACCTGGATGTGGATGTCTGGATGCTCACCGTTGACATGTTCTTACGAAGCGTTCGGAGTTATCTGTCCAGGCCCAAGGAAGCATGCTTTGAGCCTTTATGGGCTGCGAACAGCTAGTTTCTAGGCTAAGCCAATTTAAAACCTCCTTCCAATTCTTTCAGATTTCAAGGAGTTTGTCCGAATTTATACAGCTGCATGCATGCAGGGTAAATTTTAAAGATGAGCTGAAGTGGCTAAAATTTAGACTCAACCAGGAAAACCTACTCCACTTTTGCAACATGACGATAGATTTTTTTTTTTGATTTTCTTACTTTTGAAACTTCGAGAGTGTAAGTTGAACATTGTCATGTTATTTGCCTATTTTTCTGGTCAAATATGTTTTACACTAAAATCTGCTATTAAGATACTTCTAGACCAAATGCTTTATATATATCTCTATAGACTAGATAGTTTATGGAGTTATGAGAAATTATAAATGAAGAAAATTATGCTATAAAATGTAGTTCAAATCTAGTACAATGCAAATGTTTCTCAACTATATACATTACGAGTATATTAAAATAAGGCTACAACAAACATTTAGCAATTTTTCTACGTGGTTAACTATGTCAAGTAAGAATAAAAAATTATATTACTTAAGACTTAGCATGATTAAAAAGTATAAGAGTTCAATATAAATTATATTAAGATCAATGTTTCATCTACAACATGATCCAAAATAATTTCATGGGAGTGATCAGCGGCAAAAACGCTATGTACGTGTAACTTGGTTATCTTTATCAGAACTCTTTATATTTGCGATAAAACTTATGTTTGAAGTACCTTATTGCAACACATAGTTTATTTTATCTAGTTCTCAGGAACAATCTATTTATCTATGTAACCCACTTTTTGAAAATAAAAGTTAAATTTGGGCCATCTCCTGGTCTTGATCTACCTTGGGCCAGCTGACCTGTCTCCTTGCCTTGGGCCCACCCTGGAGGGATCCCGTTGTCAAGCACATATCATTTTTAGTTAAGTTCAGTTTGTCGAGCCTGCAATTCTCTTATTGTTCTTCACCTCTTTCAATTGATAACACTACATACCCTACATAGACAAATAAGAAGAAACTAAACATAAGAATAGGCTCTAGGTGCGAAACCATTACATTACATATCACTTGGTTAACACAACCAAACACACCCTAAGGTTGGATTGAATGTAGTCCAAATAATGAAAGCTTGAGCGCAAAGGTATAATTGGTCGCCTGTTGGATTTTCCGCCCCGTGGTCGCTGGAGCGTCCGTACTCTACAATCCACATGCATGTGGCCTGCAGTGGCCCCCACATCTGTGTGCTGAGATTGAGTGAACCGCGCTTGCGTCATTGGTACCAGCTAGCTAAGTCACTACTATGTCTTCGGGTATTCTATCGAACAAACATGACAAACTGGATGAGCCGATCGATGAAGCTAACCTGCTTCGGTCCAGATAGGTACAGAAATTTGTTTCAGCCGAAAATATTAAGTTTGCCATAGGAGTAGTAAGTTTATTCTACACATATTTTCCGAATTACAAAAATTAGTAAAAAGAGAAACAAGGAAAATTAGCGAGGAGTCAATCTAATGTGTGGCAAATAACCAGAGGTCAACTAATATGGGAAAATTATCGAAGTCCGAAGTAAAAACGTGGTAAGTTATCCAATCTCTCAGAAGTTAGAGCATCTCCACTCGCGACGCCAATAGGACCGCCAATAGCACTATTGGGCGTGCCGGCCGTAATTTCTCGCCCACTCGTTGCGCCAATAGCAGCCTTACGTCCGGCACGACACAATATTTCGTCTGGTGTGCCCAGCCCAAGCCCTCCCTGTTGGGAGTCGTTTGGGCGCACCGAAAGAAACCGCGCGCGACGCCACGTCGGATCCCGACGGGTGGGTCGGCGATGTCATTGACACAGAAGCATAGATGCTGCTACCGGCCAGTCAACTTCACTCATGGAGGGCGGCGTCTCGGTTCCCCAGTCGGGCACATCGAGTCGTCGCTTCGCCTCTGCGGCGAGACTTCCTCTGAACCACGACAGTGTCAGTATAGACGAGCGCGTCTTTTGAAGTGTCGTCGTAAATGGGTGGCAGGCAGACGGGTTGCCGGAGTTAAGGCACGCCACCGACTCGTCTCCCCGACCGCTATATAGAGCAGGGTCCTCGCCACCTCCACCACACCATCGCCTCCGCCTCTCCACCACCACACCATTGCCTCTCCTCGGCACAACAATGCTCACTTGACGGAGGAGAAACGCACCCGCCATCGGGAGGCGACAATGTGTCGTAGAAACCGTCGGAACACGGAGGAGTTGTGAAATTGGCGCCATCGCGCCATGCGGTGTCCCGGGCGGCCGTTGAGCAATGACCACGACGCGAACGCATCCACCCCGCTCCTTCACGAGGGGGCACCTAGCACCACAACAACCGTGGTCCATCGCCACCGCCACCGCCACCGGCGGAACTGCTCAAGGAGGCGGAGGCGCTCGTGCGCATCCGCACCAACACGCCGGTGCCGGCGAACTGCCGCCTCCTGGAGGGGTGGGCGACGAACCCCGTCCACATCCCTGTGGCATCTCGCCTCTCCGGCCAAGCACGCCTCGACTACATCGAGTCGTGCATGCATACCATGCCACCGGAGCTGATGGATGACTATCGGTACGCGCCGTCAGCGCCGTACTGGGACGAGCAGATCGAGATGGAGTTCAACTACCGCCTCTGACGAGGGGTTAACTCATCAAATCCCATGGTTAGGACCTAGGGTTGAGATTATGGGGAGAGAACGTGGTAGTACTGGTAGTTTCGTCGGCTGACAAGCAGAGGCAAAGATTTACCCAGGTTCAGGACCCTCGGGTGGAGGCAAATACCCTACTTCCTGCTTGTCTGGTATTGATCGTGTGAGATTATGCGGTTACAAGGGGAGCTCCGGCGAGATGTCGATCTCGCTAGGGCTTTTGGTGGTTCGAGTATGGCTCCTTCAGGATCGGCGGCCCTCCAGCCTTTTATAAGAGGCTGGGTCTCGGGAGTCCGTAACCGACCATGTTTACATGTAAGGAAAGTATAAACCGACTATGCCTATGTCTAATCTTGGAGGGTACTCCATCTTGTTGGGCCTTTCGTCATGGGCTTCATGTAGGCTCTCGATAACTGGGCCTTAGTCGACACGTGCACCAGGTACCCTTATGGTAGGGTACCCGAGATGTATATCCTTGTCAGTAGCCCCCGAGTACTTGTCTGACTCGAAGAATCGGGCATGGACTCATTCGTAAGTGCACGTCATATGCTTTGTACCTGTATGTTGTAATTGGAATTCCTGTATGAATAGCACTTGTTGGCTATGTCGAGTATTGCATCGACTTTGGTTTTTGCTTATGATAATCAAGGGATAATAGCTTAGTAGGCCCGGTACACTCGACGGATCGGGACCGGTTAACTACACATTCGGGTAAAACCTTACTAGCTTTCAATCAAACTCGAGTCCCCGGACTCGAATCTGGAACAAACTGGTCAGACTCGACTAGGCCGCGGAGGTCTTACTGAATCGATCTGCAGTATAACTTTGAAATTTACCCAACTCGTCCGTCGGGATTTTTCATCATGTCTGCTGACACGGAAAGTATAAGGATTGACGTTGCTGGAACGGTCCTTAGCCCAGCTCGAAAGTTCGGCGGGTCTTACCTTTGCATTATGCGTGCAGCATCCGAGGCATTTGCGGCAGACGCAACTCGGGAATGTTTCGAGTATGATTTTGTATATGAACTGAGTCGAGCCTTTTGTCGACTGACACATTGTCGTTATTCTATCGGGTGCGCGACAGCGTTCCCGATGGGAGTAGCCCCCGAGATTGTGCTTTATTGCTTGCAATTGAGGATAATCTCAAATCTTTTTATCCCATATACGCTTAGTCAAAGAAATTTTTTGATACGCACCCGATGGGATTAATA
This sequence comes from Poa pratensis, assembly GCA_947311845.1. Classification (NCBI taxonomy): domain Eukaryota; kingdom Viridiplantae; phylum Streptophyta; class Magnoliopsida; order Poales; family Poaceae; genus Poa; species Poa pratensis. The sequence goes on from CAMZMU010000040.1 coordinate 6,994,471, forward strand.
TGCCTTTGTCGAAGGAACGGTCGAGTGACCAAATTTGCCTTAATATTGCTCTTTCACACCCGATCCAAGCAAGGCAGTCGATTGATCAATCTGCGTCGGGCGGACTCGAATGCTTTTCTGAATAGGGCGCTTGCAATGACGTCAGGGATGACGTTTGTGGCGACTGCGCTGCCTGACACGCGGTGGCGTGCGTTATGCTATGATAGATGGGACGTGACACGTCTGTGGGCCCACGATGCAGCCGTTTGGACTTGATTTGACCGTTCAGGCACGATTTCTCCAGGACTATGATGACGGTTCCTAGATTCCCGTGCGTAGTGGGCGTAGTGGCCGGCGACGGTTGCTCTCCATGACTGCCACGTGTACGGCTGGATTTGCTACTTTGCCCACGACCTCGCATCAACGGTGCGGATTCTTTTGCGTTGAGGTTAAAAGGGTGCAGCAGAGTAAATAATACTTTTACTTGCCATTTGTTCTCCGCCGCCGCTGCTTCTTCTTCCTCCTAGCGCATCGCCATAGCCCAACATCCAAGATTTTGCCACCCACCATCGCGATGACGAAGCCCGCTACCCGGAAGGGCAGGAGCGCCGCGAACGCGTCGGCAGACAGCGCCGCTGGAGCCGCTGCCAGCGGTTTGAAGAGGGACAAAGGCTCGTGGACCAAGACCACTTGCAGCAAGAGGATGCTCACCGGCCTGCGGAACGACGGGCTGATTCCTGCGGACGCGTCGCATGTTCGCATCCCCGGCGCCGAGGTAATCCCGCGCCCAGGCCCCAATGAGCGGGTCTGTTTTGTGGATTTTGTGAACAGAGGCTTCTCCTTCCCTGTTCATAACTTTCTTCGTGCACTGATGCACGTTTATGGAGTGCAATTGCATGATTTTACGCCCAATGGGCTTTTGCACATTGCGTGTTTCTTCGTTCTTTGCGAGTGCTTCTTGGGCGTTGCGCCCCACTTCGGGCTGTTTCGCCGCATCTTCAACGTCAAGCGCCAGCACAGTGTCAGGGGACCTGGTGGTTTTGGAGTACAGACCGACCTGACGTCGAGTACTTCAAGATTAACTTTCTGGAGTCTGTGCAAGGATGGCGCCAAAAGTGGTTCTACATCAAGGATGTGACCATAGGCACCCAAGCGTTCGGGTTCCTCCCTTTGACGCAGACGCCCTGGTGAAGAAGAGGCCATCCTGGATTGCCCAGCCGACCGGGTCGAAGCCGAAGAGGCTGACATTCTAATGGAGAAGGTGCTAAAGCTTCAGACCACTGTTGGTCGGGAGGTTACGGGCATCCATTTGCTGGCCATTTTTGCCAAGAGGCGAGTACAGCCCCTCCGAGCCCGAGCTCATGCCATGTGGGCATACAGCGGGTTTCTGATCCAACCCGCTCACACGCGCAGTGGAACTTTCTGATGCGGAAGCAGAGAAGTTGGTAAGAAGCCTTACCAAACTGACTGATGAAGAGCCTTGCGAGATGAACTCACCTGTGCCTCCTTATGAAACCAGCAACCCTCTACCAGAGGTAACAGTCGATACTATATGTAAGTTGGTATGTTATGCATGTGTGATGTTGATTCCTTTGCTGTTTATGTGTGCAGGGACACATAATGTATGAGTCGATGCCGCCCTTGCCAGAGAGCGGCCCAGTGCCGGACAATGAGCCACTCGAGGCGGGCTCTGATGATGAAGTGACCTCACTCGCCACCGCACATACGCCAGACGCCGATGAAGGCGATGCTGAGGTGCAGGCCAAGCAAAGCGGTCACGTGAGGAAGAAGACACTGCTGATTCAGAGGAGAAGGAGGGGAACGAGACGGAGTCGACGATGGCGCCACTCGATATTCCTCCGATTCGCTCGCTTCCCCCACGACCCCCGAAGAGATCATGCCCCAGCATGGGTGTGCTTGCACCTGGTCGAATGGTTGACCTTACTGAAGAGTAAGTAGTATGTGCATTTGCTTTTTGATGGTTTATGAACGTTGCCAAGTTGTTTACTTAGCATGTGTGAAACAGCGTGTCCTCGGATGAGGATTTGCCACCGCCACCTCAGATGGAGAAGAGCAGTGCGGCGTCGACTGCTCGGAGTTTGCCACCAGACCAGCCGCCCACCGCTGCGACTCCGGCTGCCGCGACGCGGCTACACCATCTGAGCCTGAGGTTGCGGCTGACAAGGATGAGGCAGCAGCGACAGGCGTTCCTGCGTCGACTTCCTCCTTCTTGAATCATGTAAGCTTGTGCTTTTGTACCACAGTTGAATCACTAGCGGGTGTTAAAGCTGTTCATAGACCCGATAAATCTATTCTGAAGTTTCGCGTGTTGTGCTGTAGTCATTTGTACAAGAGCTACTGAAGGCTGGCTCCAAATATGTACACATGGAGACGGAAGTCGCCACCTTGCAGCAGCAACTTGAGGATGCGAAGAGTAAGTATCCTGTAATGAGAACTCGAGTGTTTTTTATGTGACTATCTTTTGCAGCATGTTGAAGAAATGCTTATGTGTTTCGCAGAGTCAGTGACTGCCGCTGCAGAAGAGATGGGCAAAGCTACCCGTCGAGTTGCTGATCTGGAGAAGAGGCTGAAAGCAGCCGAAGTTAGGGAAGACCAGGCAATTGGTCGACTCTCTGCTGCCAGCACCACTTTGACAGGTATGCAATTTTGCCGTTGCATTAGATATTTGAAGTTTTTGTAATATGCTGATGAACATGGTGTTTACATGCTATGCTAGATGTGATGGATGGCCCTACTGCTCCTGGCAAGCAAAACGTTGGCGCTTCACTTGATGAAAGTGTGGCCGTCGCAGAGGTTGCCAACAGTAGGGCAGGGGAGATGCTGACGAAGGCGGCGAGTGCTTTGGGCGCCCTTCACAGCAGCTTCTTCCCAGATGATGAGCTTCCATCTTCGTTTGCAGAACTGGTGGAGCTGTTCAAGCCCGAAGGAACTGTCCGTCGCCGATTTCTGTCGCGAGCAAATGGTAAGTGGTGCTCAGACTACTTTTCTCATGTTGCTCGCGCACGGAGTCGAGGCAGATTTTGACAAGGTCACGACGAAGTTCCCGAGGGGGCCTGGCGGCAAAACCGTCGGGTTAGGCACTTGGATGGAGGCTGCCCAAAAGTATGCTCAACAACTTGTAACAACTGTTGAAGATAGGGCAACTAAGGTTCAGGTGAAGAAGGCTTCCTCCAAGAAGTCGATGACTAGCGAGTGATTCCTTCGTCGCCTAGTTTTAGGGATTTTTATGATTTTGCTTTTGCTGTAAAAAACTTCAGACTTCGTATTTGTGCTTCATGAAATATGAACTCCAGTTATCAGGAGGCACAACCCCCGAGCCTTTTGCTTGATCTCTTTGTTTCTCTTATGTTCTGAGTTATTATGGATGTAGACCCGAGCCTCTAGAACATCGACTGGTCCAGGTGCGAGCTGTTCCACTCAGTCACGTAGCGTGAATGATCAGAAAATCATCGACTTCCTTCAGCTCAAACTTTCCAAGGTGACAAGCGAGCTAAAGAAGACACAAGACGCATATGCGGAGTTGCAGTCGAGGCCATCTCCAACTACGGAGCGAGAGGCCTTTTTGCTTGAGGAGTTGGAGAAAGTGAACCTACAGCTTGAGTGTAAGCTCTTTTGGAAATTGAATTGTGGACTCGACACACAGGTCGACTCGGATAACAATTTTGCATTATTTTTGCCATAGGTGTTTGTTTTGACCAGTCGAAGGAGGAGGCGCGGCTACAGGACCGACTCGACGGTCAAGCGAGTAGCGCGGAATACGCTGCCCACCCCTTTTGGTCGGACAGGGCGAGGAGTGCCATTTTGGTAAAGCTTCTTGATCGTGCATGGCGAACTGCCATTCGACTGGAGAGCTGCAGGTTAGCTTTGTTTCCTTTGAATGAGCAACCACAAAGCCTTGCTGCATTGCTGAAGAAATTTCGAAAGGGCAAGGCGATCAAGAAATTTGTACGCGAGCAACTGATTAGCGGAGCTAACGTTGCTCTTGCCTTTGTGCGGTCGCACCTTCCGCACCTTGATTTGAAAAAGATTGCGATGGGGCCTGCACCCGTACCAGGTGGTGGTCCTGTGCAAATGGAGGAGCACTACCAAGAGACACGGTGGACGCACTGGTCCTAATCCATCATGTGCTAAAGGAGGAGGAGAAGTGGACACAGCCAAAGGATGAACCTGTAGATTAAGGTTTTTATGCATTGGGGGCCGCCCCTGAGTGTAAATGTAATACTTGTAATATTAAACTCAGCCCCCGAGCCTGTTGAGTGGGGATGTTATGAAGTGATTTATTGTAAACTTATGACTATCCAGCCCCCGAGTCCTTGGGTACGGCTGATAGTACTGTTTATGAGCTTTTTTGTGTTACGACCCAGCCCCCGTGCATTCGAGTGAGTCTGGGCTGTTTCTTTGCACAACCTTTTTATGACCCAGCCCCCGAGTATTCGAGTGCGTCTGGGTTGTTTGTTTTTGCGAGAGCTCGCATTTTGGATAGCGCATGCAGCCCCCGAGCGCTCGGATGCGGCTAAGTTATGAGTTATGCGAATAGTAATCAGAAAGATAGGAGGAACATTTTGATTATATTCCACTTTTGAATGTTAAGCTGCAGGCCGCCTCATTAAAAACCTTCCAGTCCCCGTAGGTACCATGGTAAGGAAAAGAGCGCGTCTGAAACCTGCAGGTATCCGACATATGTGCCTATTACATTGTGCGACTGAGCCATCTCAGCATAGAAACGGCGCAGCTGCGCAATGTTCCAAGGATTGTGCGAGAGTTCGCCTGTCTTCGGGTGCTTCAGTCTGTATGCTCCACCAACAATGACCTCGGTGATGATGAAGGGTCCTTCCCATGGAGAAGTGAGTTTATGCACCTTCTTTCGCTTCAGCCGAAGTACCAGGTCGCCAACCTCGAAGGACCTGGTGCGCAGTCGAAGGCTGTGGTAGTTGCGGAGGTCTTGCTGATAGACAGCTGTGCGTGCGAGCGCTGTGTTGCGCGCTTCTTCGAGCAAGTCGACTGCATCTTCGAGTGCTTCATTGCGTCTTCTTCATGGTACGCTTCGACTCTTGGTGCATTGAATCTTACATCTGATGGCAGGATTGCCTCTGCGCCGTAGACCATAAAAAATGGGGTGAATTGTGTTGAAGCGTTGGGAGTTGTGCGTAGGCTCCATAGCGCAGATGGGAGTTCGTCGACCCAAGCACCCACGGCTCTTTTGAGTGGCACCAGGAGGCGTTTCTTGATTCCGCTCGTTACGAGTCCATTGGCTTTTTCGACTTGGCCATTGGACTGCGGGTGTGGCACGGATGCGTAGTTTAGCGTGATATCTTGCTCTTTGCAGAAAGTTCGAACTCTTCAGCCGTGAAGTTTGTACCGTTATCAGTGATGATGCTACTTGGCACACCAAAGCGGTATATGATGAATTTTATGAAATTGACTGCTGTAGTGGCAGTCGAACTTGTGATAGGGACTGCTTCAGTCCACTTGGTGAACTTGTCGACCGCCATCAGAAGGTGAGTATGCCCTCCATGGGAGGATTTTTTGAGTGGCCAAACCATATCGAGCCCCCACTGGGTGAAGGGCCAGGCCAATGTATTGTCTTCAACGCCGATGCGGGTGCGTGCGGATATGTGGCGAATTTTTGACAGCCGATGCACCTTTTGACTATGTCCTCCGCGTCTTTGAGTGCTGTGGGCCAATAGAAGCCTGGGCGAAAGGCTTTGGCTACGAGTGATCGACTGCTGGCGTGATGCCCGCAGGTACCTGCATGAATATCACGAAGGATAGCCTGGCCATTTTCGAATGCTATGCAACGTTGGAACATACCTGATACGCTGCGCTTGTATAGTTCGCCATTGATGACGGTGTATGCTTTGGATCTTCGAGTGACGCATCTTGACTCTGTTATGTCTTCAGGTACCTCGCCGCGGAGTATGTATGCGAGGAAAGGTTGAGTCCAATTTGGCTCGATGAGGAGCACTTCGACTGGCGGGTCCTCTGTGCTAGGTGCTTTGCTCTTGACTGGTGCGGCTGATGTAGGAGATGTTCGCTTTTTCTTGATGGACCTATGCTCGATGATGGGGGGATGCCCAACCGGGTAGGCCCAGGACCCCGAGTCGGCCTTCAAGGCCGGGTGGCCCAAAGCCCACCCGGTGTACATCTTCCAGGATACCGGGTCCCCGAGGATCCCGGTATGACGGCTCGGGGAGGCGGCAGCAGATATCTTCGAATCAGTCTGCGATTTGTATCCCGAAGAGTGCGCTCCACGAAGCCGCACTTGTAGGCAGGATAGCTAGCGCCGCCAGCAGAACCCGTCATTCCCTGTAAACCCTAGCCGGCTCCCTATATAAAGCCGGCAAGGAGCAACCCTAGGGAGAGACTCATCTCATTCCATAGCCTCCGGAGCACCCGCAAGCTCTGGTGCGCACACCATTGTACACCCCATTCAGATCCAAATACATACAAGCAGGAGTAGGTCTTTACCTCATACAGAGGGGCCGAACCTGGGTAAACTCTGCGTGTGCAACCTCTCTGTGAATCCTACGTCGCCTGGCTCACACCCGAGTTAAGCCACCCCGTATGGCATCTGCCGTGATTACCCCACGACAGTTGGCGCCCACCGTGGGGCCAGCGATCGCTGGAATTTACTTCATGGAGAGTCCTGAACCCGGCACTGGCGTCTACTTCAGCCCTCAAGCCATGTCGGGTCGCGGTGACATCGTCACCGGCAGCTACTTCGAGCACGGAGGGATCGGCTACGTCGCCGATCCACACACTTGGGGCAGGCCCAACTACGCCCCGATCACTCGCGCGATGGCTATCCCGTTCGGGACCGCTGTCACCGCCTACGTCGGCTTCTGCGGCTCGGATGAGGAAGGAGTCGCCAACAACTACGATGGTACTTCCTCCCCCGTCGACCCGCTTGACGAAGCCGCCGTCGACACCGCGGTTGCAAACCACTTTGCACCCGCCCCATCTGCCGAGACCGTCCAGATCTCGAACGACGACGACACCGGGTCGATCTTGCCCGTTCTCGACTACGAGTCGGAGGGCTCGACCGATCTGGCCTCGGACGGCACGGCGACACCCGCCCACATCTACATGACGGGCGAGGCGGCAAACTCTGCTGCCGCCAAACCCGCGGCGGCAAACGCCGCCACAGCAGAGGCCAACGCGCAGAAGCAGCGCGACCAGGCACGGCGCGAGCAGGAGGCTCGCGAAAAGCAGCAACGCGACGAATCTCTCGCCGCCCTGCGAGGACAAGCAGGTCGGGCGGCTGACCCGCTCAGCACCCCGATCACGCCGGCGAACGTCGTCGACAGGCGACACAGCTCGAGCAGCTGCGCCGGAAGATGGCCCTCCAGCAGGAGGAGATCCGCCAGAAGGAGCTGGAGGTCGATGCTCAGTCGACCGCTCTCTCCGCGGTCACTCGGCACAAAAACCGCAAGTCGCGGCTTAACCCTGATGCACCAACTCGCGCGCTCGACAACGCCTTCGCGCGCGAGACAGAGCTGGAGAGGCAGCGTGACGAGTGCCGCAGGGCCCAGCCCGGCGGCTCGAGTCAAGTTCCGCCTCAACCTCGCCCGCGATGCCGCCTCCGGCGCCGCGGCCTCCTCCGAACCCGGCTCGTCCACAACCCCAGCCGCGAGACGACGACGCCGACCTCGCGATTTTCGGCACCCCAGTCGATTGCATGACTGCCGCCGCCTCTCTCTTCAAGAGGATCCGGGTCAAGGACAACCCCTATTGGAGCAAGGGGTGCAAGCTGGTGGACAAGGCGCTGGAGCTGCAGGAGAACATGTCGCAATCCGACGGCAAGCTCTACTCCAGATCGCCACCCAGCGAGAAAACGGCCTCGGCACCACACCGAAGCCAGGGAAACAAGGGTTCCCCCAGGCGTGACGCTGCCCCACAGCCGCCACGCAGTCGGCACGAGGAGCCGGCAGTGTCGAGCAACGCGAGGGCTGGAGGCAACCCGCCTCGGCTCGCCCGCAACGACGCCCGGCACACCATCAACAACAACCAGGCGCAGGCACGCTCCAATCACTCCGCTCCGGATCTGCGCCACCACCTCAACGACAAGCGCGCCGAGGCGACGCGCAACAACAACGACGACGACGACGTCGGCCCTAGATGCTTTGGACCCGCCATCAGAGGCGAGCGTTTCCCTAGCAGCTTCAAAGGACCGAGAGAGGCGCCCAAGTACAACGCTGCCATGAACCCGGAAACTTGGGTCCAGGACTACTTGGCCGCCATGAGCATCCAGAACGCATCTTCGCTCTGTTGTGCGCGCTATTTTCCTCTCATGCTTGAGGGAACGGCTCGCACTTGGCTCAACAACCTCCCCAGGAACAGCGTCAACTCCTGGGGCGAGTTGAAGAGGCTCTTCATCACCAACTTCGAGGGACCTGCAAGCGCCCGGCCACGGTCGAGGACCTCAAGCGCTGCGTCCAGAAGGAGGGCGAGTCCACTAGAAAGTGGTATCGCCGAGTCGCCGACCTCATCAACTCGGCAGAACACCTCAGCGTCGACACGGTGCACTCCCACCTCGAGGACAACACCACCTTCGAGTCGCTCAAGCAGAAGCTGCGGCGCTCGCACAAGGGTGACATGACGATGGGCCAGCTACTCGCCATCGTGCACAAGTACGCCGAGTCCGACGTCACCAAGGACGACTCCGAGGAGGACGACGACGAGAAGAAAGGCGGCAAAAACAAGAGCAAGGCCAAGCACTCCAGCGCTCATAAACGCAAGGGTGACGGCGGCTCCGAGCTTGTAGCCGCCACGGCTGCGGGGGGCCGCGGCTTCAAGAGCCAACGCGGCAACTTCCCGCGAAAGAAGCTCACCGCCACGGAGATCCTGGCCATGCCGTGTAGGTATCATAGCCTACCCGGCAAGCCAGCCGGCCACACACTGACGAGTGCAGCTGGACTGCAGAAATCGTCAAGGCCAAGACCGGTGCCAAGAAGCGGGCACCCGACGGAGACGACGACGGTGAGCAGCAGCAGGGCATGCCTCCCACTGCCGGCTTCATGGGCCACACCTTCGTCGGCCTCGATTCCAGGCGGGAGGAGAAGGTCATACGGCGCGCCGTCCACGCGACTCTGCCAGACGTGCCCCAGTGGCTCGACTGGTCAGAGCAGCCGATCACATGGAGCCGTCAAGACCACCCGCCCCGCGTCGATTACCCGGGCAAATTCGCTCTGGTGGTCGCGCCCCAGGTCAAGGGCTACATCTTGACCAAGACATTGATGGACGGAGGGTCGAGCATCAACATCCTCTACTACGAGACGTTCCAACGCATGAAATTGCGTGACGAACAGCTAGTCCCCACCATCACCACCTTCCACGGCATCGTCCCGGGAAAGAAGGCCTACCCGCTAGGCAAAATCGCACTCGACGTCGTCTTCGGCACCGCCAAGAACTTCCGGCTCGAGAAGATCTGGTTCGAGGTGGTGAACTTCCGTAGTTCCTACCACGCGATCCTCGGGCGACCCGCCTTTGCCAAATTCATGGCAAGGCCCTGCTACGCCTACCTGAAGATGAAACTGCCGGGTCCGAACGGCATCATCACTGTACACGGCGACGTCGACCGCGCCATCGAGTGCGAAAAGGGCAACGCCGTCTTTGCCGAGTCCGTCATCGCCACGGAGCAGCTGGAGCAACTCAAGCTGCAAGTCGACCCCAACGACATGACCATCGTCAAGAAGCCGACTCTGGACTCACGCGACAAGTTCCAGTCGGCACAGGAGACCAAGCGCATCCCGCTGGTCGAGGGCGACTCCTCCAAGACGGCGGTGATCGGCTCGCACATGGACGTCGCATAGGAAAGCGCGCTCTGCGACTTCCTCCGTGAGAATCGGGACATCTTCGCATGGAAACCATCTGACATGCCAGGCGTCCCGAGGGAGCTCGCAGAGCACAAGCTCAACGTTGACCCCAAGCTGAAGCCAGTGAAGCAGTTCCTGCGTCGCTTCACTGGTGAGAGACAGAAGGCTATTGGCGAAGAAATAGCCCGGCTCCTAGCTGCCGGGTTCATCGCCGAAGTCATACACCCGGAATGGCTTGCCAACCCGGTGCTCGTTCTGAAGAAGAACGGAACATGGCGGATGTGCATCGACTACACGGCTTGAACAAAGCCTGTCCCAAGGATCCATTCGCATTGCCTCGCATCGATCAGCTGATCGACTCGACGGCAGGGTGCGAGGCGCTATGCTTCCTCGACGCCTACTCCGGGTACCACCAGATCAAGATGGCGCCCGAAGACCAGGAGAAGACGTCTTTCATCACGCCCTATGGCGCGTTTTGTTACGTCTCCATGCCCTTCGGCTTGAAAAATGCCGGAGCGACTTACCAGCGGTGCATACAGAACTGTGCACGAGCAGATCGGCCGCAACGTCCACGCATATGTGGACGACATCGTCGTCAAGTCCAAGCTGAAGACGGACCTGATTGCCGACCTCACGGAGACATTCACCAACCTCCGCAAGTACAGGATAAAGCTCAACCCGGAAAAATGCGTCTTCGGCGTACCCGCGGGCAAGCTCCTGGGCTTCATCGTCTCCGAGCGAGGCATCGAAGCCAACCCAGAGAAGATCAAGGCGATCGAAGCTCTGAAGAAGCCGGAGAACCTCCGGGACGTGCAGCGGCTCACAGGCTGTGTCGCTGCCCTCAGCCGTTTCATCTCACGACTCGGCGAGAAGGCCATGCCCTTGTACCGGCTCCTCAAGAAGTCGGACACGTTCACCTGGAACGACGAGGCAGACGCCGCCTTGACGGCACTCAAGAAGACGTTGGCCGAGGCGCCGATCCTCGCATCTCCACTGGAAAAGGAGCCGATGCTCCTCTACATCGCCGCGACCAACCGAGTCGTCAGCGCGGTGGTCGTCGTCGAGCGCAAGGAGGAAGGCCACGAGCAACTGGTCCAGCGGCCAGTTTACTACGTCAGCGAAGTCCTGACGGATTCGAAGCAACGTTACCCGCATTACCAAAAACTTGTATATGGTGTTTTCTTTGCTTCAAGAAAATTGCGACACTACTTCATGGGCCACCCGATGACGGTGGTCAGCTCATCTCCCTAGCTGAAATAATCCGCAACAGAGAGGCAACTGGGCGCGTCGCCAAATGGGCCTCCGAGCTGCAGCCTTTCGGCCTCAGCTACGCAGCCCGCACTGCGATCAAGTCGCAGTCACTATCCGACTTCCTCGTCGACTGGATGGAGACACAGTTGCCGGCTCCAACCTATGAAGCCGGCAGATGGACCTTGTTCTTTGACGGGTCAAAGATGTATGAGGGCTCGGGGGCTGGAGTCGTCCTCACTTCTCCCCAAGGCGACAAGATGCGATATGTGCTGCAGATACACTTCACTGCACAACAACGTCGCCGAGTACGAAGCCCTCCTACATGGCCTACGCGTGGCCAAGGAGATGGGAGTCAGCCGTATCAAATGTTATGGCGATTCCGACCTCGTCGTTCAGCAAACGATGGGGACCTGGGATGCAAATGATCCCAACATGGCGGCTTACCGCCGGCTCGTCGATCAAGTCGGCGGCCACTTCGCCGGCATGGAGCTGGAGCACGTCGACCGAGGAAGAACGAGGCGGCTGACGCACTCTCTCGCTTCGGGTCTAAGCGGGACCGAGTCCCACCCGGCGTCTTCCTCGACCACCTACACAACCCGTCGGTACGCCCGCCGGCCGAAGTCGACATCGCCAACCCGCCATCATCAGATGCAATTCTGGTGGCGGTAACCCAAGAAACAAGCGACTGGAGGGAACCCTACATCGAGTTCCTCACCACCAAAAAGCTGCCAGCCGACGAGGTCCTAGCACGGCGAGTCGTGCGCCGGGCCTCAGCTTACGCCATCATCAACAGCGAGCTCTACAAACGCAGCACATCGGGAGTTTTCCTCCGCTGCGTCGAGCCGGAAGAGGGAAGGCGCATCCTTCATGAGATCCACTCGGGAGATTGCGGCCACCATGTCGGCGCTCGCAACCTGGTCGCCAAGGCGTTCAGGCACGGTTTTTTCTGGCTCTCTGCTCATCAGGATGCAGTCGACATCGTCCGTCGGTGCATCGGGTGCCAGAAGTACGCCCGGCAGGATCACCTACCCGCCGCGGCTCTGAAGACCATCCCTCTGACATGGCCATTCGCAGTCTGGGGAATAGACATGGTGGGCAAGTTCAAAACAGCTCGCGGTGGCATGACACATTTGCTCGTCGCAGTCGACAAGTTCACCAAATGGGTCGAAGTTGAACCTATCAAGAAACTCGACGGCAAGACCGCAACCAAGTTCCTCCAGAAGCTCATCTTCCGATTTGGCTACCCGCACAGCATCATCACTGACAACGGCACAAATTTTGCTGAAGGAGAGATGAAGGCCTTCTGCAAACAAAAAGGCATCCGTCTCGACTTGGCGTCGTCGCCCACCCGCAATCAAACGGGCAGGCGGAAAGAATGAACCAGACAGTGCTAGCCGGGATCAAGCCGCGACTTCAAGTCCACTGGAGCGAACACCGGGTTGCTGGCTGGACGAGCTACCAGCCGTACTCTGGGGCATCAGAACGACTCCAAACCGTTCCACCGGCTACACGCCATTCTTCATGGTGTACGGGGCGGAAGCCGTCATGCCGACCGACCTCGAGCACGACTCGCCTCGGGTCGCCCTCTACAACGAGGAAGAAAATGAAGAAGCCCGCCTAGTCGGCGTCGACCTCCTGGAAGAAGCTCGCGAACTCGCACTCTCCAGGACGGCGATATATCAGCAAAGCCTGCGCCGCTACCACAGCCGCCGGGTTAGAAGTCGCTCTTTCCAGGAAGGCGACTTGGTTCTTCGGCTCATCCAAAAGTCGAAAGGGATGCACAAGCTCTCGGCACCATGGGAAGGACCGTTCGTCGTTAGCAAAGCGATGGGCAACGGCTCCTACCACCTCGTCGACTTGCGTGAGCCGAACAAAAGCTCCAAGTCGGAAGAGGAGACCAAGCGTCCATGGAACATCAGCCTGCTTCGCCCCTATTATACATAGTATCCATTGTAATGCTGTGTAATCAATCAAGGAAATAAAGTCGATACATACCCGGCACGCTCGGGGGCTATCGTTTCGATTCAATCATGCTTTCGAGTCTTTATTCTTCCTACTCACACGTTATATGATTGATGGGTTGTCAAAGAGAGCCGGATGCCATGATGCGCGGCTCACCACTGGACCCCCTGCTCACGAAGCAAAATCACAAAATTGTTGTTTTCTCCCAAGTCGTCAGCTACCCGCACAAAGTGAAGAAGTAGTGCAGCCGGTTCAAACCTAACTTGACAATGAAGCCGCACTCGGACTTTGTCACCATGGGTACCGCGCGCGTCACGAAAAAATCACGCGAAGCACACTTGGCGAGGTCGCACGATCGACTAGCTTACAAAACAAGCGAAAAACAAACAAAGTGACGAAAGCGCACAAAAAACAAGCATGGGAGTGCCAAAACAAAGATTAATAAGCCGCAGAGGCGCACGCTGAAACGCAACCCGGCACATATCATACTTGTTTCATTACATAATATTTTTCGCCCGCAGGCGACAAACCCTAACTACTTCAAAATAACCCCTCTTTTGAAAGCAGGGGAGCAAACTTCAAGACGGAGGAGCCGCCCGAGCAGAAGACGTCGACGCCTCGTTCGTCGCAGCCGGCGGTGGCAGAGCTGAAGCCCTTTCAAAAAGGTACTCCGACGCCGGCTCCCTGTCCGCCACCTCGCCAAGGTCGTTGCCCTCAGGCACCACGTCGAAGACGAAGTCGTCGTGGTCGACCATCTTGGCAGCCCGGCAGGCGTAAGGGGCGCAGTACTGGAGCACCGGCTGCAGATCGATCTCCCGGCCGCTGCTATCGGTCGGGATGCTGGCCGTGATCTTGTCCACGTTCGTCTGCCTGTACCGGCCCGCACAAGCCCGAGGGCAATGCACGCCGGCTCGGGCGACGACTCCCGCACCCAGGTGATCACCTGGGGCATCAGCTCCAGAACCCGCAAGACCTTGCAGACGGGTGCGGGGACACCTTCCTTGGGCGACAGCATCTGGACGACCTTGCTGGCCAAGCCGTGAACGTCACGGGCGAAGACACCGAGCCGGTGGACGTGCTCCGCAGACGTCAGGCCAGCCGTCTCCTCGCCTGTTCAACAAAACAAAAATCAGCAACAATGCCACAAGTCAAGCAGGCACAAAACGACAGGTCGCATGGAAGCTTTACCCCAGATGCCAACGGCGAGGTGGCAAGCCGCTCGGTCAGCTCCTTCATCTCGCGCTCGGCCTCGACGGATTTGCGCTCGAGCTTCTCGAGGTCCTCGCCTGTCGAGGGATCACCTCGGCAAGTCCCAGGGTCGAGTACCCCAGGTTTCGTATAGAGGAAGAAGTTGGCGCGCTGGTAGTTCCGTCGGCTGACAAGCAAGGATTTACCCAGGTTCGGCCCCTCATGGTGAGGTAAAGACCAACATCCTGCTTGTCTGATCTGTATAGATGATGATATGAAGTTACATGGTGGCCGCAAGGGCGATGGTATGAGCCGTGGTCTCGCTAGGGCTATGCCTATCTGTGTGTCCCGTGGGGATCTCCTCTATGGGGTGCCCCTGCCTGGCTTTATAAAGGGAGCCAGGTAGGGTTTACATGAGGTTCTTGTCTCGTACTTCAAGTTGTAGTTTGTTGGGCTTCATGGGCCTCCCGGTGCTGGGCTGCATCGGGTACGCCAACGGTCGGGTGCCCGGAGGGTATGCCCACGTCAGGAGCCCCCGAGTGTCTGGTCGATACGAAGAATCGGGCAGAGACTCAAAGCAGCATGTCGTGTAGGCGTGGTCGATGCGTCGGGTAAGTACTCTTTCCTCCTGGGCACGCCGTCTTGTTCCTGAAAAGGATAGTTAAAGAAATTCGACTCCGGCCGTTGAGGGCTTACAGAGGATGCTTTAGTCGGTAACGTTTCTACTGAGTCTATCGGGAGCGCGAACAGTGCTCCCGATGGGAGTAGCCCCCGAGATTAAGCTGAATTGCTTGTAATTGAGGTTAATCTCAAAAAACCTCTCTCAGTCGAAAGAAATTTCTGAAACCCTCCCGATGGGAGTAACTTAAGGAATCACTGATAAAACAGTCTTTTTCGTTTTCAGCCTGTGGGTTTACTATATGTTGCAGTTTTCAGCCTGATGGCTTACTTGTGGACCTCGAATGAGTTTCGAGTGTTCGCTCAGCCTGACGGCCTACTTGTGGAACTCGAATGAGATTCGAGTGCTCATTCAGCCTGACGGCCTACTTGGTGGATTCGACAAAAATATCGAGTATTTGCTCAGCCGAATGGCCTACTGCGTTGTTGGACCTGTATGGCGTAGTCCCCGAGTGTTCGAGTGCGGCCTAGGTTTTCTTGTTGGACCTGTATGGCGCAGCCCCCGAGTGTTCGAGTGCGGCCTAGGTTTTCTTGTTGGACCTGTATGGCGCAGCCCCCGAGTGTTCGATTGCGGCCTAGGTTTTCTTGTTGGACCTGTATGGCGCAGCCCCCGAGTGTTCGAGTGCGGCCTAGGTTTTTTTTGTTGGACCTGTATGGCGCAGCCCCCGAGTGTTCGAGTGCGGCCTAGGTTTTCTTGTTGGACCTGTATGGCGCAGCCCCGAGTGTTCGAGTGCGGCCTAGGTTTTCTTGTTGGACCTGTATGGCGCAGCCCCCGAGTGTTCGAGTGCGGCCTAGGCGAATTTGTTTGTGGCCTGTGCGGCGCGACACCCGGGAGAGCATCAGGTGTGGCCAAGGCAAATTTCTTTGTGGCCTGTGCGGCGCAACACCCGGGAGAGCATCAGGTGTGGCCAAGGCGAATTTGTTTGTGCGCGGCGGACCGGAGTCGACGCGACGGCGTCGTGCCGTAGAAACAGTCGACGCGGCGGACCGGAGTCGACGCGGAGGAGTTGTGCCGTAGAGGCAGTCGACGCGGCGGACCGGAGTCGACGCGGAGGAGTTGTGCCGTAGAGGCAGTCGACGCGGCGGACCGGAGTCGACGCGGAGGAATTGTGCCGTAGAGGCAGTCGACGCGGCGGACCGGAGTCGACGCGGCGGAGTTGTGCCGTAGAGGCAGTCGACGCGGCGGACCGGAGTCGACGCAGCGGACAAAGTGGTTGTAGAAGTTGTTGAATCATGGATGCGATCTTGGCGAGTTGTGGATGTCGTAGTGGACGGAGTCGACGCCGTGAAGTGCGACGGAGGGAGTCGAAGCGGCGGACCGGAGTCGACGCGGCGCGGGCAACGCTCAGCCCCCGAGTCCCTTATTAGGCCGGCGAAGGGGAGTCGATGGTGCCGAGTCGATGAAGGCACTCGAGTCGCGTGTCGAGTGCAGCGATGAACTTGTCGTTGACGAAGCGCCAGCCCCCGGGTGTCGGAGGCGGAGTCGATGAAGGCGAGGCCGCCAGCCCCCGAGCGTCGGAGGCGGAACCAGTGAAGGCGAGGCCGCCAGCCCCCGAGTGTTGGAGGAGGAGCTAGTGAAGGCGAGGCCGAGTCGCCTGTCGGGTGCAGCGATGAACTTGCTGTTGTTGTCGACGTCGAATCACCAACCCCGGAGTCGACGCAAGGAGGAGGACGACGCAGTGGCTGCACGTCCAGCCCCCGAGTCCTTTTTGTCGAGTGGGCGAGGCGGATTCGACGATGCGGAATTGAAGAAGGCACGTGAGTCTCCTTGTCGTGTGCCGCAACGAAGTTGATGTCGTTGTTGGCGAGTTGCGGACGCCGACTACAGCGAGTCGTCGTAGAGGCTGTGGAGCCATGAACGCTGGGACTCTGTCGAGTTGTGGTTGACGCTGCTCCTAGCGCGGGCGAGACGAAGGTGTATGCACGTGGGCTGTGGGCATGTGTATGCGCCGGGTGCATATGCAGGGACGGACGGAGTCGACGCTGTGGACGAAGTCGACGGTTGCTGGGGTCGGATTTGTCCGCGACGCCGGCCGAAGCGTTCCGCGTATGTGATACGGAGGTTGCCCTTTGTACCATGTCCCTGATGATCATAAAGATAGATTGATCGGTGGATTAGAACAGATCTAATTAAACATACTTGCGATGTAAGAAAGAGAGAGGATGATCAGTAGTAGGGTGTAGTAAATCTGATCGTGCATGCGGCCGTAGGCTGCTTCCCGCGATCGATCCGTAACATGTGATTAGCACTCTGGCCGCATAATCCATGCAGGTAGCCAGCTCGAGTCGCCGGTCTGACGAGTACGCGCAGTCGAAGCCAATGCGTCGTTCCGCGGATGCTGATTAGTGCCGAAGTCGACGATGACGGTTGTGATGTTATGATGTCGAAGTCGACTGCAAAGAGGTGGCCGAACTTGCTGGATTTGGATGCTATGTCGACTCGTCGAAGGAGAGTCCGTCGAGTCCTCCTGACCCGGCCGCCGGCTCGTTCCGCGTAGGTACCGGTGATTTGCTTGCTTGGATTTCCTCGTAATTGCGTGGTGCGGCAGACGACATTGGCATGTGATTAGCGGCTTGGCCGGAAAATCTACACATGTAATTAGTACTGCGGCCGTGAAATCCATGCATGCACGGATCTAGCAGCTCCTTGCGATTGATCATTGGAGCTCGTGTACATGCACACATGGTTAGATCACAAAGCAATTATTAGCAGATAAAATATGAAGAGCAGTAAGACAAAACTCGATTGATTAATGAAGATTGAGTCCATGCAGACACGACTGTGTGGAGGCGGCCGACGAGATTCAGCCGTCGTTGCTCGTGTATTAGCTGCGATTCAGCCGTGGCTTGGCCGACGAGATTAGATCGTACGCGGCTAGCGGCTGAACGCGCCGCGCGTGATCCAGATTTGATCGTAGAAATCTGCACGTACGGGACGTCGCCGCCGCTGCAGTTTGTTGATGAAGTCGAACGCGTCGAAGTAGATGACACGGCCAGATGTGATCTAGCCGCCGTAGTCGATGAAGATTGGAGCCGCCGGAATCGCGATCCAGCGCGCGTTGTTCCCACAGACGGCGCCAATTGTCGAGGGATCACCTCGGCAAGTCCCAGGGTCGAGTACCCCAGGTTTCGTATAGAGGAAGAAGTTGGCGCGCTGGTAGTTCCGTCGGCTGACAAGCAAGGATTTACCCAGGTTCGGCCCCTCATGGTGAGGTAAAGACCTACATCCTGCTTGTCTGATCTGTATAGATGATGATATGAAGTTACATGGTGGCCGCAAGGGCGATGGTATGAGCCGTGGTCTCGCTAGGGCTATGCCTATCTGTGTGTCCCGTGGGGATATCCTCTATGGGGTGCCCCTGCCTGGCTTTATAAAGCGAGTCAGGTAGGGTTTACATGAGGTTCTTGTCTCGTACTTCAAGTTGTAGTTTGTTGGGCTTCATGGGCCTCCAGGTGCTGGGCTGCATCGGGTACGCCAACGGTCGGGTGCCCGGAGGGTATGCCCACGTCATCGCCGTACCCCTTGGTCGCCTGGGTGAGGGCGGCGTCCGCCTCCTCCTTCTGCTTGCTGAGCCGCTCGCAGGATTCTGGCACCACGGCAAACGCCTGCGTGTGCTGGCTCTCCTGCGCGGCCAGCAGTTGCTGGTGCTCAGCGATGGAGATGAAGCCGTCGCGCGCCTTCTTCAGCTCCTCCTGCAGGCGGCGGGTCTCCTGCTGTTCGGCTTCGAGGAGCCAGGACAGCTCCTGCAGTACACAAGACAGTGATCAATCAGGAAGAGGCATGGGGGCTACGCCACGGGTTACCTCTACACCAACATTTGCTAACCCGGGGGCTAGCCCCAACAAAAAAAATAAAATACGCCGAGTCAGGAACTCGGGGGCTACGTCCGAGTGGCATATGCATCTACACCCGCCACCGGCCTGCCTCTACTTCGACATTGGCAAACCGGGACTACGCTATTCGCCAAACATCGCATCCAGAAGACTATGAAGACCCAAGCCGCTTTCTACGAAGACGACTCGGGCCTTGGGGGCTACATATACGCTACGGACGCAACAGGTGCAAGAAAGATTCTACGTACCTGGTGCGCATCCATCGCCGTTTGGATGGCGGCTCGGAAGTCAGGCCTGGGAGCGGACGCACCCGGGACGGAGCCCAGGGGCTGGGCAGTCAGCCCACCGGATGAGGAAGCCGTCGCGGCGGCGCGAGTCGCCGTCACCATCAGCGCCGTCTCAGGCACAGGCGTGGCGTCCCCTGTGCCAGCCGGCACGGTGTCATCAATAGTGGCCCCCTCGGGTCGAGGGGGCACAATTACTTCGTCGCCTCTGCCGGCGGAAGGCGGAGGAGTCGGCGCTCTCGCAGTCGGCTCCGTGACGTGCGCAGCAGGCCCCGCCCGCTGGGAGTCGCTCTCCGGCGCGTCCTCCATGTCGCTGAGGGACGCGTCCTCAGCCCTGCGACACTCGCACGGGTCAAACTCAAGATAGCGCTTCCAACGGAACTTCGGATGAGGATCAGCAGCAGACCTGTCACCCGCAGGTGGGAGAGTCGAGGTCCGAACCCCTCGGAAGCGAGGCGCAGGAGGCGAGTCGGCGCGGGCCCTCGTAGGTATGTCCCGCAAGGCCTTCTGCCTCCGCTCGGCAACGACGGTGCGCTGCACGGCCGCCCCAGCCGATCGTTCTGGTGGCGGCGGCGTCGAGTTCGCCGACTTGGAGCGCTTGGAGTTTGGCCCGGCATCCTCAGCCGCAGGCCTACGCCTCCGCCGGATGCGGAGCGGCTGATCATCTTCATCATCATCTTCGGCAGGCGCCGGGTTCTTGGACCCGGCGCGTTCTTCTCTTCCTTCTTCTCCTTCCTCCTCATCCTCAGACAGGATGGGGATCGGTTGGCGGGAGAAGGCGGCCTCGTTGGCCATGGTGGCGCTGTCGTCTTCGTCGTCGGAGTCGCGCTCGACGACGTCGTTGGGGCCGGCAAGCACCGTGGGAGCGTCTCCGCGGGTCGGAGGCAGCCCAACAAGCGATCGGAACTCCTGAATTCGACGAGCAGGAAGGATCGGTATAAAAAGACCAAGAAAAGGAAAGTACTTCGAATCGTCAAGCAAAGGGACTCACCTCAGGAGTCGGATGCTTGGCGGAGAAGGCCTCCAAGCCGCCCACGATCCACTCGGGAGCCGGGTGGACCGTGATACGCTTCATCCGCAGCGTGAATTGCTCTACCGACTCGAACAATGTCGGGTCATGGCGCTGCGGGTCCTTCGTCCCCGTGTACTCGCAGATCAGCGAGGGCCGGAGCTGCAGAGGCGCGATCTTCCTCTTCACCCAGGTGGCGATGAGGTTCAGACCCGTCAGCCCCCCTTTCTTCAGCTCCTGGAGTCGCGCCATCAGCCGGCGCACCATGGGCAAGTCGGCGTCGCGCGGCAGCTCTTGAAGATTGCGTGGCCGGCTCGGCGATGGCGAGAAGCAAGAAATCCCGATCTCGCCGTCAGGCGCCGGCTCCCGCATGTAGAAGCCTGACTTCCTCCAATACACTTTGGAGGGGAGGCCGAGATCCAGGTAGTCGACGTCGCTGCGGACTTGGAAGTTGAGTCCGCCGCAAGGTGACATGTCACCGCCCTTCCCCAGCTTGCCGTGGAAGATCCACAGCCACAGCGGGAAGAACGGGGCGCACCCGAAGTAACCCTCGCACAGGGTAACGAAGCAGGCGAGGTGGAGGATCGAGTTGGGCGTCAGGTCGTGTACCTGTAGCCCGTAGAAGTCAAGGAAGCGCCGGAAGAACTCCGACGTGGGGAAGCCCAGCCCGCGCTCGAGGAACGCGAGGAAGGCGACGAACTCGCCCGGCGACGGCCGCGGGCGTGGATCCGCGGAGGCGATGCGCCACCGACGCTCCGACGCCGGCGGCAACAAACCCTCGTTGGCGGCTTGCTCCAGCGCCTGCATCGTCACCGACGACCTCTCCCACTTGTTCTTGGGCGCCACCATCTTGGCCGGAAGAGAGGGGGAGGAGCAGGAATGACCAATGGCTGCTGCGGCGGTGCGGCGAAGAGCTCGGGCGCGAACTGTTTGGAGGAGAAGCGGCGAGCGCGAGGAAGAGGAGAGTGAATTCACCAGCCGCGCTCCCTTGCCGCTTTAATAGGCACAGTGAGTGGAGACGTTACCGCAGTAAATGGCGCCGCCCACGTCGTCCACTATCGCCACGTCGCACGACGCCTCGGTTTCCACGGAAGCGTGCCGAAAAACGCGGCTCAGATTTGGCCACGTCGCCCTGTCACGACGTTTCGGACCGATGGATCAGGCGCGTGCGGGTCAAAAGACATCATCATTACCCTTGCTCCATACCGAGGTGGAGGCAGTCGATGCGCCGTCAAGTCCCATCAGTCGACTCGGCGTCAGACAGACAAACACTACAGGACAAGCGGTCAAAGATGCCGTGACGTCAGGTGGAGAAGACGAGGGGACAATCCGCACAGAGGCGAGTCGGAATGGCAAACGTCCCGACGGGCAGAAGCCGGCATCAAACAAAAACTCGAGTTAGACCGGACGTTAAAAGCCAAAATCCACCACTCCGAGCCGTTGTTTCTTTTTCTCTGTTTCAGGAGTTCGTTCAATGACACGACCCGGCAGTCCGCAAGACGAAGACCAAGCCGGAGACGAGTCCCTGACGAACTCGGGGCTAATGATGGGGGGATGCCCAACCGGGTAGGCCCAGGACCTCGAGTCGGCCTTCAAGGCCGGGTGGCCCAAAGCCCACCCGGTGTACATCTTCCAGGATACCGGGTCCCCGAGGATCCCGGCATGACGGCTCGGGGAGGCGGCAGCAGATATCTTCGAATCAGTCTGCGATTGTGTATCCCAAAGAGTGTGCTCCACGAAGCCGCACTTGTAGGCAGGATAGCTAGCGCCGCCAGCAGAACCCGTCATTCCCTGTAAACCCTAGCCGGCTCCCTATATAAAGCCGGCAAGGAGCAACCCTAGGGAGAGACTCATCTCATTCCATAGCCTCCGGAGCACCCGCAAGCTCTGGTGCGCACACCATTGTACACCCCATTCAGATCCAAATACATACAAGCAGGAGTAGGTCTTTACCTCATACAGAGGGGCCGAACCTGGGTAAACTCTGCGTGTGCTACCTCTCTGTGAATCCTACGTCGCCTGGCTCACACCCGAGTTAAGTCACCCCATATGGCATCTGCCGTGATTACCCCACGACACTCGATGCGCTCGAAGAAGACACCAGGTGGAACTGGTGCTTTGGTCGCGCCAATGTTGGCTAGCTTATCTGCTTCTTCATTGCTCTCACGCCCTATGTGCCCCAACTCGCAGCCTTCGAAGCTGCCCTCCATGAGGTTGTACAGGTCACGGTAGGCGATCATGTTATCTTCGATTGCATCGCAGTCTTTCATTGTTTGCTGCACCACAAGATTCGAGTCACCGTAGATCATCAGTCGAGTGCACCCGAGGGCTTTGGCCATCCTCATGCCATGGATCAGGGCCTCGTACTCTGCTTCGTTATTGGATGGGAACTCGAATCCCATCTGCAGGATATAGCGAAGCTTGTCGCCTTTTGGTGATATGAGGATGACACCTGCGCCTGCGCCTTCGTTCTTCTTTGAGCCGTCGAAGTACATAGTCCATGAGCTAGACACATCTGGTGCTCCGGGCAATTGAGCTTCGATCCACTCGGTATGGAAGTCAGGTAAGACTTGTGCTTTGATGGCCTTCGGGTAATCATACTTGATATCTCGTGGTCCCAGCTCGATGAGCCATTTTGCGACTCGCCCAGTTGCGTTGGGGTTTGTGAGGATGTCTCCGATCCCTGAGGTGATGATTACAGTGATCGGGTGCTCTGCGAAGTAGTGCGTCAGCTTCCTTGAGGACATGAACACGGCGTAGGCCAGCTTTTGATAGTGCGGGTACCGCTGCTTTGATATGGAGAGCACTTCACTCAAGTAATAGACTGGGCGTTGTGTGCTTTGGGCGTGTCCCTCTTCCCTGCACTCGACTACCAGTACGGTGCTCACCACCCTGTTAGTTGCGGAGACATACAGGTATAGTGGCTCGCGTTCCCTTGGTGCGACGAGGATTGGAGGGCGTGTGAGGACTCGCTTGAGATCTGTGAAGGCTGCTTCGGCTTCTGGCGTCCACTCGAATTTGTCTGCTTTCTTCATCAGTCGATAGAACGGGAGTGATTTTTCACCCAGTTTGCTGATGAATCGACCGAGTGATGCCACTCGACCCGCTAATTTTTGCACGTCATGGAGCTTTGACGGCCTTTGCATAGTCAAGATGGCCTGTATTTTCTCCGGGTCTGCCTCGATTCCACGAGCCGAGACTAGATACCCCAAGAGCTGCCCGGCTGGAACGCCGAACGTGCACTTCTTCGGGTTGAGCTTGATGTGGAAGCGTTTGAGGTTTGCGAACGTCTCTCGCAAGTCATCGAGTAGTGTGTTTTCCTTCCTTGTTGTAATGACGATGTCGTCTACATAGACCTGGACATTTCGCCCAATTTTCTTCTTGAGGCAGTCTTGCATCATGCGCTGGTAGGTTGCGCCTGCATTCTTGAGCCCAAAGGGCATGGTTGTGTAGCAGTAGACCCCGAGTGGGGTTATGAACGCCGTTTTCTCTTCATCCTCTTCCTTCATCCTTATCTGGTGGTAACCTGAGTAAGCATCCAGGAAGGACAAGCGAGCACACCCGGCGGTGGAGTCGACGATCTGGTCGATTCGAGGTAGTGGAAAGTGATCCTTTGGACCACATTTATTGAGTGTTGTGAAATCTACGCACATCCGAAGGATATCTGTGTTCTTCTTCTCTACAAGTACGGGGTTGGCCACCCATTGTGATTTCTTGATTTCTCTGATGAAACCTGCTGCGAGTAGTCTGTCGACTTCGGCTTTGACTGCAGTTCTTTTCGGGCCGGATATACGGCGCATTGTTTGCTTGACTGGTTTAGCATCTGGAAATAATTGGAGAGAGTGCTCGGCGAATTCCCTGGGAATACCTGGCATGTCGGCTGGACACCACGCAAATATATCCTAGTTCTCACGGAGGAATTCGACGAGCGCGCTTTCCTATGCGATAGGCATACTTGACGAGACATTGACTGTCTTGGTCGGGTCGGTCGGGTGAACCTGATGCGACCTTGTGTCATTGGTGGCATTGAATGCTCTGTCGACTGCTACCTTCTTGCGCTCCGGTATTAGTGTTCGATCGTTGGAGACCGCTAGATCGGCGAGTGTTGCTTCCATGCCGAACATCTCAGAGATTTTGCTAAACTCTCGGTCGCAAGAGTCGGACTTTTGGAAGTTTCCTTTGACTGTGATTACTCCTTTTGGTCCAGGCATCTTCAGCTGGAGGTATGCATAGTGTGGAACCGCCATGAATCGAGCGAACGTCGGGCGTCCAAGTATGGCGTGGTATTGTGATTTCCAGTCGACAACTTCGAACTCAATTGACTCTGTTCTGAAGTGACTCTTGTCCCCGAACGTTACGTCGAGTTGTATAGTGCCTTCTGGGCTTATTGCTTTGCCTGGGACGATACCGTGAAAGGTATTTGAAGATCTTGGCAGGTTTTCGACTGACCTGTTCATTTTGCGGAGCGTATCTGCGAAGATGATGTTTATGCCGCTGCCACCATCCATGAAGACCTTGGACATGGCGTAGCCTCCAATTTGTGCGTCGAGTACCAGAGCAGAGTGCCCTGGACGAACGACCGATGGTGGGTGGTCCTCTCTGCTGAAGCTTATTGCAGTTTCGGATCCCTTCAAGAATTCAGTTACGGCAGGAGGTGACCTGACCGCCATGTTTACTTGTCGAGTGCGAAGTTTTTGCTCCCTGTTGGAAGGGCGAACTTTCTGTATCATGTACATCTGCCCTTGGGGCGGAGGGTACTGAGGTTCGTCCACCCGAGGTACGGGCTGTATGGCACCCGCGATATTTCCGCCTGCGGCAGACTGTGGTGGTGGAGGTGGTGCCATCAGGACGGGCACATTGTTTGGCTGAGGCACAGGTGCAGGTGCGGGTGCATGTGCGGCTGTTGCCTTTCTGAGTTGTACGTATTCAGACGCTAGTTGGTCGAATTCTCTGCAGTTTCTCATCGAGTGATTGGAGCGCAATTTTCCGTCTTCTCCCTTGTCCAGGTGGAATCTACAATCAGCATCCATCTTTTCTTCGAATGATCGCTCGGTTTGTGCGCCGGAGCGCGACTTGCGCCAGTCTTTCCTCATGTAGCTGTCGCTGCGTTGGCCGCGGTCTCGACTGTCCCGGCGATCATCTCGACTGTCCCGTCGATCTTCTGACCGTCGGTCGCTTCTGTCTTGGTCGTTGCGGGGTGTGGAGAACCCAACCGCCATGAATTCGGGTCTGTCGTCGTCGTAGTGACGTTTTGAACGCTTGCGTCTTCGGTCGTCTCTGTATGAGTCTCTGCGTCTTCGACGACCGCTTTCGTGATTGTCACGGGGTGAGGACCCACGTGTGGTGCGCGCCATGTCCTCTCCGTCTGCCCACTCAGTCGCGATCTTCAGGAGATTAGCCACAGAGGTTGGCTTTTGGCGACCAAGTGCGTCTTTGAAGTCTCGCCTGGCGAGGCCCATGATGAAAGCATCCATGGCCATATCTTCTGACATTACTCCAACTGAGTTGCGTATCTCAGTCCATCGTCGGATGTATGACCTCAACATTTTGTATGCTCGCAGCTCTTCGAACGTTTTTGGGCGCTCACATAGAGGCTCGAAGTTTTTGATGAAGTCTGTGCGGAAGTGATCCCACGAGTCGTATGTTGATGGAGGTAGAGCCTTGAGCCAGTCGCGGGCTGTGCCTTCGAGCATGAGTCGTATGTATTGCATGGCTGTGATATTTGAGCCTCGCTGACACGCGACAGCCAGCCTGTAGTCTTCCAGCCATCCCGAAGGTTCCTGTCGACCCGTGTACTTGGGCTGTTCAGATGTGAGTTTGAACCCTTTGGGCATCCGTGTCTCGCGGACGCGTCGAGTGAGGCACAGAGCTCCGTGTGGCTCAGGCTCCTGATCACAGTACGAGTCGCTACTGTAAGATCTGCGTGATCTGCTCCTGGACCTGCGCCGATGTGAGCCGCTTCTTTCCTTCGAGTGGTGGCGGCGACCACTGTGATTATGCTCTTCACGACGCGTGTCAATTATGGCACGATCTCGACTCCCTCCTGGAGTTTTTGGGATTTGGCGTATGGCCTTCGCCGCTAAGGCGAGTGATTAGATCTGTTGGCGATGCAGTTTTGCATTGGGGTGATGTCTACGTGTGCTTCTATTCTTGTAGACAGTGTTGGGCCTCCAAGAGCAGAGGTTTGTAGAACAACCGCAAGTTTTCTTAAGTGAATCACCCAAGGTTTATCGAACTCAGGGAGGTAGAGGTCAAAGATATCCCTCTCAAGCAACCCTGCAATTAAGATACAAGAAGTCTCTTGTGTCCCCAACACACCCAATACACTTGTCAGATGTATAGGTGCACTAGTTCGGCGAAGAGATAGTGAAATACAAGTAATATGGATGATTATAAGTAGCAATTGCAATCTGGAATAAAAATGGCAACAAGCAAACATGTAGCAGAACTTGTTGTAAACGGTGTTTCAATGCTTAGAAACAAGGCTTAGGGATCATACTTTCACTAGTGGACACTCTCAACAATGATCTCATAACTGAATAAGTAAAAGCTACTCTTAAACACTCTCTTGTTGGATAACAAACACCATTCATTGTGTAGGGCTACAAAAGCACACCTCAAGCCGGAGTAAACAAGCGCCACAACGTCATAAAGGAATCACACACGGTGCACACACTGTCACCTTTACACCGTGGAGAGTACCGGAGTTCATATTAAAGTAACCTATAGAGTGCATAATAGATAAAGAGTAACATCTACATATTCAACTAGATTAGCACAACTGAACACAAGTAAATACTACTCGGGATTATTCTCCTTCTTGATGAAGCAAGAGTACTATGCGTAGGGCTGCAAAAGCACACCTCAAAGTCTGAGTAAACAATAAAGCAATATAACAAGTGCAATAAGTAACATGTAAGAATCAATGCACACAAAGTTGACACTAGTATTTGCTTCTGAGATAGAAAGGAGTAGGTAAACTGAGTCAACATAAAGTAAAAGATAG
The DNA here is from genome assembly GCA_947311845.1 of Poa pratensis. Lineage (NCBI taxonomy): Eukaryota > Viridiplantae > Streptophyta > Magnoliopsida > Poales > Poaceae > Poa > Poa pratensis. The sequence goes on from CAMZMU010000040.1 coordinate 7,021,498, forward strand.
GCCCTTCGCAGAGGGAAGCAGGGATTAAATCATGTGCTAGAGCTTTTTAAGTTTTCGAAAGCATATAAAGAGCACAAAATAAGTATTTGAGAGGTGTTTGTTGTTGTCAACGAATGGTAGTGGGCACTCTAACCCCCTTGTCAACCAGACTTTCAAGAGCGGCTCCCATGAAGGACGTTATCTCTACCAGCAAGGTAGATCATCCCTCTTCTCTTTTGTTTACACATGTATTTTAGTTTCTTTATAGTTGACACTCCTCCCAACCTTTTGCTTACACAAGCCATGGCTAACCGAATCCTCGGGTGCCTTCCAACATTCACATACCATGGAGGAGTGTCTATTTGCAAATTAAGTTGCTTACTGATAAATCAGGGCAAAACATGTGAAGAGAATTATTAATGAAAGTTGTAATTAATTGGGGCTGGGCACCCCGTTGCCAGCTCTTTTTGCAAATTATTGGATAAGCGGTGTATATGCCACTAGTCCATTGGTGAAAGTCTGTCAGAAGTAAATGACAAGATTGAAAGATAAAACACCACATACTTCCTCATGAGCTATAAAACATTGACACAAATAAGGAGTAATAAAGTTTTGAATAGTTTAAAGGTAGCACATGAAATATTTACTTGGAATGGCAGGAAATACCACATAGTAGGTAGGTATGGTGGACACAAATGGCATGGGTTTTGGCTCAAGTTTTGGATGCACGAGAAGCATTCCCTCTCAGTACAGAGTTTAGGCTAGCAAGGTTGTTTGAAGCAAACACAAGTATAAACCGGTACAGCAAGAATCACATAAAAACATATTGCAAGTATTATAAGACTCTACACTGTCTTCCTTGTTGCTCAAACATTTTACCAGAAAATATCTAGACCTTAGAGAGAACAAATATGCATCCCAAGTCTCAACAAGCTCTACGGTAGTTCTCCACTACTAGGCTTTAACTACATGATGCAAGAGCTTAAACATGATCTACTTGAGAGCTCAAAACAATTGCAAAGTATCAAATCGAAACAAGACAATGATCTACAAGAATGCATATGTCTTTTCCAATACCAACTACTACATGTAGCATTTTCTTTCTTCCAAACAAACACCAATCAATTTATTAAACATAAACTCTCCAAATGATAATATAATGCAGCAAGAGAGTATTTATAAACAAGTGCTAACAGCTCGAAGAGATGCATGAAAAACAGGAGCTAAAAGCACTGCAGTAGCTAGTTAAGAATACTCAACAAATATAAGTGAAGAACATGAGTATTCACATGAAAAAGCGGAGCGTGTCTCTCTCCCACACAAGGATTGCTAGGATCCGAATTTATTCAAACAAAAACAAAAATAAAAACACACAGACGCTCCAAGTAAAGCGCATAAGATGTGAAAGAATTAAAATATAGTTTCACTAGAGATGACCTGATAAGTTGTTGATGAAGAAGGGGATGCCTTGGGCATCCCCAAGCTTAGACGCTTGAGTCTCTCTGAATATGGTTGGGATGAACCACGGGGGCATCCCCAAGCTTAGGCTTTTCACTCTTCTTGATCATATAATATCACCCTTCTCGCTTGATCCTTGAAAACTTCCTTCACACCAAACTCGAGACAGTTCTCATTAGAGGGTTTGTGCATAATCAAAAATTCTCATATTCTGTAATGATACAATCAATCCCAAAGCTTCTGGACATTAGCTACAGCCACCAATGCTTTGTGGAGCAAAGAAATCCACACAAACACAGTAAAAGAGCGAATGCAAAACAAAAGGCAGAATCTGTCAAAAACAGAACAGTCTGGAATGACGAATTTTTTCGAGGCACTTAAGTTGCTCAGATGGATCTGGCCTAAAATAATGAAAGTTGCGTACATATCTCAGGAATATGCGTGATTTTTCTCATAATTTTTGAATTTTCTGCAAGGAGATAAACTCAAATCGTGACAGCTAAAAATCTGTCACTGCGCAGAAATCCAAATCTAACATCAACTTTCAATAAAGCTTTACTTGGCACAACAATGCAATAAAATAAAGATACAAAGGAGTTGCTACAGAAGTAACAAGCACCTTGACTCAAAAAGAAAAAAAAAATAACAGAAAATAAAAACATGGGTTGTCTCCCATAAGCGCTTTTCTTTAACGCCTTTTAGCTAGGCATGAAATTTTGATGATGCTCTCATGTATAAGAGTTGAATATAAGAGAGCATCAAAAAGCAAATACCAAGCACATTTAAGTCTAACCCACTTCCTATGCAAAGGAATCTTGTAAGAAAATAAATCAATGAAGCAAAGTGACTAGCATAGGAAGGCAAAACAAGTGCAACTTCAAAAATTTCAACATAAAAAGAGAAGACTTAATATTATTGAGATATATGAAACCGTGTCTCCCTCTCTCATAAGGACCAGTAGGTCTTAAAGTACCCAGCAAATAAAAGCAAATCAAGAGAAAGCTCAAAACATTCATCATAAAGAGAGGTGTTTAATAATATCAAAATTTCTATAACCATATTTCCTCTCTCAAAATAATTTTCAGCGGCATCATGAATAAACTCAACAATATAGCTATCACATAAAGCATTATTATCATGATCCATGCATAAAGTACCATTACTCTCCACATAAGCAGACTCATTAGTAATAGTGGGAGTAAAAGTATCACATCCATCATTACAATCATCAAAAATTGGAGGCATAGAATAATCATAATGAATTTTATCCTCAATAGTAGATGGACTGAAAATATCATATTCATCATTGTAAACATCATATATAGGAGGCATATCATAATCAACATAAACTATATCCTCAATAGTAGGTGGACTGAAAATATCACAATGATTATAATTATCATATATTGGAGGCAAAGTATCATCAAAGCAAATTTCCTCCTTAAAGCTTGGGGGACTAAAAATATCATATTCATCACAACTAGCTTCCCCAAGCTTAGACTTTTCCATAGCATTGGCAATAATGGTGTTCAAAGAATTTATAGTAATACCATTGCTACCATCATGCAAACAAGCCTCCATAGGTTTTTTAATTTTCTCTTCAAAAGTATCATGTCCTAATTCAATATAAATTTCATAAAGATCTCTAATTTTTTTGTTGTTTTCCATTAAGCCTAACTAGTGAAAATAAAAACAAGAAACAAAAAGAAATAATTGCAGAATCTAAAGGAGATACCTTCCAACGCTTACCTCCCCGGCAACGGCGCCAGAAAATAGCTTGATGTCTACGTGTGCTTCTATTCTTGTAGACAGTGTTGGGCCTCCAAGAGCAGAGGTTTGTAGAACAGCAGCAAGTTTCCCTTAAGTGAATCACCCAAGGTTTATCGAACTCAGGGAGGTAGAGGTCAAAGATATCCCTCTCAAGCAACCCTGCAATTAAGATACAAGAAGTCTCTTGTGTCCCCAACACACCCAATACACTTGTCAGATGTATAGGTGCACTAGTTCGGCGAAGAGATAGTGAAATACAAGTAATATGGATGATTATAAGTAGCAATTGCAATCTGAAATAAAATGGCAGCAAGCAAACATGTAGCAGAACTTGTTGTAAACGGTGTTTCAATGCTTAGAAACAAGGCCTAGGGATCATACTTTCACTAGTGGACACTCTCAACAATGATCTCATAACTGAATAAGTAAAAGCTACTCTTAAACACTCTCTTGTTGGATAACAAACACCATTCATTGTGTAGGGCTACAAAAGCACACCTCAAGCCGGAGTAAACAAGCGCCACAACGTCATAAAGGAATCACACACGGTGCACACACTGTCACCTTTACACCGTGGAGAGTACCGGAGTTCATATTAAAGTAACCTATAGAGTGCATAATAGATAAAGAGTAACATCTACATATTCAACTAGATTAGCACAACTGAACACAAGTAAATACTACTCGGGATTATTCTCCTTCTTGATGAAGCAAGAGTACTATGCGTAGGGCTGCAAAAGCACACCTCAAAGTCTGAGTAAACAAACACCACAATTCCCAAGAATAAGCCATGATAAATGTCTAAATTATTCATAGAGTCACACAAGTACCCACACTGTCACCTTGATACCGTGTTGTCACAATGACTCCAGAAACTAGACAAAATCACTTGAGTAGCATAAACATTATTAATGTATTCAGCGATACTAGCAATACACATGATCACATAAAGATCACACCATGGGAGAGAGAGATGAACCACATAGCTACCGGTAGAGCCCTCAGCCTCGGGGGAGAACTACTCCCTCCTCATCATGGGAGTCAGCAGCGGCGATGAAGATGGCGGTGGAGTCGATGGAGATGACTCCGGGGGCAATTCCCCGTCCCGGCGGCGTGCCGGAACAGAGATTCTGTCCCCCGAAACTTGTCGTCGATGGCGGCGGCGCTACGGAACTCTTCGTGGAAATTGGCTCGATCTTTTAGGGTTTTCGCGTCTAGGGCAATATATAGGCGAAGGGGCGATGTCGGCGGACCCCCGAGGGGCCCAAACCACAGGCAGGCGCGGTGGGGCCCTCTGCCGCGCCGCCAGGTGGTTTGGCCACCTCGTGGCTCTCCTTCGTCTCTCCTCCGGACTCCGTGTACGTGCTGGAAAAATAGGGACTGGCCTTTTGTTTCGTGCAATTCCGAGAATATTCGCAGAAGTGCTTTTCTGGAACCAAAAACAGCAGAAAACAGGGAACTGGCACTTCGGCATCTTGTTAATAGGTTAGTCCCAGAAAATGCATAAAAGTGATATGAAGTGTATATGAAACATGTAGCAAATGGTATAATATAAGCATGGAACATCAGAAATTATAGATACGTTGGAGACGTATCATGGGGTCATCAGCTGGAGGCTTGATTGCCTCTAGGTATGCTGCAGCGGTGAAGAGAGCACCCGCAACTGTTTTGGGTACTGGCACTCCCTCCTCGTCGTATGTCATGAAAGAGTGGCGTAGATTGCGGGTGAGTGCTGCCCTCTCATCTGGCGCGAGATGTGACAGCCTTGATCTGGGTCTTGTGACTGCTCGCCCGGTGGAGCTCAGGGAGAGCTGTCTTTGTCGCGCACTCGACAAGCTAGCTTGCTTTTTACGTTCTTCGAGTGTTGCTCTGATCTGCTGCAGTCGAAGTGATTCCTGCCAGTTGAAGTACTGGAAGGTCAACATCTCCCGTGTTGCGTCTGCTGGCATCATAGTGCACTCCTTGATGACTTTATCTGCTATCTCAGCAGTAATTGTGAGATTTGTGACTCCATCCGGCATAGTAACCGTGCACGGGAACTCTGTAGGCCTGCGACTGGCCGCAGCATCCGATGATTCTGCGGCGAAGGCGACGTAGACCTGCTGGGGTATCACCCGAGGGTATGTGTATGTGTTTTCGAGTCACGTCATGGACTCGACGTCTTCATCGAGGCTCATGTCAGAGTCGATATGCACGTCGAGTGGTCCGTCTGGACGGATCTCGCTGTCGATGTCTTCATCGCCTATGCTCATCTCGGTGTCGACGAAGTTGCTATGATTCTCGAAGTCGAGGTTGTTGTTGGTGCAGATCTCGGAGTCGACGTAGTTGTCGATATGAGTTTCGGGCTCGTCGAAGTCGCTGAAGGAGATCCCGCAGTCGAAGCTATCCTCGAGTGGAAGATCGAGCTCGGGATCGTTTGTGCGGTATGCTGATTCGGCCCCCTCACCTTGGAGTTCTTCAATGAGCTCGTTGATCTCTCGAGTCGACATGGTTGTTGCAGACGAGCAAGCTTGGAGGATCGACGATGGCATGGACGCAGTTGATGGTTCCGCACTCGAAGGAGCCGCAACCGATGGAGCCTTGGGTGCGGAAGTCGCGAGTTGGCGTGGATCTGTCAAGTCCTGCACGCCAAGCTTGTTTACGAAAAAATTGAACGAACGAACGGTTAAATCCAAACCTGACTAGAGATCGGAGAAGGTCTCCTGGAATTCTGGCGAGTGTGGCTCGAAATCCATCAGAGGATCTGATGTGCTTTTTGCAGGTGAGGCTGGCGTGCTGCCGTTTGTCGAGTGATTCGGCGAGTTGCCGTGTGCCGCCCGAGTCAGCGAGTTCTGGTTTGTTGATGCAGCCGGCGAGTTGCCGTTTGTAGATCCGATCGGCGAGTCGCCGTTTTCCGATGGAACCGAAGAAACCGTGAGTCCAGCACTATTCTTTCCCACAGACGGCGCCAATTGACGAGGGGTTAACTCATCAAATCCCATGGTTAGGACCTAGGGTTGAGATTATGGGGTGAGAACGTGGTAGTACTATTAGTTTCGTCGGCTGACAAGCAGAGGCAAAGATTTTCCCAGGTTTAGGCCCCTCGGGTGGAGGTAAAGACCCTACTTCCTGCTTGTCTGGTATTGATCGTGTGAGATTATGCGGTTACAAGGGGAGCTCCGGCGACATGTCGATCTCGCTAGGGCTTTTGGTGGTTCGAGTATGGCTCCTTCAGGATCGGCGGCCCTCCCAGCCTTTATATAAGAGGCTGGGTCTCGGGAGTCCGTAACCGACCCTGTTTACATGTAAGAAAAGTATAAACCGACTATGCCTATGTCTAATCTTGGAGGGTACTCCATCTTGTTGGGCCTTTCGTCATGGGCTTCATGTAGGCTCCAGATAACTGGGCCTTAGTCGACACGTTCACAGGTACCCTTATGGTAGGGTACCCGAGATGTATATCCTTGTCAGCCTCCATACCTTCCTAGCGACCTCGGCGACCGGCTCGCCGCCTACGGGGTGGTTTGACTCCGACGACGACCTTCTCACACTAGTACAGAACCTTACATTAGAGCCGGCCCGAGAGACTCACCTCAGCCGGTTAAAGTGAGCGTCTCAAGGCATGGGTTTCTAATGTACGCTTCATTGGAGACGGATTCCTGCGGCCGGCTGTAATGACCTCAGCCCCGCAGACGGCCGGGAAAAACAACCGTCTCTAATAATGAAACCATTAGAGACTGCTGGGATTACCGGACGTCTGTAATGCTTGTATATTGCAGACGGCTGCATTTGGTGGCCGTCGTTAAGATGCGGACGGTCCGAGTTTTTCCTCCGACCGTAACAGCTGGTATTTGGGCAATATTGGTGTACTCCGAGATTATTTCCGGGGGTTCCGAGTATCTGGTACTGGTCAACAGTGCTACATTATTATTATTATTTTCAGCATTGCATCAACAAAACTCAACCAGGCAGAGATCATATATATTATATAACATGTCTGCAACCGCAATTTGTGCCCATTAACAAAGTAGTCCGCTAATCAGATAAGTGTTCACCATACCCCCAACCTTAACAAGCTAGAATTAAGTTCTATATGAGCTGGAACTCAATCATGACCTCCAAGCTAAGGTCGTTGGTCTTTCTAAGAATGATCAAGACAGGTTGATCAATCACAAAATTCTTGCCTTCCATGAAGTTCTTCCACCCCAGCTTGTCGAAATCAATGCGGCCGTCGGTTCTCTTGTTATACATGATGATGATGGCTGCCCCTGCTGCTCCAAGTCGCAGTCTAGCATTGCCCTCAGCCGGTATGCCAGCCTCTTCTGCTATCACCTTAGGTAGTTTCTGTGCATGGAAGATAACATACCTATGTCATTTTTCGATAAAGACATAGCTATAGATTAACATAGGAAATTACAAAGGGCATGAAAGAGGCGGTCTTATGGGTACATACCATCTCATGTCTGTTCAAATTTGTGCTCGTCAAACGAGTCACAAAAAGAACTCCAACATAGGCTCGTACTGGTAGAAGCTTAACGAGGCGGTTCTTCTCATGTTTGTTGAGACAAACTCTTTGGGCAACTATGATTCCGCCATCGTCGTCAATGTGATCTTCAGAACTGTCGGAATCATCATAAATCTCATCTTCGTTGTTGCCACTGTCTATAAAGGCAACAGATATCCTGGGATGTGGTGACATGGTAAACACTAGCATATCTCCCGCGCTGAGATTGTTCTTGGTGATGAACTGTTTCCATTGTTCGCCGTGCAACCAGTCTTGGTACGTCCTTTTGTCACACGGATGTCGTATGTGCTCCCAAGGGCACGAAACAGCACACGCTCTCGCACTAACTTGTTGAATGCTAGGCGAGCTGTACATGGTACTAACTGTTCAACAAAAATAGAAAGAAACACATAAATTATATGTTATATTAAAACTACGAAACACAAATCATATGTGTATTTGGAAGCCTTGTTTTCTTACCACACACTTGAGTTCACAGTACTTTTCTAGCCGAACACTGAATGAGCATCCCATATCCTTTTCGCTATAAGTTAAAAGGAAGTACAAATTAGATTATGTGCATATATATAAATAAATAATGAAATAAATTCTATACTTTGCAGCATGAAGTAAATTCTATCTTATCAAAGATGATATTAGGCATATATTAATATGAAATAATTTATTCCCTACGACATTGAGTAGCCAAAAGACTACAGTTTGTGAGACAATGCCAACGATCATCACAGGCAGTTATAAAATGCAACACAGAAGTATGCACCACCAGACAGGCCAACAAAATAAAGTTGAAGACACAAATAGTTGTGCTTAGTGCTTAAGTTTGTTGGATGTCTGGTGGTAAAATTAGTGCCTCACAAGTAGAACAGATCATCATTGGCAGAACACTCAAAGATGATCTCTTAGTACCCGAAATCATTCCAAAAACACACATTTTTGCACAGAAACATATACTAAAAGACACCTCTCGGATGCAAACTAGGGGAAAAATAGCCTCATACATCATAGCCATAGATGGGCAAAAAGAGTGCCTACAAGAACGAAGTGGCACTACAAGAAATGAACTTGTATTTACCCCCCTTGTTTTGAAGATAATCTCTTTGCAATTCTACTGGCCTAGTTTAATCATTGGCCCCCAGCAACATATAGCACACAAAACAGTAGATCTGTGAGATTTTTTCTTGGCCTCAGTTAAGGTTATCACGGATAGTTCGTAGGGGTGGGGGCACCGTGCCAAATCCAGTGCGCGAAACCATTGCAAATTGTTTTCGGAGCGGACCCTAAAAAGTTGCAGATCTAGGTCGCATAATCGACTTCGATCTACAGATCTAGGGTACAAATGGTGGCCGAAGTGGGAGTACATGATCTTACCGCCATTGGAGAAGCCATCGAAGAAGGTGACGACGCGACGGCGCCGAGGAAGCAGTGCAGATCTTCGATGTCGACGACCAAGTGCCGATGACCTGCCTTGCGAAGCAGTGCACTCGCCGGAGGCAGAGACGACCGGAGCGGTGAGAGGTGAGACAAGGGAACGGAGTGGAGTGAGTGGAGGAGGGCGGCGACGCTAGGGATTTGCACCGGTGGCGAGGGAGTGGAGGAGGGCGGCGAGGCTACGGATTTCCAGTAGAGTTGCGGCGAATCTATGGAATTGCAGGGGCGGCGAGGGAATGGAGGAGGGCGGCGACGCTAGGGATTTGCAGCGGCGGTGAGGGAATGGAGGAGGGCGGCGACGCTAGGGATTTGCAGCGGCGGCGAGACTATGGATTTGCAGGGCCGTCGAGCGAATGGAAGAGGGCTACGGGTTTGAAAGGAGAGGGGCGGCAAATGGAGAAAAATCTCCTCCCCGTTACCAATTTGGACCCAAAATTTTGACTTCCCACCAAACACAGAGTAGCCGGAGTGACCGAATTTGTTTGTGCATTCCGGAAATAATTTTGTACTCATAAAATTCAAAATAATCAATAGTATTGAAAAAAAAGTCTGTGAGTGTATATTTGCCTGTTTGGGGTGAATGAAGCTCCATTGCAAAAAATAAGGGCCTATATGGAAGAGATTGTATCATTGTTGTCCAAACTTTGGTGATTACACGAAAAGGTCAAGCTTTTCCCCAGAGAGGTTATTATTGTCACCATACATCTCTAGTGCACTTGTATCAGAATTTCGTAATTTACCGACCACAGCTATCTGGTACTATATAATGAACAAATGGGAAATTTCATTATTTTTTCAAATTTTTTACATACTATATGCAAATTAAATCAGTTAAATAGCTAGAAATTGCAAATGCAACATAAATAAAAAACAAGTTTAGAAAAACCTTAAAATTGACATGAGCAATATTTTGTGATTAGTTTCATGATAGAAATTAATATGAAAACTTTCACGAACTATTATTAGAAAAGAAAGACCGTGTTAGTAAAAACTCGGAACGGACCCGGACCCTCCGGATAAGTAACTGCAACGAGGATTATAACAACTAGCAAAATGCCCGTGCGCTGCTACGGGCAGACACCTATCTGGTACTATATAATGAAATAATGAGAAGTTTCATTATTTTTTCAATTTTTTAACATACTATATGCAAATTAAATCAGCTAAATAGCTAGAAATTGCAAATGCAACATAAATAAAAAAAATAAGTCTAGAAAAACCTTAAAATTGACATGAGCAATATTTTGTGGTTAGTTTCATGATAGAAATTAATATAAAAACTTTCACAAACTATTATTAGAAAAGGAAGACCATGTTAGTAAAAACTCGGAACGGACCCGGACCCTCCAGATAAGTAATTGCAACAAGGATTAGTAACAATTGCCTCGAATTTTTAGCATGAAAAATAGAACAGTTAAAAGGAGCATTTGCGTTGGTGCGACGCGGTAGCAGTTGCGTTACTGCGACGCCGTAGCAATCTGTAACCGCGGTTCCCGGAGCCTCCGGATCAATAACGTTTGCTGCCACGCGTACGTGCTCCCAGCGGCCGATGCCACCGCGAAGCCGCTGACGAGGGGTTAACTCATCAATTCCCATGGTTCGGTACCTAGGGTTATGATTTGAGGGGAGAGACGTGGTGGTGCTGGTAGTATCGTCAGCTGACAAGCAAGATTTACCCAGGTTCAGGCCCCCGGAGGGTAACACCCTACTTCCTGCTTGTATGGTTATTGATGTATGAGGTGTACAATGGAGATACAGCGATGTCCCGGCGAGATGCGATCTTGCCAGGGCTATGGTGGTTCGAGTACGGCTTGTCCCAGATCGGCGGCCCTCCCATCCTTTATATAGGAGGCTGGGTCTCGGGGATTCGCAACCGACTAGGTTTACAGGTAAGGTAGGTTTCTACCGACTTAGGGTTTCCTAAACTTGGAGCATACGTCATCTTCTTGGGCCACCTTCGTGGGCTTTAGTCGAGGCCTGTCCATGGGCCTTAGCCCGTGCGTGCACCAGGTATCCTCATAGCAGAACACCCGAAGGGTACATCCCCGTCACTAGCCCCCGAGTGCTTGGTCGACTCGAAGAATCGGGCAGGGACTCCTCCGTAACGCACGTCATATTTTTTTTACTGTGCAGTATTCCATTGTTTTGTGTCGTATATTTATGAGCCGAGATTGCCTCGTATGTACATGTTAAGTCAGAAACTCATCGACTGATGCTTCGTTTGTTCTGCCTAGGGATATTGACATAGTAGGCCTGGTACACTCGACGGATCGGGACCAGTTAACTGCACTTTTGGGCAAAACCTTACTAGCCTACCTCAAGCTCGAGTCCCCAGACTCGAACCTGGAACAAGCTGGTCAGATTCGACTCATGCCGCGGAGGTCTTACAGAGTCGGTCTGCAGCATAACTTTGCAACCTAACGCATCCGCTAGGATTTTCTTCATGTCTGTTGACATGGAAAGTTACAGGGGTTGCACTGCTGGCAGTGGTCCCTGGCCCAACTCGACGGATCGGCGGGTCTTACCTTTACACTGTGCGTGCAACATCCGAGGTACATATGCGACGGACGCAATCTCAGGAATTTGTGATAGAGTTGAGCAGCTAAGTCGACATAGTATTCGACTGATTGTTTTGAGTAACCTTGTGTCGTTTTCTTATCGGGTGCACGACAGCGCTCCTGGTGGGAGTAGCCCCCGAGATTATGCTTAATTGCTTGCAGTTGAGGATGATCTCAACTTTCTGAAACTTGTGCAATATTCAATAAAAAAATTAATTCGCTCCCGATGGGAGTTATGCACACTAAGTCGATGGAAAGGTCGAGTGACCATATTTGCTCACTTTGAATTCCACCCTCGAAATGAACGAGGCTGTCGAGCGACAGGTTTTGCCTTAATTTTGATTTTACCCTCGAACCCAACGAGGCGGTCGAGTGACCGGTTATGCCTTAGTTTTGATTTTCACCCTCGAACTCAACGAGGCGGTCGAGTGACCGGTTATGCCTCGAGAAGAGTCGAATGCTTTTTAAGGGAGATGCTTGTGGTGACGTCAGGCATGACACCTATTGGCGACTTTACCGCCTGACAAGCGGTGGCGTGCGCAATATGACCGATGGGATGTGACATACGTGGGCCCAGTTTTGCAGTGCTGACCGAAAAATGGTGCCGTTTGGACTGGATTTGACCGTTGAAGCGCGGTTTTCACGGCGACGTGATGATGGTCTCCTAGATTCCCGTGCGCAGTGGGCGGAGTGGCCACGGTGGTTGCTCTCCACAATCACCACGTGTATGGCTGGATATGCATCATGGCACACGATCTTGCGCGAACGGTGGAGATTTGTGGCACAGTAAATAAAAGGGGTGCGGCGAGGTAAAAGTTTTCTCACTTGCCATCTGCTCCCCGCCGCCACTGCTTCTTCTTCCTCTGTTCTGTGCGCTCTCCACCATAGCCACCACCACCATGGGCAACCCCAAGAGGAATGCTGCAGCGGCCGCCGCAACCGGCAGTGAGGCGGCATCGATGAACAAGAAAGCTGGCGACTGGACGCGGTCCACTTTGAAAGCGTCGAAGCTTGACGGGTATCGGCGGGATGGATGGATTCCCTCCGCCGAGCTGCTGCCGACGCGCCTCCCTGGCAACGAGGTAAGCCCTCAACCTAGAGAGGGAGAGCGCGTGTGTTTCATGACTTCGTGAATATGGGATTTTCCTTCACTATTCACGATTTCTTGCGAGCTTTGATGTACGCGTACAAGGTGCAGCTGCACGACTTTACGCCGAACTCCATGATGCACATTGCCGTGTTTGTTGTGCTCTGTGAGTGCTTCTTGGGGGTTCACCCACATTGGGGTCTTTGGAAGAAGATCTTCTATGTGAGGAAGAACGCCGGCAAGCGCGGCGTTTATGCTGTCGGCGGGTTCAACATCCAGAGCCGCAAGGAGGTTGCGTACTTCTACATTAGGCAAGTCAAATCCGCGCAAAACTGGAGGCAGAAGTGGTTCTACTTTAGTACCACGCAGGAAGGGTTGCCAGCCTTCGACGCTCACGCGCCCCTGAGGCAGACTCGAGCGTGGCTGCACCACACCACTGCCGCTGAAGAGGCCGAGGCGAAGCCTTTGATGGCCAAGATTGCTAAGCCGATGAAGACGGTGGGCGTGCAGCCATTGCGAGCTCGGGCGCACCCAATGTGGGAGTTCCAGGGTTTGCACGACCCGACGCGTCTGGTGGTCGGAGAGGCTCTGCCGTCAGCTAGGGAGGTGGAGACTCGAGTTCGGTCAATCACCAAACTGACAGCAAATGACAGTTGTCCTCTCGACTGCCCAGTCGATGCATTTGACAGCGATCATCCTTTCTCTGCGGTATGGTCGTGTTTGCTTCAGCTTTGCACTTTCGAGTGATATACAATTCTTAACTGACAAGTTTGATTTGTGCATGTAGGGTCATGTTGTTATCAGGAGATTGCCTCCACTTCCCGAAGATGGGGAGACTGAAGAGGTAGAAGTTTTACTGGCCGAGGCTGCTCTTGACGATGTTTCGCTCGCCTCCGCTCGCACCCCTACTGACGAGGTGGAGGAATCTGAGCAAGAGGAGGAGGAAGAGCTACATCCACCCAAGCGGCGCCGTGCAGACGAGACTGCGTCGACTGCAGACAGCTCACCCCATCTGCTGCCCATGGTGAAGACTCGGGGTCCTCTTCACCTGTCGCGGAGGAGCCGAGGGCTGCGACTCCGTTGCGCACGGTTTTACCCGTCAAGTCGCCTTCGTTCGAGGCGCACTTTGATTATTCTACCTTGCTGCTCTCTGATGATGAAGATGTCAGGTGAAGACTTTTGCTGAGGCTTTGGGCTTTGCTGCATGTTTTCCTTTGTCGACTGACGTTTTTTGTTTTGTCCAGCCCGGGTGAGGATGGTTTGCCCAAGGATGACCTCCAACCGATCGCTCCCGGAGCGACGCCAGTATCACCTTCGGTTGAGGCGATTCGGTCAGAGGCTCAACAAACCTCTCCGGCGAGTCCTCGTCCCAAGCCGCAGGAAGACGTGCCTTCCACTTCGAGTGGTGCACTGCCCTCACGCTATAACCACGTAAGTACAATGTTTACCTCTTCGAGTCTTTATCGGGTGCGCGACAGCGCTCCCGATGGGAGTAGCCCCCGAGGCTATGCGCAACTAGACATAGTTGGGCATAGGCTCAAACCCGAGTATTTTTGTATGTTGTTGTACTGAATCCTTTTGCCGCACAGTCATTTATCCGCACTCTGCTTGAGTCGAGTGAAACGTATTTGCAAGTGGAGCAAGAGCGCGACCAACTGCGAGCCAAGGTGGAGCAGCTGGACCGTAAGAGTCTCACGCCCTTTTGTCTAATTGTTTGAGAAATCATTTTGCTAACTGTTTCTTTGCGCTGTTTGCAGGTGACAAGGCGATAGCCTAACCCGTGTGCAGGAGCTGGAGAAAGAGCTTGCAGCTGAACGTGAGGGTGTGCAGCAGAAGCTCAAAGAAGCGGAGGCCCGCGAAGCGCTGCAAACTCATCGACTCCGCACGTTGTCCCATGTGATGGGAGGTAACAATCTTGGCAAAAGTACCAAGTTTTTTGACTAACTCTCGCGTGATTCTAAATTGTGCTTGTCGAATAGAGACTATTGGTGCTGCGCCAGCTGCCGACGAGGGCTCATTCGAGGATGCGGAGAGCGCATTTGACAAGATATGCGCGCGCGCCCGAGACGCTCTCCGCAGGTCTTCGAGTGCGTTGACTTCTATCTACCAGACCGTCCTGCCGAAGAACAAGCCGCCCGCGACTGTGGAGGCGTTGGCCAATGTCTTTCCGCCTGGTACATCTACCATGGTGAATTACGCCCGAGCTCAAATGGTAGGTGGATCTGAGACCACCTTCATTTTGCTAAGGGGACACGGTGTGGCAGGCGACTTCGAGAAAGCTGTAGCTGGCTTTCCGAAGAATTCTGAAGGAAAATCAGCTGTGACCAACGCGATGAAGAAGGAGGCGGGGACACTGTCACGGAAGATGGTGACTATGCTCGAGCAGCGCGCCACCACTATGTCCGAGCGTGCCGCTCGCACCTCTAGGGCTAGATCTGAGTCAAATTCATAGACAGCGTAGCTAGCTTGCCCGCGCTTTTGTTCTGTTTGAAATGAATTTGAATGCCGTATGGGGCTTTTGATTAATATGAACCTGACTTGCACACCTTATGCCTATAATGTGTGTGAATTTGGAAAAAAGACAGCCCCCGAGCCTGCTGGTCTGGGTTTTTGCGAGTGATATATGGAGCTTATGTTTGAACTTTGTTTTATGTAGGCTCAAGCGCATGGCGCGTCGACTGGTCAAACTTCGGGGAGTTCTTCTTCCAAGCCAAGCACCCGAAGTGTCAACGACCAAAAGCTTATCGACTACCTTACACAGAAGTTCACGACGATTGTAACACCCCGGATTTCACTAACCGGTTTTCTGAAAAAAGGGGTGAACTAATTTTTTCGAAAACCTTTTAACTTGGATTTCTCTGAATTTTATCAAAACTCATTTGAACTTTTGGTGATTGATGTTGAGATCATGTACCTCTCTATGTCCCAACCCAGGAATATTCTCCGAATATTTCTGATGACCTTTGATTCCGTCATTAGGGTTTTCTTTACAAGACCTTAATGCCCTTTTCTATAGAAAACAAAAACCGATATCTCGCCTCTCCAAAGAAACTCTCCTTCATCTTGCTTAGAAAATTCCTCCAAAAATTCTAGAAACACCTATCCTCATGTATATCCTATATATGCATGAACATAGCCATGACCTATGCAACTTTTCCGATTGATGATATTACCAAATCTGCCACTACCGGGCCATTAAATCCAAAACCCTACTTCCACTCTACCGTAAATCTTGACCACCTGAGGAAGTGTTCCCTGCCCCATTGGAAGCCTCCCACAGAAATTTGGGATCATTTGGACCAACTTTTTCTTTCAGAACATCCATCGAACACCTTCTGCCATTTTTGAACCCGAAAATGTTTACACATGAAACCTTCTCCAAATTGGATGAAACTTGACCACATTACTCACATACCAGTACAAAATCACCAGTAAAAATCCTAGCTCCATTGGGATAGAGGAAGTCCATTTTCATTTCATCGAACACATTGAGTGCATTTGAATTTTTCAAAACTTTTTACTGGAATTTTGTCCCAATTTGGTGTTTTGGTTGCTAGATGTTGTTTGCAGTGTTAGTGTAACCCAGTGGTGCAACCCGTTTTCCTTTTGGTGCTCCGAGTCGTCGGGAACGCGACGATGCCGATCACGTCGCGCTCTGGACATGCCACCTTCGGCATGACCCTGTGCAAACCCCAGCCCTGCCCTTATCCCTTGCTGCAGTGCGACCTCGTGCGGAACTGCACATCCAGCTCGGCCTCCCCCATGCTCTCTTCCCCCTTATCCTCTCCACCGACGATACAGTGCCATGGAGGATCGTATGTGAGAGCTTCCCCGTGTCCCCCCTCCCCTGCCTTTAAAAGGACCCCGAGCCCTCCCTCGCAGGCAAACCCAGCTCTCCCCCTCCCCCCTGCACGAGCACCTCTTCCCCCCCAGAACCTCCCCACGATTTTTTCGGCGGAGGAAACCGAGCCGAGCTCGAGCTTCGGCCATGGTCGCCATGACCATGTCGAGGATGAACTCGAGCTAGCGCAGCCTCCCCCGCGCCCCTAGCCCCTCCCCTAGCCGCGGTACGCCGTCGCCTTCCTATCCCCGCCGGCAGTCGGCGAGTTCTTCTCCCTGGCAACCGGCGCCAGAGGCCACCCGTGAGAAGCCGCCATGGCCGCGAAGCTGAGCTCGCGCGCCTCACGCCCCGGCCTCCCCTCGGCGCGTTCGACTGATGCATGTAAAATGCATACATGAACTTTGCATTATTTTACTTATATTCCAATCATATTTGCATCATATAAGGGTTATATCAATGTTTTATAATGATTTTGGGAATACTTCATAGTTTTCCCATTTATTTGGAATTAACCCTGTTTTCCAGAAAACGTCTTTTTTAGTGTTTCAGACTTTCCGGGAGCTTCGGGACTCCAAAAAGGGCAAGGTCAGAGAGCACGCTTCAGAATTTTCGAGACGAACGCAATGGGCTCAAAATGAAGGCCAGAAGCCCAACCAGCTGGAAATGAGAGGGCCCCACGCGGCCTAAAATCTTGGCCACGTGGGCCTACCTATTTTGTGCCTCGGAGCTCCGCCGCCGTTGATCTTTTCTCCACCGACCTAGTCGTGACCTAAAAACGCCTATAAAAATTGTCCCCCGACGTTCTCTGGAAGCAGCGCCGCACAAACACAAAAACACCGAAACGGAGATCAGGAGCTGCAGATTGGAGGGGAAAACTCCGGCGGGGCGCTGCCGGGGTGGTCTCCACCTTCTCCAACGACTTCTCCACCGTCTCCATGATGAAGGGGGAGTAGTCCACCCCCTGGATTTGGGTTTGTGGTGGTAACTTATGTATCTCTCCTCTCTTTGAGCTTCACTAATTAGTACCGTATGAGCTGCTGAACATGATTACGGTCATCTATGTAATTCCCATGGTGGATATTGTGGTGTGAGATAATATTTGTTATGCATTTACTATTGTGTTGGATCTTTTATGACTTGTCATACTTTGGAGATATTCTATGATGCATGTGATGGTTTGATTTATGCATAATGCCTTGTTTATCTTTATCATGAGGTGATTGACACCACCAAGTGTAGATAGATGAGAGAGATGTGGTCACACACACGAAATATAAATCATTGCACTAGTGTTTAGAATATTATCCATTATGAAGTATGATGTATGTGGGTACTGGGTGGCCAATGTGACAGAAGGCATAGGTATTGAGTGACACAGTACCGTCCAACATCCTTTATCTGGGGGTAAAAAGGGAGAAGTATGATGTGGGTGTGACAGCAACCACGCTAGCCTTACGAGGGTGTCACTAGCAACACAAATGAGTATTTCTTTCAACTATGTGTTTTAGAACATGTAGCCGTTATAAAAGCTACCATTAAAACATGACAATTATGTGTATTTTATCTATAACATGATAATCACCATAGATGAGAGAGAGAGGATTAAGTGAACCCATGAACCCGTGTCCATTGTTCCTATAAGAGAAAACCTTTGTCTTGTCCTCTTGCATTGAAGAGGATTGGGACACTTTTACATTCTTGCTTGGTTACATTAAACTTCCATCCATCAAATCAACCACCTTGCTCCTTAAACTTGTTTAGTGCATAATCAACTAAAACTTGTGACACTTTAGTTGTAGGGAATAAATAACTTTTCATTCTTGCTCCTGCGGATCGATACCTTACTTCCACATTGAGAGGTGCTATAGTGATCCCCTGCTCTTGGGGGTAATCATCAACCCGTCCCCGAGCGTGGCGGAGCTCCTCCGCTTGCTGGCCGGCCTCGCCGGGCCGCCCGTCGCCGGCGGCGGAAGCTTCCCGAGCCGCCAGTGCTCTCTCGCGCGAAGGAAGACGACTGGATCATTTTTTTCCTTTCCTGCGTTTCTGTGAAACGTTTTTCGGCCCAGCCCAGCGCGCAGCCCAGCGCAGTAGCAGGCCGGCAGGCCCAACCACGGCCCAGCTGCTGCCGGCCAGGCGCAGCGCGCGCAGGCGCGCACGCGGCCCAGCAACGGCCCGTCTGCGCGCGGCCGACGCGGCCCGTGCAGTTTGTTTTCTCGTGGAGACAAACTTCAAACGTTCATATCTTTTGAACCGTAGCTCCGATTGGAGTGATTCAAATTTCTAAATTCCTATCTTTGCGAGATCTGTCAAATGGTATGGATTTCACATTTTTCCAGTAAATATTCCGGGTAGCACATGTTATGTGTGATACCATCCCGTCGACACGGTATAGTGCCCGAGTCCACGACGTCTTCACTTCACCGACGAACCAGAGCACAACCACATGACCTCGAGGCAAGCTAACCACTTGCTATGAGCCCTGTCGGTTTTATCTCATTATGTTTTGCTTACTAGTCGATATTTATGTTGGTTCCTATGATTTCATGTGTATACTTGCCTACTATGTTTATTTCGAGCTTAGATAGCAATGCCATGTTTAATTTCAAGCATAGATAGTGATGCCATGTTTCATTCATCATCCATGTGTGCATTAGAATGACGTGTGAATTATTGGTGCGCCTCGCACTTGCGTGGCTTTGTCGAACACTCTAACTAAACAACTATAAAATATGCGTTCCTATGATTGTTTGCTTCTTCTTCTTCGCTGAGGTGAGGAGCGGACGAATGTCGTCTTATGATCCTCGGAGTTGGGGGCGTTTTCCAAAAGAGTTATTTGCTTCTTTTCCTCCGTCAAACTTGGTTGGCGTATGCCCGCTTTGACTGCGACGCTTGGGACATTTGCTTTCCATTTGGTTCTTTTTGCCAAAATTGCTGACACCACGTTGAGTTAATCCTCGAGTGGAATGGATGCTTTCTTTCTTATGAGTGCTTTTCGGTTCATTTTTGGAGACTACATGCCCCTACCAATTTTTGTAGTTAATCTGTGATGGCGCTGGTCGGAGGTATCTCCGCCACAGTCACCCGGCTGACGCTAACCACCTGTGCTAATTTTTTGTATTGATCTGTGATGGCGCCTTAGTCACCCGGTCAATACAAACTAACTATTTCTTGAAATATTGTGTTGCTAATGTCTTGTCGTGTGATGATATATTATTATGATATTGTGATTGTTGTGTTGGACTAATCCTCTGTTGTTTGGACTCGTTATGATGAAACTTGATTAAATGAAACACCCCTCCAAACATCGATAGGGTCAGTCCATAGTGCCACTAATCTGAACATCGAAAGCACTACCACTGTCGCTCATATGGGCGGGCCGTGGCCTATGTAACCTATTGAGCCTCCTTTGATGCTACCATTTTGGCAAGACTAGTCGGTTACCTTTGTGGTCGGGGCTAGTCTTGTGATCGTTCCGGAGCTAGGCGTCGCTCATCTGTTGGGGGCGTGCCGGATTCACTTCGTCATAAGACATGGTCACAGGGAGATGTCGGTAGCTATACAGGGAGTGTCTTGATAGTGTGAACGGTTATGTGAGTGTATCTTGCTGAGTTCGTCTTAAGGATGATATCCTAAAGTACCGGCTGAGTGTGGTGCACTTAGATAGGTGGTATCTGCAACCTCTCGAGAGTGTAAAATCTGGATGTCTAGCCTCGTTCCAAGGTTATGGAATAGTTCAGTGTCGGTCACACTGTGTCCTCGTCGTGTCCGGAGGATAAACTTAAGTTATGTTTGAAAGAAAGATGAACAACCTGATTTCACTAAATGAACAATAAGATGATGCAGGGAATGTTACTTGAGCTGTGGATGGTTACCGTGTTTAGGGATGACGGCGGGATCGTTGGGAGCCTAGAGTTAGGCCTGAGCCAACATCAACCGTGCATGCCCAACGTGGAAAGATAAGGCCAGTGGGCCTAGCAGGGATGATAAATATTGTTATGTTACTTGGTACCAAATGGTACACCCGGTTACTCGTCACAGGTAAGCCCTTTGTATGATTGCTGGTATACGATGCAACCCCACCTGGCTTGGACTCTGTACTCGCGATACCCCTGATGATTGATTATGCCATGAATCGTTTGTTATGCCATGCTACTTTCATGCCATGATGCTGTTTATACTTGAGTAGACTGTTGCCATGTGGTAGGATGTTGTTTCTTTAGATAACTTGTTGCATGATTACCTGACTGTTCATGTCTGGTGGTTATTTTACTTGCGAGTACGTCATTGTACTCAGACTGGCTTTTCATGTGGCCAGACTTAGCCAGAAGATGGAGCAAGAGCGTGCTAGGATCAGTAGCCCAGCCTGATACCTGTGGAGTGGAGCCGCTCCAAGCCGTTGCCTCCTTTATGTCTTCCGCTGCTAGTTAAAACTCTGAGTTGGGCCAGGTTGGCTTGATATCCTGTCATGCCACGATTATCTTGTAAACCTTTTGTAGCACTTGGTGCCTGATTGTGTAATGATTCCCGCTATGTTGCATTGTCGTAACGTGCGGCCAGATATCTTGGGCTGGCGCACGGGGCGACCGCCTCTCTGGAAATATGTGCCAGAGCGGGGTGCCACAGAGCAGATGTGAGATCCTGGCTCAGGGCTTAATAGGATTGATAGGATACTCATGTCAACAAGTTGCAACTTCTTTTCCGGAAGCTTATCTCGAAGGAACTCCGAGGTTAAGCATGCTTAGCCCGGAGCACTCCAAGGATGGGTGACCGACCGGGAACTCGTTCCCGGGTGCGGACGAGTGAGCACGAAGTGCGTAGAAAAGACCAGTGTTGATCTGTGGGGCCAGTCTAGAGATCCTAGAGAGCTGCCAGGGGTGACAGGCCCGGCCCAGGGGTGGGCCGGGGTGTTACATTTGGTATCAGAGCCGACCCTCGCAGTAACTCGGGCGTGTGCGGGTCAGTGGGCGGACATGTGGACATGTGCCAGCACTGGACGCATGGACGGGTGCCAAGGGGGGAAGTTCCTGGACTGGGGGCTGACCGACGAGGGCGTCAGTCTTCTAAGGGGGGAAGGATGTGAGATCCTGGCTCAGGGCTTAATAGGATTGCTAGGATACTCATGTCAACAAGTTGCAACTTCTTTTCCAGAAGCTCATCTCGAAGTAACTCCGAGGTTAAGCGTGCTTGGCCCGGAGCACTCCAAGGATGGGTGACCGACTGGGAACTCATTCCCGGGTGCGCACGAGTGAGGACAAAGTGCGTAGAAAAGACCAGTGTTGATCTGTGGGGCCAGTCTAGAGATCCTAGAGAGCTGCCAGCGGTGATAGGCCCGGCCCAGGGGTGGTCCGGGGTGTTACAACGATGGAGAGAAAGCTGAAGGAAACGAAGGACGCCCTTGCCGACCTTCAGTCGAGACCATCACCGGCAACGGAGCGGGAGTTATTTCTGCTGGCAGAGCTGGACAAAGTGAATCTTCAACTCGAATGTGAGTACACTCGAGTCAAAATATTGTCCTTGTCGAGCTCGTCGATGAAATGTCACTGTGTTATGCTTATGCAGGTGCATGCTTTGATAAACCGAAAGAGGAAGCTCGACTGCGCGAACGTTTGGATGATCAAGCAAATAGACCGGAGTATTCGACCCACCCTTTCTGGTCAGATCGGGCAAGAAGTCGAGTTCTTGTCCAGCTTCAGAACTGCGCTTGGCGTGTGGCCATTGTGCTCGAGACCTGCAGGCTGGCTTTGTCCAGAGTGCATCAAGCGTTATTTCCCTTAAATGAACAGCCGGAAGGTCTGTCAGCTTTGTTGGAAAAGTTCCGTAAAGGCAAGGACATCAGGAGATTTGTGCGAGAACAGCTCATCGGCGGAGCAAATGTTGCGCTCGCTTTTGTGCGGACCCATTATCCGAGCATTGACTTGAAGAAGATCGCTCGGGGACCCGCACCCGTGCCTGGTGGTGGTCCTGTGCCTATGCAGGAGCACTACCAAGAGACTCGCACGGACGCGCTGGTCCTGATTCATCGAGTGTTGAAAGAAGAGGAGGAATGGGCCGCACCATAGGATGAACCTGCAGAATAGGCTAGGCATGTATTTTGTAGAAATTTGTATAAAGTTACCTGATGAATTTTCTTGATCTGCGTGTATGTAACATATGTATGGGGCTCAGCCCCCGAGTATAAGTTCTGTAAAGTTTTCATGTCGCGCAGCCCCCGAGTGTTCGGGTGAGTGCGAGAGGTTTTATTTTTCGCGATACAGCCCCCGAGCATTCAAGTGTGGCTGCAGAGCGTTTATGTTTTTTGCTTGAACTTTGGGCGGCGGAGCCCCCGAGTCCTTCGGGTGCGTCGTTGTTTGTGTGTATATTCGACCTGTTGGCACAGCCCCCGAGCGTTCGGGTGAGGCCGAGGTTTTGTTGTGGAAGATTGATGTTTTTTGAGAGCGCAGCCCTCGAGTATGCGGGTGTGGCTTGTGTTTTTGTCTGCATATTATTTGTGCGGATAGTAAACAGAGAGGGATAGAGGAACACTGATTATATTCCTTTTGAATGTTAAGCTGCAGGCCGCCTCATTAAAAACCTTCCAGTCCCCTTAGGTACCCTGGTAAGGAAAAGAGCGCGTCTGAAACCTGCAGCTATCCGACATATTGCCTATTACATTTGATCACTGAGCAGTCTAAGCATAGAAACAGCGCAGGTGCGCAACGTTCCAAGGATTGTGCGAAGGTTCGCCTGTCTTCGCGTGCTTCAGTCTGTATGCGCCGCCATCGATGACCTCGGTGACGATGAAGGGTCCCTCCCATGGAGAGGTGAGCTTGTGCACCTTCTTCTGCTTCAATCGCAGCACCAAGTCACCAACCATGAAGCACCTGGTGCGCAGTCGACGGCCATGATAGTTGCGGAGGTTTTGCTGGTAAACAGCTGTATGAGCGAGCGCAATGTCTCGTGCTTCATCCAGCGTGTCGACGCTATCCTCGAGTGCTTTTTCCGCATCTTCTTCTTCGTATGCCGTGACCCTGGGTGCGTCGAACTGCACGTCGAAGGGTAGGACGGCCTCTGCGCCATACACCATGAAGAATGGTGTGTACTGTGTAGACCTGTTTGGAGTAGTGCGCAAACTCCAAAGTACGGACGGGAGTTCTTCTACCCAGTCACCCGCAGCTCGTTTGAGTGGCACGAATAGCCGCTTCTTGAGCCTACTGCATACAAGTCCGTTGGCCTTTTCCACCTGACCGTTCGACTGCGGGTGCGCCACCGATGCGTAGTTCAGCTTGATCCCCTGGGCTTTGCAGAAGTCGCGGAACTCTTCGGCTGTGAAGTTTGTACCGTTGTCGGTTATTATGCTGTTGGGGACCCCGAAGCGGTAGATGATGGACCTTATGAAGTTCACCGCTGTCGTAGCAGTCGAATTTGTGATAGGGACCGCTTCGATCCACTTGGTGAATTTATCGACTGCCACCAAGAGATGCATGTGGCCTCCGCACGAGGATTTTCTGAGTGGCCCAACCATGTCGAGTCCCCATTGGGCGAAGGGCCATGCCAATGGTATGGTTTTGAGCTCCGATGCAGGCGCTAGTGGCCTTTTTGCGAACTTCTGGCAACCGATGCACCTTTGAACTATGTCCTCTGCATCCCTGAGTGCGGTTGGCCAGTAGAACCCTGCTCGGAAGGCTTTAGCTACGAGGACTCGACTGCTCGCATGGTGTCCGCAAGTTCCGGCATGGATATCCCGAAGGATGGCCCTGCCATCTTCAAGTGCGATGTATCTCTGAAATATCCCTGATATGCTGCGCTTGTATAGTTCTCCTTTGATAATTGTGTAAGCTTTGGCTCGTCGAGTGATCCAATGCGCCTCGGCCGCGTCGTCCGGCAGTTCATCTCGTAGTAAGTATGCGAGGAAGGGATGTGTCCAGGTCGGTTCGATCAGAAGAACTTCGACCGGCGGATCCTGGGTGCTAGGCGGGATGTCCTTATCGTATGTGGCCGGAGTCGAAGGTGCTACAGGCTTCTTCACCTTGATAGATCTTTACGTGATACGCTCGAGGAAGACGGCAGGTGGTACTGGTGCTTTGATGGAGCCAAGGTTGGCTAACATATCTGCTTCCTCGTTGCTTTCGCGCCCATGTGGCGTAACTCGCAGCCGTCAAAGCTGCCATCCATGGTGTTGTATAACTCGCGGTAAGCTATCATGTTGTCTGCAGTGGCGTCACAGGCTTTCATCGTTTGCTGCACCACGAGGTTTGAGTCGCCATAGATCATGAGGCGTGTGCACCGCAAACCTTGGCCATCTTCATGCCATGCAATAGGGCCTCGTACTCAGCCTCGTTGTTGGAGGGTTTGACGAAATCCATCTCCAAGACATAGCGGAGTTTATCCCCTCGTGGGGATAGGAGGATAACGCATGCGCCTGCGCCCTCATTTTTCTTCGACCCATCGAAGAACATAGTCCACGAGTTGGACACATCTAGGACGCCTGGTAGCTGAGCTTCGATCCACTCGGTGGTGAAGTCGGGCAGGACTTGAGCTTTGATGGCCTTCGGGTGTTCATACTTTATATCTCGAGGTCCAGCTCGATGACCCACTTAGCGACCCGCCCGGTCGCGTCAGGGTTGGTGAGGATATCACGTATGCCTGCCGCGCTGACGACAGTGATCGGATGCTCGACGAAGTAGTGCACGACTTTGCGTAATGTCATGAATACGGCGTAAGCCAGCTTCTGGTAGTGCGGGTACCGCTGCTTTGAAATGGAGAGAACCTCGCTGAGGCAGTACACGGGTCTCTGTATGCTATGATGGTGCCCTTCTTCCATACGCTCGACAACGAGGACGGTACTGACCACCCGGTTGGTGGCGGAGACATATAAGAACAGCGGCTCACGCTCCCGAGGCGCGACCAAGATTGGGGGAGTTGTGAGTGTGCGCTTCAGGTCGACGAAGGCTGCTTGAGCTTTTGGCGTCCACTCGAAGTTGTCTGACTTCTTCATCAGCTGATAAAAAGGGAGCGCTTTTTCGCCGAGCTTGCTGATGAATCGACTGAGAGTGGCCACTCGACCCGCTAGTCTTTGCACCGCTCGAAGTTTGGTCGGCTGTTCCATAGTCAGTATGGCATGTATCTTCTCCGGGTCCGCCTCAATGCCTCGAGATGAGACAAGGTATCCCAAGAGCTGTCCGGCTGGTACGCCGAAAACACACTTCTTAGGGTTGAGCTTGATATTGTATCGGTTGAGATTGGCGAATGTCTCGCGCAGGTCGTCGAGGAGGGTGTCCTCCTGCTTGGTTTTGATGACGATGTCGTCGACATAGACTTGGACGTTGCGCCCAATCTGTTTGCTGAGGCAATTTTGCATCATGCGCTGGTACGTAGCACCTGCGTTCTTGAGCCCGAAGGGCATTGTGGTGTAGCAGTAGACGCCGTGTGGCGTTATGAAGGCTGTTTTGTCCTCGTCTTCGGCCTTCATCCTTATCTGGTTATAACCTGAGTAGGCATCCAGGAAGGATCACTAGTACAGAACGACACATCGGAAACGGGCCAAAAACCCCTTCGGCAACGGAAAAAGGGTCCGTGTCCCCGACCCTGTCACTGATGTGAAGGCTCTCATCGGCAACGGACAAGAAAAACCGTCACCGATGAGGCTTGATTTTGGCTACGGTTGCCATCCAGTCTCCGTTGCCGATGTATCTGGACATCAGAAACGGAGATTCTCTTTTACTCGTTTGCATTGAGGTTTTTTCATAAGCCTACAGCAGCAATACAGTTGCCAATTGACATTCAAAATATCACAGCAGAAGCACAAAGTTGCTAGCAAAACCGTTCATAACTTATATAACAATTGTCAACATTACATAGCATCAAAAGATGAGTTACACATGCTTCGCTAATCCTATCATTCTCATGCCTCCCTAAACTGCAGCTAAGGCTTGCTCCCTAAACACACATCCACAAAATAGCGGAGAAACTGAAAAAACAGAAACTACACCAAGCCAAATTGCCAAATTTTCGTACTGAGGCTTGCTCCATCTTGGACGGTGTCGCCGAAATATAATCCCAGTTTATAAGTAGCACATTTAAAGTTTGTTCGGATCAGCTTTGTGCTTCTGGATAAAAATACATGGATTGATAGTTAGAGAAGAGCCAAAATATGATGCTACATGACATAGATATAATTTAATGTGAAAACAGTTCACACCTTTAAGCGCCTATATCCGTGTGCTTGCAGTCCGATCAAACGATTTGGAGGCATAACTTGAAGGTGATGTTTCCTTCAAGAGCCTCACCATTTTTTATACAGTGTCGCCGAAATACTATTACTTCATACACTAGCAACACAAAACAATAACGAGGATTAGCACATTGACAAAAAGTTGTGACTGGATCTATTCATCATCGGTAGTACTACAAAGAGTTGAAATTAATTCACCCTACTAGACTTTAAAATAGTGCAAGATACTAGACAAGTTTTCTATATACTAGACAAGTTTTCTATGCTAGACTAGAAAACTAGACAGAAACAATAAAGTGCAAGATACTAGACGAGTTTTCTATATACTAGACAAGTTCTATATACTAGACAAGTTCTATATAAAACCAATTGATGAACTAGTTCATGAGCTGAGCGATTTAGACCTCACATGTTCTTCTCCGTGGACGGCGCCTCGAGATCGGCCACCTCCTCCACCGTGGACGGCGCCTCCAGATCGGCCACCTCCTCCACCGTGGACGCCACCTCCTCCACCGGGGACGTCGCCTCCAGATCGGCCACCTCCTCCTCCGTCGACGGCGCCTCCAGATCGGCCACCTCCTCCACCGTGGACGCCTCCTCCTCCACCGGGGACGTCGCCTCCAGATCGGCCACCTCCTCCACCGGGGACGTCGCCTCCAGATCGGCCACCTCCTCCTCCGTCGACGGCGGCCACCAGATCGGCCTCCGTTGACGGCGGATCCGCCACAACTGCTGCATCACCACCCGATGAATGATCTGATCCAGCTCCGCGTGGCCCAGAGGACGCGGGGCATCACCGGAGGTGATGAGCCTGACGCGCTCCCACACCTGCCGCATCACAGCCGCCTCCAGATCTGCCCT
Source organism: Poa pratensis (assembly GCA_947311845.1). Classification (NCBI taxonomy): domain Eukaryota; kingdom Viridiplantae; phylum Streptophyta; class Magnoliopsida; order Poales; family Poaceae; genus Poa; species Poa pratensis. Next base: position 7,049,194 of record CAMZMU010000040.1, read on the forward strand.
ATCACGAACAGATAGAGCTAGATCGGTGCGGCCGCTAGAGCCGCGGCTGCGATGGCGAGATCTAGAAGCGCCGGCAGAGGAAGCCATGAGAGAGTGAGGAGAGTAAAAAGCTACAATGTGCGGCGGCTAGGGTTGAAAGATGGACAGTGAGGGATTGAGAATGAGACTGATGGGGCTTGCTTCGCCAGTACATTTATAGGCACCCAATTGGCAACGGACATTTTATATAACCGTTTCCATTGGATACAAGTTCACAACTACTATGTGCTACTGATTTCCGTAGCTGCATACGAACATAATACATTCTAGTGATTTTCAAAGTGCATATGAACCTAATACATTGTACTGATTTGCATAGCTGCATACGAACCTAATACATTCTACTGATTTTCATTGCTGCATACAAGTTCACACCTAACAGCAGCACAGAAACACACAAAATCATTCTAGCAATGCTCACAAGAACATTTAACTGAGCTATTTATGTTCCTTTATGTCGCTCCTTGCGCACAGCAACAACATGGTCAGATTTAGTCGAAGTGTTTGTTGGGCTCCATGCCAAACCAGCTAGAGCTGCTGCAGTGTGCGGCTTCATCTCCATGTTCGCCTTCTTGACTATCAAGGCTACATTTTCCAGCTCTGCAGCTTCCACTTCGACGCCATTAGCAAGCAGCATCTCAACATAATCTTCAATCCAAAAAAAATAATCACAGCTCCCAGAATACTCTTCGCCCCTCCCCTGCCAAATGGTAAATCGAATCCAGAGGCAAATCAGCATCACACATAGAATAGAATCAATCAAAACTGGTCGAAGCGTCGAACTAACCCTGTGATTTGGACACTTGAAGTAGATCCGGCCTGGGTTCAGATCCGAACACGACACTCGACGAATCGCGTTCCGACAGCGGCAGCAAACGCACTTCACAAGCGGCAGATCTGACCCGGCCCCGGCGGCGCAGGAGGAGGACGCATTCGATCTCCCCGACGAGCTCATGCTCTTGGCCATGGAGGACACGAGTGCGGAGTAAAAACAAGCTGGAGCGGAGGAACAAGGGCGAATCTCTTTTATAATATCCAAGATAGTGCTAAAAAAGGAATTTTATATAAGCAACCTCGCCAACGGTTGTATACAAATGTCCGATGCCATTGAAGAACATATCGCAAACGGAGTCGAAAGAAACTCCGTTACCAACATATCGGCAACAGTTAATAATTCGCGACCGTTGCCTATGAAGGCGGGACGTGGGCCAGCTTGCCTGGCGGGGCGGGTTTTCTCACGCGGAAAGCGCGATTCTCCGTCGCCTAACTCGTGCCGTTTCCATAGAGGGGTATCGGATGTGTCGTTCTGTACTAGTGGATAGGCGTGCGCAGCCCGCAGTCGAATCAACTATCTGGTCGATGCGAGGCAGCGGGAAGTGGTCCTTGGGGCAACACTTGTTAAGGGCGGTGAAGTTGACACACATGCGGAGGATCTCTGTGTGCTTCTTTGGCACGAGGACTGGGTTGGCGACCCAGTCAGATTTCTTGATCTCGCGGATGAACTTGGCGGCGAGTAACCTGTCAACTTCTTCACCTATGGCCTTCCTCTTCGGCTCAGAGAAGCGGCGCATCGTTTGCTTCACGGGTCTCGTATCTGGAAACAATTGAAGAGAGTGCTCGGCAAATTCCCTGGGAATACCTGGCATGTCGGCTGGACACCCGGCAAAAATTTCCCAGTTCTCACGGAGGAATTTGACGAGCGCGCCTTCCTATGCGGGAGTTAAGCTTGATGACACATTGACCGTTTTGGACGGATCCGTCGGGTGCACCTGATGCGACCATGTGTCGTTTGTTGCGCTGAAGGCAGCATCGGGTGCCGGTTTTTTGGCCTCAGGGAAGAGTGTGCGGTCGTTGGATATAGCGAGCTCGGCGAGCTGCTCTTGCATGCCGAAGAACTCGGATATTTTGCTGAACTCTCTGTCGCAACTGTCCGAGCGTTGGAAGTTCCCGTTCACCGTGATGACACCGTTTGGTCCTGGCATCTTCAACTTGAGATATGCGTAATGCGGGACCGCCATAATCCGAGCGAATGTCGGGCGTCCCAATATAGCATGGTATTGTGATTTCCAGTCGACGACCTCAGAGTCGATCTTCTCCGTCCTGAAGTTTCCTGGCCCGCCGAAGATGACCGGGAGCTGTAGTGTGCCGAGCGGGTAGACCGCTTTGCCTGGGACGATAACGTGGAAGGTGTTGCTTGACTTGGGCAAGTTTTCCGTCGACTGGTTCATTTTGCGGAGCGTATCTGCAAATAGAATGTTGATTCCACTTCCTCCATCCATAAAGACCTTGGACATAGCATAGCCGCCGATTTGAGTGTCGAGTACCAAAGCAGCGTGCCCTGGGCGAGCTATGGCAGGTGGATGATCCTCGCGGGAGATGGTGATGCGGGTTTCTGACCCTTTCAAGTACTCAGGAACGGCAGGTGGCGCCATGACAGCCATATTGACTTGTCGGGTTATCAGCTTTTGCTCCCTGTTAGAGGGACGTCCTTTTTGTATCATGTTCATTTGCCCGCGTGCCTCGGGGTATGGTCCTGTGGCTGCTACTGGAGCTTCTATGAGCTGCTGGTGATGGATAGCGCCCGCTATGTTCGCGGCTGCCGGCGCTGGAAGGGGCGGCAGAGCCGGCAGCGCCGCCGCAGCTGGTCTCGGGTGATAGCGATTGACGTAGCCTACCGCTAGCCTTGTGAATTTTCTGCAGTCTTTCAGCAGATGTTTCGAGTGAAGCTTGCCATCTTCACCTTTGAACATGTGGAATCGGCATTCTTCCTCGATTTCCTCCTCGAGTTCCCGTTCATTTTGCGGGTCTTCTCGGGGTTTTCTCCACTCCCGTTTGCGGTATCCATCATTGCGCAGGGCGTAATCGCGACTGCGATCGTCATACCGGCCTCCGTTGTGGTCGTTGATTGCGTGGATCACACGTTCGCTGGGAGACCCCAAGAGGAAGGTATGATGCAGTGTAGCAGCAGTTTTCCCTCAGTATGAAACCAAGGTTTAATCGAACCAGTAGGAGCAAGAAATCACTTCGGAAGGTTGTTGGTGGCGGAATATGGCACGACGCAGCACCAGGGAATCCAGCGCCAACGTGGAATCTGCACACAACACAATCAAACTACTTTGCCCCAACGAAACAGTGAGGTTGTCAATCTCACCGGCTTGCTGAAAACAAAGGATTAAACGTATGGTGTGGAAAACAGTAGTAAATTGCAGAGAATGAAAAGGAACAGCGTTTGCAGTTGGTTGTATTATCAGTGTAAAAGAATGGACCGGGGTCCACAGTTCACTAGTGGTGTCTCTCCATAAAAGATAACTAACATGCTGGGTGAACAAATTACAGCTGGGCAATTGACAAAATATTGAGCGCATAACAATGCATATATATGACATGATGATTACTATGATATTCATGTGGGCATTACGACAAAATACATAGACCGTTATCCAACAGCGTCTATGACTAATAATCCACCGCCAGGTTGTCATACCGAGTTCCCCGTTGGTATTAAGTTGCAAGCAACGGATAATTGCATTAAGTAATGTGCGTAAAGTAAACAAATGCATTAGACCTAACGGCGTACCCTTAAGCTAAGCATCGGTTATTTTATCCCTAGTGGCAACAGCACATCCACAATCTTAGAAGTTATTGTCACTCTCCCAGATTACCGGAGGCATGAACCCACTATCTAGCATAAATACTCACTCTTGGAGTTACAAGCATCTACTTGGCCAAAGCATCTACTAGTAACGGAAAGCATGCAAGATCATAAATAACATATAAGATAGATTGATAATCAACTTGACATAGTATTCAATATTCATCGGATCCCAGCAAACACAACATGTAGCATTACAATAAGATGATCTTGATCATGATAGGCAGCTCACAAGATCTAAACATGATAGCATAAAGTGGAGAGACAACCATCTAGCTACTGCCATGGACCCGTAGTCCAAGGATGAACTACTCACGCATCACTCCGGAGGCAGGCATGGTGATGTAGAGCCCTCCGGTGATGATTCCCCTCTCCGGCAGGGTGCCGGGAAGAGCTTCTGAACCCTCCCGAGCTAGGGTTGACGGCGGCGGCGTCTCTGGAACTTTTCGTGGATAATGGCTCGGGTATTTAGGGTTTTCGCGTCAGGAGGAATAAATAGGCGAAAGGGCGGCGGCTGGGAGCCACGAGGGCCCCACACCACCCCACGCGCGGCAGGGGGGGCCCGCGGCCCCATGGTGTGGGCGCCACGTGGCTCCCCCCGTGTCTCCTCTGGACTCCGTCTTCGTGTTGGAAAAATAGGAGGTTCTGTCCAAGTTTCGTCCAATTCCGAGAATATTTCCAGACTAGCTTTTCTGGAATACAAAAACAGCAGAAAACAGGAACTGGCACTGTGGCATCTTGTTAATAGGTTAGTCCCAGAAAATGCATAAAAATGCTATGAAGTGTATATAAAACATGTAACAATTGGTATAATATCAACATGGAACATCAGAAATTATAGATACGTTTGAGACGTATCAAGCATCCCCAAGCTTAGTTCTACTCGTCCTCGAGTAGGTAAAACGATAAAAACAAAATAATTTCTGAGGTGACATGCTACAATCATAATCTTGATCAAATAATATTGTAAAGCACATGTTATGAATGAAGTGATCCAGGTCAATGGTCTATAGTTTGCTAGCAAGTAGATAATGAGCAAACAACTGAATCATATAAGCAAAAACTTTTCATGAATAGTACTTTCGAGACAAGCATCAAGAGTTTTGCATAAGAGTTAACTCATAAAGCAATAGATTCTAAGTAAAAGGTATTTAACCAACACAAAGGAAGATTTAAGTTTCAGCAATTGCTTTCAACTTTCAACATATATATCTCATGGATATTTGTCAACACAAAGCATATAATAAGTGCAATATACGAGCATATAAAAATTGTTGCACCAAAGTTGACACTAGTGTTTGCTTCTAAGATAGAAAGAAGTAGGTAAACTGACTCAACATAAAAGTAAAAGAAAGGCCCTTCGCAGAGGGAAGCAGGGATTAAATCATGTGCTAGAGCTTTTTAAGTTTTTGAAATCATATAGAGAGTAAAAATAAGTTTTGAGAGGTGTTTGTTAATTGTCAACGAATCAGAAAATGGAAAGTACAATATGACCCCTGCCAACCAGACTTTTAAGAGCGGCTCCCATGAAGGACGTTATTTCTACCAGCAAGGCAGATCATCCCTCTTTCTCTTTTGTTTACACATGCAGATATTTCACTGTTTGTCATTGCTTGACTGATAAATCAGGGCAAAAATGTGAAGAGAATTAAGCGGTTAAAGTTGTAATTAATTGGGACTGGGCACCCCATTTGCCAGCTCTTTTTGCAAAATTAATGGATAAGCGGATGTATATGCCGCTAGTCCGGTGGTAAAGTCTGTTTGACAGTTGACATAAAGACATCCACCCCGTCCTCATGAGCTTGGTAAACATTGACACAAAATAGGAGTAATAAAGTTTGAATAGTTTAAAGGTAGCACATGAAAAATTTACTTGGAATGGCAAGAAAATACCACATATAGGTAGTTATGGTGGACACAGATGGCATGGATTTGGCTCAAGGTTTTGGATGCACGAGAAGCATTCCCTCTCAGTACAGAGTTTAGGCTAGCAAGGTTATTTGAAGCAAACACAGGATATCAACCGACACAGCAAGGCTTATATGAAAACATATTGCAAGCATTATAAGACTCTACACTGTCTTCCTTGTTAACCAAACCCTTTTACTAGAAAATATCTAGACCTTAGAGATACCAATCATGCAAACCAAATTTCAACGAGCTTTACGGTAGTTCTTCATTAATAGGTTTTAACTACATGATACAAAAGCTTAAACATGAACTACTTGATAACTCAAAACAATTGACAAGTATCAAATTATCCAATACAATGATCTACAAGAATATGTAAGCTTTTTCCATTATACCATCTACCACATGCAACATTTTCTGTTCCAACCAAACACCAATCAATTTATTTCAACATAAACTCTCCAAACAATTATAAGTGAAGCAAGAGAGTACTTTCTTTAAAAGAACTAACAGCTCTGAATAAGAGATGCATGAAAAACAGGAGCTAAAAGCATAGCAATAGCTAGATAAGAATACTCAACAAGTATAAGTGAAGAATAGGAGTATTCATATGAAAAAGCGGAGCGTGTCTCTCTCCCAATCAAGAATGCTGGGGTCCAATCAAGTTGACCATAAGAAAAATAAAATACTGAAAATAAAAGCACACAGACGCTCCAAGTAAAGCACATATGATGTGAAAGAATTAAAATATAGTTTCACTAGAGATGACCTGATAAGTTGCTGATGAAGAAGGGGATGCCTTGGGCATCCCCAAGCTTAGACGCTTGAGTCTTCTTGAAATATGCTGGGGTGATCCATGGGAGCATCCCCAAGCTTAAGCTCTTCACTCTTCTTGATCACATTATATCATCCTTCTCTCTTGACCCTTGAAAACTTCCGCCACACCAAACTCAAAGTAATTCTCATTAGAGGGTTAGTGCACAATCAAAAACTCACATGTTCTATAAGGACACAAACATGACCGTTACTTTTAACATTAGCTACTGCCACTGATGTTATGTGAAGCTCTTCACCCTAAAAAAGAATTCCACTCAACACTAGTAAAAGAGAGAATGCGAAAAATAAAAGACAGAATCTGTCTAAACAGAACAGTCCGCAAAGACGAATTTTTTCGAGGCACTTACGTTGCTCAGATCGAAAAACTTTAAACTAACGAAAGATGCGTACATATCTGAGGATCACGCACAAAAATTTCAGATTTAAATAATTTTTCTGTGATTTTACAGAATTAAAACGGTGAACAGCAGAAATCTGTTCCTGCGCAGAAATCCAAATCTAGCATCATCTTCCTATTAGAGGCAATACTTGGCACAACAATGCGATAAAATAAAGATACAAAGGAATTGTTACAGAAGTAAACAACTCCTTGACTCAAAAAAAAGAAAAATTGCAGAAATAAAATAATGGGTTGTCTCCCATAAGCGCTTTTCTTTAACGCCTTTCAGCTAGGCGCAGAAAGATTTTAATGATGCTCTCATAAAAAAGAGTTGAAAAACAAAAGAGAGCTTCAAGGGCAAATATCAAACACATTTAAGTCTAACCCACTTCCTATGCAAAGGAATCTTGTAACAAAATAAACTATTGAAGCATAAAGCAACTAGCATAGAAAGATGAAACATACAACTTCAAAACTTTCAACATAAGAGAGGTGTTTTAGTGACTTGAAAACTTTTACAACCATATTTTCCTCTCTCATAATAACTTTCAGTAGCATCATTAACAAACTCAACAATATAACTATCACATAAAGCATGCTTTTCATGATCTAAAAACATAATTTTTATCAAGTTCAAAAATAGTGGGATCAAAATTAATTAAAGTCATGATATCTCCAAACCCACTTTTAACAATATTAAACAAGATGATTGATCACTCTCAAAGGTATGGGACTCCATTTAGTAAAGTCAATACCTCTCCAATCCCATTTTCAGTAGTAGTACAATTAATATTATCAAGCAAATAGGACCATCATCTAGAGCTTTATCATAAACATTTTCTAAGAAAACTTTCTCATTACCATGCATTTCGAAATTAGGAATAAATAGTGGATTATCATAAGATTTATCAAAATAGCATGGATTATCATAAATAACAGTAGCATAATCATTTCCACAAGTTTCATTCATAGGGAATATTTCAAGAGAATCCATAGGAACATAACATTCATCCTCCTTTGGTAAGCATGGAGGGCAATCAAATAGTTTAAGAGATAAAGAGTTACTCTCATTAGAAGGTAGGCATGGGTTAATCCATCTTCCTCCTTTTGTTCATCACTCTCTTCCTCTTTTTCATCCAATGAGCTTTCAGCTTCAGCAGTTTCTTCTTCCACAGGTTCCTGAAAGGTAACAAGTTGTTCTCGAGAATAAGTTTTCTCAAGAAATTCAGTAATATAAGGATTATTATTATAATACTCAAGACAATATCCAAGTATAAAAAAAGTATCAGATTTATAAGGAGCTTCATCTCTATTTTAAAGCAAAGCAGCATTTCATAAGCTCCCATAAAAACAAAAATTCTTCAATTTGCTCAAGATTATCCAAGTCATAGTTTCCCTTAGCATAAGCAGCCAAGGTTTCATTATCATTATAATCACATTGGAAAGGGAGGTGTTTATGCCTTCTACAGCAAAACGATTCATTAAAGCAGTAGGATTCATCATAAGTAGAGCACAAGTTTTTAGCAAAATAATTCAATCTACTTATTTGTTCCCATAAATATTTTCCTTTTTAGAAAAGCGGTATTCCTTATAATAATTTTGTTGTTCCTCCGTGAACCCACTTAGCCAACAAGATTTTGTTTCAAAGAGAGAAGCCATTGATATCAAGTAAACAACTAGACATAATAACAAACCGAAATAAACTAGATGCAGAAAACTAATTTTTTTGTGTTTTTGATAATTAAAAGCAAACAAGATGAAATAAAAAGTAAACTAAGCAAGACAAAATAAAGTAAAGAGATTGGAAGCGTGAAACTCCCCTTGCAGAAATCCTCTTGCTTCCCAATATGGCGTCAGAAAATATGGCGTGTGGAAGGAAGGCAAGGAGATTGCTGAACCGAAGTGCTTCTGCTCCCCGGCAACGGCGCCAGAAAATATGCTTGATTGCGTGGATCACACGTTCGCTGGGAGACCCCAAGAGGAAGGTATGATGCAGTGTAGCAGCAGTTTTCGCTCAGTATGAAACCAAGGTTTAATCGAACCAGTAGGAGAAAGAAATCACTTCGGAAGGTTGTTGGTGGCGGAATATGGCACGGCGCAGCACCAGGGAATCCAGCGCCAACGTGGAATCTGCACACAACACAATCAAACTACTTTGCCCCAACGAAACAGTGAGGTTGTCAATCTCACCGGCTTGCTGAAAACAAAGGATTAAACGTATGGTGTGGAAAACAGTAGTAAATTGCAGAGAATGAAAAGGAACAGGGTTTGCAGTTGGTTGTATTATCAGTGTAAAAGAATGGACCAGGGTCCACAGTTCACTAGTTGTTGGGGGATAATAACCCGGTATACTCATGACCAAGGAAGAATCAGTCGGACGGCCCAAGGCCTGGTCCGGTGATGTATACAAGATGTGGGCCGGGTTATAGTTGGGCCAATAGGCCTAACATGACTCGTCCCTAGAAGGAAGGACCTAGAAGAACTGGAGTCCGAGTGAAGGAAGGAACCGGGTGACTTGGAGGCTACGGAAGGTCTAGAAGAACCTAGAGTAGGACTCCGGGCTCGTATGTAACTCGGTATTCATTGTAAGTTCGGGAGACCCGCGTCTATATAAACGGGCTCCCAGAACATAGATAGACAAGTTTTTAAGCCCTAGTTCGATATCACCGCTATCAAGCGAAACCCTTGTAACCTGTCTCGTAACCCGGCTCTGTTGTCGTAGCCGAGTTATCGAGACCTCGAGATCAATAACATAGAAGCAGGAAGTAGGTCTTTATCTCCAATGGAGAGGCTGAACCTGGGTAAACCCTTTTTCCCCAACGAGCGTGACAATCTCCTGAAGGACCAAGGCGCCTTGCCCCAATCATCAAGTTACCCTATGGTAACATCTGCCGTGATAACCCCACGACAGTTGGCGCCCACCGTGGGGCCCGCGACCAAAGCTGTCCTCATCAAGGGAGAAGCTCTGCGAGGGATGGAGAACCTCGCGATCGGCGAGGTCAGGATGGATCAGCACGGAAAGCGCATCGTCGACGATTCCGGCTGGAAGGAAGAAGCAGATCTGCTGGAAACCGGCCGGGTGATCCCGTTCGGTCGGATCAACGTCTTCGTAGGTATGGTTAATGCAACTCAGCAAATTGATGACGAGGTTATGTGCGACTCCGTTTCAGGGGCAGCCACCATCGTCCAATCTGATGGAGAAGAGTCAGTCGGAACAGGAGGTTTCGAACATCAGTCGGACATCCAGGCTTGCGAGCCGGAGTGCCGACGTGAGGAAGATTTGGATACAGATACTGAATCGATCTTACCGTTGTTTGACGAGAGATTTGGGTACGTGGCTGATGAGGAAGATTATGAGTCGGAGCCAAGGACCATGAAGCGTGCTGCGGTGTACACCTTGAGGAACCACAATGATGGGACAGAAACTTCAGTGAGTGAGGACGATGCCACGCGCGGCCAGAGAAAGAGTTCAGCGTCATCCGACCTTTCAACCGGGTGAAGGCTCGGAACAGCCGTTTTGATGGAAATCCCACCAGTTTTTAGGCCCTTGGACTTTGACAGCAATAGTTACACCCCAATCACACCAGATAACGCAGCAACCCGGGCGCAGCAATTGGATACGTTACGAATCACGCTGGAGAATCAACAGAAGGCTTTATTGGCGGAGCAGCAGCGCATGTTTGATGAGCAACAAGAGATAGAACGGGATCGAGCCCGTGTGGAGCAAGAAAGGATAACAGTGCAGAATCGCCATGAAGATCTTACAGCAGTACATCAGAGGAGGCACAGACCCGGGTGATGCCAGGCATGACCTTAGATCCAACGAGATTGAACTTTGCATCACCAAACGGAGCTCCCAATGTCACTCGGCCTGAGCCAGCGCCGGTTGGAATTGGGCATGGAATCATGGTTAGAGCAAATCAGGGAGGAAACGGGGTGCCACCCAACACTCGGGCTGGAGCTCAGCAAAATCAGAACACAGCAGCTGCGGGTGGTATGCCACCACCAGCAGATCGGTTCCACACGCCCAGTGGTCACTACTCAAATCCGGCTGATAACGTGTACGCAGCAACATTAGCATTATGCCGCATGCCGATTGATCAATCGCCAGAGGGAGAAGAAGCACGCAGGGCAATTGAGATGTTGAAAACCGCGATCACGCAGCAGGGAAACATGCCGGATAAGAGTGGAGCGTTACATTCAACACCATACAATAGCCGAGCTAACCGGAGTCATCACGGAGAAACACCGAGGCCAGCCGGATCAGGCGTCAGGAACGGACAGCAGAATCAAGGTCACCCGGCGCCGCAGCCTCAACGTTCGGGACATCATCAGCAGAGGCCAGCCAGAATCAACCGGCGCCGAGGCCGCATCAACCGGCCCCGGCCCAGTCTGTGGCCCAAGCATTGTCAACAGTTCAAGAGCACGGCGTGCGGCGAGCGCAAACCCGGCTTTAGGTGTCGCCGGAGGAGCCGGAGGACAACCTGAAGCAGGAGTGATGGGCCACGCACCAAATACCGGGTCAGGTTTGCCGTTAGTTTCTTCATTACTTAACCCGGTTGGAACTAAATGTCTTTCAGATGCTATTAAGAGTGAACCTTTTCCTGAGAAGTTTAAAGAGCCAAGCAAGGTGACGAATTATGACCCCAGCATGGATCCAGAAACATGGCTCAGCAGTTACGAGATGGCGATGAGTATTCGCAATGCCACGCCAACTTGTGCGCGAGATACATGTACCTGATGATGAGTGAAGGAGCAGCAAAGTTATGGTTCAATGGATTACCCGAGAAATCTATCAATTCTTGGGATGAGTTGAAGGCATTATTTGTCAAGAATTTCAAGGGCACGTGTGAGAAGTTGTTCACTATAGAGGATTTGGAGCGATGTTTCCAGAAGAAAGGCGAGTCAGCGCGTCACTGGATGCGCCGAGTTACAGCCATCATTCACTCATCAAAGGGAATTACACCAGCTGCGGCCGTGTCGTCAATGGAGAAAACCTGCAGATATGACCCGGTAATTCAGAAGATGGGTCGACTGAGGGCCACTGGCGAAGCAGAAACATCACCATGGGCAGCTGATGGAAGCGGCTCATAAGCACGCATCCACAGACAAGACCCGGGATGATGATGAAGATAAGGGAAAAGGAAACGTCAACAACGGAGGAAAGAACCACAACAACAACAACGGTAACAACAACAATGGGAACAATAATCACAATGGTAACAATGGGAATAACTCCAAAAGGCAGCACGAGGGTGGTTCAGATTTGGTGGCAAACACAAACACCGGGTATAACAAGTTTCAGCGGCGAGATGATAATTATCGAGGCAATAACAACAATGGCAATTACAGGGGAAATTTCCGAGGACCGGCTAACCCCCAGGAAGCATTCAACATGCCGTGTCCACGTCATAGTAGGAACGGTAAACCGGCAAATCACTCTTTGGCCCAGTGTGTTGATCTTCAGAGATGGAAGAACGAGAGTTTGCCAGGATGATATGGGAGGAAACGGCCCGAGGCCGGGTAATGGAAATAACCCGGCCACGGACCACAAGCTGGAGGAAATAATGGAGGACCACCCGGCCCGGATAACGGACCAGCCGGGTTAGGTTTCCAGCAAAACCCCAAGAGTTAAATCGAGGACAGTATCATATTACAGTTTCCAGCACTAGTCGGAGAGATCAGAAATTGAAGAAGAGAGCTGTCAACGCTTCTTCCCGCAGTTCCGAGATATTTGAAGTGGTCCGAGTATCCGATCACTTGGTCTAGAGAGGATCACCCGGCCCGAGTAGATGCACCTGGAGCGTTGGCTTTAGTTGTTGCACCTCAGGTTTCGGGTTATATTTTACACAAGGTTCTTATGGATGGAGGTAGTAGCATCAACATTCTGTATTGGGATACATTCATCCGGATGGGTTTCACAGCCAAGCAGCTTCACCCTTCCAGTACTATCTTTCATGGTATTGTCCTGGAAAGTCGGCAAGACCAGAGGGAACAATAACATTGGAGGTCGCGTTTGGAGAATCAAAGGATAATTTCAGGTCTGAGATGATTTGTTTTGAGGTGGTCAAATTGAAGAGCCCTATCATGCTCTCTTTGGCCGCAATGTTTTTGCTAGATTCATGGCGAGGCCGTGTTATGTGTACTAAAGATGAAGATGCCAGGTCCAAAGGTATTATCACAGTCAATGGCAGTCGTGAGTTGGCGTTACAATGTGAGGAAGGTGATGCTGTTATGGCAGAACAAGCCTGTGCGGAAGAGGAGTTGAATTACTACAAAGCTACCACAAACCCGGATGATGGGACAATTTTGAAGAAACCAATGACCGAAGAGAGGGCGAAATTCAAAGCGGCTCAGATACCAAGATGATTGACTTCGTGCCGGGTGATTCGTCCAAGCAGTTCTCTATCGGGTCAAATCTGACTGACAAATAGGAAAGCGCGCTCATCGAATTCATCCGTGAGAATCGGGATGTCTTTGCATGGAAACCTAGTGACATGCCAGGCATACCGACTGAATTCGCTGAGCACCGCTTACATGTTGATCCTAAAGCAAGACCGATTAAACAGGGATTGCGCAGATTGAATGAGGAAAGAAGAAGGTTGTAGGAGAAGAGATAGCTCGTTTACTCGCCGCAGGATTCATTATGGAAGTGTTACATCCAAAGTGGTTGGCTAACCCGGTTTTAGTGTTGAAAAAGAACAATGAGTGGAGGATGTGTATTGATTTCACAAGTTTGAACAAGCATTGTCCGAAGGATCCGTTTGCGTTACCAAGGATTGATCAAATCATAGATGCTGTGGCAGGTAGTGATCTTTTGTGTTTCCTGGATGCATATTCAGGATACCATCAAATCAAGCTTGCAGAGGAAGATTGGGAGAAGACATCATTTATCACCCCATTTGGAGCTTTTTGTTACAAGAACATGACATTTGGACTGAAGAATGCTGGAGCAACTTATCAGAGGTGCATCCAGAGTTGTTTTGAGAAGCAGATAGATCGGAACGTGCATGCGTACGTTGATGATGTGGTGATCAAGACAAAGAAGGCTGAGACATTTATTGATGATTTGAGAGAAACTTTTGCTAACTTAAGGAGGTTTCAGATGAAGCTTAACCCAAAAAAGTGTGTGTTTGGAGTTCCATCAGGAAAATTACTCGGCTTTATTGTGTCCGAGCGTGGGATTGAAGCAAACCCGGAAAAGATAGCAGCAATCAATAGGTTGGGAAAGCCGACTGAATTGAAGGAAGTCCAGAAGATCACGGGCTGCGTGGCTGCGTTGAGTAGGTTCATATCCCGACTGGGAGAGAAAGCAATTCCTTTATACCGACTCTTGAGGAAGTCAGATAAATTTGTTTGGGATGAGGAAGCTGATAAAGCCCTGGAGGCATTGAAGGAAACATTATCGAAAGCACCAATCTTAGCTGCTCCAGCTCCAAAGGAGCCCATGCTGTTGTACATAGCTGCAAATTCCCGAGCAGTTAGTGTAGTTATTGTGGTGGAGCGAAAAGAAGAAGGAAAGGAGCATCTGGTTCAAAGGCCGGTTTATTATGTCAGTGAGGTTTTGACTCCGGCTAAACAGAGGTATCCCAGTGGCAGAAGTTAGTTTTTGGCGTTTTCATGGCCAGTCGGAAATTGAAGCATTACTTTCAAGAACACCCCATTACAGTGGTGAGTGGAGCACCATTGGCAGACATTGTGTGCAATACTGAAGCTACTGGAAGAATTGCCAAGTGGGCGATTGAGATGGGTGATTATCACATCAAGTATGAGCCTCGCACAGCGATTAAGTCACAAGCCTTGATTGATTTTGTCAATGATTGGACCGAGTTAAGCACGGCACCACCCAAGGCGCCGAGTTATAAGTCATGGGTTATGCATTTTGATGGATCCAAGCAGTATGAGGGATCAGGAGCAGGAGTGGTTCTCACTTCACCCAAAGGGATAAGATGAGTTATGTTCTTCAGATTCACTTCGATTGCACCAATAATATTGCTGAGTATGAAGCTTTGTTACATGGTTTGCGCATTGCCAAGGAGATGAACATCAAAAGGATCATGTGTTTTGGTGACTCGGATCTTGTAGCGCAGCAAGTTTCTGGGACTTGGGACAGGAAAGATGAGAAGATGGCGGCTTACAGAAGGGCTGTTGATGAAGCAGCTGGATTCTTTTCAGGATTCCAGGTGGATCATATTGATAGAAGGAAAAACGAGGCAGCAGATGCTTTGTCAAGATTGGGATCACGTAGAGAGCCAGTTCCACCTAATGTGTTCCTGGACGAGTTATGGAAGCCATCAGTCCAACTTCCGGGTGAAGAGGAAGATGAAAGTCCAGATCAAGATTCCGAGTTAGTAGCAGCGTTGCATGAGATTCCTGAGTGGACTGAACCATATCTGGATTATATGATAAGGAAGATTTGCCGAGTAATGAAGTTATGGCGCGACAAATTGTCAGAAGATCACTCGGTTATGCAGTAATTGATGGTGAGTTGTACAAGCGCAGTGTTTCTGGAGTTTATCAGCGATGTGTTTCATCAGTCGAAGGAAGGCAAATTTTGCAAGAGATACATGCTGGGGACTGTGGTCATCATGCTTCATCTAGGTCTCTGGTGGCCAAGGCATTTAGGCATGGATTCTTTTGGCTCACAGCTTTCAAGGATGCAGAGCAGATTGTTAGGGCATGTGATGGATGTCAAAGATATGCAAGACAGGAGCATGTGCCGGCTCAGGAATTGAGGACAATACCAATCACTGGCCGTTTGCAGTTTGGGGTCTTGATATGATGGGGCCCTTTCAGATGACATCGTGCAAGAAAACTCATCTCTTGGTGGCTGTTGATAAGTTCACTAAGTGGGTTGAAGTAGAGCCAGTTACAAGTTGTGATGCTTCCAAAGTTGTCACGTTTCTGAAGAAAATTATCAGTCGGTTTGGTTATCCTCACAGTATCATCACAGATAATGGGACCAACATGTCACTCGGTGAAACAGAGATATTCTGCAAAGAGAAGGGAATCAGATTAGACCTTGCTTCGGTGGCACATCCACAGGCCAACGGGCAGGTAGAAAGGAGTAATCAGGAAATATTGAAGGAATCAAACCAAGACTTCGAGTTCCGATTGAAAAGGCGTATGGAGCTTGGGTGAAAGAGTTACCTGCAATACAACCCCGAATAGATCAACCAAGCGTACACCGTTCTTTCTGGTGTATGGAGCAGAAGCAGTGTTACCGAGTGATATAGTCCATGACTCGCCAAGAGTGGCGGCGTATGTGGAGTCAAGCAATGCAATTGCAAGGGAGGATTCGATTGATGCCCTTGAAGAGGAGCGTGAGTTAGCATTGGAACGGTCCGCAGTTTATCAGCAGATTTGCGGCGCTATCATAGTCGCCGAGTAAGATCAAGAACTTTCCAGGAAGGAGATTTAGTTTTACGGCTCAGACAGAAGCAGGGGATGCACAAACTAACTCCTCCATGGGAAGGGCCGTTCCTCATCAGTCGGAAATTGCACAATGGTTCATATTATCTGATAGATGTGAGAGAGAAAGGTGAAGAGAACAACACGGACCATGCTATCCTTCCTATGGAAGAGACGAAGCGGCCGTGGAACATTGCTCATCTTCGCCCATATTATACCTAGTGAACATGAACCTAGGCCGAGTTATGTAACACACGATGTAACCCCCAGCAGGTTTCAGACGCGCTCTTTTCCTTACCAGGGTACCTAAGGGGACTGGAAGGTTTTTAATGAGGCGGCTTGCTGGTGTATCTTTAATAAAGAAGAGTATTGAGAAGAAATCTTTTCTGCTGTTTTACTTTTTATGCATAGTTTATGTTTATAAAGCTTGCCCAAAGGAGTGCTTAGCAAAAAAGTCCTATAGCTGTTGCCCAAGAGAGCACGCATAGAGATGTTTGAGATCAGTGGGGTAATGATGCATAGTTTAAGCCTTTACTTGTAAACATTGATCCAGGGCTTGGGGACTTATGAATTATAAATTCATAAGTTTTAATCCTAAGACCCGGCTTTTAAGCCTTAATTTTGTTCTTGGTTAAACTTGCCTATCAGTTTGATGTTACTCACAATTTTATGACCAGATTGCTTACTTGTTAATTCAATCAACTATGATGCCCATGCTGGGACTTAGTTTGACCCTGTTTTAGCAAAGGAAAAAGTAGCAACTGAGAAAGTCATGTGAAAGCCGACTGATAAGAAGCTAAAGATAAACCAAAAGGGTCATCTAAACCATAAAAAGTATAAGTTATTACAAAATATTGAGTATTTCATATAGTGCACAGACGCACCATCAAATAAAAGGCAAAGTATTTCAGAGCATATTACAATGCCCATTGGCCGAATAATTGTTTTGCAGGAAAAGGTAAGCATGAAAACTGGCTCAGATAGCCGGGTTATCGGTTGAGGTTCCCTTGGCAGCTTCAGCTTCGGCAGAAGCCGGGTTATCTTCAGGAGCTTTGGCCTGGGACTTAGCTTGTGCAGGCCTTGATCTTCTGCAGTATCCTTAGCAACATCAGCCGGCTTTTCCATGATTGGCGTAGTAGGAGCACGGCTGGGTGCAGGGACAACTGGAGTAGAAGTACTTGGCGCTGCAGCTTCTTCTTCTTTGCAATGGAGTCTCTCAGCTTGGCCAACAGATCAAATGCTCGGGTTCAGGAGTGGGGATTGGAGTGTTGTTCTCATCCACTGCATCTTGGAAAACCGATAGGTCGAGGCTCTCAGCAATCTTGCAAGCAATGGCCGGGTTTGGGCAGCAATTTCTTTGAATTCTTTTCCCCCAAACTTGGTGCCATCAGCATTGTATTGTGGGAATCCTTTGACAAAAGGAGCGGGTTAAGGCGTGGGTTGTAGGCTTTGGCTAGAGCTAAACTGCGCATTGCGCCAACCCGGCATGCTGAGCGGTCCAGAGGTCTAACCACTTGGGGATCGTGGAAAGCTGATGCAGGGACTCGTATATTACTTGGGGAGGAGCACAGTTGCTCTTAACACGCTTCATAATCTCAGAAGTGCCAAACTGGAACTGCCGAATGATGGTGTTCAGGCAGTTCAATTTCTCTGGATAGGATCTCCTGATGGCAGCATTCTGCTCACCTGAAAAGTATGATGTGGGTTAGTATATGAAAGCCGAGTAAAGCAGAAAAAAGTGAAAAGAGATGGTGTTTACCAATGAGCGGATTGAGGATATCCTTGATATGATCTTTCAGGGTGTCCAACTCCTTTTTCAGTTTGGTGTTCTCTGCAGTCAGGGATTCAATTGTTTTCTCCAAGTCTGAAGCATGAGTTTCAGTTTCTTTGCGCAGCTTGGTTTCAACTTCAAGGAGTTGGTTGGTCTTGGCAAGTA
The DNA here is from genome assembly GCA_947311845.1 of Poa pratensis. Lineage (NCBI taxonomy): Eukaryota > Viridiplantae > Streptophyta > Magnoliopsida > Poales > Poaceae > Poa > Poa pratensis. The sequence continues at coordinate 7,067,359 of CAMZMU010000040.1, forward strand.
CCTGGTCATTATGGGACACATACGTCTGCAAAAAGAGTAGCAAGTTAGAAACATGGGGGCTGAAATATATTTCAGTCGGCAATGGCAAGAGAGAACAAGTTGATACTAAATTATATAAAGACAGAGTATTTATACAAGTTCCGAGTGACTGAAGAGCAGATCACCCGGCACTTGGGACTGGTATGTCTTTTAAAGTTTTTACAAGTTATTCAGTAACACATCTTCAAAGTTCCAGATAAAATGTGAACATATTACCCGGAACTTGGGGGTTATGAGGATTTGAAGACATCGTTATAATGAAAGTCAGAATTATTGAGGATTTGAAATCAGAAAGTAAAGCAAGTTCCATATTATCGTAGACTGATAACTTGGAACTTGGGGACTGGGATATTCTGAAGTTTTCAAAATGAAGGCAGAAAGAGATATATATTTTCAAGTACCGAGTGACTGAGGACAGTTTACTCGATACTTGGGGACTAGGTTTGGTATATAAGATATGAAGAGGAAAAGATGTGTACCTGATGTTCTCGGACAAGAGAATCCACGAGTTTGCCCTCAGTAAGCTTCAGTGTGTTGTACTCAGTTAATAGACCTTCAAAGTTTATATGGCCATACTGTGGCACAGTGGAGGCTTCGCCTTTATCAGTCGGCTTGGACTTGTCTTCAGAGGCAACAAATTTGGTTGCAGTTTGGAGGGGAGAGATCTTCTCAGTAAAGCAAGCTCCTGTGATCACGACTTCTGGATCAGTCGGTTTTTCAGCAGGACAAGGAGAAACATTCATCTGGTCATTCGTCTGCTCTTTATCAGTCGGCTCTACATGTTTTTCAGGGGTGTTCTCCACGTTAACCTCCTCAGCAATGGGAGGGCTTGGAGCACCACTAAGAGTAGCTTTTGCCCTGAAATTGCAAGTACGAAGATAATATAAGAAAAAGCAAAAGAAAGCAAAGTTGATGAAAGTAAATACAAGCAATAGAAGGTTATACGTATTGCCCGGTATTGACTTGAAAGTCACGGGGGAGGTCATTGCTGGAGCCTGAAGAAGCTGTAAGAGAGTATGATTTAGAAACTCGGATTTGACCAGCTAAAGGATAACTATCAGAGGGATGTTTTTGTGGTTCAAAGTTGGAAAAAGAAGTACCAGGACGGCGTGGAGATGGAAGGTTTGGGATTCCCGGGTTAAGAGGATCCTCTCCAGGGGAGGTTCGTGTTGCTCTCCTCTTGGTAGAGGGTTCAGCAGAACTCTGCGAAGATTTTTCAAGAAGAGTTTGGTTGAGTTTTTGCATAGCAAGATAAGAATATGGTTCTGTGGACATGCGAGAATATGGCACCTTGGCACAGATAGTGCGAGCCTTCCTTTTTCCGGTAGCAGCTGATTCAGTGGCTTCAGAGCTACGGCCGGGTGAGGGGGTGACTGCCTTTTCAGTCGGCTCTGGTATTATAGAATTGGCATCAGTGGATAAATTGGATTGAGTTTCGTTCTCAATTAAGCTTATGAAGAAGTGGCCAAGGGAGTCAAGTTCACCTTCTTCTTTGTCTTCTTCTTCTTCACTCGAGGATAGAGCCTCGTCATCATCATCTTCATCATCATCTGCCTCAGGAGTGGCAGGGGGAGTCTCAACTTGCCACCAGTCATCAGATTCCTAGTGAAAAAATAGAAGTAAAATAATCAGTATACAATTGAGAAAGAATATGCTATTAAGATATTTATCAGTCGGGACTTACTGGTGGTGCCGGGTTATTCTTACTGAATGGTAGAAGGCCATTATCTATGATCGTCTCAACCTTTTCAGCAAGGAAGGCCTTGATAGCCTTGTTCAGAGCAGTGTTTGGGTAGGACTTCTCCGAGTAACGGAGGGAATCAGTTAGATGGCTTGAGTAATCGCAAAGAAGCTTCTTGCGAATACTGTTGGGCTGAATTCGCCAGCCCATCCACGTCTTGATCAGATCAGTTCCGCGGAGACCGTGCTTAACAAGAACGGAGATTTTCTTGAGAAGAGGCTGGATAGCTTCTCTCTCGGTGTCAGAGGCGAAGGAGTTCATGTTGCTGTTGATAACGAGGGGCTCGACCGAATAACCCGGTAAAGGGCGTTCACCAGAAGGTATTTTGGCTTTGCAGTAAAAGTATGATTTTTGCCAATGCTTTACATGAGTATGAAGTTCGAGTGAAGGCATAGAAGAGCCTTTGCGGTGTTGAATAGAAACACCGCCACAGATCAAGAGGGGGCCATTCTTGTGCTCACGTTGAGGTTTGCACAAGAATAGCTCCAGGAAAAGAGCTAAGTTGGGAGGAATGCATAAGTACGATTGACAAAGAACTATATAGTTACTAATGTTCAAGATGGAGTTGGGTCCGAGATCGAAGACCCGGAGTCCGTAGTGATGAAGAAGATCCCTAAAGAAAGGATGACCCGGGGGACGAAAACCCCGGGTGACATGCTCAAGAAAACAGATAACTTCACCTTCCTGGAGGGAAGGCCGAGTCTCCTCTTCAGTCCCTCTCCACTCGATCTCCGACTGAAGAGGAAGAACACCAGATTCAGCCAGTTCTTCAAGCTTGGATTGTGTGGCCATGGATTTGGCCCAGTTAGCCGTAATCCCAGGTCTGGGCTTGGTTGTTTTCTTGATCTTCTTCGATGCCGATGCGGCGGCGCCATCACCGGGCTTGGCCTTGGCCTTAAGCTTTCTCGAGTCCTTGGGTGCCATAAGATCTGAAGATCTAGAAAATAGCAAGAAAAGAAATGGAGAACAATGAGCTCAAGAACAGCCCGAGGAAGAGCAAGTCAAGATCTAGATGGAAACTAAGTGCAGGAGTGAAAAACTTACCGGAGCTCGTGGAGATCTGGCGCGGAACCGATTCCCCGGCGGTTAGTTGCAGCAATGCGGAGCTCGATGGCCGGCGGCGGCGCGGTGAGCTTGGAGGAACCCTAACCCTAGCTCGAGGAGAGAGAAGGACCGAGGTTGAAGATGAAGGGTGCGGTAAATGGGGAAAGTGAAACCCTTTTTTACCGTAGACCACTATTTATAGCCCTGGGGTGAAACCCTAGGAGCGTGAAAAACGAGGAGATAAGATTCTGTTTGACCATGGGTCAAGGACACGAGGGAATCTGTCAGAGAATGTCCCCCGGTCATCGTTGGGGGTATACCTATTAGGGTATCACCAGCATGGATCAATCCGGCTAGTCCAGGGTGGCCCGCAGTGGTGGTAAAGGCTTTGCCTGCCGGGCGGCCCAGATAGCTGACGACCAAGGAAGGCGGATGCCGGCAAGGAGGAGGCCCAAGAATGAAGCCCATGAAGCCACCAAGACCAAGACGGAAGGCGGCATACTTGCCGGCTAGGTTTAGGACTCCGTATACTTGCTGGATACGTAACCACCTTGTAATCCTAGGTCCGGCTGCCTATATAAGCTGGACCTCGGGACGCCTTTAGGGCATACTTTCATACATCCAACTCATTGTAACCTGTTCACGGCGATATTGCCTTATAGTGAGTTATAGCAGCACGTAGGGCACCGCCACCGCCGTGGTGCCTGAAGCTGGGTAAACTGCCGTGTACAATCCCGACCTCGACGACGTCCACCTTCTTTCCCTACGTTCACCCTCGGCTAGCAGGACCCCGTCTCCTATCCAAGATGCTGATACGACGACAGTTGGCGCCCACTGTGGGGCCTAAGGCGTCAGACGTCACGTTCCAGGCGGGAACCCTAGGCGGCATCGGCGAAACAATCGCCGTCGGCCGCGCTGTTCGCTACGGCGACAACCACTACATCAGCTGCGACGAGTCCTACATCCCCGCAGACGACTACATTGTCGGATGCGGAGTTGTGCCATTTGGCGGCGTCGATGTGTTCATCGGCTACACTTCTGAGGCGTATGGGTTGCCGCGAATTTATTCGCCATCCCACCCGCCCTACAATCAAGACGGATCTGAGTTTGCCTCCCCTGAGGAGTCCGCAGATTCAGATCTACACTTTGTCGGCATGACGGGACTGGGATCAGACTCCCAGCCCAACAGTCAAGATCCCGAATCTATTCTTCCTGCGCTCCAGGATGATGTGATGTCGGATGCCGGATCCAGATCTACTGTTCACGTCAATGTAGATTCTGATTCCGAAGAAGATTCTGCCAGCATGTTTGAGCATCGGGTCAAGCAGCGTTTCGTTACACCAGATCCTCCGCCTTCTGAGGCGGCCACGGGCTCCTCCGTCAACATGCAGCAGGTTTTTGTGGCGGATGTCACCGGTGCAGCCTCAGAGCAGGCGGCGGCAACTGACGCCGCCAACCTGGGGACCCCGGCAACCAATCCACAGTTTTCCGAGCCTCCTGGGGCTCCAAAGAAGAAGATTCTGGAAAAAGGCGAGCCCAGCAAGATAGGAAACATGGCGGCCCTGGCGGAAGTTCTGCACACGCCGGTGACCGACAAAACCAACCCGGCGGATTTGGAGAAGCTTCGAAACACCTTGGTGGAGCAAACTGAGTACCTCAAAAACAAGCAAGCAGAGGTCCAGAGCCTCCTCGACGAAGCCAAGGAGGAAAACGCCAAGATAACCGCCAAGTGTGACCCCAAAGGTAATCTTTTCACCACCACTCCATTGCCCAAGCCGGCAGGACCTGGGGTTGAGAAGAAAAACAGGAAAGGCAGGGATCCTGACACCTTCAAATCCCCTGCCCAAAAGCTTGGTTTCGAGTGGGCTACAACGCCGCAGCGTAAGGACAAGAACGGGGACGTCATCCTCGCAACCCCTGTCCTCAACATTGCAGCCGCCTTAGACATCCTTAACAATGATGATTATGACAAGGACGAGAAGATTACTACGCATCGATCCTTGCTCACAAAGCTCTAGAGCAGCAGGCCCGTGCTGATTCTCGCGCCGACATGGCGGACGCAAGGGGAGGGAAGTTGGAATCCAAATCCAACGCTTGCAAAGCTGCGGCCGGTGGCAACCCCGAAGATCCGTCCGGCTCCAGTAGCCACGGAAAAGGGAAGGACAAGGACCCACGCAAGTCACCACCTCCCAAAAGGCAGCGTGACGAGGCATCCAGAACCGGCAACAGGCGCAAGGCCTCACCTCCTCCGCTTAGGCGGGACGAAGGCGGAAGCAGGGGCAGCCAGCAGCCGCCAAGGAGTGGCGGCAACCGTGACAACGCCCCGCCGCCAAGAAGAAGCAGGGACCGCACACAGTCCCCACCACCAGTGCCCAGGCACGAAGGCGGAAGCCGGGGACACAACAACGAGCCTAGGCACAACCGGGCAGCGCAGGACGAGCCTCATGCCGATAGATCTGGCAAACAGCTCAGTCCGCAAGACACGAGACATCGTCTCAATGACATCAAGGCTGGAAAGCAAGATGCCTATCTAGGACCTGAGTGCTTTGGCCCAGCCATCCGCAATGTTCAAGTACCCGAGACATGACATCAGTGTCAAAAACTCATCAAAGGTACAATGGAGCGGACAAGCCAAACTCATGGTTGTCGGACTACGCGCTGGCAGTTGAAATTGCCGGAGGCAATGGCCTCGTCGCCGCACGCTTCCTTCCCCTCATGCTGGAGGGGACAGCCCGAAGCTGGATCGAAAACTTGCCGGAGAAAAGCATTCATAGTTGGCATGACATGGAAAAGGTGTTCACGCAGCATTTCCAAGGCACGTACAAGCGACCCAATACATACACAGATTTGGTTCGTTGCGTGCAAAAGCCAGATGAAACAGCTACAAGCTTCTTGGCAAGGTGGATTCAAACAAAGGCAAGCTGCGAGAACGTAGACGACAATCAAGCAATCCATGCCTTCACCACAGGCCTCCTGAAGGGCTCAAGTCTCAGACATAAGCTCGTACGCATGCAAGTCAAGGATCTCGGAGTCATGCTCGAAGTAGCAGCCATGTACGCACAGGCGGATGATGATGCACGCGATGGAGATGGCGCACATGATATGGCGCCAAATAGGCGAGCAAGTCACAAACGCAAGGCTCCCCAGGATGACAAAGCCGGACCATCAAACGAGGTCGCCGCCGCCTTCGAAGGCAAAGGCGGCAACCGCAAGTGGAAAGGAAAGGGTAAAGATGGCGGCTCCAGCAAGCAGCGCCTGACGTACGATCAGCAAAAGCCTTGCCCTGCCCAATCCACGCGTCCTTAGGCAAAGTTAACCACACATTAGGGGAATGCCGGTTCATGGAGGACTTCAAGAAGGACCCCGAGGTTGGCTGGAAGTCAAAAAAGAGCAAAAAGGCTGAGAAGACAAAGAAGGAAGATGATGATGGGGCAATTTCCATGTCCGAGGATGAGGAACCCAAGCTGGTGCGCAAAGAAAGAAATACCCCAAGGTACATGGCCAATTGGTGTGCTTCTTGGGCACTCCTTCGGCAAAGAAGAAAAGGCGGAGATGCGCGAGCTAAACGCCACAGTACCAGATGTTCCCCAGTATCTAGACTGGTCAGAGGAGCCAATAACTTGGGATAGAGATGATCACCCAGATCACGTACCTCACCCCGGCAAATACGCCCTTGTCGTCGACCCAATTGTCGATAACTTCAGGCTCACCAAGGTGTTGATGGATGGCGGCAGCAGCCTCAACATCATCTACGCGGACACACTGAAGCGCATGAACTTGTCGGAAAGCCAGCTTGACTACAGCAAAGTCAAGTTTCATGGCATCGTTCCGGGAAAGCAAGCCAAGTCAATGGGAAGCATCAATTGGAGGTTACTTTTGGACCTGAGACAAACTACCGCTCGGAGTATCTCAGGTTCGAAGTAGTCCCTTCAAAGTGCCTACCACGCCATTTTGGACGGCCAGCTTTCGCCAAAGTTCATGGCTCGCCCGTGTTACATATACAGCAAGCTGAAGATGCCGGGACCCAATGGTACAATTACCATCAGTGGCAACTTCAAGAAAGCAAAGGAGTGCGAGCGTGGCAACGCCGCCTTCGCTGAGGCAGTCCTCCACGCAGAGGAATTAGCCATGTTGAAAAAGAGCTGATCATCGCAGTTGCCGGAGCATGTAAAGACCGCTGAGCAAAAGAACACTTTCAAGGCGTCCGAAGACACAAAGAAGGCGGATCTGGTCCCAGGTGACAGCTCCAAGCAAGTCACCATAGGGGCTGGCTGGACGACAAATAGGAAAGCGCGCTCGTCAGGTTCCTCCGTGAGAATCAGGACATCTTTGCATGGTCGTCAGCCGACATGCCAGGTGTCCCGAGGGAACTTGCCGAGCACTCTCTTAACGTCTACGAAGGAGCCAAACCAGTGAAGCAAGGAATAAGGCGCTACGGTGAGAAGAAGCGGACAGCAATAGGGAAGGAGATCATCAAGTTGCAAGAAGCCAAGTTCATTAGGGAGGTAGTACACACTGATTGGTTGGCAAATCCTGTAATGGTTCCAAAACCTAATAAGGAAATGAGAATGTGCATTGATTATACCGGTTTGAACAAGTGCTGTCCTAAGGACCACTTTGCTTTGCCTCGTATAGATCAGGTCATAGACTCCACAGCCGGCTCCGAGCTGCTGTGCTTTTTGGATGCGTACTCCGGGTACCACCAAATCAAAATGCGAGAATCCGACCAAATCAAAACAGCGTTCACTACGCCCTACGGGACCTTCTGCTACATCACGATGCCCTTCGGTCTAAAAAATGCCGGCGCAACGTATCAGCGGTGTATGCAAAGATGCCTTCACGAGCAAATTGGCCGCAATGTTCACGTCTATGTTGACGACATTGCCGTCATGTCAAGAAAGAAGGCAGATTTGCTTGACGATTTGAGAGAAACCTTTGATAGCCTCCGGGATATAGGATGAAACTCAACCCGAAAAAATGCGTCTTCGGGGTTCCTGCCGGCAAATTGCTTGGCTTTATCGTTTCCGAACGAGGATAGAAGTGAATCCAGAAAAAATCAAAGCGATCCTCAACATATCCAGGCCCAAGGACCTGAAGGACGTGCAGCGACTTGCCGGCTCGGCGGCTGCCGTCAGTCGTTTCATTAGCCGTCTTGGTGAGAAGGCACTGCCTCTCTACCGGCTTCTGAAGAAATCCGACAACTTTGAGTGGACAGACGAAGCAGACGCCGCCTTGCAGCAACTCAAGGACGCGTTAACGTCTGCTCCAATTTTGGCAGCTCCTCGTTCGCAGGAACCAATGCTGCTTACATCGCGGCAACTAACTTGGTTGTTAGCGTGGTACTGGTTGTGGAACGCAAGACGGAAAATTCAGACTTGCCGGAACAACGTCCGGTTTACTTCATCAGTGAAGTATTTTCCGCCTCAAAACAGCGTTATCCGCATTACCAGAAGCTGGTCTACGGTGTTTTCTACGCCGCCAGGAAGTTAAGGCACTATTTCCAGGAACATTCAATAACGGTTGAGCAAGGCACCTCTGGGGGATATCATCAATAATACAGATGCAACAGGCCGCGTTGCCAAATGGGGCATTGAACTTGCCGCCTTCGACATCACGTATAAACCCAGAACGGCCATTAAGTCTCAAGCCTTAGCAGATTTGTAGCAGATTGGACGGAGGCCATGGACGAAGTACCTCTCCCTGAAGATGCATACTGGATCATGCACTTTGATGGATCAAAAATGCTTCAGGGCTCGGGGGCTGGCATTGTTTTAAGAAACCCTCAAGGAGACAAGCTTAGTTATGTGTTACAAATTCACTTCAAGGCAACTAATAATGTTGCTGAATACGAAGCTCTCCTTCATGGTTTACACATTGCCAAGGAACTTGGCGTCCAGCGTGTCCTCTGCTACGGAGATTCAGACTTGGTGGCGCAACAGATACGTGGTACTTGGGACACAAAGAGCGAGACAATGGCGGCATATCGAGCTACCGTTGACGAATTCGCCAAGTGTTTTCTAGGCTACGAGGTCCGCCACATCCCAAGAGCTCAAAATGAGGCGGCAGATACACTTGCCAGAATGGGATCTGAACGCAAAAAGGTACCAAAAGATGTTTTCCTGGAACACCTACACAAGCCGTCAATAAAGGAGCAGACCTCCTTGACCCAGAATCGGCAGAACCAGTTGACGATGCTAGCTATGCCGTCTACTGGTAAAGCCGGATTGGACGACGCCATATTTGGACTTCCTGATCAATCAGGAGTTACCGGATGATGAGGTTTTGAAAAGGCAAATAATAAGAAGAGCCAAGGCATTCACAATAATCAAAGGAATTGTACAAGCGTAGCACCACTGGTGTTTACCAACGTGCATTTCGCCCGAAGAAGGCAGAGAACTGTTGGATGAGATACATGCTGGCGTATGTGGACATCATGCTTCCTCACGCGCCCTTGTTTCAAAAGCCTTCCGACAAGGTTTCTACTGGTTGACAGCCAAGCAAGATGCAGAGACATTGTCAAAAGATGCAGGGGCTGCCAACTTTATGCCAGACAATCACACATGCCGGCTCAGAGCTTAAAACAATACCCATCACATGGCCTTTCGCAGTCTGGGGCTTGGACATGGTTGGTCCGTTTAAAACGGCGCCTGGTGGCTACACACATTTACTTGTGGCTGTAGACAAGTTCACCAAATGGGTTGAAGCTAAGCCTATCAAAAAGCTAGACGGCCACAGCCGCAAATTTCTGTGGGGAATAATCTCTCGGTTCGGGGTGCCTCATAGCATTATCACCGATAACGGCACTAACTTGTCGCAAGGCGAAGTCGAGGAATACTGTTATAAGCATGGTATCCGCCTAGATCGCCTCAGTAGCACATCCGCAGGCAAACGGTCAAGTAGAGCGTACAAATGGTTTAGTCCTACAAGGATCAAACCACGTCTCGAAGTACCATTGCACAGAGCGGCTGGGGCTTGGGTGGATGAATTGCAGTCTGTCCTTTGGAGTTTACGCACAACTCCAAACAGATCAACCAAGTTTACTCCTTTCTTCTTAGTCTATGGCGCAGAAGCAGTGTTGCCAACCGACATGATGTACGATTCTCCCAGAATTCAAGCCTACGTCCAGGAAGACGCAGAAGATGCAAGACAGGATGGCCTTGACCTACTTGATGAAGAACGAGATGTTGCCTTGCACGATCCGCCATCTATCAGCAAAGTTTGAGGCGTTATCACAGCAGAAGTGCGGCAACGAAGTTTTAGAGTTGGTGACCTGGTCCTCCGCCTAATCCAAGATAGGAAAGGGCTTGCATAAGTTATCCCCGCCTTGGGAAGGACCTTTTGTGGTCAGTAAGGTGTTGCTCAATGGTTCTTATTACTTGGTAGACGCACGGATACAAGAAGAAGCGAGGTCGCAAGCGCAAAAGGAAGGTTGACGACAAGTATGAAGAAACCAAGCGACCTGGAACATTGAGCAGCTACGTCCTTTTTACACTTAGCAATTTCCACATTGTAATAAGTACTATATGATTATGAAATAAAAGTCTGTGGTTTGCTCATTCAGTTTTGGGATCATGCCATCTTTTGTCTTTTCTCGCAATCATATATCTGTTGTCATAAAAGTTACCAAACAAAATAAGTTTTTGCTCCGTGCTAAGGTTCAAACTTTTTGACATTTGCCGTCTGCCGGCTAAAAAAGCAAACAATCTTTGCACCGCCTAATGCTTATCTGTCTGTTTGTGTGTGGGTCGCCTAGTAGTATGTCGTTGGCACCAACATGCTGGCTTTGGTCTCTGAGTCTAAATTAGTTGGTATTGCACCTGGTTGGCTCAGCTAAAGTAACTAAGATGAGGTTCCGCCAACATATGAAAAAGCTAAACATGCAACGAGATACATATTAAGGCGGGCCACTTAAATAAGCCTACCGCCAAGTGTAGCATAAAAGTTGGCCCATAATATTTACAAACCCAAAATAAAGTTTTTGCGTTAACAGATTAACGCAGTGTTTTGTGCTGCCTTTGCAGGAGGACAGTCAAGGATTGCCGCCTTGGTGGAGTTGAGAGATCCTGGGGGCTGACGCCGGCATTCTTGGGGCTGGCTCCGCCATCCTTGGGGCTGCGCTCGTCGCTCCGGCTTCGCCTTCTCCGCCTACGGCAGCTTCAGGATCCGCCAAGGAGGGATCGGCTATGGCAACATGCGGATCCGGGTGTTCCTTGTAGAACTTGCGGATGTCAACCATGTTGGCAACCCGGGTCGCATAGCCGAACAGACCGCAGCACGTCCTGCATCACGATGGCTTGGTTGTTTTCGTCTTCGGTGGGGAAGTACTCGGTGACTTGATGAATATCAGCCTCCGGGTACCACGCCGCCGTCATTGCCAATGCCAACTTGGCGCCGCCTCGTGCTGCTGAGCGTAGCGTGCTTCGTGTTCGGTGCCGCCTTCTCCAGCAGGTCCGGCAGGCATCGAAGTGACGGGATCGCCGTCCTCCCCGGGTAGAACTTGGCGGCAAACTTTGCCTGCGCCGACAATCTGGTTGACGATTTCGCCAACTTTCAAGATTCGGGCAAGGCGCGGCGTTGTAGCCATGTCATCACCCAGTTAGCCGGCACTGCACAAATACAAAGTTACACACAGCTTCAAGTTTCAAGAGTGCAAAGTATCAAAGAAGGAAGGTTAGAGATACCCAAGACATGCTCGTGGATGGCGTTGACCTCATCCAGATGGTTCTCAAGTGTTTCCTGAGCGAGCTGGACTGCCTGTGACAGTTGTTCCTCCTGCGCTTTGGCATTCTTGTTCACCTGGTCGAGGTTGTTGCTCATGGCTTCAAGTTGTCCTGTCAACTTGCTAACCTCGGCGGCATGGGCCAGTCCCGCTCATCCAGCTCCTTGGCATGATCCGCCTTCAGCTTTGCCACCAACTGAGCAAGATCTGCAGCTTCGTTCATCAAAGCTTGCATGTCAGTGGAGTTCTTGAGAATATCTTGCGCAGTGTTTAGTAATTCTACAAATAAAAGATAGACGACCAAAATACTTGTCGGAAAAGCAAAAAGAAGTCGGACGAAAAGAAGGCAAAGAAAACTTTGTGACCTTCATCCTTTTTGCGAGCTTCTTCCAAGCTCGCAATTTGGGCGTCCTTCATCTCCACGTCCTGCTGCAGTTGCTGGCATTCCTTGTTCTTTTTCTCTTGAGCACGGAAAAGCTCAAGGTTGGAAGCAAGAACGGCCTGCATGCATGAAAACAACATTGTGGTTAAACACTATATTGTCAACGAGACCACTTAGCCGGCTAAAAAGATTTCTTCAGCCGCCAAAGTGCTCGGGGGCTGGGACTATAGGCTACATTACCTCAAGTTGTCCATGCAGGGTCTCGTGGAGTTCATCCATGTGCGTGTACCATTTGCGGGTACCTTCGCGCATGGTCCTTAGCGTTTGCCGGGGGTCTTGCAACCCTTTGCCAGATTGGGAGCCAGGATGGGAAGATGATCCGCCTTGGTCAGCCGCCATCCTGTCGTCCATCTCTTGCTTCATGGCAATAAATCGAGCGGCATCATTAGCCGAAGCTTCAGCCGTCTTGGAAGTGGTTGGTCCGGCAACGGATTTTTGCCCGCCGCCTTCTCCGCAGCCGTTTCTGGTGCCAGCAGCTGTGTACGTTCCCTGATATACAACCACGGGAACGCCAACTGTGGGCGTTGTCGGCGCAGCGGCTGGAGAAGAACGTGGTGGCCTGCCCCTGCCGGCAGAAATCTTCAGTTGGAGCGAAGCTTGGGCATAGCAGGCTTGCCCCTGTAAGCAGAAAATGTAAGTTTGTCAGCACAAACTTATAGCAAAATGGTTTAAGTCAGGGAAAACAAAAGTTTGCCTACCGCTTGAAGGGGACATTCCCCAAGGTCTCATCCTCTGCTTCAGCGGAGGTGGCCGCCTTCTTCCTCTTCTCCAAATCCTTGGTGGAGGTGCTCAACTTGCGCTTCTTCGACTTGCTGGCACCAGTGTCTTACCAGTTTGGAGCCAAGTCTTCCTCCCCCAAGGTTTGCAGCTGAAAAGGAAACAAGACAGAATACTAATCCAGTACCCAGCGAACAAAGATGTCAATGAAATGACAAAGTAGCTTTAACTTACCGCTGGAGCTGGGTTATCATGGGTGAACATGGCGACGCCTTCCGCCGCCTTCACCGACAGAGGCTTAACAAGCTCTCTGAGCCGGTACTCTAGTGCATCTTGCTCGAGGGTGCTGTTGCCGGCGTCATCCGCCTTGTACTCGCACATCTTCAGTGGGCGATGGCGGAGTGGCATTATCTTCCTCGACACCCAGCAGATGACGGTGTCAACTCCGTCAAGTTGAGGAGCCATCATCGTCTTCGTCAAGAACTCGATCCGCCTGACGGCAATTCGAAGTTCAGCCGACAAGCTGCTGAGGGGCACCTTTGCCGTCCAACAGGCCTTGTGGGTTGGCGGACCGTTGACAAAAACAGGCATCCACTGTGTGCTGCCGGGTGTCGGGATATCCTTGCAGTAGAATAAAGTGCTGGTCCAGTGCTTCACCGACTCGATGTATGGCATTTTGGGGTACCAGTCGGGTTGGCGGCAGTTGAACGTGACGCTGCCGCAGGTTGCCAAATGGCCGCCTGGTATGGTTTGCCGGCGGTGTCGTGGGTTTGTCACGTCAGGTGTCATAGATGACTTCGTAGGTGTGGGATTATGCGAGTCAAGCATCTCCGAGCTTGGGATCGCAGGAACAAAGATCAACACAGATTTACCCAGGTTCGGCCCCCTCAATGTGAGGTAAAAGACCTACTTCCTGCCTACCCTAGATTGGTATTGATATGATAATCGAGGTGTTACAATGGAGGCGATCCGATCTGGTACTCGCCGTATGAGCTAGGGTTTGGGGCTTGATAGCTTGACCCGCTCTAAGTCCTGCGAGTCCTCTTTATATACACAGAGGCTCGCTAGGTTACAAAAGGAAACTTCCCCATAAGGAATACATCCACAGAGGCCTACTCGGAGACTACTTGGTCTTCACGTCCTCCGGGATATGTCTTCTAGATCTTTCCTTATGGCGGTTCAATATTGGGCTTTCCCAAGTGGGCCTTGTCCGTGCGAGTAAGTTAAGTCGCACTGGGCCGCGGGTTAATCCAGAAAGTATTCCCCCGACATTAGCCCCCAAGATTGGTTAGGACTTTACGGTGAGAATCTTCTGACCTCTTGAAATGGTCTCTGAGCCGCACTGCAAACGTTCTGACCAATCTCCTGACTATGCGATTCAGCGCTGTGACTCATCCGCGCGACTCATCTCTCCTTCTGGAAATATTCTGTTTCCTTTAATTGCGGACCGTTACTCGTTTTGCGGGCGCAAATTGTGCCGTTGGTTGCGAGCACAGATAATGCCGTTAGTTGCGGGCCCTTCAGTTATAAGCTGCGGCCACCTAGGTCATTATCCATTTGCCCTTGCAATCTTCTCATCCCTAGCCGCGCCGTCTTCTTCCTCGACCCGAGCCTAGTTCCCCAATTCAATCTCCCCTCGCAATGGCGCCCAAGGCGAAGCCATCTGACGATAGGCGCAGATCTCCTGCAACTGGGAAGGATCCTGGGTAACGGAGGAAACTCTTGGATCTGGCCGAGGCTGGCTTCTTGCCGCCGAAGGGGACGGCGTCTGGCGGGCGCCAGGCGATGAAATCGAGCCGCGCCCCAAGCCCAACGAGCTGGTGATGTTCGTGGAGCACGTGGAGCGTGGATTCACGCCGCCAGGTTCTCCCTTCTTCCGCAATTTGCTGCAACGCCTAGGCCTCCGTCTTCACGACATCGGGCCCAACTCAATGCTCCAGGTGAGCAATTTTCACGTGCTGTGCGAGGATTATCTTGGCATAGCCCCCAACATCGATCTATGGCTGGCCTCTTTCACCTGCAACAGCCAACTTGTCTCCAAGGGTGGCGCCTACGTTCAGGTCGGCGCCATCTCTCTTCAGCGCCATAGGAACTCTTGCCTTCCCAAGCTAGCCCTGGCGAATCGACCCAGGGCTTGGCAAAAATCTTTCTTCTATTGCCAAGATACTTCACCGGAGGGCGAAACTCGCCTTCCCTCCTGGTCTAACACCCTCTTCGTGCCTACCGAGGCACTGAAATCAAAACCCCGCGACTCGTCCATGTCCTTCATCAATGAGTCGCTGATCAAAGTCCGCGCCTTAATAGGTCATGGTCTTACTGGCCTTGATCTTCTCTCTTGCTGGACCAAATGGCGCATTCAGCCCGTGAGTCCACGACAGCGATCCTTCCTTGAGTGCACAGGCACCTCTGCTGACGTTGATCGTATCAAGGCTTCGGACTGGAGGCCTGAGGATTGGGTGGAATTTGTCACCCGCGTGACTGAGGAGAAGGACATCTCCTTCGATAAGGTGGGGCTTGCCCCTTTCAGTGTTAACAACAAGCCTTTTGAGGTAACTCCTCTTCTCTGTCTTTTCGCCTTCGTAGTTGAGTCGCATTCCTTTTCTTAATACTGCAACTTATATTTCCTGATCCAGGCTGATGAGAACTACTGGTCGCTGCCTGCGACCGTCGCCGGCACTGCTGCTCCCAAGCGTGCCGCACGAAAGAAGTTGCTGCCCACTCTAGAGGGCAGCGAGACTGCTGATATCCCTTCTGTTGCCTCTGCGGCCTCAGATGGTGAAGAGACTGAACTGGACGAGGACGAAGTCCAGTGCCAGCCGCGAGTTCTGTTGCCGCGGCTGGACCAACTCCCCGTAGAGCCTCCAAGAGGCTATCTCGTGAAGAACCAGAGGTTGATGCTCTGGAAAACCCCGAGGCCACGAAGCGTCGCAAACCTGCTACGGGCGCGATCTCCTTCGTTGCCAGGCGTGCTTTCAAAGCCACCGCCTCTGCTGAAGAAGACATGGGTCCCCACTCTGGTAATTTCTGTTGTCTTGTCATCTTGAATGCTTATTCTTTTTCCTCTACTGACACGCAAAACTTCTGCTCGTAGATTCTGGGACCCAAGGCCTGTCCTCACCGTCAAGCGGTGAACTTATGGCCTTTGTGAAGATGGCTCCAGAGTTAGTAACTTTTCCCTGTGCTTTAATACTTTTATTCTGGCTTATGTGCTTCTTCTTCACACAATGCCCTTGCTTTTTCAGAAGTGCGGCTAAACCCGCGACTGAGCCTGGAACCGCGGTTGAGCCGCATTTATCACCTGCGGCTCATACCGCCATGGTAGAGGGCGTGGCCACCACTGATGACCTGGCCACGGTCCCTGTTCTTGACACAGCCACCCAAGAGGTGGCTCTGGAGGATAGAACGGATCCCCTTATGATCCAGGACGTGGAGAAGGTCAACCCCTCCTCCATAGATGTAATGGCCAAGGATGCTGATACGCCAGTGGTTGAGTCGCCAGCGGCGGACAATCTGCGGTCGCCAATTCTACATGCTGAGGTTGCTTCTTCCTCCTCCACAAGCCGCGCTGAGAAACTGTCAGAGGCTATCATTGCCTCAAATGACAAGCAAGCCATGGAGCTCCGCAAGGCACTGTCTGACCTGTCTGCGGCTTATAAGGTAAACTTCTATCTCCAGTTATCTGTCTCTAGCCCCCAAGGATCAAGTTTCTTCTTTGACTGTAAAGGGAGACTTGATGCTTCTCTTTTAGCTGTTGATATATACTTACTAACTGATGTACCCTTCATAGGAGGAACTAAGCTCCATAACAGCTGCCAAAATTGCCTTGGAAAAGCAGCTGGGGGATACTCCCTCTGAACTGGAGAGGCTACGCGAGCTCCTTGGCCAGCGTGACGCTGAGCTGAAGAAGAGGGAAACCAGGATGGGCGAGCTATCTGATGAAAGCTTCAAGTTATCTGAGCAAGCCAAAGCCACCGAGCTGCGGCTTAAAACTGTTGAAGAGAAATTCCAGAGAGGGTCCAGCAGCTGGAGCTCCAAGTCAGTGCTCAGAAAGACGCCATTGCTGATGTCAATGAGGACGCAAGGCTTAAGGCTGTTTCCATTGGCGAGCTTGAGAAAAAGTTGAAGAAAGTTTCTGATGCCCATAACCTTGTCCACGCCAAAGTGTGCATCATGACTCAAGAGTTAACTGGTATGTATTGCGACTCATATCTGCATCTTTTTCTCTACTATCTTTGCCTGTATGTTGTAGAGCTGACGGAGACATGCCTTGATGTAGGTGAAGATGCCAAGGAGCAGCGCGGCAGTACTCAAGAACAGCTGGAGTATATCCGCGATTTTTCGCGAAGGCTTGTGACGCCATGAAATCACTGTCTAAGTGCCTGCTGCCGACCAAGCCAGTCCCCGGTGATTCTGAAGGGCTGCTGAAAAGACTGCTTAGGGCGCCTCAGTTCTTTTTGGACTGGAAGAGTCCTCAGCTCGCACCGGCGCGGCTCATGTTCTTGCTTTGGCCAAGACGTACTATCCTTCTTTTGATGCTGCCAAGGTTGCAAAAGGTAGGCCCTCGAAGAAGGTGGATGGCACCGAACTGACGGCCTCAGAATATGCGACGACTTGGAAGGATATGCGCGGCCATGCGACTGAACTGGTGGAGGGGATAGATCTTGCGACCTATATGGGCAAGTATAATGCAGATGGAAGCAGATGGGAGAAGTTACCCGCTCCGTCATCCAGTGCGGTGATTCCGCAGGAAAAGAACCCCTCTCCAGGCGTATCCAGCTCTGCAGCCCCCAAGCCCGCGACTGAAGAGCCCTCCAGCGAGCCTGCGATTGCTCCTTCTGGCAAGCTTGGTAAGCCGCCTGTTCCTCCTTCCCACCGGCCAAAAGCTGCGCACAAGTGAAGAAGAGAAAACAATGGTTTGATGCTTGGCCCTTAGCGGTCTGTAATAATTGTTAGAATTTATGTGTCATAAGACAATATTATGGTTTGCTTAAGTACTCTTGGCAGTACATGTTTCGACCAATAGGCTGGTCCTTATGATTTGTCTCGGTTTTTCCTCACTTAGGCCCTTGCGCGGCTCAGTATTTCCCAGGTAAAAAGTGCGTGTTCAGGGTCGAGAGCGGCCATGATAGGCAATCAAACTCGATTGACGCCGCACCCCCAGTACTTTGGCCGCATAGTGCAAGTCGCATCCAAGAGAGGTTGAGTATAATCACGATAAATGCCACTTGTTTGGCGATCCCAAGGAATAGGCCGCGCTAAAAAGCTGCCGCACCCCCAAGGGACCAATGATTAAAAAATAAAAGACTCACACTCAATTGGTAGTTTGAGATGCTTTATTTCAGAATCATTATATGATACATAGGGTCGGTCGCGCCTAGGTGGCGACCAGAAGTGATGCTTGGGTCGGTTGCGCCTAGGTGGCAACCAGAGATGTTACATGGGTCGGTCGCGCCTGAGTGGCGACCAGAATTGGGTCGGTTGCGCCTAGGTGGCAACCAGAGATGTTACATGGGTCGGTCGCGCCTGAGTGGCGACCAGAATTGGGTCGGTTGCGCCTAGGTGGCAACCAGAGATGTTACATGGGTCGGTCGCGCCTGAGTGGCGACCAGAATTGGGTCGGTTGCGCCTAGGTGGCAACCAGAATGTTACATGGGTCGGTCGCGCCTGAGTGGCGACCAGAATTGGGTCGGTTGCGCCTAGGTGGCAACCAGAATTGGGTCGATCGCGCCTAGGTGGCGATCAGAAGTGTCATATTGGGTCGGTCGCGCCTGAGTGGCGACCAGAATTGAATTTTTAGCCCTGAGTGGCCAGCTTGATGATGTAAACTCTTAATAATTTTGCTGCGGCTGCTGATGGCAACTCGCGACGCTTGGGATGTGTCCTTATTGGCAATGGCTCGTAGCCTTTGACTTCCTTGCCTCCCTTGCGGCTGTAATCTGAAGTCGCAAGTCAGGCAGGTGCCTCTTGGCCTTCACGATGTCATCAAAATTCTCCTGCGACTCGCGCATGGTCGCGCTCTCTGCGATGCAAGCTGCTCTGGCTATGGCCTTGTCGCCTTCTTCACATTCTTGAGCTATTCTTTTGTCGCCATTGATGGTGATGACACCTCTAGGGCCTGGTATTTTAAGCTTTAGGTACACATAGCACGGCCTAGCCATAAACTTTGCGAATGCTTCTCTGCCAAACAGCGCATGATATGGGCTCTGGAAATCTACAACCTCGAACCAAATGTACTCGCTCCTGAAGTTGCTTTGTGTCCCAAAGGCGACCTCCAAGTTAACTCGCCCCAATGGCTGAGCTGATATGCCTGGCACGACACCATGAAACGTTGTTCTTGATGGGTGTAGCTGCTTTTCTTGAAGGTTCATTCTTTTGAAGGTTTCATAGTATATATATTGATACTGCTGCCTCCATCCATCAGTACTTTGCTCAACTTGTACCCTGCGACTTGAGGGGCAACCACCAGCGCGAGTTTTCCCTCTTCATTTATTTCTCCTGGGTGATCCTCGCGGCTCCAAATTACTGGTTGTTCGGACCACTTTAGCCATTGTGGGACGGCTGGTACTATGGCGTTAACAGCCTGATTGCGTCGTCGCAGTTTTTGTTCCCTCCTTGAAGTATTCACCACAATGGTATGATACTGACCCAACTGTTTTGGGAACTGTGGCTGATCTGGCTGCGGATTTGGGACGGCGTTGTTGCTGTTGTTGCCTCCGCCATGTTTACCTTCCTCGTTGTTTTGATGATTGAAGTTTGTGTTGAGTGGCTGTCCATCCTTCCACTTTTTGTAATGATAACACTGTGCCTTCGTGTGGTTGGGTGGTTTCCCATCTTTTCCTATATGGATGTCGCAGGGGCGGTTGAAAACCTCTTCCAAATTAACTGGATGAAAATTCCTTCCTCTGCTGCTGCTTTGTTTGTAACGAGTATTCGTATTTGCGACTAACCCTGAGTTTCCTTCCTCGTTTTTGCGCTTGTTATAACTCGCATTGGCATTGCTAGCTTGCTGTTGTTGAGGCTTGCTACTGGCCTTCTTTCCCTTGCCAGTGTTTTCCTCTTCCTCCCATCAGATGCGTCCCTGGTTTTATCCGAGCTAGCATACTTGTTGGCCGCCGCCATTACCTCGCTTAGGCTCTTGACTTTATCCTTCATGCGACCTAGTTTGTGGACTAGCGGCTCAAATTTGCAATTTTTCTCCATGACAAGGACTGCTGAACTGGGTGGTATATTGTCTGAGGAATGTATGATCTCTGCGACCCTTCTCATCCAGTGGCGACTGACTCGCCTTCCTTCTGTACACAACGCTCAGGTCCTCTATGCTGCAGAGTCGCTTGCATGTTCCTTGGAAATTCTTGATAAAAGCTTCCTTCATCTCATCCCAAGAGTTTATTGAATTTGGTGGCAAATTTTGTAGCCATATGTGGGCTGCGCCTTCTAACATCATGTTTAGGTAACGTGCGCAGATCTCTTCGGATGCATTTAGGATGCTCATGCCCATCTCGTAATTGTTGAGCCAAGTAACAGGGTCCATGCTGGCGTTGTAGTTGGCGACCTTGCGAGGTCCTTTGAAATCTGCAGGAAACGGTTCAGACCTGATTCTTTCGCTGAAACAGACTGGGCCTTTGAGTCGCGACG